>CM050167.1:282033945-282633945 GCA_027410445.1 Discoglossus pictus | reverse complement strand
CTACCTCACCGGGACAGATCCTCTCTTTCCCCCAGGACAGATCCTCTCTTTCCCCAGGACAGATCCTCTACTTTCCCCAGGACAGATCCTCTACTTTCCCCAGGACAGATCCTCTACTTTCCCCAGGACAGATCCTCCCCTTCCCCCAGGACAGATCCTCCCCTTCCCCCAGGACAGATTCTCTAGCTCACTGGGACAGATCCTCTACCTTCCCCAGGACAGATCCTCTACCTTCCCCAGGACAGATCCTACCCTTCCCCCAGGACAGATTCTCTACCTCGCCGGGACAGATCCTCTCTTTCCCCCAGGACAGATTCTCTACCTCACCGGGACAGATCCTCTCTTTCCCCCAGGACAGATCCTCTCTTTCCCCAGGACAGATCCTCTACTTTCCCCAGGACAGATCCTCTACTTTCCCCAGGACAGATCCTCTACTTTCCCCAGGACAGATCCTCTACTTTCCCCAGGACAGATCCTCTACTTTCCCCAGGACAGATCCTCCCCTTCCCCCAGGACAGATCCTCCCCTTCCCCCAGGACAGATCCTCCCCTTCCCCCAGGACAGATCCTCCCCTTCCCCCAGGACAGATTCTCTAGCTCACTGGGACAGATCCTCTCCTTCCCCCAGGACAGATCCTCTCTTTCCCCCAGGACAGATCCTCTCTTTCCCCCAGGACAGATCCTCTACCTTCCCCAGGACAGATCCTCTACCTTTCCCAGGACAGATCCTTTACTTTCCCCAGGACAGATCTTCCCCTTCCCCCAGGACAGATTCTCTACCTCACTGGGACAGATCCTCTCTTTCCCCCAGGACAGATCCTCTACCTTCCCCAAGACAGATCCTCTACCTTCCCCAGGACAGATCCTTTACTTTCCCCAGGACAGATCCTACCCTTCCCCCAGGACAGATTCTCTACCTCGCCGGGACAGATCCTCTCTTTCCCCCAGGACAGATTCTCTACCTCACCGGGACAGATCCTCTCTTTCCCCCAGGACAGATCTTCTCTTTCCCCAGGACAGATCCTCTCTTTCCCCAGGACAGATCCTCTACTTTCCCCAGGACAGATCCTCTACCTTCCCCAGGATAGATCCTCTACCTTCCCCAGGACAGATCCTACCCTTCCCCCAGGACAGATTCTCTACCTCGCCGGGACAGATCCTCTCTTTCCCCCAGGACAGATTATCTACCTCACCGGGACAGATCCTCTCTTTCCCCCAGGACAGATCCTCTCTTTCCCCAGGACAGATCCTCTACTTTCCCCAGGACAGATCCTCTACTTTCCCCAGGACAGATCCTCTCTTTCCCCCAGGACAGATTCTCTACCTCACCGGGACAGATCCTCTCTTTCCCCCAGGACAGATCCTCTCTTTCCCCAGGACAGATCCTCTCTTTCCCCCAGGACAGATCCTCTCTTTCCCCCAGGACAGATCCTCTACCTTCCCCAGGACAGATCCTCTACCTTTCCCAGGACAGATCCTTTACTTTCCCCAGGACAGATCTTCCCCTTCCCCCAGGACAGATTCTCTACCTCACTGGGACAGATCCCCTCTTTCCCCCAGGACAGATCCTCTACCTTTCCCAAGACAGATCCTCTACCTTCCCCAAGACAGATCCTCTACCTTCCCCAGGACAGATCCTCTACCTTCCCCAGGACAGATCCTCTACCTTCCCCAGGACAGATCCTACCCTTCCCCCAGGACAGATTCTCTACCTCGCCGGGACAGATCCTCTCTTTCCCCCAGGACAGATTCTCTACCTCACCGGGACAGATCCTCTCTTTCCCCCAGGACAGATCCTCTCTTTCCCCAGGACAGATCCTCTACTTTCCCCAGGACAGATCCTCTACTTTCCCCAGGACAGATCCTCCACTTTCCCCAGGACAGATCCTCTACTTTCCCCAGGACAGATCCTCTACTTTCCCCAGGACAGATCCTCTACTTTCCCCAGGACAGATCCTCTACTTTCCCCAGGACAGATCCTCTACTTTCCCCAGGACAGATCCTCTACTTCCCCCAGGACAGGGCCTCTACTTTCCCCAGGACATTCCTCATTTATCTAAAGTTTTTCATGAAAATGTTTTGTTTTGTTGCATTTCCCTATTTTACAAAGCAATTCATTTGTTTTCTTAGAAATTTAAAACGCCATGGAAGAGATTCTTTACTTCAATGCCAGTCTATGCCATAATCGTGGCAAATTTCTGCCGGAGCTGGACTTTCTATTTGCTATTGATAAGTCAACCTGCTTATTTTGAAGAAGTCTTTGGGTTCCCTATAAGCAAGGTATATTACTTATTTAAATTCATTAACAACATACATTCCTTAGATTACCAGCAGACTGGCCTGCTATATATTCTTTGGAATTTAATGACAATTGGGCTATATGGCTGGATACAAATATTGTCATTGTAAGTGGGAATGGTGGACATTTCAGAAAAAATGTTTTCATAAATTGATGTGGAGCTAGGGGTACAGGAGTAATCACATATATAGTTGTGAGCATACGAGTTGTTGCTAACGCTTGCGGGCTTTGGCGCTCCTTACCAGCAACTGCGACACTCGCAAACTTCACTTTGTAACGCGGCCCTCGAGAAGCGAGGGTCACAGTTGCTGGCAAGGAGCGCCACAGGCGTCCTTGCCAGCAACTGCGACACTCACAAACTTCACGACGTAACGCAAAAAAACATACGAGACACGTTACCACACATTACGACCTCGCAAAAATCGGCCGCAACCCGCGAACTTGAAAAAATTAAAAACACAATAAATACACACAACACATACATAAAAAGCTTACCTACAGCAAGAGGGAGCATACCTTCATTTTTCCTCAAAATAAAAGAGTTTAGACACAAAAAAATTCTCTAAGCGAGAGAAAAAATGGCCGCCGAACAAAACAAAAACGAGGCTACAGGACTCTAAACACGCAAAACACCACAAGAAACTCGCAAAACACCACAAGAAACTCGCAAAACACCACAAAAGACCTACGGATATAGGTAAAAATAGGTAAAGTATATTGATTTATTAATGTATTATTTATTTCATTATTATACACCAAACAGCATTAGCTCACTTACAATTTTATTGCCGTCATTTTTTGACGGGCAATTCGCTAGTAAACTATAATGTCCATGGAAGGGGGAGCAACTGCCCCTACTTAGGCTCCCCAGTGTATCCATCCCTATTAAGCCACATATCTGCCCCTTTCCCTCCTTCTTATCTTTCTTCCCTTTCTATTAACTTTAGCAATCTTCTCATAGAAATATTCTAAAACTGGAATGGCAGATCAGGTTAAGCATGTTTTGCATTTTTGTTTGTATTTTTTTATTCTATAACTCAATGTACACAGAGATAAAGTGCAAAACAATTACTTAGGCTCCCCAGTGTATCAATCCCTATTAAGCCACATCTAAAGTGATAAATCAATATATTAATGATAATCATGGTGTGTACTTGTGAGTTTTATTTTGATGCACCATCCCCATTCGCAATTTAAAATATTTTGATACTGTACGCATAATTTCTATGAAACATATGCACGGTTATCAACAATCTAATAGACTTACTTGTTAAAATCTCTGCAAAAATAGTAAGTCAAAACCTGAAGGAAAAGCTGCAAACAAATCACAAAAATATTTTGGGATCTTAAAAATGTTTAAGAAAAAAAGATCAGTCCATTTAGCCATTTTCTAAGCCTTCACCTTTAGGAAGGTGCAGTGGTAGATAACACCTTTTATATGATTCTGTAATTTTAAGGTTTGAAAACAACTTGCAAATGTGGAACATATTTTTATATATTTAATATATTTCTCGTGGCAGGTTGGTTTGCTCTCTGCTGTTCCACACATGGTCATGACCATTATTGTACCTATTGGAGGCCAGCTAGCGGATTTGTTAAGAAGCAGAAAAATACTATCAACCACGACTGTAAGAAAAATCATGAACTGTGGAGGTAATCCATCTCATAAAGTTTGTTGCTATCATGGCGATGTTCTACATTGTAACAGAATTATTTTAGTAGTTCTTGTAATTGTGTTAATAGTGAAGACACTTGTAAAATAGATAAACTGTCAATGTAAGGCATATTCATAATAATCAAAATATAAAGCATTAATTGTTCCAGTTCATATTAATAAGTAAAAAAAAATGACATGTATATGTGTGCTTGTAATAGTTGCTGAGATCAACATGATTGTTGCTGTGGATCATTATAATACTGATATAAATTTAAGGAAATGCTTTTGTGAAATAAAATAAAACACATAGGAATGTAATGCTTTGGAGTAAGGTGAGTTTATAGGGGTATTATAAGTGTACCCATATAACTTTGTTTCCAGTCTCATAATTATTATACAAATATGCATTTACAGGTTTCGGCATGGAAGCAACTCTACTTCTGGTGGTTGGATATTCTCATACCAAGGCTGTTTCAATATCCTTTCTGGTCCTTGCTGTAGGATTCAGTGGCTTTGCCATATCAGGTAATACAGTAAATGTACTTACACATGTAATGTTGTAGTGCCAGGCTTGGTTATAATACATGCTTAACTTAACAAATTAAAAAGATCTTTTAGTGCATATTGAGAGATAAAATGTCACAAAGGAAGTTAGAGTGATATAGAGAATCATCTATATATCATCGATATATCATGGTCAGGTGTGTCACTCCAGCATGTAATATAAAGCACAAATTATAGTTCAGACTACATATGGTCTTTTAGATGAGAACGGATTAATTTATAGGATATAAAATTAATGATAGCATTTCAACTTCTTGCACAACAAGGCTAGCAATCTGTACAAACCCTTTCTAACTTCATAATACACTAGTCCTTACTGCAGATTAAGGTTGCAGCCTAAACCGCATATCCGAAGATCACTTCACAAACTTGCACTACCCCAAAAGCCATGTATTATTATTATTATCTATTATTTTTATATGCGCCAACACAAGGCACACAAGGCAAAAAAACTATTTCAATATAAACATATTACAATGGATGGAGGGCCCTGACTTTGATCTTACAATTCAGTGTCCATAGTGCTTTCCCCAAAGCACCATGCAAGATTGAAAACTCGCAGACTTACAATCTAAAGGCTGTATTAACAACATTGCTCTAAGAGAGTCAATAGAGATGAGAGTTAGTGCGCATATCTTTTTTTTTTATGAGACTTGAGTAAAGACATTTTATCTGGTGTTTCTTTTTAATGCAATAAGGAGGGTGTTTTACCGTGTTAAAAGGAAAGAGCTGCACAAAGCCGAAGTTGCATGACTAATATGCCAATTGAGTATGCATTTAGTTGTGATGAACTTGCCAATTGAAGCGAGGATTAAGACATATCTTCAATCATCTTGGACCATAATTGTTTAAAGTTTTAAAAGTTAACAAGTCATCTTGGAACTGACAGTCAATATGTATAAACTAGTGACTTGCCCGTGGAAAAAATGATGGCATGATATAGTGTTATACATAGTGTTTTCTGTCGCAATATTTTCAAGGCTTTAACTTGGAATCCCGTTATGGGTCTCTCTCGGCGCTCATTGTGGGCCGCTCCCCCCCCCCTCTACATTCTGGGCCTATTGTGGGCCTGATCATTACAGACCTTGGCATGCGCTCTGCACATGCGCAAACCCGTAACTTTCAAAATGTCCATTACAGGCCTGTCGATGACCATAGCAGGCCTCGCAATGAGCGCCTTCAGCGCTCATCGCAGGCTGCTGCATGCGCAAGTCCGTAACTTTGCGAGCATTATACACAAACTCACAATAACGATAACTATACTGTATATATTATAACAAAGTGTCTCTTTCTCTGGCACCTCTTCTTCGCCTCATCCTCTGACTGTTGGAATACCCCAAGGTTCATTCCTCTACTTTTCTCCACCTATACTTCATCCCTTGAGACCCTAAAACATATTTTGGATTTCAGTATCATCTATATGCAGATGACTCAAATCTATCTCTCAGCACCAGATATACCCCCTCTCTTCTAGCACAAATTGCCAACTGCCTCTCTAGCATATCCTCCTGGATGTCCACCCGTCAACTCAAACTCAACATGTCAAAGACTGAGCTACTTATCTTCCCATCCTCTACAACAGCTTCCACTCTTCACAAATCTCTCACTTGTGGCAATGCCATGATCACTCCTACCTCCCAGGCCCATTGTCTTGGGGTTCTACTGGATCCTGCCCTCTCTTTCACCTGAAAAACATCTCCAAAATATGTCACTATATTACACAAGACACAACTAAAATCCTAATTCACTCTCTCATCATATCGCACCCTGACTACTGCAACTCTCTCCTTGCTGGCCTCCCCATCACCAGTCTGTCTCCAATCCGATCCATATTGAGTGCATCTGCTAGACTCATATACCATACTTAATGCTTAGTGTCTGCAGTACCTCTCTGTTAGACACTCCACTGGCTTCCCATAGTTTCTGGAATAAACTTTAAAATCATTGCCCTGTATAAAGCCCTCAACAATAATGCACACCCTAATATCTCTGATCTTGTCTTAAAATACTGCCCCAACCACCCTCTTTGCCCTGCTAATGACTTCTTCTGCCCTCCTCTCTTATCATCTACTCTCACTCCCGCCCTTCAGGACTTTTCATGTGCTGCCCCTACCTTATGGAACTCCTTGCCTCCATGGGTGTAGGTGCCAAAGAAAATCTGTGGGGAGGGGGGATACCGCATATAGTATAATAATACCGCACAACTGCCTCTCTACACATAAACACTCACATTGAAAAATCTGGGGGGGATTTGTCCCCCTTGTCCCCCCAGTTACTACACCCATGCTTGCCTCACTCCAATAGACTATCCTCCTGCCCCAAATCCTTTAAGACCTCCCTAAAAACGCATCTGTTGAAAGAGGCTTATCACCTTCAGCCTTAATATGCACAATATATTGTACCTCACCTTTCTATACCTCACCCATACCCTTTTGACTGTAAGTTTGCAAGTTTTCAATCTTATTAGATGCTTTAGGAAAAGCATTATTTATGTTTGATATTAAGCTCAAAGACAGGGCCACTCATTCTTTTGCATTATGTTAAACTGTTATTGACTTGCACTTAACCCCTGTATAGTGCTACAGAATATGTTGGCGGGTTACAAACAAGGATAATGATAATAATGGGTGTCTTGTTTTTCCCTGGTATACTGCACAATCTGCAGACAGCATCATTGTCCTTTAGTGCACTGCAGCAATTCAGGTGTAATGTCACAAAGGGATCAAAGTGTTTTGGTAATTCGTGTGTGTGCTTTTTATTGTAGGGCGTAATATACATTTAGGTGAATTTCACTATGTAGAAACCATTTATGATGATACAGGCTCTTCCCTGTTTCTTTCTCTAACAGTATTCAAATGAATCGCCCATTTTTCCAATCTACATTTCTTTTTTAATTAGTCTTTATCACTGATTCCAGAGAAGATATTTTAATATAATAGCACGTTTAATTAAATATATTTGTTTGCGGCTTCTTGTTTTAAGCCATTCAAACAGTGTGATTTTTTTTTCAAATGTAACATTGTTTTAATTAATAATGAGCTGCTGTCCTTGATAGCATCTGAGCCACTTGGCATACATTTCAGCTTGGTATTCTCTCACTCCTGTTGTGTTCCTTCTTTGTGTCAGTATTTCTAGTTATTTTTAGTTTCTTAATTTGTGTCACCTCATTCAAACGTTAATAATCAATACCATCACATAAACTAACATTTTCACTGCCAAGACAAGTGGCAAGATTTTAAATGACCACTGTAGTGCTTATATAATATGGTTTCAATGGTTTATGTAATAACTAATTAACAATAAATTCAGCATTTAAAAAGATAAATTCTATGTAGTTTTTAAAAATCCATGGGAAGCTAATAAAGAGTAAAATTACATAGATCTGCCTAAGGCTACAATGCTAGAGCTCAAATGTAATTTTTGAAAAGCTTAATTTATTGTTTTGTCTTCAAATACTGATTGTATTTATAATCAGTTTATAGATAAACAATAGAATACTGTGGTATAACCATTACATTATTCATTGAAAACCTTTTTGGGGTGTTATTCATTAGTTATATAAGAAAAAAGTAATTATTTCAGAATTATGGTATGATACCCCACTAGAGGTTATTATGGATTAAGAATCCAATTCACAAGGGGTACCACTGAACTAGTAAAAGTGTATATAAATATACAGTACAAAAACAAGAGAGAAGAAATCTCATTTCAAGAACTAGTTCAAAACCATAACTAAATCGTTTGAATCAAGTAAACATGAAATCAAATTTAAAACTGAACCTTTATTAGTCCATAATGAAAAATATTCTATAAAAAAACAATCTCTATACAGAAGTATAGTTTTTTTCGTTTTTAAGTACAGTTTTTTTTATAATTTATTTTTATGCAATGTATTTTAAACATTAATTTTTTATGATTTTTTTTTTTATTATACTTCTTTTTTATATTTTTTTATTTTTCTTCAGTTTCTACAAATAACAAACAGATATTACAAAATTATACGAAACACAAATATACAAATACAAGATATATAACAGTTATGTCTTATGAGTTTAAAGAATGGTAATATTTATCCCAAATCAGCCAACTGTTAAACCTGGATAAAACAATGCCCATGTCGTATAAATTCCTTTCTAATTCTCTGTTCTTTTTCAGAATTGTTAATACTTCATTCAGTGATGGAATAAGTTCTGATTTCCAGCGTTTGGCAATAAGCCATTTGACTACTGAGACTACCTGTATAATTAAAGCTTGTTCTTCCATCTTAAGCCTATTGTCCATGATGTGAAGAATAGCCATTTCACATGTCGGCTTAATGATTTTACTGCAAATTTTAGAAATATATTCAAAAATCAAACTCCAAAGTTTCTTAATGGGGTCACAGTCCCACCAAATATGTTTGTGCGTCCCCTGCTGATTACAAAGCCTCCAACAAAGCCCCTTATTAGGATTATTGTTAATAATTGCTACAAAGTACCACCTCTGGATCACTTTAAAATTGACTTCTCTATATGCTTGATATTTAATAATTTTCTGTGAGAACGCAAACGCTCTTGACCAATTTTCCAGGTTAATTAAGTTATTACATTCTTTTTCCCACTTAAGCATACCTGGAGATTTTTCCATCTTATCCTGTTTTCTTAATATTTCATAGCATTTGGAAATTATATTTTTCCTGTCATTATAAAGTACTAACTTTTCAAAATTGGTTAAGGATCTGTTTGAGGTAATTAAATATTTCGAATTTAAAATAACTTTTTTAACTCTCTCATATTCCAACCATTTAGATGATGGAAAACTAAAATCAGAACATAATTTGGAAAAATACTTAATTTCACCTTTATCGAACAGATCTCCCAATGTCTGTATATTCCAATTACTCCAATTACGAAGACAGGCCAAGTTAAGAACATTACTTACACCTAACAGTGACATTTCCGAACACGGAATTGTTGAAAGGTTTAGTTTTTTCTTCCATTTAAACCAAAATTTAAACCCTGATTTATTTATTATTGACGTAATATTATTATTGGGAAATTTATCATGCCGAAGCCAATCACTTAATGATAAGCCCTTAGCTAAACATTGTTCTATAGTTATCCACTTATTTGGTTTTGTTTTAGTGGACCAGGGTATAAAATGAGATAGCATTGCAGCCATATAATATACTTCAACACAAGGGGACGCAATGCCTCCTTTTATAAAGCTCTTCCTAACAATCCTTGAATTAATTCTAGATTTTTTCCCATTATATATAAATGAATCGATCAAGGTTTGGTATTTTTTAATTATAGTTTCAGGAACGGATAAAGGCAAACATCTAAATAAATAATTTATTTGCGGTAATATGGACATTTTTACGGCTGCTATTCTACCGAACCAGGATAATCTATTTGATTTCCAATTTATTAGTTGGTTTTTAATTTTGTCATATAATATAATTATACTTCGTTCAATTTGTCTTTGATTTTATTTTTATTTTACCCAGAAATTTGCTTACGATTTTGAACTAGTTCTTGAAATATGTGTTATTCTCTCTCTCTCTCTCTTTTTTTGTATATTATTTAGTAATAGGAAAAATGTATTTCTAGAGCTTAAACTAAATATACGTTTTGGAGCTTCCAGAGGAGAGTGATGGGTAGGGAAACAGAGCGATGGGATGAGTATATCAGAGAGATTGGAACCAGAGATAGGATTCTGATATGTGAGAGATGGGAAGGGGAAATATGTGAATAGGAAATGAAAGAGAGGTAGGGATGTGGATAGGGGATAGATAGAAACTTGTGTTGAAAAGGAGAAGATTGAAGAGTATGCAGAAAAAGGAGAATGCAATGACCTTTGAGAAAGGGACTAGTTTTGATGAGTGCATTTGATACTGTGCAACCCAAGTCTTTGGTCTTGATGACCTTTTGAGAAAGTCTCCTGTGGGTATAAGACTCAATGAATACATTGTTTGAGCTTCAGAAAAAAATATTGTTTGCATACTCTATAAAGTATTTTTACCGTTGTAGGTTTTAATGTCAACCATTTAGACATTGCACCAAGATATGCCAGCATTCTCATGGGGATATCGAATGGTGTTGGCACCTTATCTGGAATGGTCTGTCCACTCATTGTTGGAGCAATGACAAAGCATAAGGTAAACATACAGTACTTTCAATTTGTATTGTATGTTTTGAAAAACAAATAATCGGTTGTGTTGTGAAGAGGTATTGTTACAATTATAGTATACCTGGGATGTATATGCCTTCACAGATTGTTAGGACCAATGTTATGTGTCATGCTATGTTATATATCAGGCTTTTACCTATAAGGTATCAATAAGAATGCCCTGATCTTATTCACATTTTATTGACCTCCCACAAAATGCAATATAAAACAGCATATATTACAACTAAAATGTGCAATCTGATGTATACAGGTAACATTTTTTATAAAACTTTTTAATTATTTCCAAAATTGGTGTACCCAATCAAACTGTGAATCAAAATTCATAAGGAAAAGCTGTTCAGTTTTTTTAAATTAATCTAGTATGAATAAAGTTATAGGCACTTTTGTTATTGCTAATATAGCCATTGAAGCCATCCCACAAGTAGATAAACAGAAAGTAGGCTTGGCAACATAGCCAATAAGTTACTTGATTTGGTGAGTCAATTTCTCGTCAGCTTCAATTTATTTAAAGGACCACTTTAGTTTTCTTATAACGTGCTCTCTAAATAATACTTAAGTAGGGCCTGATAAGAAAAAAAAAACTTTATTAAAATGTTACTGTGCATTAAAACAATGAATTACTATTTTTTAATCAAGGTTACAGGCAGTCTGAGCACCTTATCTCTTTACCCCCTCGATGATGTGCTGTCTCTTGTAGTTCAATAGTGGGAGGCGACTAGAAAGTGTATATGTGTACATTGCTAGCAGCTTATTTTACACTACTGCCTGTTATGTGTGTTTTACTAAGTGGTCTCAAAAGTTTTTTACTTTGTTACTTCTTGCTTGGCGAGTCCCACTCTAGAGACAATACATCATTCAGAGGGTGGAGAGATCTGCAGCTCGTACAGCCTGGGTGGTGATTTAAAAATGTAATTCACTGTTTAAATGCACTGTAAAAGTTTAAGACACATATTTTTTTCTTATTACACCCTACCTAACTATTCTTTAAAAAGCCATTTTTAAGACCACTAAAGTGGTCCTTTAACTGTTGAAATACTCAGTGTCTATTAATGATGTAGGTAATGCAAATATATTTTTCAAGAAGTAAAACATTTATAAGCTATCTCAACATACACCAGTCACATGATGTGTGAAAATCATAATTTATCTATTATTGGTTATTCTGTGACAGGGATTCACCATCCAGAGACATTTATATTTTCACAGCAATTACTGTGAAATGTATTCTGATTCCATTTACAGATTAAACTTTATGTCACTTTAATGTTTTGCTTACTTACCTTTTTGCTATTAATGTCCCAATCTCATGTGTTGTTCTTAGACTCGTGAAGAATGGCAAAACGTGTTTCTGATTGCTGCGATAGTTCATTACAGTGGAGTTATTTTCTATGGCATCTTTGCTTCTGGTGAGAAGCAGGAATGGGCAGATCCGGAGAGCCTCAGTGAGGATAAATGTGGGATCATAGATAATGATGAACTTGCAGAGGAAACTGAACTTAACAACGAATCCTTCACTAGTCCAAACAAAAAGGCAAGTTATGGGGCTACCATTCAAAGTAATGAAGTACGAAGGAAGAACTGGAGGAAACAAAGAGGAACAACACAGGACATTGATGAACAACAGACTTCCTACCACTACGAAAATGGAAATTTTCAGGATTTGTCCTAATTTCAATAAAATAATGAATTTGTGATCAACTTCATACATTTTATGGAAGTGTTCAACTTCTATTAAATGGAGAACGAGAGAAAAAAAAATAGACTACAAAATTTCAAATGATGTATAACTACTGGATGACACTTGTGAACAAAGTGGATTTTTTCCCCAAATCATTTATTGAAGCTACCTGTTGTGTTCATGCAGTGGACATCATAAGGTTACAAATGTTTTGGTAATAATCATGCATCTCAAATTAAGGCCACACTCTTCACCTTAGATATATAATTAGTATGTTGGGCCACATGCTATGTTATTTAACAAATAGATTGTTACATGTAATATTTTTTTCTTAGTGTACAAATTAAATAAAAATATTTAATAACTGTAATGCGAACAATTCAACACATGGTTTAACCAGCTATAAAAAACAGAGATTACATTTTTAGCCTTGTTGTCAACAATATAGCACCAATATATTAAGCAATGATTTTAGAGTATCATTTAGTGACATTACTCATAGTGTGAGTTGATAGTATTTCTTATAAGAATATATGGAATGAATTTTCACAACATAATATAAAAGGATACCGAAAAATTCCAAGGATTGGTATCACTGAAAATTACATTTAACAAAGTACTTTTGCAAATGAATGCTGTCTTAAATAAGTTGATTGAATTTACTTTTTTATGCCCTTGAATCAGCCTCATCAACCTACCTCCCCAGCCACATTTGCATGTTATCAGTCATTAAAAAGTGATATCACATTCTTTGGGGTTGCAGTCCTGACACATGCTCATATTGATTTAGGTATATGTCTGTGAGGCTGACACTTTGACTGGCATGAGAAGATTGGATTTGTTCTCAGCCTTACAGCTAAGTGACACGATCACAATGAGCATGTGTTAGCATTACAAGCTAACAAACATAAATCATGGACATAAAATAATTTCAAACTTTTAGGCTATTATATTTTTAAATATCATTCAATTGCATAAGTATTAGTTTTAAATGATATCAAATTTATATCAATTTAGCCAGAGATCCCCTTTTGGGCTCCACAAACATTGCTGGAACTTCTTGACCACCAAAAATGACTCCCATAATATCCCACAATACAGACCCTGTTGCAAAAAAATGGCTCCTCGTGGTCCAAATCTCATTAAATAGGGCCATCCCCATGTGCTCATAACCCTACCTTATATAATTATTGAAGTAATTGACTTGTGGAAATCCTAGTTGCACAAAATTGGTCCCTAGGGTTCCACAGAACACAGTTTGAAAAACACAGCATTCAACAATCATCCCACATTGAAAATAGAAGTTAGGTACCTATCCTGTTGGTTGGCCGACATTTCAATGAATTTCAGCTAAGATTTTCCTAGAGTTAGGTGTTAGGGTTTAGCATTAGGGTTTAAGGTTTGGGGGTTAGGGTTTAGAGTTAGGGGTTATGGTTAAGGTTACTGCTATGGTTACGGGTTAGGGTTAGAAATTGACTCAAATCTACGCTGCGCCAGCTAGCGCCACTGCTGGCAGGCAACCAACATGAAAGATCCAAAGTCAGATATTTGTTAAAACCCAAATTCAGCTGTCATAATTTTAATTATAGTTAATATAACCTGCATAAATGTTGATTATTCATTTTCTGGTAGCACCAAATCCTATTTATTCATTCTACTTCTTTTACTAAGGAAGTTTGATATCTCTTAAATATCAAAATGAAACAATATGGCTGCCTTAGCCAGCCTTGCACTCTAAAATGAGTGATGTTATCACTGGTGTTATAAAATAAAACCAGAAATGTACCTAAAACATTAGGAAGCATAAATAAATAATTTTGTTGTGCAACTGGATAGTTCATCCCTTTATATTCAATCTTTTTTTCCCATGTTATTATTATTATTATTATTATTATTATTATTATTATTATTATTATGCCCTTACTAAATACTACTTTGTCAGATTTATTCTGGATAGCTATTACAAGGATCCCTGTGTCAGTTAAATATATGGATGATGAAATACATATATTTGTCTAGTAAAGGTTAAAACGAACAAATTTTCTATATTATTGCTGGCTTTTTGCCAGGAAATAGAGTGATGCAAAGGTTGAAAAAATGTACCTGAAATGCAGCACTGTCAGGACCTCCCTCTCTCAAATTCAGTAATTGTAGGGAGCAAAGTAGCTGTGAATTTTTTTCAACTCAAGTGGCACGCACTAATTAGAATCACGCAAAATATCTAAATGGTGTTGCAAATGCAGTCTGCTCTGGACTAAATGTTATTTTTTAAGTAGGGAATTCCTGTTTTTTATGCAAAATAACTTTTGCAAAGTTTAAAACCTACTCTAATAGAAAAATATATGTTTCCATGTTCCTTTAACTGGTTTACCTAGTATTTATTTAATTTGAGTATTTTTTACTATAACAGAATTAAATGTGAACATTATGTACTACATTAAAACAGTTCTTAAAATTGCGGAATTTATTTTACTGTTCAATTTGCAGTTTATTTTTAATATTTGTATGGAGTAATCTTGCTCTAACATAAGGTGTTTCCCCTCTTTTATTTTCTCTCCTATCTATATTTATCTACATATTTGTGGTCATTCGTAAGTGTAGTGTTTGATGATTGCTTATTTTCATTCTGGGTTGTTCTGAATAAAATAGATTTGTGTGAAAATGTTAGCATGTGTTTTTTTCAAGAAGTGATCGTCACTTACACATTTTTTTATTATAAATCATGTGCACTCTGTGGTGTAATTACTTTATCAGTGTAAATTAAAGGACCCTTGTAGTTTAGAAAAGCAGCCACATGTTTGTTAAGTGCATAAGACACTGATAAACTTTGTAAACTCTGAGAAAGAACTTGTTTTTTTTAGAAAGAAATTAACACTCCATCTTGTCTGGTTTCAGCACTCATACTAGCTTAGAGCCTATTGGTATATGCTATCCTGTCTGTAATTATAGGGAGAGGTAGGGATGAGAAAAGAAGGAGAGATAAGAATGATTTTTATGTAATTGGAGCTTTTAGTATTTGACACCTACACCCTACCCCTTTACACAGGGGCGGATCTACTAGATGTGCAGTGCACCAGGACTCTCCTCTGGAAGGGGATGGGAGGTGGGGGTGCAGGGTGCCCCCCCCCTCTCGTGCCTTCTTGGCTGCAGATCCCCCCTTGGTCTGAAATCGGTGTGTGCCTGTAAGGGAGCAAGTGTGCAAAGTGGTAGCAAAGTACAGGGGGATGGGTTTTGTGAGGGAGGAAGTAAGGAGATGGATGCTAAAATGGGTGGGTGCTTTGTTGGGTGATTATATCTAATATATATATATATATATATATATATATATATATACTAGCGACTTGCCCGTCAAAAAATGACGGCAAGAAAATTGTAAGCCAGGGAATGCTGTTTGGCACACCATGTACCTTGGGCGCTCATTGCGAGCCTCTCTCCATGGTGTAGTTTTGGTCTTGTGAGTGCCTTCAGTGCTCATTGCTAGCCTCGCGCTGAACGCCTTCGACACTCATCGCGAGGCTCACAATGAGCGCCATTAACGCTCATTGCGCGCCTCTCCCCTGGTATAGTTTTGGTAGTCTGAGCACCTTCGGCGAGCAATGCAAGCCCAGCGCTGAGCGCCTTCGGCACTCATCACAATACTCACAATGAGCGCCTTTGGCGCTCATTGCTAGCCTCTCCCCTTGTGTACTTTTGGTTCTCTGTGCATCCTGTGCGTTCATTGTGAGCCCCACACTAAGTGCCTTTGGCGGTGCTCATTGCGAGCCTCTCCTCTGCTATTTGTATTTTTTTTATATATATTTTTTTTAAATAATATTTAATTAATTAATTTTTTTATAAATTAATGTACTTTACCTATTTGTAATTAATATATCCAATCAATATCCTGAAGAGCTAACAATCTGTTTTGATTTTCCTGCAACTTACAATGTACATTTGCACTGTTGATGACCTGAGGTGTAAGTGTCAGCAATGTGTCAAGTGTGTAGTGTAAATAGGCTGCGTGTAAATCGCCATTTTAGAATGGTAATGTTATTAGTTGCAAGTTAGTGTTGTAAAATGGAGGCTATTGTGTATGTGTTCCGCGGTTGGGGATCATTTGCGTGCCTCCTAATAGTGTATTTTGTACCTCGTATGTTCCTGTGTAAAAGTCTTATGTGCTTGGTGTTGTTTTGTGTGGTTAGGGGTTGTGTAGCCTCGTTTTCATTTTTTTGGGCCGCCATTTTTTTTCTCTCTTAGCGGATTTTCAAGTGGCGAAAATGCAAATATTTGACTTAAATTTGCATGTAACCTCACTCCCAGACGTCCTGGCTGTCCCCCCGTGCTCTTTGTGTGTGTGGGTTTTGTTTTTATGTTTTATTGTTATTTTGCTGTGTTTTTGTTGTTTTGGATGCACGGGTTTCGGCCGTTAACTTCATATTTTTGCAACCTCATATTTTTTTTTTCTTAGTCCCGCGGCTCGTATGTTTTGTTTCTAAGTCCCGATTTCCTTTGGTATTTGTGTGACCTTGTATTTTTTTTTTTCTAAGTCCTGTTTATGTGTATTTTTTATACCAAGAGTGGGGCTCTGTAGTGCCTCCACCTCCGCAAATGCATTCAGCACATTGCAGCTCAGCGCATTCAGCACTTTGCAGCTTTGTGTGACGACCACTCACAGTTATAATATGTGATATATATTATATATATATATATATATATATATATATATATTGGAAATGTGTCTTGGAATGGAGCAGCACTCTGTAATGGTTTTGGGAAGGTTTGCTGTTATGGGAAGGGGTCTTTGGGAGGGTAGTAGTTATGGGAAGGGGTCTGGGGGAGGAGCACTGAATAATTTGGTTCCCGTAGGGCCCAGTGCAACATATTTTTTACAACCCCCCCAGAAAGGGGGCCCAAAACTTTTTTAGCTAGCTCCACCACTGCCTGTACGTGTTCAGGAGCGGTTGTAATGCTAATTGCATTCCCTGATCCTGCAAAGTTCTTATCATTCCTTTTACACATGCAAAGTATTATGGATGCCTTCATGGACCAGAAGAGATATTAATGATTATTTCCTGATATGAAAACTAGTTTAAATTATTACTCTTAGCCAGACATTCTGAAACATATATTTTTTCATCATACAATGGTACTTTAAGAAAAGTGATTTAAGAAGATGGATAACAGATGGATCATTTTAACATACACTCTTTTGCTCTTTAACACGATGAAGAGCATTTACAGTGAGGTACATGGCCCTTTTTATTGTCAGTTGTATATCTTACAATTGTAGTTTCAGCTCTGGACTGTATAATCAGCACTTTTTAATAATGAGCCAGAGTAATAAGAGGAAATATAAATATTATAACAGCATTAACAGTCATGGGAAAGTATGCAATGCAATTGTATTAAAGCACCTAATAAAGAACTGCAGCATTTTACATACAAATTGTCAGATTGTTTTGTTCAATTATGTGATACCACTTTTTATTTTTGGTATAATTCAGCACATTTTACTGTTTAAATTGGCAGTTTTCATTAAACCTTTTTTGTTTTTGAAGGCATATCTACGTTTCATGGATTATGAATGCATCTGACAGAGGAGAATAAGTAGTGTCTGAAAACAGATTTTGCATGAAAAATACCAGAATAAAGATTTAAACACTTACTTTGTCATAAATTACAAAATATATTTTGCTAACTTCAGTTTAAAATTAGGGTCGACACCAGTTTGAAACACTGGCTAAAGCATACAATTCATAATTTGTTTTGGCCACTAAGGAGGAGGCTCAGGCAGCTGATATATTTGTATCAAGCTCTGGGGCTCCTGGTTGTGCTGCAAAGTCTCTCTAACAGAAGGGTCAAACTCTGGGTGTACATGGTTTCCTGTTTGTACATGGTTATGCAAGCTCCCTGTGGGTGTTCAAAGCTGGATTTTAGTTTCCTGCATATAACTACAGTATGCAAGTACCCTGAGCTTTTTTATTTTTTATTTTTTTTATTTCAGTGTTTTCAAACAGTACAACAATTAACAGTACATAAATACAGTCATAAAACACAGATACACCAGCTTAGAAAAATCAATTCTGATTAAGATCAGATATATATCAGGCATACATACAAGTTTCCAATGACCGATAATATTATTACAAGTTATATAATCTAGTCATTATGGGAAGTTTAATTCTAAGGCTAACTCAAGGGTACGGATGAAGGCAAGTTACTTATTATTACTTAGTGGACCTTGTGGACTTTGCATTTAAGTATTAGTGGACCTTGCATTTAAGTATTTTCCCTTTTAGATCATTTAAGGGTCCTATTGCTATTATATATGGTTAAGGTCTTTGGGCTACCCATTATCACTCTATTGTGGTCTATACCATTTTCCAGCTCAGGCCATAAACTTTTTGTTTATTCCAGTACTTAACCAACAGCGACTTAGCCACCAATAAACTATGTATGATCATCAATTTATCCTCCATCGTTAAGTAGTCAAGATTCATATGAAACAGTACCACTGAAGGGGTACACAAGATTGGTTTACCTATCATATTGGTCAATTCAGTACAGACTGTAGACCAATAATCTTTCACTTTAAGACAACCCCACCAGAGATGAATAACCGAGACTTCCTGACCGCAACCTTTCCAGCATAGGTTATCTATATAAGAATTAAACTTTTTCATTTTTACTGGAGTCATATACCATCTATGAGTTATCTCACCTCCTTGAACACCTTAACCCACACTTGGTCAGGATATGCCACGTTAAAATCTCCCATCCTTCAATGCCTATACTTTTAGAAAAAAAATTCTATTACAATAAGACAGAGAATGACCTTTCTCGCTTTTTATACACAGTACCTCCATTTTTAATAGTTTCGGCATATTTAGGGATGTGTATCGAAAGCTATGTAAAGTGTTTTTTAGGGCTTTGTAATGCAGCCATACAAAGGATTTCAATTCATATTTTATCTGAAGTTCTTTCAATGAGCAAAGATTATTGTTATTATACAGATCATTGACGAAGACAACGCCTTTATTTTTTAACAATTTTATTATTGATCGATTTTCTTGTAGCATTATAGTTTCAATTGGGACCGCTAGAGAAGGGAATTGCACTAGGCCTTTTTCATCTCTAAACCTATAGCAAAGTTTTAAGGAAGGTCTAATAAATCTAGGCAGCATTATAGTTATATTGAAATTAAGAGTAGAATGCCAAAGGATGGTTTGGATAGGGATGTCTCCCAGTAGATCATTTTCTAGTACCATCCATCTGGACTTATTATATTAATTATTGCAACTAATAACTTGGACAATAGCTATATTCTCATATAATTTTCTTTTACACAGAGCACCGACACTGCCCTCTTCAAACTTCAAGTCAGCTATAGGCCGCTTAATCCTTGGTCTTTTCCCAAGCTAAACAAAATCATCCTGAACTTTTCTATATAACACATATTTTTATTGTAATCACTGCCTGTTTCTTACCAAACATTTGAAACCCAGAAACATTATATATACCTTTAAGTTCCTCAGTTTAAAATCATATCTGACTATATAATCATGACTAAACATGATTGTCAAGATCCTCTTTTTGCAGATTATCTCTATCCCCCCACCCCCGATCACCCTTCTAGTCCCTGCTAATTCCATCACAAGAGGAAATTTGAACAATGGACTGTTCATCTCTATATCATCTTGCCTGATGGGATTATCTAGTTGTGGACAGGAAATTCAAAAAGTATAATTGAGTTACCTAGTTTAGAAGGAACTATGAATGTGTTTAATATTGTGATGTAATTACCAGCTCATCCTATGATGGGAATAACTCCTACATTCCTGTAGCCAAGGCAGGAGGACCCCTCTCCTGGGTCATGACAATAATGGTTAATTGTTCCATGATTGGAAAACACTACTTAAGATTTGCACCTTAAAGGGCCACTGTATTCCAAAAAATTCTAGCATGCATTTAAAAAAAAAATTGCTTTTTAGACATTACCAAAATATTTGTTTGCATACCATGTGCATTGTTTTAACTGCTTGTATGCTGTTTAATATTAATTTTCTTCCATTAATATAATGTATTTTCCATGGTGAATAAACAGTCTGTAATGTACAGTTGTGCTCAAAAGTTTGCATATCCTGGCAGAAATTGTGAAATGTTTGCATTTATTTTGAAAATATGACTGATCATGCAACAAAAATGTCTTTTATGGAAGGATAGTGATCATATGAAGCCATTTATTATCACATAGTTGTTTGGCTCCTTTTTAAGTCATAATGATAACAGAAATCACCCAAATGGCCCTGATCAAAAGTTTAGATATCCTTGAATGTTCGGCGTAGGCGTTTACACGCTCATGTGCGTCATTACGAACAACGTAGTCCACGCAAATAATGAAGTGCCTATGAGCAGGGATAGAAAGGAATAGTGTTTGGGTGAAGCAGCATGGTGAAAGAGACTGCGTTATCACCAACAAGGAAATGCTATTGGGTAGGGACAGAGAGGTATAGCATTTGGGCTAAGCAGCGTGGTGAAAGGGACCATGAGAAGGAAATATAGGTTCAGAAAGACAATATTTGTGAACATGGAAATTGGATACTAGGAGATAACAATCTATGCCTGTAGTGCTTTGAAAATAATTAATTTAAGAGTGAATGAGAAGATTGTTACTAAAGGATAGGTTTCTGACTTGTATTCACTTCATATAGGCAAGATTGGAGAATGTTAAGAGATTATGAGGAATGTTAAAGCCTCCATTTGATATATGAGATGATTACTTGCTATTCTACCTGCCTTTATTTAAAATCGTTCCTAAAGTTGCCCAAACTTGGAATTATAACCCTGCATAATTGGCCCATAGAGTTCTAAAATTGAAACTTGTCATAGGTTTGTAAATATATATGGTAACAAAGAAACAAAGTGCTTTTCAACCTATACATTTATAGGATATAAGAATGTTTACTTAAGAAACTGTGTATGATAGTTACCTCACTTGGACTACAATTGTCATTTTTTCAAACTAATTAAGAGGTAATAAAAACCTCTAGATATCAGAAAGAAATTGACCTAAATTACACTTTGCCAGAGGAAGTCCTTTTCCAGTGTTTTTATAATGTTTTCATATATTTTTTAATTCGTCGTTGTTTTGTAAACTAATAAAATTTGTTGGCCAAACTGTAAATATTCCCACCTTGTGATATATTAGGATCAAATGAGAGTGGAAAATCACTCAGGGGAAAAGGAAAATTCCAAAAGTTCGAATATTTGTTTCAAGGAGCACAATATGACCATACTTGAACAAAAATGACCTGCATGGTCGAATTACCAGAAAGAACCCTTTCTGCGCCAATGCCAAAAAAGAAAACTGGTTACAAATGCCCGACAACACCTTGACACGCCTCACAGCTTCTGGCACACTGTAATTTGGAGTGACAAGACCAGAATAGAGCTTTATGGTCACAACCATAAGCACTATGTTTGGAGAGGGGTCAGCAAGGCCTATAGTGAAAATCCCCACTGTGAAGCATGGTGGTGGCTCACTGATGTTTTTTTTTGGGATGAAACACCCCATAGGCTAATTTCTGGAAACAACCCATAGGCTATCTGAGGATAACATTGGAAGAAGACTGCAGATCTCTTAACAGTACCAATTTCTAAAAATCAAACAGCTACAACACTTGGTCAATCTAATAATAAATGCTCCATTGTCTCTATATCATTACGTGTCTCTTGGACAACTCCGGTCATCGATACTTCAATATTTTCGGTTCTACATTTTTCCATGGAACAATAACCACAATATATCCCTTATTTTTGAGGGTAATCTGGGGTCGTTTAAATGCTGTAAGCCTATAGTATTGCTAGACTAGGTACAGTACTAGTTTGGGTGATGATCTCTCCAATACTAATTTATAAACTTGTTTTCTTGATAATTGTTCAATTTCCCTTTTTGTTATTTTAAATTTCCTGACAATTTTAACTGCCTGGATCACATATGATGGTAAAGATCATATCTTTTATGTGATCCTTTAATACCTTCACCATAACACCATATTGGTAACTAGCCTCTAAAGGAACTGCTCCACTTCCATTTTGCCTGTGCCAGAAACATTCCTTGAAAACTGAAACACAAATATATTGATTTGAAAAATATCTCTGAATTTATCATATTTAGGCCACCTTTATTTTTTGGTCAAAATGTAATATTCCTATTTACCAGATTTAACCTGTTTCCCCACAATATCTGGAAGAAAAGATTACTTAAGCTTTTCACAGCTTTCTCAAGAGATGGAATCACAAAGCTCAGGTAAACAAAGATGATGCAGCATAAATGATTTAACCATCCTAACTCTTTTTTTCAAATGACAATTTTCATTGCTTCCATCTCATGACCTTTGTTTTACATATATTAAATTTTCTCCCAAATTCAGCTCCACTGATTATAACACTGAATTCCTAAGAAACTAACATCTTCACTGTCAGTTTCTATACCTGGAGGAAGACCAAACTTTTTCTCCAATCCAAAAAGCTACAATTTTACAAATTTACAATTTTTGGGAATTTGAGATCTCTGAATATTTTCCATACTCCAAAAGTAGAATATCATACGAATTTCTGGAATTCACAAAAGCAGCAACATAAGCAATACACTTTACATGGATTATTGGCTCTGGTTGGATATTTTATTAGTCTCAATCATCCTCATTGGTCTCAATCATTAGAAAAAAATAGGGGACTAAGGGGATACCCTGACATACCCCTGACATACCCCTGATTTTATGGGAATACATTCTCAAATCCATCCATTGATTGTTGATCTCCATTCAGTATTCCTACAGAGATCTCTCAGCCAGGAAATTTCCCTGATATTCTTACTTTTCTAACACAGAATAGAGATACAAATGATAAATTCGTTCAAACACTTTTTCCTGATCTAAACCCACCATATATCCACACAAAGCTCCTCTTTTTGCTTGCTCAAACATCTCTTGCACAGTAACAAGTGAGTTTGCAATCTGTCTCCCCTTTATTCTACAGGACTGGTTACAGGAGTTATTAAGTAAAGCACTTTGGCACTTGTTGGGGTTTCCTAATCAGTAGTTGGCAGCTTGGAAACACAGGGCCCCAACAGAATTCTGCTGGAACCCGTACTGGAAGTTACACACACACAAAATCTTTCTCAGTACTAATTCCGTTTATTGCCATGTCATTGCATAGATTATATACTTGCAAAAGAAGGTGGATATTAGGGCGATTTTCACAGTTCATGTTAGTCAGTTGCAAGGACAGATAATCAGGTGTTTTTCTGTTTCTTAGAACAACTAGAAATGTTTTGTGTTTTAGTAAGGTCAAAAAACATCCCAAGGGTAGGAACATGATATTATGGTTAGGCTATGTGTCACAGCAAAATATGTTAACCCCTTCGTCAGCAGAATATGTTAACCCCTTCATTCCCCTCTTAGATCACAACGTGATCTTTATTTGGGATGTAAGCAGTTGTGTATATATATGATAGGAAGCGAAACTGAGACACTGGAAGGTGATAGACCCTCAAGGGTATCAGTACATGAGATATACCTGTGACCAGGTGGTGTTAAGTCACAATATTTAGCTGAAAATTCTTAGGAATAAAGCCTTGCAGCATGTAATAAAAACACAAAGGAATACAAGGGAAGCAATGTCAGAGTAAACAGAACTATCATCAATATAAGAACAACATTCTTTACCTATTAAAGCACACACACCGCCTTTGGAAGCTAAAACATAATCTAAAGCAATTCTATTCTACAAAGTGACCATTCTAAATTTGCACCTGCTCTTAGTTTAGTTTCTCAATTGCTTCAGCAGAGCTATTTAAGGCCTTCTGTACTAGTAGAGAAAGGATGGATAGTTCTACCTGTAGTTTCCCTACACCTGCATGTGGGAAGATTATACCTAGGGTGTCTAGAAATATTTTCCACCCGCACTTCTGCTCTATATCCCTCATGGTTCTGATGCGGCCTTGTGGAAGTGTTGGGGTTGTGTATATATATGGGATTACTTGACCTAAATAACAACTGCCCACTCAATTAGGGGGCAGCCATCGATAGGCGTTCCTGCCATAGATAAAGTATACATTCATGGCTCCAAGGTGAACAATTCTTGTACAGGTCAGAAAGGGAGGAGGTCCTATAAAAATAAGTGTGGTATTGGAGCAAGTGGACTAACCAACAGATTTAAAAAACAGTTATACCCTGGGTTAGTGTGGGTTAACATAAATTATACACTCTTATTATATTTTGATTGGTAATTTGTGCGTATGAGGTGTTGCATCCATATAGAGTTAAGTGGTGTGGCTGATTGTACATAATGTAAACGAATTCCATTTGTGGGGTTGTGTACTGCCATTGTAATATATGTGGCTTTGAGTGAAGTTTTCTGCTGGAAGGCCAAATAGAGGCATACCCATTTCCCATGTGTAGAGACGTGTGCACATACCCAGCAATTGGAAATGTTAAAGGAGTGAGCATATCCTTATAATGTATTACGTTCCCAGGGATGATTTTGTATAATTGTGTTATCACGTGTGGATCTCTTGTGCCTATGAGGTGAACTAGTATTGGTGTGAGTGTTATTGTGTTTACCACAAACAGACTTTAATGGTCCCAGTTCGTCTGGGTCATAATGGCAATTAAGAAATGTCCATAAGGGCAAATAAATCAGGAGCATAATGCACATCAACAGGAGAAAGTTCTTGCATGCATTCTGTGGATGCAGGAGTAGGTTTGACATTTTTATTATCGCTGTCTTCAATCGCTTTCATGGGGACTTTGTCACCTGCTTCACCCCTCTTTGGACACAGCTTCAGACGTGATGTGTGGATCCAGATGTCCTGTGAGTCAGTGAGAATGGCAGTCCTGCTTACTGCTACATCGGTAGTCGGTGGTCCGAATGGGAAGCCTCCCTTCTTTGCTCTGTTCAGTTGTCTGACACAGACAAGGTCACCTGGCTGGAACGGATGTATTGGTTCCTGTGAGGGTAAAGGAAAGCGAGAAGACACATCACCATAGATGCCATTCAATTTTTTAATCAATTGTTGCACATATTGTTCTCTTATAAGATCAAGATCACTAGACATAATTACAAGTGGGCTTTTTACCCAAGGAGTTGGAAATGGTCTTCCCATTGGAATTTCAAAAGGGGACAATTTAGTAGACTTATTAGGAGTCATCCTAATTTCTGCTAGAATGGCAGATAAGTATTTCTGCCAGTTCACCCATGTACCTGCAGTGGCCTTTGTAAGTTTCTCCTTAATAGTGCGGTTTATTCTTTCCACTATGCCTGAACTCTGAGGATGGTAAGGGATATCTAATTTTCAGGTTATCTGTAGCCATTGTACCAGCTCCTTAATTACCGCACTAATAAAGGCTGGTCCATCATCAGAATTAATTTGCAATGGGCATCCATATCTCAGTATTATCTCGGTAGTTAATATTTTAGCTACCGTCTTAGCATCCTCTCTTTGTGTTACAAAGGCCTCAGGCCACCGTGAGAACTGGTCTACTATCACCAACAGGTACAATTGTTTTGATCCTGTCTTTGGGATATGAGTAAAATCAATTTGTAAATAAATGGGTGAATGAAGCTGTGGGTGGAGGCAAATGATCATGTAATGCATTGTTAGGTACTGCTGAGTTATTCTGTAGGCACTGTATACATCTTTGTATGTATGTCTGGCAGTGTGATTTTAAGTTTCTGATGCAAAAATGACACTTGCAACTGTTGCTACCCTGTCAGCTAAAGCATTACCTCTAGATATAAAATCATTGTGATTCTTTGTACTTGCTATGTGTTATCAGTTTTACTAGTTTCGTTTTCAGTGTACTACTGGATGCAAGGGGGGTTGGTGCTGCAGCTTGTGTTCTCTCTGTCAATCCTTTTGCCATTCACGCTAAAGGTGTGGGGAGGGAATGCTTTCTGTACGGCCACATCGCAGGGAACCAAATGTTTTTGGAGACACGCCGGCATCCCCTGTTCCGGAGTAGGGACTACTTTGGAAAAGAATGCAATGGGACACATACTACCTCCGTGATCTTGGGCACAGACCAAGGCCATGGTTTTACAGTTGTCCCTTGCATACAAATTAAATGGTTTACAATAATCAGGTAGTCCTAAAGCGGGGGCTTGCATAATGCTAACTTTTAAGGTCACATAAGCTTCAGTCATGCCTGGAGTCCACTGAATATGTTTTGGGCTGTCCCCCTTAGCAGCCGTACGTAAAATGGAGTCATAGTGAGCATTCAGGGATCCATTGCCTGCAATAATTAATCATCAACATGTGTTGCCCCCATATGTATTTTGTTTTTAGTTACTTTGTGACCTTCAGCTGCTAGGTGCTGTAGCAGACTGAGTGAATCCTGTCTATTGGCTTCCCCGGTAGGAGTACATACCAACAGTAGGTCATTTGACGTACTGAATGGGGACAGAACCATGACACGGGTCCATGACCGCAAGGTATTGTTGGAGCACCAGTGAGTAAGCAGCTAATGAATCCATGTAGCCTTCGGGGAAGACGGGTCCATGTTAATTGGCACCCATCAAAAATGAAAACCATAAGTAGTTGTGTCTCAAAGTCCAATGGGAACAAAAATAATGCGTTTGATAAATCAATAATAATAAATATAGTGGCGTCATGGGAAATGGCCGTAATGAGAGCAGTGATATCAGGGACAATCGGGGCAATTGGGATGACTAAGTAATTAATTGCCCTTAAATCCTGGACAAATCTAAAGTCATTGTCACGTAATGGAAGGGACGTTAGTCCAATTCCATCCTGACTCTGTATCAGAGTCTAAAAGTCTGTATAAGAAGTCTGATGTCAGTCATGGTGTCCTTGGCACATTCACGTCAGATACATCATATATGTAGAAGGATTAATTCGGGGGTTAAGGGCTGCCTGTTTTCTCTTTCCGTATTTACTATTTGCAATCTATTCAAAAACAAACTCTATTTTGGATCAAATTCACATACAAAATCTCTCT
The DNA here is from genome assembly GCA_027410445.1 of Discoglossus pictus. Classification (NCBI taxonomy): domain Eukaryota; kingdom Metazoa; phylum Chordata; class Amphibia; order Anura; family Alytidae; genus Discoglossus; species Discoglossus pictus. The sequence goes on along the minus strand of CM050167.1, from coordinate 282,606,575 downwards.
TCCAAATCACTTGCTATTTCCCTTCATTTCCGTACTTAACTTACAATACTTCCCAACTAACACTCCGCTTCTTCCTGAGACATCTCCACAAACATATAACTACAAATACTGGAATCCACCATAAAAATTTTACCAACAACATTCCATACACATGACAGTTTTCTTATCCAAACTAAATACGACCTTAAGATTTTTCTGCCGGGAGACAGAAATTCACAGCCTTTTTTTTCTTTTTTTCGGGACGCGGAGATAAGTGTTAGCACGCTTTAAAATAGAATAAACACACTGTCTTACATTTACAAACAAGATAGACCATAAATCCTCCACTGTCACATATTTCTGGAAAAAGATTTCCCTTTTTTATATATATATATGCCGGCTTTAGAAATGTATTTCAGTGGTGGACACGATCTCTACAGCCTTAAAGACACAGAGGAAAATTCTCTAACCTGCATTTCTGAATTGTACACTCACAAATGTATTTGCAGCAAAACACAAGACAATCTATCTACTTTATAAACAAAAGCAATCAGAATATTATATAAATGTATGTAAAGAAAAAGTTCCTTTATTTTTCTGTGTTCCTATTTCTTTTATTATCCCTTATCCCTTAGCTCTTTCACGGGACCTGATGTTACGCTGTGTATATAATTACATATGACAGCTTTGCATGATTCTCCCGGGTTGGGAGGTGGGTATAGTTTAGACTGGGGAGTACCCATTTCCAATTATCCTTCTAAAAAAAACTTTAGGTGGTTGTCTCAATAGACAACGTAACCTTATTTGCTATCATGTTTTTTTAATCAGAGAACAGGATTCGGCTGTACTGAGCTGAAATAGCTCTGAGAATTCCGAAAGATATTCTCGAGTTAACGGGTTGCCCCTAGACACAGAGACGGTGCGTCTTACAGTGTCCAGAGACCTTAATTCCTGGTTTTTACACAGAATAACAAAACATTTCTTATCTTAAACAGCATAGCAATATAGCAAAATTAATGAGCAAGCAAAAGCGGATTTTGGGCACTGTAAACCAAGCCGTCAAGTACTGTATATACTCGAGTATAAGTGTGTCTCTAACCCCCCGTGTGTTTCTCTACCCCCCGTGTCTCTCTACCCCCTCCTCAACCTAAACCCGCCTCAACCCCCCTCCTCCACCTAAACCCCTTTAAATACCTCCCCCCTCTCCCCTCACTTACCTGCTCTTGCTCCGGCCTCCGCTCCTTGTCACTTGCGCGCCGCGTCATTAGCATATACCGGGTGCTGGCAAGGAGCGGAGGCCGGAGCAAGAGCAGGTAAGTGAGGGGAAAGGGGGGAGGTATTTATGGGGGTTTAGGTGGAGGAGGGGGGTTGAGGAGGGGGGTTGGGGATTGAGGGGGATTGAGGGGGGAGGTTGAGGGGGGTTGAGGAGGTGGGTTGAGGATGGGGGTTGTGGATGAGGATGAGGGGGTTGAGGAGAGGGTTGAGGATGGGGGGGTTGAGGAGGGAGGATGAGGAGGGTGGTTGAGGAGGGGGTTGAGGATGAGGGAGGTTGAGGAGGGGGTTGAGGATGAGGAGGGAGGTTGAGGATGAGGAGGGAGGTTGAGGATGAGGAGGAAGGTTGAGGAGGGAGGATGAGGAGGGAGGTTGAGGATGAGGAGGGAGGTTAAGGATGAGGAGGGAGGTTGAGGAGTGGGGTTGAGGAGGGTGATAAGGGAGGGGGGAAGAGACACAGGGAAGGGAGAGGTTGAAAGAGACACAGGGAAGGGAGAGGGGAGAAGAGACACAGGGAAGGGAGAGGGGAGAAGAGACACGGAGAGAAGGGGGGACACAGGGGGCAGCACATTTCCCATCCTCGGCTTATATTCGAGTCACTCATTTTACCCAGTATTTTGTGGTAAAATGGGTGCCTTGGCTTATACTCGGATCGGCTTATACTCGAGTATATACGGTATATATTTATATCAATTTTATCCTTTCTATTCCCACCTTAGGAATAATATATATATATATATATATATATATCTCCTTGATATATATATGGCCTTCCAGAGGCCTAATTTTAGTATTCCTTAGAGAGTCTCCCTACCTTTTAGGGATTATACCTACAGTCTACCAAAGACTTAATTCTTAATTCTCTCTACCACAGGGAGTGTGTGCCCAACTTATTTACTTGTATACAGTTTACAAAGGACGATGAGAGTGGGAGCAAAGGATGGTGCAAATAGACACAATTCACTCTACTCACCCACTCCGTCGTACTTTGATCTCTGTATCCCACTTCTGACACCAGTTTGTTGGGGTTTCCTAATCAGTAATTGGCAGATTGGAAACACAGGGCCCAAACAGAATTCTGCTGGAACCCGTACTGGAAGTAACACACACACAAATTTTTTCTCAGTACTAATTCTGTTTATTGCCACGTCCTTGCATAGATTATATAAAAGAAGGAGGATATTAGGGCGATTTTCACAGTTCATGTTAGTCAGTTGCAAGGACAGATAATCAGGTGTTTTTCTGTTTCTTAGAACAACTAGAAATATTTTGTGTTTTAGTAAGGTCGAAAAACATCCCAAGGGTAGGAACATGATATTATGGTTAGGCTATGTGTCACAGCAAAATATGTTAACCCCTTCGTACTTTTATGTTATAAAGAAGTAACACGTTCAGACCCAATTACTTTTGACAGATATTTGAACATGTGATTATAGAATTCACTTATTTAGATTAAAGTGATGCCCTGTGTGACAGCATGCACTACATCTTTCAAATAAAAGAAGAGTCTTTGATTAAAAAAACGTGTTGTAAAATAATGTAATTAATAGGGAGCACATTTGGATTCAGCTTTATTATTATAGTCGTGGGGACCCTCAGTTTTGTTTAAAATAGGAGAGGAACCATCAAAAGAAAATCAATGCACATTAAAGAGACACAGAAGACAACTGATTTTTTTTCAGACATTTAAAAGAGCATGATTTAAAGTTGTTGTTTTTTTTATATAAAATATCTTTAAACTTAATTGAAACTAACAGGAAATGCAGAGCATACTTGAGTCTATAGATCTCAAAATGAGACTCAAGATGGCAGCTGATCCTGGAGGAGGGAGAGAAGTAACCACCTGGTTTCATACTCTGACTAAAGAGAAATTATTTTGGAAATTAAATACAACAGCTACAGCAGTGGAAACAAGTTCAGAGTGATGTGTGTGATGATGAAATGGAGGCCTCAGTAAGCCAAGCCCACAGTTATCCACAAGAGAGAGAAAGAAAGCCTGCAACTGGTATACAAAGTAAAGTAATGAAAAGAAAAATAAACCAAGAGCAAGACATAAACAGAGCAAGAGAAGACAAGACTGTGTTTTTTTTGGGTGTTATCATTACTGGGAACATTCCAGGTAATCAGGTGAAAACTGCAGAGGAACAAAAAGACCTGTAGAGCATCTCCCAGTCTGGGAGACCCCAAAAAACAGCAACAACCTTGGAACAGCAGCCAGTTCTGGGGCACCGGTGGAGGGAAGAGAAAATCAGAACTTCCCTGCAGGTCACTGTTTGCCTGACACCGTGCAAGCAATCAGTGTGAGCTCATCTACAGATGGGAGTCAGGCCCAGCAAGCCATGCAGGTTCCGGAAGGAGACAGGAGCAATATGAATGCAGCTGGTGTACCTGAAAGTGTGGTTCAAAAGTAAGACCTACTGTACCTGAGGTGGAAATGGTGGAAAAGGTCTGTTGTTGGAAAAAACTTGCTGAAAGTATCTCTTGGGTCCCACCCCCATGAGATGTATGTCTTGTTACATGTAACAGCAGGTATTATAACATAAATGTTAAAACCCCAGAAGGACTGGATAAATTCTGGTACCGATATCAGAAAGCCAAACATAACCCAGAACCAGAAACTTTCAGATGTCTTACCCCAGAACTGTTGAAGTATTTATAACTTTTGCCATTGAAACTCTGGCACAGGAGGATATATATTGATGGCTACAGAGGCAGTGAAGAGCTGCCCAGCAAGGTGTATAGATTCAGAAGGGTTCTGAAATGGAGGTAACAAATTTAAAGTAATTCCGTGATACAGAAATAATGTGGCCTGTCACCTCCCAAACTGTGTGTACATTGGGGGAGATCATGGGAGATGTTTTTACTCAGGACAAGCAAAAAAGTGCTTTAAATGGATTTCTACCAGGCACCTGAGTTCTGCATGTGATAAAGTCTCATGTTCTCATTGCGGTAAAATAGGACATCATAGGGTAGGAACATGATATTATGGTTAGGCTATGTGTCAGCAAAATACGTTAACCCCTTCATCAGCAGAATATGTTAACCCCTTCAAGCTCTACATAGTCTTGCTCTAGCTAGCATTCCAGGTCGATCAGGTGGGAAAGTTGCCTGTAGCCTGCTGATCTGGTCTCCACTTCCAGCTCCCATTTGCGGAAATCACAGAGAAGCTCCTATCGAGTTGATATGCCTCTTGTGAAATGGATCAGTCTCCAGCAGCCATTGAAGCTAATCGGGTCCTTACTGCTTGTACAAGGGCCATCACTGGGCCGTCACCTGCTCCTCGTGGACCAGCTCCTCCAGTCAATCTTCCGATCTCTAATGTGCTCCTCCAGCCAGGATCTCAGGATCACTCTCCACTGACCCACCCGGGCCTCAACCTGGAAATCATAGTTTATTACCCTCTGAGCTCTTGAACTCAAACAGATGATCTTCTCATTGTGGTCCTCGATCACCTCCTTCAGCACTTCCTTCAGAAGACAGCTCTCTGATGATCACTGGTCAATGCCAGTATCATCTCAGGGCCTCTGCTTCTCTCCGAAGACATGTAGGTCCTCCCAGGATAGGGTATTATATTCCATTCTGATCCACTGTCAGTCCATTTCCACACTGAGAATCCCACATGTGACAATCTAGAGCTATGGCAAAAACCAGCCACCTAGTTTTATTACAAAGACAATGTGTGATGTTATGTTTTTAAACTCTATATTACATTTTAGTTGTAGCCAGTTCATAAGGAGTTAACTGCATTTGGAATGTTATGATATCATCTGTAACTGTCATGCTGTGAGTCAGTTATAAAAGTTTGCTCTGATGGTTGATACATAAAAAAGGTACTGTATATCTGTCATCTTAGAGAAAGATAGAGATAAAAGCATTTATTATTTTGCCAAGCCTGCTTTTTGCATCCTGTGTTCCTGAGGTCCTGAACTGAAGTCAGAAATGCTGAGACCGTAAGAATCCAGACCATCCAGGGGTGCCCTGATACCAGTAAGCAGAAGGGTTAAGGGGTGAACATGTCCCCCTCACTCCTGGGGTCGTAACAATTGGTGGTAAGTGACGGGATTAGAGCCTCATAACAAAGCAGAAGGTCACGTACAATTGATCTATACAAATTAATGGAGATGAACCATGCAGCCCTAAAACGAACAACTTTAAAGAACTATTGGAAGCATGGGGCAAGATAGCCAGCACTAAAGCAAAAGCTATTCTGATTGCCAAACTGATGGAGGGAGCCCGAGTCAGCAGTGCTGTACACTAAGGATAAGGCTGGCATTTTACCAGGAGCCACCATAAGAAGAAACTGTAACTAGAGTGATGGTGGAGGTGCAAGATTGTCTGTCTGGCCAACAGACAACAGGCAATACAGCCACAACTAGCAGTTCAGCGATCCAGAGAAGGGTCACCAGCAGTATCGGCCACCACGCAAGTAAAAGCGAAGCTCCCATACAATGCATTTAAAGCCGTCACAGACACGGAAGAGGATATTGATGGGTACTTTTAAGATTTTGAAAGACTTTGCCACTTACATGACATTGGACAAGCAAATTGGGTACCTATGTTGGCAAGCAAATTGTCTGGCCGTGCCGCAGAGGCTTACCGGGCAGTACCAGATGAGTACAGCAAAAATTACCACCGGGTGAAGCAGGACATCTTAACGAGATATGCTATCACCCCAGAGGCATACCGACCCCAATTTCGGGAGCTCAACAAACAGGAGAAGGACTCCCATGCCGAGTAGGCTTATCGACTGCAGAGAGTTGCCATGGGATGGGTTCAGGCTAACCGAGCCACAACCATGGAACAACTGCTGCAATTGATTCTATTATTAGTGGACTGACCGCAGAGGTGCAAGTATGGGTAAGGGACCGTAACCCCCTTACCCTCTCTGACTCCGCTCGGCTGGTTGATGAACACTATGATGCAAGGCGCCACCACCGACCCCCACTTCGCCCATCGTATAAGCCCGCAGTGCTGTCCCCAGCACCCCAGGCCGTAGCCCCACCCTGTCAGGGCAGGGGCAACAGGTTCAACACCTCCGCTCCCAGGTACCAACCTCGTGCCAATATCCGGTGTCACCTATGCCAGCAGTCGGATATATACAGAGGGAATGCCCCCAGAACTGGAACTGGAACACATGAGTTAGTCCGGGCCAACCTCCGCCAAACAGCACCTCTGCTCCCAGGTACCAACCTTGTGCCAATATTCAGTGTCACTGATGCCAGCAGTTGGGACATGTCCAGAGGGAATGCCCCCAGAACCGGGACCATAACACGTGGGTTCGTCTGGGCCAACCACCGCCAAACAGAGCAGCGGCCTATTGCTACCGCACCAAGGCTAGTACCCACGATGCCGAACCCCACTACCTGGAGGAACAACTAGGGATGTTACACGAAGTCGACCCCATTCAGGCTGCATCGGAGACAACCGACAACATCATCTGTACACCGTATGTCTGGAAGAGAAGAACGTTGAAGGGCTAAGGGACACCGGAGCCACCTTAACCCTCGTTAGGCACCACTTGGTCCCAGATAAAGCACGTACCGGAGGCACTGTGGCAGTACGGGTAGCGGGCGGAGCATACTCCGCTTACCCACTGCCAAGGTTCACTTACACTGGAGTGTGGGGTCGGGGGTTGTGGAATTAGGATTGATGCAGAACTTACCGGCAGATGTACTACTCAGGAATGACTTGGGCCAGCTAACTTCAACATTTGTACCCCAAACTTCTGCCCAAGACATTAACCCGGTAACAACACGGCAGCAGCCTTGCACCATGGAGAAACCAGCACACTCTGAGGCTCAGACGCTTCTATGTTTGGATTGGGGGGCGTATTGAGTCAAATCAGAGCCGATGGAGGCGAACACCCGGTGTCTTACTTAAACAGAAAATGATTACCCTGAGAAGTAAGATACGCCGCCATCGAAAAAGAATGCCTGGCCGTGATTTGGGGCCTGAAGAAGCTACAGCCGTATTTGTATGGGAAAACATTTTCCTTATTCACAGATCACAACCCGTTAGTATGTCTCAACAGGGTGGCAGGAGACGATGCCAGACAACATCATCGACAAACCGTATGTCTGGAGGGGAAGAACGTAGAAGGGCTAAGGGACACCGGAGCCACCTTAACCCTCGTTAGAAACCACTTGGTCCCAGACAAAGCACGTACCGGAGGTGCTGTGGTAGTATGGGTAACAGGGGGAGCAGTACTCCGCTTACCCAATGCCAAGGTTCATTTACACTGGGGTGTGGGGTTGGGGGTTGTGGAATTAGGATTGATGCAGAACTTACTGGCAGATGTACTACTCGGGAATGACTTGGGCCAGCTAACTTCCACATTTGTACCCCAAACTTTTACCCTATTTGTATGGGCAAACATTTTCCTTTTTCACAGATCACAACCCGTTAGTGTGGCTCAACAGGGTGGCAGGAGACGATGCCAGACTACTTCGCTGGAGTCTAGCACTGCAGCCCTTTGACTTTACAATAAACTACCGCCCGGGAAAGCAAAACAGTAATGCTGACGAATTATCCAGACAAACTGAACTGGAAAAGTGATTTGCGAGGACTCCCCCGGACATCCCCCAGCCGATCTGCTGGGTATGCCGGCTTGTGGTTACGGGGGAGCTGTGTGGCAAAAAACAGCCACCTAATTTATTTACAAAGACAATGTGTGATGTTATGTGAAGTAATAAAAGTTTGCTCTGATGGTTAATACATACACTAAAAAAGGTATACAGTGCCTTGCAAAAGTATTCGATTGGCATTTTTTGTGTTTTGTTTCCTCACAACCTGGAATTAACATGGATTGTTTGAGGATTTGCATAATTTAATTTACGGAACATGCCCACAACTTTGAAGACATTTTTTTATTTTTTATTGTGGAGCAAACAACAAATAGGATGAAATAACAGAAAAAGTCAATGTGCATAACTACTCAACCCCCCTAAAGTCAATACTTTGTAGAACCACCTTTTGCGGCAGTCACAGCTCCAACTCACTTTGGATAAGTCTCTATGAGCTTGCCACATCTTGCTGTGGTAACTTGTCTTCCTTGCATGGTGGTTTATTTTCCTTTCGGGACCTCCTTGGGCAGGTCTAGGTGGGAGGGCTGGGAATCTTTACTTCCCTCCCACAATTGCTAAAGGAAGTCATGCATGGACAGGATGTGATGTAAATTACATCATCTCAACTAAGGAGATATCCAGGCAGGAAACTGCTGTTGCTTCCTGTTTCTTCCTTGATGGTGAGGGTGATGGAGGTGATGGTGATGGCGATGGTCTAACCGTGGGTGAGATAAAGCGTTTGGGAAAGGGGATTACTATATAGGTAGATAGATTTAAAAAGGGTTGTTGCTCCGTGGGTCTGGGCTGTGTGTTTGTGATACATTTATAGTATTGTGTTGTTGCCTTTTAATAAATACCTTTTAATGTAGACGAACCTTGTGTAATATATATATATATTAATTTGGTGATACACCACATTTGGCGACCACTAATTTTAGACTTCTACAAAGGTTATTTATGAGGTAATATCACATTAATAGATAGTCAGATTTTTTTTTTTGGGGGGGGGAAGAAAAAAAAAAGTACTTTGTCTAATTATCTTCTGCATGGGAAATCAAGTGCTGATTGTGTGTGGAGTCTAGGTTAAGCCTCCATTTTTAATATACAAGCTTGGGCATCAGGCCTCAATTATTATTTTTAATCCTTTATATCGTACTAGCTTCTGAGTTGAGTTTTGTTCGTACTAGCTTATTTTGATACATAAAACAAATATATATCATACAGGTTGTTTTTGTGGGTTTATATGAGTTGAGTTTTGTTGTGCTTTTGAGTACAGGCCTAGCCCTAGTACAGGCCTAGCCCTGCATTTGAATACAATATAATAGGCTCCATGCGGCTTCTTTGTGTATTTGAATGCTAATTCAAGCCTCCATTTTTAATATACAAGCTTGGGCATCAGGCCTCAATTATTATTTTTAATCCTTTATATCGTACTAGCTTCTGAGTTGAGTTTTGTTCGTACTAGATTATTTTGATATCTAAAACAAATATATATCATACAGGTTGTTTTTGTGGGTTTATCTGAGTTGAGTTTTGTTGTGCTTTTGAGTACAGGCCTAGCCCTAGTACAGGCCTAGCCCTGCATTTGAATACAATATAATAGGCTCCATGCGGCTTCTTTGTGTATTTGAATGCTAATTCAAGCCTCCATTTTTAATATACAAGCTTGGGCATCAGGCCTCAATTATTATTTTTAATCCTTTATATCGTACTAGCTTCTGAGTTGAGTTTTGTTCGTACTAGCTTATTTTGATACATAAAACAAATATATATCATACAGGTTGTTTTTGTGGGTTTATATGAGTTGAGTTTTGTTGGGCTTTTGAGTACAGGCCTAGCCCTAGTACAGGCCTAGCCCTGCATTTGAATACAATATAATAGGCTCCATGCGGCTTCTTTGTGTATTTGAATGCTAATTCAAGCCTCCATTTTTAATATACAAGCTTGGGCATCAGGCCTCAATTATTATTTTTAATCCTTTATATCGTACTAGCTTCTGAGTTGAGTTTTGTTCGTACTAGCTTATTTTGATATATAAAACAAATATATATCATACAGGTTGTTTTTGTGGGTTTATCTGAGTTGAGTTTTGTTGGGCTTTTGAGTACAGGCCTAGCCCTAGTACAGGCCTAGCCCTGCATTTGAATACAATATAATAGGCTCCATGCGGCTTCTTTGTGTATTTGAATGCTAATTCAAGCCTCCATTTTTAATATACAAGCTTGGGCATCAGGCCTCAATTATTATTTTTAATCCTTTATATCGTACTAGCTTCTGAGTTGAGTTTTGTTCGTACTAGCTTATTTTGATACATAAAACAAATATATATCATACAGGTTGTTTTTGTGGGTTTATCTGAGTTGAGTTTTGTTGTGCTTTTGAGTACAGGCCTAGCCCTAGTACAGGCCTAGCCCTGCATTTGAATACAATATAATAGGCTCCATGCGGCTTCTTTGTGTATTTGAATGCTAATTCAAGCCTCCATTTTTAATATACAAGCTTGGGCATCAGGCCACAATTAGTTTTGTTGTGTGTTTCAAATACCTGAGTTTGTTAATACTATTATTTTTGTTTTGTTTTTGGTATTTTTTTTTTTTTTTTTTTTTAAGAATTTTTTTTTTTTCTCTTCTTTCTTTTTCTTTCTCTAGTACTTTATCATAGTACAGGCCTGGAGAAAAATAAATAAATAAACCATTTTAAATCTAATATATATATATATATATTATATCAGGCGTGCATTTTAATACACTATAGGCTTCCATACCTTATACTTTTTGGGTGTCTTGCATATCCTAGTTCAGGTATATCTCCTACCCTGCAGGCCTTGCTATTATATTTTAAGTTAATTAGCAAGTATTACCTTCACCATACTAAGGTAAGTATAATTTGCATTGTGGGTACTAGTCTATTTTTCTACATATTACACCTGGCCTACTAAATAGTCATCAACTATTGTTGGCTACTCAGAAGCATGCTACTTTAGTCGCAAATTGATTTGGATTCTTACTTGGGTGAGTAAAAGAGTAGGAATGTCTTTTCAAGGGGCCAAATACTTTCCCACAGAAGTGCGTGAGTACTTTAGGAAACATATTCAAAAACATGATGGTCCATATGAGCTTCCAGAGCCAGCAAACACAGACAGTGAAAAAGAGGAGAGATTAATGGATGTTCTAACACAAATTGTAAATAACAAAAAGTATAGAACAAAGAAAAGAAAAAGTTTGGTCACACAAGCTGTTGTAGCCACAATAGGTGGTCTAATAGACTTAGTTGTAGAATTACGGCAGCATAATTTGGAAACAACAAATAAAATGGAGGAAGCAATGGACAAAAGGGATTGTTTAAAAATTGCAGCTTTGAGAACAACTACAATTGTGGGGGAACTAGAAAGGGAGTTAAGGGAAATAGAAGAGCAGAGGGATGCTTATGGAGTAAAAATAACAGAACTTCAAAACATAATAATGGACTATAAAAATAAAACAAAGTTAGAAGGGATAAAAGGAGTCAGAGACATTGCCAAAATATATCCAGATCTGGATATGTTCGTGGCACAAAATAAAGAACCAGTGCCGAAAATGAACCAAGATAGAAAAGATTTCTTATGTTATTCTGTTCCACAAGTAGATACCATACCACAAGCACCAGTTATTGTTTCAGAATTATTTAATGCAAGGCAAACACCTACAGGATTTTCTATGCAGACTCGACCGATGTCTATGGCAGATAAAGACAATTTCCAGAAATGGTGGGGAAGTATGCCAACTAACAACTTTAATACGTTTACACATTGGTTTATGAGGGGAGCAGTTAGAGCTAAAAAAGGAGGTCTTAACTTAGAGGAATGGACAGAACTGTTAGAATACGCTATGGGTCCTTTGGCTAGTAGACTATTGGGATTTAATAACAGTGTGTCTGATCAGGCAGGAAGAATTGCTGCAACTAATTTCTATCTACTTAGCATAGAGAAAGAAATAGCAAATATTACCATGAGGCCAACAGATGGTCCTAGAGAGGTAGCTCAAAGGATATTTTTTTGGTATACTCTACGACAACCTCAACAGCCTCTAGTGCTGGGCTCACCAGAACATATAGCAAAAGTAATGGAAGCCCTTCCCCGGGAGTGTCAAGAATTTATCAGGCTTTTTGATCCAACACCAACAGACTTGGAAATGGTACTAACTAGAGCTGATAAGTGGTGGATCAAGCATCCTTTCACAGAACAGGCCTGCTCTGTTTCAGCTGTAAGAACATTTAAGGTCGAGTCTGGTAGAGATATAGATGGTAATTGGAGAAACCAGACGTGGGATGTACCCCAGAACAAGAAGGATGATCAAAACTGGAGACCAAAACAGAACTTTGACAAAAGATGGAGAGATCCACCTAGGGACTATAGGAATAGGGATGGCAGCAACTGGAGGGCTAATCAGGAGGGAGAGAGAAACGGTAACATGGGCTATTGGGAACTCAGGAGACAGAAGGATAGGATAGAAGAGGAAAATCACATACTTAAAAACAAGGTAGCTGAGTCAGAGAGGAAATTGAAGGAAAATGAGGCAAAGATGATAAAAGAGGGACAGAGTAGAAGTGAGTCACAATGACAAATCCCAACCCCTGCGCCTCAGCATCTCATTCACTCAGCTAATTTAACCATGGATGAGGCAGGTCGGCCTACCATTTATACAGTCATCGCAGGGGTAGGGAAAAATATGTTGGTAGATACAGGAGCAGCAGTTACAATGACCAACAGGGTCAAAAATGGGGATTCTTCAGTAAGTATTATGGGAGTTACTGGGAATCCACAGGAGGTTAGAGCAGGTCCAATTGATGTAGCAGTTGGAGAAAAAACAATACAAGTAGAAGCAATAGTGGGTTGGCCAGAGGAAATATTGGGAATAGAAGCTTTAAAAAAAGGAAATTTCATTGTAGATCTTGCCAATTTTTGTTTGTGGAAGACAGAAAAGGTGAATCAGGTAAGTACAGAGTTGACGAAAGGGGTTGTGCTCCCAATGGCATATATTGTCTCTCCGATAAAAAGTCTGGAAAAAAACAAACTGAAACTAGACGGACAACCAGAATGGCTGCAGAAGCTAATCCAAGACATACCTGTTTGGGCTACAGATAAATTAGACTGTGGAAGAATGAAAGGAATGGTCTTGTTGGAAGGAGGAGACCCACAATGGCAAAAGCAACATCCAGTCCCAAGAGAATCAGTGGCATCAATCACCAAGATGCTAGAAATACTGGAGAGACGTGGAATAATTAAATCTGGAAATGGGTATGCATGTAACTCACCATGTTGGCCTGTGAGAAAAGCTGTGTTAAAAGGGAATGGTGATGGAAAAGCAGCCTCATCATGGAGACTTACCATTGATTACAGGGCCGTGAACAAACTTGCAAAAATATATTTTTTATTTTTTTGTTTGTGTATGTATATGTTTCTAATGATGGAATCTAGTGTTCCCACAGAGCAAGGCTGTATAAGAATGAAGATGCGTGTCAACAGAAGATTGTGGTGGATCCTTGTTACAGGATGGATAAGTATAAGCTGTATCACAGTAGGAATGGGGAGACAGGCAATAAGGCCAGAAGATACCGCAAATAAGGGAGAGAGTTTGAAAAGATTGGAGTTACATTACGTTCAAGCAGATAGATTTATTTGGCCCAGGGAATTGGAAGTAAAAGAGTGTGGAGGGTTACAAGTAAACATTATTTTGCCACATAATAGTACCAGGGGATTAGCTCTTAGAGCTCCAATACAAGGGAGGTTTACAAATACTACAGTAGTAGTGAGTAACTTAACATTAGAAGAAGGTGGAGAATGGGACGCTGCAGTTATAGCTGCCCAGCCTGACCTAGAGGAATTCTGCAATTTTGATACTGGAAAGGGGTGTGTTCTAACAATAGATGAAGTATTTGTCTCTGTAAAGGAGCTGCAACGTTGTAAAGATCAGAAGAAGGTACCATGGCCAATAGGCAGATTGGTGGTGGTACCAACACATGAAACAAGGGGTTGGGTGGACTTACTACCCAATAATTCTAAACTTTAATGATTTTTCTATTCCTCCAAAGTGCCTGGAATCACAGCGGCAGTGGTTTAAGCAAAGTATACAAGAGACCATCATTGAGTGGACCGGAGCAGGGAGTCGAGAAAAACGGGAAACACTTGCAGCCCTTTTAGGAGGAGTCGGAACTGGATTGGGAGTATGGAATTCAGCAGACATCATTGGAATGAACAGCAGGATAAACTCCCTTACTGATGGCATGGGACATGCTATGAAAATAGGTGGAGTAGCTGACTCCCCTATAGTGAGTAGACTGACAGACAATGTTGATGACATACCCACCATTGCCAACAACCTGCATCTAGTTGAGGAAAATATTGCTTCCATTGCTAACAGCATTAAGAATGAAATAGTGGGAACTGCCATTTTCTGTTCTATGATTGGAGGAAAGCTGTTGGCAGATTTAAAGGAAACTATTAAAGACATCCAGGAAAACAAGTGGGCAAGACAAATCAATGCAACAAGGATTATCACGTCATTGAAAAGAAAAGGAGTGGACATCACTGAGGACAATCTTAAATACAGCTATATTGAAGGCCCAGATCAATGGATGCCACATGGACTACAATCTGGGACAATAGGACTAAGCCTGGCAATTCCCCGTTGGGAGGGGCAGGCAGAGCAACTGAACTTTACACATAGCATTGGCACGTTAAGTGATGGAATCTACAAGCAACACTTCCCATCAAAAAGACTGGCCACTATTACAGGATTGGAGATGGATGAAAGCTGTTGCAGGAAATCTCAACACCGATGGCTGTGCAGTTGTGTTTGGGAGAAAGGAGCTGAGGAGGATGGCTGGGTGCAGTTGATAAAAGAAAACCTGGTGCAAGAGGTGATCCGCATAGGGGACATTGCATGCTTTATCGGCCACTCTGAATATAGGACAGTTGATGAAATATGTTTGGTGGAAGAAGGGTCTTGTATCATGGTTCCATCAAGAAACCTTACCACCGAAATGATCAATTTTACTGCAAATGCAGATTGGACAAATTTGACAATGAAGCTTTTTCCCCCAATTCCAAAGCTTACCTTGGAACTTCATGAGTTAGTAAAACGTACCAAACAACAACTACACCCCATCAGCTTACTGCTGGAACAACAGAAAAAGGAAATAGAAATTACTACAAAAAACGTTGAGCATCCCTGGTGGGGAATTCTTACCAATGCAGAGACACATCCAGTCCTACGAACACTGTCGCTGGTACTCATGTTCATTCAAGTATTAACGACAATTATAATAATATACTTTTGTGTGGCAATGAAACAAATGAGGAAGAAACTTGCAAACAGGATATATAATTTGTCTTTTTCCTCTTCTTTCTCTCTCTCATACATTCTTCAATAAAGTTTTACATTGCACATACATAAACATTTATCACACACTCTCACCTAAATTCTATAAGTTCTGTTTCTGTGTAATATGTGGATTGACAGCCATAGGAAAGTACAGGAGAACTTATGTTGCTGAGGGAACTATTCCGGAGGGACGGTGGGTTGAATTTCTCCTGTATATCAGGTTTTTGCTCCCACTAGGTTCTCCTGGACTAGAGGGATAACTAGAAAACTGAGCAACATAGAAGAAGAAAAAGTGAGGGAATGTGGTAACTTGTCTTCCTTGCATGGTGGTTTATTTTCCTTTCGGGACCTCCTTGGGCAGGTCTAGGTGGGAGGGCTGGGAATCTTTACTTCCCTCCCACAATTGCTAAAGGAAGTCATGCATGGACAGGATGTGATGTAAATTACATCATCTCAACTAAGGAGATATCCAGGCAGGAAACTGCTGTTGCTTCCCGTTTCTTCCTTGATGGTGAGGGTGATGGAGGTGATGGTGATGGTGATGGCGATGGTCTAACCGTGGGTGAGATAAAGCGTTTGGGAAAGGGGATTACTATATAGGTAGATAGATTTAAAAAGGGTTGTTGCTCCGTGGGTCTGGGCTGTGTGTTTGTGATACATTTATAGTATTGTGTTGTTGCCTTTTAATAAATACCTTTTAATGTAGACGAACCTTGTGTAATATATATATATATATTAATTTGGTGATACACCACACTTGCCACTGGGATTTTTGCCCATTCCTCCTTGCAAAACTGCTTCAGCTCCTTCAAGTTGGATGGTTTGCACTTGTGAACAACAAGTCTGGCCACAGATTTTCTATTGGATTGAGGTCTGGGCTTTGACAAGGCCATTCCCACACATTTACATGTTTCCTCTTAAACCACCAAGTGTTGTTTTAACAGTGTGTTTGGGGTCATTGTCCTGCTGGAAGGTGAACATCTGCACTAGCCTCAAATCACGCACAGAGTGGTACAGGTTTTGCTCAAGAATATCCCTGTATTTAGCACCATCCATCTTTCCCTCAACTCTGACCAGTTTCCCAGTCCCGGCTGCTGAAAAACATCCCCACAGCATGATGCTGCCACCACCATGTTCTACTGTGGAGATGGTGTTCTTTGGGTGATGTTATGTGTTGGGTTTGCACCAGACATAGCGTTTTCTTTGATGGTTGAAAAGTTACATTTTAGTCGCATCAGACCAGAGCACCTTCCTCCATACATTTTGGGAGTCTCCTACATGCCTTTTCGCAAACTCAAAACATGCCATTTTGTTTTTTGCTTAAAGTAATGGCTTTCTTCTGGACACTCTGCCATAAAGCCCAACTCTATGCAGCGTTCGGTTTATTGTCGTCCTATGTACAGATACTCCAGTCTCTGCTGTGGAACTCTACAGCTCCTCCGGGGTTACCTTAGGTCTCTGTGCTGCCTCTCTGATTAATGCCCTCCTTGCCTGGTCTATGAGTTTTGGTGGGCGGCGTCTCTTGGCAGGTTTGCTGTTGTGCCATGTTTTTTCCATTTGGTTATGATAGATTTGATGGTGCTCCTGGGGATCATCAAAGATTTGAATATTTTTTTATACCCAAACCCTGACTTGTACTTCTCAACAACATTGTCCCTTACTTGTTTGGAGAGTTCCTTGGTCTTCATGCCAGTGTTCGGTTAGTGGTGCCTCTTGCTTAGGTGTTGCAGCCTCTAGGGCCTTTCAAAAAAGTTGCGTATATGTAATGACAGATCATGTGACACTCAGATTGCATACAGGTGGACATCATTTCACTAATTATGTGACTTCTGAAGGTAATTGGTTGCACCAGAGCTTTTTTTGGAGTTCATCACAAAGGGGATGAATACATACGCACATGACAATTTTCAGTTTTCTATTTCTAAAAAATAGTTTTATGTATATATTTTTCTCATTTTACTTCACCAACTTAGACTATTGCGTTCTGATCCATCACATGAAATTCAGATTAACAAAACATTGAACTTAAGGCTGTCATTTTAGAGAAAGATAGAGATTATCTTTCTCTGCTTTTTGTCTCCTGTGTTCCTGAGGTCCTGAACTGATGTCCTGGCCTGAACAAGTCAGAAAAGCTGAGACTGTAAGAACCCAGACCATCCAGGGGTGCCCCTATACTAGTAAGCAGAAAAGTTAAGGGGTGAACATGTCCCCCTCACTCTTGGTGTTGTAACAAGAGCCTCATTCAATCGAGCAATTGTAAGTTACTGGATCCCGTAATGAAGCTCGTAAGCTAATTTGCTATTCAATTGGTCATGCTTTTGCCAATCATGCTGCAAGATGCTGAAAGCTATTAAAGACACACTATCTCATTAAACTGCAACACAAATACATGAAAGTGGCTGCCATATTAACACTTTCTCACTCACAGAGGCTCTAATGTGGCCCTTAAAAATACAAAGATCATCTCACTCATCACATCTACATTGGGAAAACAGTGGCCAAATTACACAGCCACATGGCATATATCAAGTACCAGGTGAACATTTGATATTCGGTTGTTCAGTCCCTTTGTTGTGTCCGACTCTCTGTGAACCTATGGACTGCAGCACATTCAGCTATGTCTCCACCTGTGCGTATCCACAATGTTTGCATGCCAAAGATGCTGGAGGTTGCTGACCTCTCTGCTATGACCTGCCCCTACATGGTATAGCTCACAGCTTCATTGCGGTACATAAGCCCCTTCATCACCACCACTTAGCAATCCAGAAGGGGACCACGGTACACATACACCACACTAATCTGCTCTAACCCATCAGGAAGGGCTGCAAAAACACATGGAGGCTGTGCAGAGGCACATGGAGCAACAGCCAACTCACCTCCATCAGGCATAGTCTACACTAGGCCCATCCTGGAAAGTCCCACGCCATTGCTGGTGGCCTTGTACCAAGATGTATACCCATTATTATTTGGTGACATCCCATTAAGTATTTTGCTATCAATCAATTCACATTATCACCAGCCATATTTTTATCAAACCTTCAGGGGAATGTTGATACTCCACAGTATCCCAAATTGTACTTAGCATGGGTATTAACCTTTTATTATGATATACTAGCTGCTTGCCCATCAAAAATGACGGGAATAAAATTTTAAGGCTGGGAATGCTGTACCTTCGGAGCTCATTGTGAGCCTTGTGCTGAGCGCCTTTGGCGATCATCACGTGGCTCGCAATGAGCACTTTCAGCGCTCATTTCGAGCTTCTACCTCCGTCTACTGTACAATTGTAAGGCTAGCAATGCTGTTTGCCACACAATGCGAGGCCTTAGTCCCTCTGAGCATCTTTGGTGCTCATCGTGTGGCTTGCATTGAGCTCCTTAGGTGCGCATTTCAAGCCTCTTCCCCTGTGTAATTTATAGGCCTTGCATTTGAGTGTTACTGTCTTGGGTTGTGTTACTGCCTTGGGTTAAGTTCTAGTGGCTTGGATTAAGCGTTACTGCCTTTCGGTGTTATTTCTTAGGGCTATTTTTTACGTCCTTCGGGCTAGTTTTACGTCCTTGGGCCTCGTTTTCGTCCTTTTGCGTTTTTTCGGCAGCCATTTTTTTTTTGCTTAGAGGATTTTTGATCGTTAAAAAATGTTTGTGAGGCGCACAGTACATGAACAGGTTTTGGTCCTAAGTCCTAAGTTCCGCGTGCCTCAAGTGCTTGCCTCGCTTTGCGAGGCTCGCAGTGCAGTGAGCACCTTTGGCGCTCATTGTAGCCTAATTCCTGCATGACTCAACTGCGAAAGAATCTGCATTTTTAACAATGAGTAACACCAGAATAGCAACATTTTATATGTTGCCAAAAGTGCATAAAAATCAGAGCAAACCTCCAGGCAGACCGATAATTTCGGGAAATGGAAGTTTGGGAGAGAGAGTTAGTCAATTTTTGGATTCAAAACTAAGGTCATTTGTCCTTAATTTACCAAGTTATGTCAGAGACACGATGGATGTTTTGAATAAACTTGATGGCATCCTACTGTCCGCATCCTCATTATTTGTAACATGTGATGTAGAGAGTCTCTACACTTCAATAGATCACAGAGCAGGATGTGATGCTATTAAGCATTTTCTTGATATGGATACGATCATCAATCAAAGCAGGAATGTCTTTTTAATTAGGATGCTCAAGTTTATTCTTTATCATAACTATTTTGTTTTTAACGACAAGTTTTATCTACAGAAACGTGGCACTGCCATGGGGTCTGCAGTGGCACCCACCTATGCCAACCTTTATCTCTGATGGTGGGAAAGTGAGATAGTTTTCAATGATAGTAATATAATGTTCACAGAACATATATTACTATGGATAAGATATATCGATGACATATTTATTATATGGAATGATACAGTCCACAATCTGGAACAATTTATCTCAACTTTGAACAATAATACTCTCAATCTCAAATTGACACACACGATTGATCCTAATAGGATTGATTTTTTGGATATTACCATAATCAAGAATGATATGGGTTATGTGACCACGGACCTATACAGGAAACCAACTGCCACAAATAGCACTCTGCACTTTGAAAGTTCCCATTTCTCTCCAACTTTAAAAGCAATACCGGTAGGCGAATTCCTACGTCTGAGAAGAAATTGCTCCGACACTCTGATCTTTAAGAGAAGAGCCCTGGAGCTCAAGGACAGATTAAAGGATAGAGGTTATAGTAACATGTCACTGAAAAAGGCATATCAAAGAGCACTTCATACAACAAGAGAAAATTTGCTGTGTCCAAAACCAAAAATTAAGAAAGATGGTCCCGTAAGATTCATTGGGACATACAGTGAGGATTCAAGTGAGATCACTAAAATATTGAATAAACATATTAACATCTTACAGACTGATACAGTCATCAACAAATGTATAGGTGACCAAATTCAAATGGGATGGAGGAGTTCTAAAAACATCAAAGATACGTTGCTACGAAGCCATTTTGTTAAAAAGAAGAAAGGATCCACACATTTACCGAATGGAACCTTTGGATGCGGTCAATGTATGTTCTGCCCCTATATGAGTAAAATCAATAATGTGACTGATAGAATGGGTAGAAATATACCCTTAAAAGGGCTGTTTAATTGTGGATTACAAGGTGTAATTTACTGTCTGGAATGCCCTTGCCCTTATAGATATATTGGGATCACATCACGCACTCTAAAGAAAAGAGTGGGCGAACATATTCGTAACATCTGTAATAGCTTTAGGGACATCACCAATGGAAAGAAATTAACATCAGTTGCCAGGCATTTCCATGAAGTACATATGTCCAAACCCAAATTATATCTTATTTAATTTATCCTATTATATATCCTATTAGGAGAGGAGATCTTGAACAAGAGCTTTTAAAAGCTGAAACAAAATGGATTTTGATACTTGATACAGTTTCACCCAATGGTCTTAATGAATACAATAATTTTGGGGTATATATCTAGAGTTAGATCATATTGATATATAATTCCTAATTGTTCGTCATAGAATACTATTTGGATATAACTCTATTATTTTGACCCTAATATCTGACCCTATGAGGTTTTGGGGATATAGTGTTATTTGATTTATATGTATTGTTTAATGGATTTCTTCAGTTTTATTCATAAGGATCAAACCTCCTATTCCCAATTCTAATATAAAGTAATTAAGGGTCTTAGTACCCAAATCACTGTTTTAGAGACATATCTTATATATTTATATTATGGAAATGTTTGATACTAATCAGATATACAGAGCAGACCTGGTACTATATATGTACTTGATTATGTTTCAAAAACCATAACTTATCATTTATATAAGATCTAATATTGTTTTTTCATTTATATTGCATTAGCAAGTGTGAAATCAAATATATAGTTTATCATTGTGTAGACTATATCATTCATATATATATTTGATTTTTAGATGTCATTTCTCATATTAGAGCAAGTAATCCGTTATATTTGTGTCATTTTAATGAATACACTGGTCTAATGATTTAGTGTCCTTGCAGGACCTACTGCATTCGTAATGAGTCTCCATTTGTGCACATGAACTCGCCTGGGAGCTATAAAAGACCCAGACTATTATCCTAATGTTACTGATCCTGGAGGAAGTGGAAGTACGCGAAACGCGCGCGTCGATCAGCTGTGTTGCGGGTCGCCTGTTGATGACGTCTCAAACAGCGTGTGCACGCTGTCTCTGAGCCATTTTTAGATTGTGCTGTGATGTGCAAGCCTGTAACTAGGACTGGAAGGTAAGTGGAGCAGAGGGGATTAGTTCTAGCTATTTATAGTGTAGGACTTAGATTCCTTTGAGGGATAGGGGATAAATAGTGGGTCCCCATAGATTTCTCATTAGGGCCTTCCACTATAAGTGTTAGATAGGGCCACAGCATTAATCTAAATGTTGTCCCCTCTGTCTCCACTTCAGTCCTTTATGTACATATTTACAGATATTTTTTTGGATACCATATTTATATACTTGGCAACCCTCAATACATATCCAATGGTATACATTTGGTAACATCTGTCAGCAATTCATATGATATTATATTGAGATATTCACCCATTGGTAGATGCCATTGTATATTGGATTAATAAATTGGATCAACTTTCTATTTATACTGTATATACATTTTTTATTGTTTGTAAAAATAATAAAAGTTATATTTTAATATATTTCTATAATCAATTCCTACTTTTTTCAATATGATTACATATATGCCAATTTGCATGGCTGAAGGGGTTTATAACTTGTGATTGGAACTAAAAGGTGTCTGTTCTTAACTCTACATATTCATTTCTTTGGTGCTCATTGCAGCCTAAGTCCTGCATGCCTCAACTGCTCGCCTCGCTTTGCGAGGCTCTCAGTGCAATGAGCGCCTTTGGTGCTCATTGCAGCCTAAGTCTCGCGTTGTTAATGGCAAACCCGCAAACGTGACCAACATTCTTGAACTGACAACTATATATGTGATGATATATAATGTGATGATATATATTATTATCTGATATCTTATGATATCATTATTATTGTTATTATATGTATTAGTCTATTGCAGAGTAACTAAGGCTCATTAGTTTACTGATATAGGAAGGTTCATAGCAGGATAAACTCTACTGCTAGTAAAACACTGGAACCCAGGATCATCAACCTTACCAACCTTCCTCTCAGCCTCTCCCTTCACAGCACAGAGCTCTGGTAGCTAATGGTCAATAATGACCAACACAAGAAAGTATTATTAACCAATGGCTCAAAGATTTATTAAATTACACACATATATATATATACAATTTCAGTCAATGCAACAGCATATGCATTAAGGAGAAACATTGCAATATTTCTTGATCTATGACAGAGCTGCTAGTCAAATGGTATTGTGTTTTCCAAAGGTTATTTTAGTAGGCTTTTGCAATCGGAAGTACCGTATTGGTCCGAATATAAGCCGCACCCGCATATAAGCAGCATTGGTAAAGTTCAAGGGGAAAAAATAGAAAAAAGATAGTACTCAAATATAAGCCGCATCCGTAAAATTAGAGAGAAAAAGACTCTCAAAGTGATCAGCCATTGCAAAAAAATAGGCTTTCTAAGGATGTTAGAATCATTAAAACCGTAAATCGCTATTCAATACCGCACTCTAAAGCACAAAAATCGACACCCTTAACTCGCAATCGCGCAAATTGTGCATTTGCGAATAGTAGACGAACGCGTTACAAGCAAAGTTCGCAAATCGGCAATGATTTTTTGACGGTCGCGAATATAAGCCGCACTCGTAACTCGCATGCTCAAAAATCTGAAAAAAGGTGTGGCTTATATTCGGACCAATACGGTACGCAAACCTGTTATAGATTGAGATGGAGAAGTTGACATTAAACTAGGACATATTTCACATATAACGTCTCATAAACAATATTACAGTCTAGATTAGAGAAAATATAAAAGAGGAAATTAAACATAAATACACAAAAAATCCCCTAACTTCTTTTGTTCTGAAAGAACAATTACCCAAGGTACAATATAGCTGACAGTGGTAGGGGGCTTTTTATAAATAAAAAAAATGCCTTAATAGGTATTATTAAGTTAGATATTAAAATAAGGATGGTCGATAGTTTGTGGAAGCATTGCAACATATACACCCTAAGAATCAAGTGGGTGGAAGTGGTAGGCACTTGGGAGAAGATGCACTGCAAAAGGGAAAAGCAAATACAAAATGAAAATCCACCAAAAAGGGCTAGAATTATATCAAAAATGAGTTTATGGCCTAGGTAATCAAACCAAGAGCCAATTCCAAAGGGCCAATCAAAAACCTTAAACAGACAACATTGGGGGCCAATAACAGTTAGTCTAAGACCATATGATTCTGCAAGATTACATAAGGGGTTTATGGAGGTTCTGTATTGGTACTCAGTACATTATGTAAGTATTGGCATGTTCTGTTTTTTGCAACATAATGCTAAGAGGCCAAAACAATAGGTATGTTTTAGGGTGACAAGGTGGAGAAATAAAATGGAGGAACAACGCTGATAGTACACATAATATAAAATGGAATACATTATACAGAAATGGCATATATTTTCCTTACACATTGTCCCTCCCTGTGACATTACAAGTACTGCAATTAGAACATAAACAATTCATTTAAGTCATAATGAGAATGGCAAGGAGTCATCTTCAAAGAAGAAAGCTCACAGGGAAACAGAATATGGCAAGGGATTTATTGTGCCCAGTAGTGCCTCAGACCTGATAAACCAGTATGGTTTATGTTCCCTGTGATGTTCCTGTAGCAAAGCTTTAAAGTTTTCAATAACGGAGTCATTTGTGCAATGTTCATAGTCCAGGTGTTCAACACACATTGGATGAGAGCCTTACAATGATTATAAAGATTAAGCAAACAGAAAAACTAGTCCAAATGAAAAATAAGGTATTATCTGTTTGTTCAAGTCCATATAACCAGGAAAGAGTTCAATGGAAATGGATAAAAACATTTATACATGCTGTTAAATGTTACACATTGTATCAATGTTAGTGCAAGTAGTCAGGCATGTACAGAAATAAACAACAATGGTAAATGCAAATAAAATAGCCTCACATAATGTTTACCAAACAGCGCCCAATTATTTAATTACATATACCTAGACCATAGAACCAATTCTACCTTATGCCTGTTTTCTTGTTACTACTAGTTATTGGGATGATTGATGTGATCAATAGTCAGTAACAAGATTATCATGATGGTTAACTTCAGATGGAACATAGATACAACAATTATCATAAACCACTACACAAACACTTTTTAGCATACAATTTTGCACTGCTATTAATAATAACCCAGAAATTATGCAGAGATTATGCTGATTAACTTCCTCTTTCCCTAGTCACTCTCCTTTATCAGATGTTAGTATGTACTAGATCCTAGCAAGTTAATAGAGCAATGTGCATAAGTGTTAGAAGCAAAGGGACAGTACAAAGGAAGACAGGGCTAGGAAAGAGTAGAAAAAACAGAAAAATGACAAAACAGTGAAAACATAGTCTCAGACAATCTTCATACAAACCCAGTCTTACACATCACAGTTATCCAAGCCACTCTGAGGTGATTATGGATGAAAAAATAAAAATATTACTTCTGATATCATATGCTCTGGTCAAGGCAATTACCCATCATGTGTAGATATCCAGACATAGAACAAGGAGTTGCATTTTTTTATCAGATACATACAAGTGTTTGGCCCATCCCTTTTCTTGGGTGTGGAATCCCAGCATATCTTGTTTTTGTCTCTTAGTCATCAAACTCTGTATCTGGGTTATCATCTGTCATTATATTTATCTTGGTAGACACTTTCTCTCATCATAAACCATGGCAGGCTTGTGGCACAGTTGTTACTCTCTCTGTTTATTTTCTTCCTCTTTACAGGAACTAGAAGTCTTCTACTTCTGAGGGGGAGGTAACTGTGACAAAAAGAAAAAGAAAAAAGAACAGAATCCAAACATTCAATATCTGTCATATAAGACTTTACATACATCTTTCAAACATACATTCTTTCATCATACACACTTAGCCTAAGCTCGTCTCTAACAAGATAGGACATTTTACATACTGTATGCATAACATGGTAATGACCTAGGGATGGTATATACCGTATTTACCGTATATACTCGAGTATAAGCCGACCCTAGTATAAGCCAAGGCACCTATTTTACCACAAAATACTGGGTAAAATGAGTGACTCGAGTATAAGCCGAGGGTGGGAAATGTGCTGCCCCCTGTGTCCCTAAACCCCATCCTCAACCACCCTCCTCAACCCCCCCATCCTCAACACCCTCCTCAACCCCCCTCAACCTCACTCCTCCACCCCCCATCCTCATCCTCCCCCCTCAACCCCCCATCCTCATCCTCAACCCCCATCCTCATCCTCAACCCCCCATCCTCATCCTCACCCCCCTCAACCTCAACCTCCCTCCTCTACCTCCCTCCTCCTCATCAACCCCCTCCTCAACCCCCCTCCTCAACCTCAACCTCCCTCCTCCTTATCAACCCCCTCCTCAACCCCCCCCATTCTCACCCCCCCTCCTCATTCTAAACCCCCCTAAGTACATCCCCATCTACCTTTCCCCTCACTTACCTGCTTCTTCTCCGGCCTCTGCTCCTTCCGTCTTGGCCCCTGCGCGCATTTGACGTTGCATGCGCGCCGCGTCATTAGCATATACCGGGTGCCGGCACCCGGTATATGCTAATGACGCGGCGCGCATGTGAAGTCACATTGGACGGGTCAAGACGGAAGGAGCAGAGGCCGGAGAAGAAGCAGGTAAGTGAGGGGGAGGTATTTAGAGGGGAGAAAGTAAGGAGGGGGGTTGAGGATGAGGAGGGGGGGCTGAGGATGAGGAGGGGGGGTTGAGGATGAGGAGCGGGGAGGGAAAGAGACACGGGGGGGTTGGAGAGACACAAGGGGGTAGAGAGACACGGGGGGTTAGAGAGACACGGGGGTTAGAGAGACACGGGGGGGTTAGAGAGACACGGGGGGGGTTAAGAGAGACACGGGGGGGTTGGACAGACACAAGGGGGTAGAGAGACACGGGGGGTTAAAGAGACACGGGGGTTAGAGAGACACGGGGGGGTTAGAGAGACAAGGGGGGGTTAAGAGAGATACAGGGGGGGTTGGGGGTTAGAGAGACACGGGGGGGAGTGACTCGAGTATAAGCCGAGGGGGGCCTTTTTAGCCTTAAAAAAAGGGCTGGAAAACTCGGCTTATACTCGAGTATATACGGTAAATCAAAATCAATTAAGTCAATAATTTAATTTATGCAGGGGCTAGAACAACATATGGATATGTATAATTCATTAATTTGTATTCCTGACAAAGCAGCAAGATTGTCTTTAAACAGTTATAATATTACTAAATGATGTCTAAATATATTTGCTTTATCTTGTCATAGGATATACTGTATATATATTGGAGAATAAACTAATAATTTTTTTACTAATGTTACCTTTACCTCTGATTTTTTTATTCATAAGTTACTTCATCTCTTATCATATTATATTTCTCTGAGACCTAAAAATATCTTTAAAAAAAGTTTTTACCAATTCATTATCAATTTACATTATGGCCATCATCTGAACTGGGGATGAACCCTAAGGTGTAGGTGTTATATTTGTTTTTACATTTAACCAGTAAAAGAAAACAAAAAAAACACAGCAACCAAAACATGAGACTCACTACTATCACAAGAGATAAGACCCCACGATAAGGTTCTTTACCATCTCATAATATGGAATCAACAGATAATGTTTTAGTAGGTACATAGACCTCCATCTTTTGTCAACAGTGCTAGTGCTAATCTGTTTTGGAGCACCATTTTAGCCACAAAATCCACTTATACTTGCAAGTTGGAGATCTTTTATGCCCTCAATTACACCTCATAACCCAGTAGTTTGTTATGTACTGATCAGTGACATAGACACTCCAGCATCCTCCTGGGGAGAAAACACGAGATAGAGATTACATATTTCACATTCATTTTGATAGAGAGAGATGTCAATTTGCTTTATCTTTTATCAAATTACAGTAACATGAGCCATATATAAAAGAAAATATAGCTCAGCAAAGAAACAAAAACAAGAAAAAGATAAAGAACAATTATTATTCTGCTTTCACTGACATTTCTGACTGATTTTACATGCGTATATAAAATATCTGATCCAGTTGGTTCCTATTGTTAACCTTAAAGATGAACATGTCTTTGAAATAAGTACAGTATTTATATTTTTACATGAATTACTGTTAAAACAGTCCACAGCATCACATACCAGTATTCAGTAGAAAATTACAAATGTATCATATATATGTATCAATGGAAAAGTAAAAAGAGGAAGTTACATATATATAACATATTGTTGGAAATAGAGTTTACTTCAATTCATTATTGACTTCACATGCAATTATAAAATGCTTTTCACTCAATAATTATTAAGTACTTAATCAGTATTTCACTTTGGTTTAAAACAGATTTGTTACCAGAAAAATCCTCAATAATAGATAAAACAAATTGGAATTAAATCAAGATAAAACATTTATTAATAAATATCCAAATTGTCCAACAGTATATAAACATAAACTATAATATTAATCCAGAGGTGATCAGGCTCTGGAATATATATTGTTTCATAAAAACAATCGTTCAAAACTGTCTGCTAGTCAAAATGGATATCCTATGAATAGGATTTTTATACTGGTATTAAAATATTCTTATAGAAAGAAAACACAAAGACAAGATTCACATAAGACAAACATCACAAAACATATAACCAGATTATTTTGAGCTCATAAAAATTATATGTATGCGCATAGTTCTTCAAAAAACACTTATTAAACCTCAACCTCAACTCTTTTTTTAAATGTTTATTCTATTGAAAAGATATTTATTACTCAACTCAATTTTGCATATACCTATATCATTTTTACAAAAGTATAAAAATACAGTTGCAGTTTCCAGTTGCATAAATACTATTTGATTAAAAGCCAGTCCTGAAAAACAGGTCTATTAGAAGGATTTTTCTATATTTAATTGCACCAAATATCAAGAGGGTTTGATGGGGAGCATAAAGTGAGCAGCATGGAACTTTATCAAGCTTCTTTACTGTTCATGAAATTCATGAGTTTAAAATATTTAATATTATATTTCTCCCACCATTGCAGTCCAATTAATATATTAAAAACATAGATGCATTCTTAGTAAATTATCAAAATTGCCTGTTTTGTCAAAGCTGCTTAAAGTTCTTCCAATCTTATCTCAAAACCTTTAGTACATCTGCCCAGCAAAATATTATAATCTGCGCCATTCATGCAGAGTCTGTTAGTGGACTGTTAATCAAGTGGTTATTTTTAGCACCAGAATTTGGCATCTCTCTTTACAATTTAGTCTTAATATTTTCTATTTCTTATCACAATTAACAGAATTAATGCAAAGGAAAGCTTGTGGTTTACAGATAATATTTATGCGCATGTGTTTTAGTGCAGCGTAGGCAAAAAAATATTACAGCGTAGCAATATATATTGCAATTATTTTTTAGCTTTAGAAGAGAGAGTACAGGAAGTTGTAAATCACAAATAGGGACTGAAATAGGGACTTAAACCCTAGATTACCCTTAATCACTAGGACTCCAACCTGTGATAAAAAGTGCTTTCCTATTAACTGAAATAATTTATGTTAGACACTCTGCCGAAATGGTGAGCATAAACAAATATCTTATATTTACTCACTGTACTTCTGGAGAATATCACGGACGAGCCCCCAGATAGTTAATAGCAGGATTTACTCTACTACTAGGAAAACACTGGACCCCGGGATCATCAGCCTTACCAACCTTCCTCTCAGCCTCTCCCTTCACAGCACAGAGCTCTGGTAGCTAATGACCAATAATGACAGACACAAGGAAGTATTATTAACCAATGGCTCAAAGATTTATTAAATTACACACATATATATACTATTTCAGTCAATGCAAAAGCATATGCATTAAGGAGAAACATTGCAATATTTCCTGATCTATGACAGAGCTGCTAGTCATATGGCATTGTGGTTTCCAAAGGTTATATTAGTAGGCTTTTGCAATCGGAAGTTAAAATCGCAGATCCGTTATAGATTGAGATGGAGAAGTTAACATTTAAACTAGGACATATTACAGGCTAGATTAAAGAAAATACAAAAGAGGAACTTAAACATATACACACATATTAAAAAGGCATTTATACATAAAGGCCTCCCAAAAAAATCCCTAACAAGGAATGTGACACAAATGTGATGTTTGTGGATGTCACAAATCCCCAACCTTTGAAAACACACTGACACAGTGATAATAATATAACAAAGCTTTTATTCACACACAGAGCACAATCAGAAATGGACAAAACTGTGCATTCATATCATGGGTGTGGTGTGGGCGGATCCCTGGAGGGCTAGAGGCTTGGTTTTTGGAAAAAGGGGATACCTAAAGTGGGTAATGTCATAGTCTAGAATAAGCATGATGCATAGCACCTACCAGGGTCACATGTGGTCACTACGCCACTGCAACCGGAATCTGGTGACAAAAAGGATCATCACAAATTACCAATTTTATTTGAAGAAACCAGTCATGTGCATAGCATTTACAACTTGTCTATATTTGCTCAATTAAACAGATGAACATAATCATGGATAATGGCAAACAGATCTATTCTACACACAGTGTGTTTTCAGATATTAAGGAATAATCAGAAATTGATCAGCAGGATCTGTGACACAGAAAGAGGAGTTTGAGGAACATGCCTTCATGGTGAGATTGGGCTATGAAGACCTACTGAGACAATATTTCAATCTGAACACTATTTGGATTTACTGCAACACCTCATCTCAAAAGCAATCAACATTGAACATCAATTGCAGAAATACTCAACAAAACCATACGTGTACACACTCTGTAGCCAGCCAATAGTTTGTCAACATTAATACAAAATATTCAATATTCATTGAGGAGTGTGAATGAGGAGGACTTAGGGCAGTGGTTCTCAATCCTCTCCTCAGGAGCCATCAGACAAGCCATGATTTAGGTGAAACTCGGGAACCAAAAGTGAGGCAACTACTATTCAAAACGTGATGGAGCCTCAAATTCCTTCACATGTGTACTCACACAGTGTTTCACCTAAATCATGGGCTGTGTGGTGGGTCGTGGGGAGAGTTTTGACAACCACTGACCTAGGGGACGTTCTCATCTACTTCCTCTTTCTGAGCACTGGGCCCCCACCTTCCATGCACGTGCACTTCCTCCCTCTACCACAGCCAGGAGGTGTTGGATTGAGGGGTTCCTATTGGTTAATTGAACTGTGATGGGATCTCAAATTATGGGCTTGCGTGATTTTGGAGCGCTTCATCAGATCGTATACTCGGAAGCCTTACATATGAAACCAGGGTTTACGTGCTTGAGGCCTTGGCCTGTAACTTGTGCCCTTGCTCAATTGATTAGCACCGGAATTGTAGACGACAGCGAGCCGACAACAGGCCCACAGACATACAGCCTATATACCGCTAGATGTGGCTTTTGAATTGAATGAGGCTCCTAATCTTCAGATGGGGCTTTAACCGATTTAGCAACCAGCCCTACCCCCTAGGTCTTCTTCTTCTATGGTTGGATGTCCCCACACAAGAGTGGCTGTATACAGGATACAATTAATAACACTTTTGCTCAATAAACAAACCATAGTTATGTGTTCAAAGAATATTCAAGCTTTATTTTTAACACCCCCTCTTTATACTCCACAAGATACAATAGTGCCATAAAACATTTAACTTGAAACAATACACTTTGTGCAACTTTAAAGATTTGTAATTCCATTCCTGTTATCCTATGGGCAAATCAGAGATGTCTCTGGTAGGAATTACTCTGACTGGGATCATGTACTAGCGCTGAACCAATCCGGTCAGGCTGTGCTGCTGAGAGGTTATTGGAGCATATTTCACTGCAGTGACTGACAGTGACAATGAGCGATCAACGTGACCCTCTTATCTGAAATAACTGAATTATGCACACAATGGGACAATGGTCTTACCCAAACGTATCTTAAGTCATCTGTGATCTGAGATGAGTATGGTTTACTAGGAGGATTGGGTAGCAGGAGGTGTGTGGGTCAACTTGTGTGTATGAGTCCATCCAGGGGTCACCTGACCTTTATAGTATCATCTGGACCCTTCACTACTATCCCCTCTAGTGACCTTTAATGAAGTTATACACATGCAGAATAAATAAAGCAATAAAGAAAGGTCTTTCCTCAGGTAAAGGCACATAATATCTATCACCTTGGATCAGTGAATATTTTCTTACAAGATTTACAGCCACATTAAATTTGAAGCTCATATGTGCAATGTGAGACCCGCAACAGCTGCAAGCTTTACAATTTGCGGATTTACGGAGCTATTAAATTAGAACATGCTGTGAGTTATGGGCTTCAGAGGCAAACCTGTAAACTATTTTTCGCTCATCGGATGTGCGGCCGTGAACTTGATTACTTAATGAAACTCATAGTTACGGGTTTAGATGGAGCCAATGGCAACATAGATCGTCAGAAGTACCGCACTGAAAAATGGAGGTGGGATTTCAATGTTTTATGGGGTTCATTACGAGTTACGATCGAAACCACATTCCAGATATAATGCAATATTGATAAAGCCGTAAATATGATATTCTATTACATGAAAGTTCCATTATATGTATTAACACATTGATTGCCGGGATCAATATAACACGGAAATTAAACATGAAAAAAAATATTTTTTGGAGACGATTTGCAAGCTTGAGAATGTTGTGCTATTAATTCTAAGACATAACATCACTTTCCCTGTTCATAAAAGTACAGTAGTGTGTACATTTAAAGTGCACTGGGTTGGACTTTACACCCCTTGCTGGTCCTCTCTAGCACTCGTTGGCTTCTTGGCTCCTTTTGCGAGTTATGCCAGTGATTTTGATGCAATTTAATAGCAGAATTGGAACGTAGCGGTTACGGGCTTGACAGATCAAAGGATTTGTGGGCTCGCAAGTCGAATTCTCACGTCCTGTAGGGGTTTTTCGCACCTACCACGCAAGTCATTGGCAGGCTGGTTTAAGAGGCCCCATTTAATAGCCGTAAGTCTTGCGAGCTACGTTACGAGCTATGGTTTTACACGTAGAGGGAATTTAATAGGGCTGACAGAGCTGTAATAACAGCTGGTTATGGGGTGTGCTGGATGATAGGAGGGGAGAATTCATCCAGGCACTGGAGGGTGAACCTGCAGATTGTGACACCACTGCTGCCACAAAGTGCTCCTCTGATCTTTAGCCAAAGAAGTTCTTCTCAGCACCAGACTTCAGCACCAGACTGCTCACCAGGACCCACTGGAGGAAGATCTTTCTGTTGAATAAAGAAAATAAAGAGGGTTTTGGATCTTGAAAGAAAACACTAGAGTCAGTACATAGTATCAAAACAGCTATTACAGTTTATTGGGTAGGGGTCAGGGTACATTTATAGAGGGTAAAAAAAAAAGAAACTTAAAAACAGCAAACAAGTTTGACAAGTTTCCATGATCATCTTATAATTCACTGTGACCAATCACACAAGGTCCTATGGCCTCCATTCCATCGCTCTTGTAAGAACTGAGCCCCAGAGAAATTCCCCTGGGTGCCAGTCAGTGCGTTTTAGGGGCTTCAATTTTCCAGGAGCCATAGAATAGCTTCAGTACTTAGCTTTTCAAACCCCACATAGTTGCAGACCAGCCTTCCTTTGGTATGAAAGCCTTGGTTCTTTTCTTATGGGAGTCATGGAATAGTGGTTGGTCAATGAGAAACCAATCAGCAACATGCCTAGTAAGCGGTTTTATATTTCCAGGCCATTTAGCTGGTTGAGCGACCGATCAGGAGAGAACCTGCAAGCCTGCAAATTTGATTAGGCCAATCCTCCCATGGCCTTCCATGTCCATTATTTTCATGGGGAGATATCGAGGGACAATGCAGATGGGTTTTATGGAGGCACCCTAGTGTGTGAAAAGATCTATAGTACTTTTGTTGATTTTTGGGGATTCTTCAACTTCTTCTCTACTTGGCTGCTTTCTGGTTGGTCGCTGAGATGGTTGTTCCACCAGTCAGCCCTGTGCAGAAAATCCTAGGAATGGGAGCAGCTCTGACAGCAATGGAGAAATGCATATAGTTTTTAAGCCATAGTCCCCAGACTCCAGTTATTCTTTAAGGTGGTAATTAACGGTCCTAATGGACCATGTCTTTGGTTTCAAAACTAACTGGAACTGCTATTAGCAGTCTACCATGCCAGAAATATTTGTACAGATTTCATGCTGTACCAAGTAACTTTGGTGTAATCCAACAAATAGCAAACAAATTGACATTGATTTATAAAGGTTTTTAAATTGGGTAGTTACTAGTTCTCAGAGCTTTTATGTAGTACACTAGTACTTTATGGCTTAATGAAATTCGCATCCAGTTTTTCAAAGTGATTCAGATTTATTCTTTGAGTATGTTATGAAACAAATTAATATACTACACAGATTTTCCCATTGGATTAATATCTCACTGCCAAATTAGTATATATAATGCAGAACTCTATGCACTATGATAGTGGGTCTCTTTGTCTGAAGGTCTAAATAAAATGTAAGAGGAGAGTTCCCCTTCTAAACCCCCCCCCCCCCCAAGGCCATTAAGAAAAAATAAATAAAGTGGACCTGTTTGTATTCCCAGTGAGCTCACTGCAATGTAGGTTTGGCCTTTCTTGTTGGGCTTTGAAGATTGTGGCCAGCAAGCCCCCCATACTGTTGTTTTATTGTTACCACTCTTGAAAGCAATGAGTCAATCCTCCTACATGCTATTACCTGCTATATAGTAAATCCTTTATACTTATACATTGATTATGCCTTATATTTTTGCAATTCTGCTTTTCTTTCATAACTCATCACACTTTTTTCAGATATAGGAAGAGTGGTGGTGGATCTGCACTTTGCCAGTTAACTGGTTAAGAAATTAAAATACTAAAGTCTGTTTAAACTTACCACTCCACAATGCTCCTATAAATACTTCATATCAGCACATTTATTATAAAAAATGAAATAGTTTCAAGTGATATCTGATCTGATAAAAATAATTAAAACAAAGCTACTTCCTACAAGTGAGGCTGAAAGAGTAAACACCTCTACTAAGTTTTACTATACTCTTTAATAATTAGCGTTGGAAACTGAGTAATACATTTCTCTCACTATCACTAACAATATCTTCAGTTATAATAATTTGCATATATTTGCGGAGCAATTACATACATACCGTACTTACACATGAGAGGAACTCAGAGACATAGATTTCACTTTTAGGTGGGCTTATCTAACCTACCTAAAAGCCTGACATAATTAATATTCAGGACAGCCATATGTTTATCCCCAGGCATGCTTGATTTCCTTAACAGAGTTTGACCAAACAATATCCTCCACTTACATACTGTGGTACATAATTCTCTCCATTTTTTCAAAATGTATTACTTTCAACCTATTAACTTACATCCACACGTAAAAAGGAATTTTACCTGATGAAGCAGAGAGCGTCAAAGGTTTTATTTATTCTGGCTATTTACTTATTTACTTTTACAAAGTATCAAAACTGGATCCAAATGAAGCAATACCTTGTAAATCAATAAACCTTAAATACGCACTCTAGCTATAATAAAGTTGCACTGGGATTGTAATACAGAGTATTAGACAATTATATTTTATTGTTCTGGTACATTATTACTTGAAAGCATGGATAAGTCAACAAGTTCCTGTTGATCATGTAGTTGAAACAGGATGATAGTACCAATGTATTTCTTTAAATTACAGTTGGATTCACAAAACAAGAGGCAATGCAAATAGCATTGTATCCAATCTGATATATAGCAATGCAGTCTGGGCCGACTTCATGATATTTTTGCATACAGATTATAAAATGTTAAATAGGTTCATTGACATTTTTCTGAGAGGGAATGTTTAAGTCTCAAACTATCCCTCCAGAATATCTTGTTTTAATAACTGCTACAATTGAGTCAAGTTCATATAGACTCCATGAGAAATCAGAGATCTAGCACAGAACTTGTAGGTAATTAGATGTCTAGTGTATTGTAAATACGTAGTGAAATGTTTTGGTTGACTATTGTTGATATTAGTCATCTTTATACCACACTGAGTGTGTAATAATTTTATAATACATTTTTTTTTATTAGAATGTCTCCCAGATCTTGGCTATGACCATTGTCTTATGGAATTTGATTCTTCCACATTTTTTCAGATGGAATTTTTCCTGCTAGCAAAATCTGGGATATCAGTCTTGATGCAGGCTTACTGTAGTCATTGTTACATTTAGAAGAATTTTCGACAGATCTTTAGATTGTAAGTAACGAGTTTCCAGTCTTGTAGGGTGCTTTGGGATAAAGCACTTTCTGCTAAGATTCTAAGCTCAAAACAGGGCCCTTCAACTTTTGAACTTGTTAAACTTCTATTTCCCCTGTTCTTATCCCATGTACAGCGCTACGAAATATGTTGGCGATATACAAATACTGTATTGGTCGGAATATAAGTCGCACCTTTTTTAGGATTTTTGAGTTTGTGAGTTATGGGTGCGGCTTATATTCGCGACCGTAAAAAAAATCATTGCTGATTTGCGAATTTTGCTTGTTATGTGTGCGGCTTCTATTCGCGAACGCAAAATGACTGCCGATTTGCGCGATTGACTGTTTCTTGCAATGGCTGATCACCTTGAGAGTCTTTTTCTCTCCAATTTTACGGGTGCGGCCTATATTTGAGTACTATCTTTTTTCTATTTTTTCCCCTTGAACTTTACGGGTGCGGCTTATATGCGGGTGCGGCTTATATTCGGACCAATACGGTAAAAGACAATAATCTAGGGACAGTGTGGTCCAAGTAATGTCTTTAATTAGGTTACCGATTTAACTCAAGTATATTTCTATACTTGGGCAGGAGCAAACAAAATGAATCTATGTGCCAACTAGTGTTACAGAATTAATATGATGAAATGTAGGGATGAAATGTATAGGCTTGGAGTTGTGTTGAAATGTAACTTTGCCAGAAAATATTCCAGCCATTCCTGTGTCAAGTCTTTGTGTCACTCTTCTATGTAAATCAGCATAGATAGGTCTGCCACTTCTTCTAGCAGGTTATATATTGCGGAAATGTTCAATGATGCTAATTTAAATTAGCAAAACCTATAAACCCTAGACCTAGACTTGTATTATTTTCAGGTTGTGGCCAGTTCGTACATAGCCTTAGTTATTCCAACACTGCAGGTGGGTCTGAACAACAGTCTATGGATTAAAAGTTGCTACTTTTATATACACAGTC
The DNA here is from genome assembly GCA_027410445.1 of Discoglossus pictus. NCBI lineage: Eukaryota > Metazoa > Chordata > Amphibia > Anura > Alytidae > Discoglossus > Discoglossus pictus. Next base: position 282,570,001 of record CM050167.1, on the reverse strand, counting down.
AGTATAGTTTTAATATGTGCGAACTGATCCAATGTATAATTTCCTGCAAATATATCTCTTGTTATTTTTTCGTATATGTCTGCGGTCTGATCAATAAATGTATCTGTAAATTTCATTCAAAAATGACTTTCACAAGAGTATGTACTAAATGTAAGAAGTGTTTTTTGAACTGCGGCCAATCATATCAACGATTTACAATTCGTTATCTGATTCAGATAACCAAGTAATCCCAGCAGATAAGATCTTAGTTTTGAAATCTGATTAAATATATAAATCTAGTTCAAAAAGTACTACAGATTTAATCATTGATTTGGACTCTGAACACCTTTAACTTTTTTACTTTTGTTGTGAAATTGGAATACCATCATTAACACAAAATACACTTTTTATAAACTTTTATCAAGAAAATCCCAAACCATTTATTATTAGGTTGGTGTAGAATGAAGTATAAATACGGTAAATATGTTTTGATAAGAGGAAAACTTCCAAACCGGCCTTTTTTGTTGTTTGTGCCAATACCTGCTTGCCCTATAATGCTAATCGATACATCTAGGTAATATCTCTGTCAATAGAAAATCACCAGTGTTATCTGCAAAGCAGTGGCCTTTTTAAAATGTGATAAGATTACAGGAAATCAGCAATAAAATTTAAAGATATGTAGAACCTGATAAAGTTGAACTTTTTAAAATCATTGAAACAGGTAAGCTTGTGCTATGCTTACTATAGAGGTTCTCAGTGTGATCATATTTACAACAAAGATTCTCATAACTCTAGGAATTAATGATGATTAAGCGTGTAACAATTAATTAAGAGATTACCAATTATCTCTTGGTAAATGAATCTCTAGAATAACTTGTTTCTGATGTAAGCATTATGATTTGTTTGATGTATTGGTCAAAAATGTCATATTAATTTAAATGTATATTTACTCACAAAATTACCACATACCGCAAATATATTTTGCACAATGCATTCAATTATAATTCAACTAGCGAATAGCCCGTCAAAAAATGACGGCAATAAAATTGTAAGTGAGCTAATGCTATTTGGTGTATAATAATAAAATAACTAATAGATTATTAATATACTTTACCTATTTTGAAGTAATATATGCAGGAAGGATTGTGTTGAAGAGCTGGTAATCTGTTTTGATGTTGCTGCAGCATTAGTGGTGTGGAGCTGCTGTGTAAGCATGATGAATGTGTGCAGTGTAATAGTGTGCGTGCGCAAGACGAAACCGTTAGTGTAGTTGGGTACTTCCGCATTGTTTTAAAATGGCGGGTAATGTGTGGTATACGTCTGTAGCGGAATATCGGTAGGTGTTTTGTGGTGTTTTGCGTGTTTAGAGTGCTGTAGCCTCGTTTTCGTTTTGTTCAGCGGCCATTTTTTCTCTCGCTTTTTTAGTGTCTAAACTCTTTTATTTTGAGTTAAATGAAGGTGTAACTTTATTTTTTGAGGTCCTGGATGCTTCCTCTTGCTGTAGGTAAGCTTTTTATGTATGTATTTTGTGTGTATTTATTGTGTTTTTCATTTTTTCATGTCCGTGGGTTGCGGCCGATTTTTGCGAGTTCGTAATGTGTGTTAACTTGTCTCCTATGGTGTTTGCGTTGCGACGTAAAGTTTGCGAGGGTCGCAGTTGCTGGCAAGAAGCGCGTGAGCAACGGCTCGAGCGGGCTCGCATGCTCACAACTATATATGTGACTAGCGAATTGCCCGTCAAAAAATGACGGCAATGAAATTGTAAGGTAGCTAATGCTGTTTGGTGTATAATAATGAAATATGTAATACATTACTAAATGAATATACTGTACCTATTTTGAAGCATTGTGATGAAGAGCTGGCAATCTGTGTTGATGTTGCTGCAGCATTAGTGGTGTGGAGCTGCTGTGTAAGCATGCTGAATGTGTGCACTGTGTGGTAGGTCGTTTGTTGCGTTTTGCGAGTTTCTTGTGGCGGTTTGCGAGTTTCTTGTGGTGTTTTGCGAGTTTAGAGTGCTGTAGCCTCGTTTTCGTTTTGTTCGGCGGACATTTTTTCTCTCGCTTAGATTTTTTTTTAGTCTCTAAACTGTTTTATTTCGATTAAAATCGAGGTGTAAGTTGTATTTTTGAGGTCCTGGGTGCTTCCTCTTGGTGTAGGTAATGTTTTTATGTATGTGCTGTGTGTATGTATTGTGTTTTACATTTTGTAATGTTCGCGAGTTGCGTCCGAGTGTTGCAAGGCCGTAATGTGTGTGAACGTGTGTCGTATGTTGTTTGCGGGTGTCGTAATGTGTGTGTCGTGCTGTTTGGTTTGCGACGTGAAGTTTGCGAGGGTCGCAGTTGCTGGCATGGAGCCCGCAGCGTTAGCAACAACTCGTACGCTCACAACTATATATGTGATTATTAATATTTGCCATTATTATTTCGCCAGTAGTGGAAATGCTAATAGAAAGGTGCCTTCAGCAATAATACCGTGAAAGGCAAACGCCTCCAAAGTGGCACTGAATGCAAAGCATTATCTAACACCTTACAGTCACATAAGTATGATACATTGGTTGTACTTCAGCCCTGCACATCCATGTCCTGATGTGAGATAGGTGTGCCACTGTGTGAAGTCAGTATAAATGTAAACTCAGCTGATTTTTGTGTGAAACACTGACGACATCCATACAAATCCTCAATCAATTTAGTATGGTTTAAATTCCGGCTGGTATTGTTATAATTAATACTTATACGTTCATTGTGAGGCATAAACAAGCATATTACAAAATGTATAGTTTGCTTTGATATTTTCCAAAAATTTATTTATTTATTCTATAAATTAAGTTTCTGTAAATAAATGTAACATTTGGTTTTATAGTTAGAAAAATCCCTGGAAAATAAAATTAGCAGTACAAGAAGGTGTTGTGATAAAGCTTGGATAGAAGATGGAGATCAAAACTAACTTAAAGAAAACAATTTATAAATTTGGGATATGTACCAAAAAGGTATATATGGATGAGAGAAAAATCATCACTTAGTCCTATTTTTAATAATCTGTTGTTACCAATGGGTTACAATGTTTTTTTTACTTCAAAACCTCTGTATGGGCAGCATCAGTCACCCCGCGTATATTAGGGGTGAAAAGCTATGGTCTGATCTCAATGGCCTGGGAGTACCAGACTTGAGTGTAAGAACTTGACTTGGTAATGGCACTGAACTTAGTGATGGCACTTTTGTGTCCCTTGGCGAGGCTTGGTTTTAGAAAGACACTGTCTGTGTCCCTTGGAGAGGCTTAACCCACAGGAGCTGCAAATATGTAGAAGCAGTCTACATCTAAGGCAGCACTCCAAAAAAAGGCAGTGTGCAATGAACTTAGCCAGAATAAAAAGGCAGTGGGACTCACTGATTGGCAGAGCCCATGCCCAGAAGCAGATAAGGGGAGGAGTAATGACACATAGTGCAAACTCCAGGATGTCAGGCTTGCACAGCACCAAACAAGCAGCAGAAGCAGGGCTGCCAGAACACCTAGATTACAGGCATGTGGAAGGACCTGGAAGTGTCTTACTGTGTGCAGGTGCAGGTACACAAAGCCTAGGGCCTACTCCATGGCCTACTCTGCATATGTGTCAGCCCAGGCCTAGACCAGGTACTCCTCTTAAAACTACTCCCCACCTAAAGGGCCCCAATTTCGGACTGCCCCAAGAAGGTTTTGATGGGTGCAAGTGATGGTACTCCCCGATCAAGTCCTGAGCATGTACCTCAAAGGTGCATACCCACATACGCTCCTTGTGTCCAAAACCTCTCCTCTCTACAAGGTATTGAGACTCGACCTAAAGAATCTGGAATCTATGACCCGTTCTACCTCAAATTTATCTATACTATCCACTACATGGGGAGAAGGAGTGGCGGTGTGAGAGGAGAACTGATTCTGGACCCGTGATTTGAGAAGAGACACGTGGATGAAAAAAGCACAGGAGGAAGCACCAGTCTGGCGAGCAAAGGCCCAACTCTGGATTCCAACCTTACTGGGACCAACCTTACTGGATTGTTGCAGTATCCTTGAAAGCTTTGTAGCAAACCCCAACCATTGCCTTCTTTGACATCTAGGAACTGTCTTCTCTTCCTATCTGTCTACTTTGAAGTTATTCATGATATTATTATTAAATAACTCCACCAGTGGAAGTAGATAAACCCACTTCCTTCTCCAGTTTCTGTTTGGCCATTTCAGTTGTCCAGTTAGGCTGCAGGTGGTAACTGGAAGAAAAAAAGAGGGAGATCTCAATAGTTTTGCTAATGCCCTCCAGGATTGGGACACATATTGGACACAACAATCCAAGATGAACACTTCTGGGACACCATGGTAGCGATAGATCTATCAACTCAAAAGCAGCAGGTAGATTATTTGAATGAAGTGAGCCTGGTGGCTGAAGCGATGAACAAGGACCTATAGGAAATATTGTGCTTGGAGCAGGGTAGCTCAGTAACAAAGTCAATGGGAGATATTGGAGGACTGCAGCAACCAAAAAGTTAAGGATTGAGGTGTCCTTATCTGGGCACAGACCACACATGTGGTTACAAAACTATTAGCTTCTCCAGCATAATGGAGAGAAACTACTAGAGTAATTTAGTAGTGTTCCATATAATAGGATGTCCTGATGTCAAGGACCCATGTGCCCCCCCAGAAAATGTCTGATTGAAGATCTGCAGGATGTGGAGCTTTAAAGAAATCTGCAAGAGCCTTGTGGATTTGCTGCAACAGGGATGTGGATAGAGCAACAAGGAATCAGGTAGATTGCAGGATTTTCTTAGGTTGACTCTCTAGGCTAGATTCCTGCTTGAAGATCCTTGAAAAGCATCAGCCTTCAGGTTCTTGGACCTACGGCAATAGTTATCATGAATCTGAAACAACGTTGTGGGTGCAATGATAGTGCTAAATCCCTTTATGAACCTCCAATATAACATTTTGAATCCAATGAACCATTGGGTTCCTCTGAGGTCAATGGGCACTGGCCAGTTGTTAACAATCAATACTTTCGCTGGATCCATGGAGAGCCCCTGGGCAGAGATTATGAATCTAAGGAAAGCCGTGGACGTACATTTAAAGATACATTTCTCAAGCTTGCCGTAGAGACTATGGGACACTTTCCAACACTCCTTTTTCATGGTGTCTATGGGTAAGAAGATGCGGTAAAAAGACGAGAATGTCTAGGTTACATAGTTACATAGTAAGTGAGGTTGAAAAAAACTTTTAGTCCATCAAGTTCAACCTTTTAAGATCTCCTCTGATTAATTGTCAATTTATCAAGAGGAAGGCAAACAGAAAAAAAAAAACAAGCGAAACTTTGCCAATTGTCTCAAAAGGGGAAAAATGAATTCCTTCCTGACCCCAGATAGATTACTCCCTAGATTGATACTCCCTCTCAAATTAACCAGGATAACCCCGTATGCCCTTTTTATTTAAAAATATATTCAATCCCTTTTTAAAGTTATCTATCAAATCCACTGTTGCCACCTCCTTTGGTAGAGAATTCAACAGATTAACCACTGTTATTGTGAAGAAACCATTTTCTATCTTTAAGGTGGAATATTTTTACTTCTAACCTCAACTAGTCAGTTGCAAATCTCTTGGCAAAAACATTTCACTTGACAAAGCCTTATTGACCTTGGAGGTATTTATATAAGGTAATCATATTCCCTCTTAGATGCCTTTTTCTAGAGAAAATATGTTTAATTTGGTTAGTCTTTCTTCATAACTTAGCCCCTCCATTCCCTTATTAGTTTTGTTTTCCTGCTCTGTACTTTTTCCAGCTCTAAAATGTCCTTCTTATTAAGTTGTGCCAAAATTGTACACCATATTCCAAATGAGGGTGTACTAGGGATTTGTATAGTGGCAGAATCATATTTGCTTCCCTTGCTTCTATACCCTTTTTAATACATGCTAATATTTTATTTGCCTTTGCAGCTGTTGCTTGGCATTGAGCTTGTTACCTAGGTGGCTGTCCACATGCAGTCCCAAATCCCTTTCAATATCTGATACCCCTATATTTGCTCCATTAAGATTATAAATTGCATGGCTATTTTTCCTCCCCAGATGCATAACTTTACATTTATTCATATTAAATATCATCTGCCATTTAGATGCCCATTCATAAATTTTATGTAAATTCCTTTGGAGGAAAAGCACATCACTATCCGATTTAATTACCTTGCACAACTTTGTGTCATCAGCAAAAATGAAGACACGACTTTCCAGTCCCACCTCTAAGTCATTAATAAATATGTTAAAAAGGAGAGGAACTAATACTGAACCCTGAGGAACCACACTTACCCCAGTAGTCCAATCTGAGTATGTTCCATTTACAACAACCCTTTGCTTCCTGTCTTTTAGTCAGCTCTCAATCCATGAGCAGATATTTACTGCAATTTCTGTATAGCCATTAGTTTTCACAATAGCCTTCCATGTAATACTGTATCAAAACCCTTTGCAAAATCCAAAACGACTACATCCACGGAGTTGCCTTGATCCAGGTTCTTACTAACCTCATCATAGAAACTAAGGATAGTATTACAAATCTTGATAGGCTAAATGTTGTATTGTTGGGATTATATGCCTTTAAAGTTAGCACATATTCATTGGTCCAGTCTTTTATGTTGGAGTGGATGTAAGAAATGGGTACTTACTTTAATTTATGGTGGAGATACCCAATAGCTCAGTCATATTGGGAGAATGTTTTTTTTTAAAATTATAATACAACTAGTGACTTGCCCGTCAAAAATGACGGCAATAAAATTTGAAGCCTCAGAATGCTGTTTGCCACACAATGCAAAGTTCTCCACCTTCTTACTTGCAGGCCTCGCGATGAGCGCCAAAGGCACTCACCACGTGCCTTGCAATGAGTGCCTTCAGTGCTAGTTGTGAACCTCTCCCACGCCTCGCAGTGAGCACCTTCAGCACTCATCCCGAGCCCCCCTCTACTTTACGGTTCTTGCGATGAGGCAGGTGACGTCAAACCCGCAACTTTCTTGCCTCGCGATGAGTGCCTTTGGCACTCATTGTGAACCTCCCCCCAGTGCTCTACGTGTCTGAAACTATTTCCAAGCTTTTTCAAAGTCTTGTGGGCTCATTGCAGCCCCTATCATTTCAAAATGTAAAAGTTTTTCAGGCCTCACGATCACCTTCTCTCTCACACTTCCTCTCCCTTCTCTCTCTCTCCCCCACTCTTTCTCTTCTCTTCCCTCTCTCCACCCTCTGGGCACCAAACCCCCTCTCATTCTATCCCTCTCTCTTTCCTCTCCCCCTCACTTTATCTCCATCTCTCTCAATCCCTCCTCTCTCTGTCTCTCTCCCTCCCCATCTCTCTCCCCTCACTCTCTCTGCTTTTTCTCCCTACTCATCACTCTGTCTCCCTCTCCCCCCTCTCTCTTCCCCTTCTTTCTCTCCCTCCCCCTCTCATTCTATCCCTCTCTCTTTCTTTCGCTCCCCCTCTTTCTCTACCTCTGTCCTCATCTCACTTTCCCTCTTGCCCTATTCCCCCTCTTCCCTCATGCATCTCCCTCCATGTTCTCTCTTTCCCCTTGCCTCTCTACCCCATTCCTCTCCCTCTCTCCCCCATCCATCCCTCTCGCCCATGTCTCCTACTCTCCCTTCATGTCTCACCTTGCCTCTCCCTCCCTCCATGTGTCTCCCTCTCCCTCCATGTCTCCCTCTTCCCTTTCTCTCCCTCCACGTGTCTCCCTTTTCCCCCTTTGCCTCTCTTCCTCATGCCTCTCCCCCCATGCCTCTCCCTCCCTCCATGTCTCCTCCTCTCCCCCCATGCCTCCCTCTCCCCCTCTAAGTCTCCCCTGATGCCTCCCTCTCCCCCCTCCCTCCATGCCTCTTCCCTCTCTCTTACCTTCTGCTCCTGCTCCATGCTGCCGGTCTGCTGGCTCTTCCCTCTGCTGGCTCCTCCCCCTGCCAGCAGACACAAGTAAAGAGCAGAGAGCAGGGGACCGGGGGAAGGGGAACAAAAGCCACGTGCAGTGGAAGGCAGGTGGGGCATTTTTGACACCCCCAAACAGGTGACACCTGGGGCGCTCCCCTGTCCCCCCCACCCCCGCGCGCACCCCACTTCATAGACTACTGGTCATGGGAATACAGAGAGATCAAACCAAGCCGGTATTTATTGTATGGAAGACTGAACACTTCTTTATTGTTACAGAGATATATAAAACACAGAAACATCTCACCCTCCAAGTCTGGATTCTTCTTGTGACCTCCTCACCCCATCACTTAGGCCATATGTTTCACACAACAAGATAAATGCACAAATACATAAGCAAGATGCCATGACAGTACCTATGTGCACACATTACATCCATGACAGTAACTACAGTCGATATAAAAAGTCTACACACCCCTGTTAAAATGTCAGGTTTCTGTGCTGTAAAAAAAATAGACAAAGATAAATCAGCATTGCACATTTTGACTTGGCAAGATTTGCCCACTCTTCTTTGCAAAAACACTCCAAATCTGTCAGATTGCGAGGGCATCTCCTGTGCACAGCCCTCTTCTGATCACCCCACCCCACCCCAAAGAGGTACCCGGCACCCCAAAGAGTTACACCATCTACAGCCCTCTGGCTGGTAAACTAACAAATCCGCGCAGTGGACAAAGTCAGGTGGTACTCTGCCCAGATACAGGAGTATGCCTGTGCCCAAAACATGGCCTCAGATGGTAGTGGAGCATCCTCTGCCAGACACTGCTTTCCGGACATATAAATAGCCAGCTTGCCTAATGTGGGAACAGTTTAACAAGGAGGTCCCTAGCTCTGTTGCCCGGGGACATGGGGCACCCTAAAAAAATATGTGAGGGGAGAAATGCAGCCACAACTGCAGGAGGAGGCCCTCTAAAGTGATAACAGGGGCTGCAGTCTGGTGCAAGTAAAATAAACATGAACTCTTATCTTGCCACAGAATGGCCTGCCATTCAATTGCAAACCCGTAATTACCTGTAACCCGATAATTTAGTAAAACATGGAGGTTACAATGAACCTGCATTTGTAGGCTAAGCATTAATACACACAAATAAGCAATGTTTGCCAATCAGGTTGCACTCAAGCAATCTTGGAATACATTAAAGCATCTGTGGGTGGCCTGATATGTATTAACCCCTTGATTTCCAGGAAGAATATAACACGGAAATTAAAGTTACAAATAATTATAAATTAAATAATTAATTACCGTATATACTTGAGTATAAGCCGACCCGAGTATAAGCCGAGGCACCCATTTTATCACAAAATACTAGGTAAAATGAGTGACTCGAGTATAAGCCGAGGGTGGGAAATGTGCTGCCCCCTGTGTCCCTCTTGTGCCCTCTGTGTCCCCCTTTCTCTCCGTGTCTCTTCTCCCCTCTCCCTTCCCTGTGTCTGTTCCAACCTCTCCCTTCACTGTGTCTCTTCCCCCCTCCCTTATCACCCTCCTCAACCCCCATCCTCAACCCCCCATCCTCATCCTCTCTCCTCAACCCCCCATCCTCAACCCCCTCCTCATCCTCCCTCCTCATCCTCAACCTCCCTCCTCATCCTCCCTTCTCATCCTCAACCTCCCTCGTCAACCCCCCTCCTCAACCTCCCTCCTCAACCCCCCATCCTCAACCCTCTCCTCAACCTTCCTCCTCAACCCCCCATCCTCAACCCCCTCCTCAACCTCAACCCCCCTCAACCCCAACCCACCTCCTCAACCTCAACCCCCCTCAACCGCGCCCTCAATCCCCCTCAACCCCAACCCCCCTCCTCAACCCCCTCCTCAACCTAAACCCCCCTCCTCCACCTAAACCCCCCTAAATACCTCCCCCCCTCCCCTCACTTACCTGCTTGTGCTCCGGCCTTTGCTCCTTGACCCGGCGCGCATGTGACGTCAAGAAGCTGGGCCGGAGCACAAGGGCTGAAAAACTCAGCTTGTACTCGAGTATATACGGTAATTAATCCTAATGCCTTTCATTGCTTTCACTTGCGAGTCCTATCTATTACTTGTACCTAAATACCTCCCCCTCTCCCCTCACTTACCTGCTTGTGCTTCGGCCTCCGCTCCTTGACGCTTTGAAGCGGAGGCCGGAGCACAAGCAGGTAAGTGAGGGGAGAGGGGGAGGCATTTAGGGGGGTTTAGGTGGAGGAGGGGTTGAGGGGGGTTTAGGTTGAGGAGGGGGGAGGGAAAGAGACACGGGGGGTAGAGAAGCACACGGGGGTTTAGAGACACACGGGGGGTTAGAGACATACGGGGGGTTAATGACACACGGGGGTTAGAGAAACAAGGGGATGTTAGAGAGACACGGGGGGGAGAGTGACTCGAGTATAAGCCGAGGGGGCCCTTTTTTGCCTTAAAAAAAGGGCTGAAAAACTCGGCTTATACTCGAGTATATACGATAATTAATCCTAATACCTTTCATTGCTTTCCCAGTATTTTAATCTACAGTTGTGTGTGTTTATTTGCTTTTGCAGTGTTACAAACAAGTGTTTAACTCACTTGCGAGTCCTATCTATTACTTGTATAATTTTTAGAAGCATTTGCAATTTACAGGTTTGAAGGCAATTGCGGGCTTGTTAACTTTTTGTAATAGAATATGGATTTTGAATCTTTAGTACTGGTAACATTTACGGGCTTGAAAAATCAATGGAGGGGATAGGAAGGAGTTATGGTTTTGACAAACGCGGTGATTTGAGTCTGTAACTCGCAAATGGAGTGTGAGTTGCTAAATGTAGCCAGCTGAATATCCATAACATTTACGGGCTCCATTACGGGCTCAAATAATTGCGATTTGGACAGTTGAATAAGGCCCATGTGCACTTGGCATGTGACATTTCTCTAATTTACAGAAACAAAATGTGCATTACTATATTACAGAGATAAGCATTTAAAGTTGTTTTAGTGTAATTATAACTTTATTTATACAGTTCGGGTTTAGCAGTTCTTGTCCCCCTATGTGTAACTATATAATATTATTGTAAGCATTCTTGTTAATGACCAAATATTAAAATGCACAGAAAAGCTACTGTTATTTGTTAACATGTGGTGTTATTTTTAGAATTTGGGCATCTAGGCTGCGATAACCATTGTTTCTGGGAATTGTAAAACTCCAAATATCTGTGTAGATAAAGTAAAGACAGCAGTTAATGAGTAATCTGCGTCTCTGCTGGACACAAACAGCTCGGGTGTCCTGTGAATAGAGGAGGTATCTTATCCTCATATGCTTTGTTCAAAACTCAAAAAAACAGTCCTTCGAGAAGAAGTAACTGCATCAGAATTGCCAAGCTGTTAAAAGGAATAAACAAGGAAATTCTAGGTAGGTAAAATAACTTTACATATATACTCAAAAAAATTATTCAGTGAAGAAAAATATACAGCCTTATTAAATTGCGATTTGGCCAATTGAATAGGGCTCTATATAAGCACAGAGCATATTTTTTTACAGAAGTTTTTAGTTGGTGAACTTCTATCCAAAAGCAAGGTCTTCACTAACTAAAAACTTCTGTAAAAAAATATGCTATGTGCTTATATAGAGCCCTTTTCAATTTGGTGAATTGCAATTTAATAAGGCGGATAGTTTCTAATTGTTCTTGCTAAACTTTTGTGACTTCAGAGAACAAATTCTAAATCTTAGTTTACAGTCTGCAGGTAAAAAAATCTTTATATCAGTAGATAAGAGATACCCATTTGTGTGTACACATAGATAGATAGATAGATAGATAGATAGATAGATAGATAGATAGATACCTGTATCTACATAGATACATACTTATATGCAAATCAAAAAATATAGTATGTGGAAAGCATTCCTATCATGAAGCACTCATAGAGCCAAATGTACAAAGCGGAGGTTGGAAAATTCTCCCCACTACTATTTTATCCTATTTCCCATATGTACTAAAATTGTATGTATCCAAGAGTCCTCTAAAACACCAGCATCATGTACAGTATGTATAGAAGAATAATATAGATAATGGGATTTATAATATAAAATATTTGTTTAACTACAATTTGAATATACTTTAGATTACTTACTTTATAATTAAACATTACATTTTCAAATGACTGACTTGGTGATGCATGTTGATTTGTATATGTATGTTTAACAGATTTATAAAATATAACATTCTCCCCAAATTTTAACTTTTGAAAGCGTTCAATACACGATAGAATTTATAAAATAGAAAACCTTTATAAAAATGGCAAATTATAATTTTTTGCGTAATTATTGGAAGATTACAATTGACCTCAAACAGACTTTTATTAACTATTATATGGTATGAATGTGTCTAAATAAGATAAGATTTAAACCAAGTTTCCTATGTGATTTGTCCCACTCAGAAAAAAAATACTATTTAATTTAGAGCAAAGCAGTAAAATATTGTTAATATCAGATTATGAAGGTTGTCTATTAAACTTTAATATCAGATTACTACAACATTTTATCAACGAACAAATTGAGTAGGAAAAATGCTAACCTGTTAAAATATGAGAAACTATTGAATATTACTCACTGTGAATCAGAACTCTTCATATATCTAATTGTTTAAATATCTATGGTAATTGTTTAAACTTCAAAGAACAATAATCTATAATATAACAAGTGTATCATTATTTAAAAAAAATCCAGGTATTTGTTTATTATATCTCTTCCCTTCTCAAATCCCAGTAGCACATAAAAAATAAAATACAGTTTATGGCTATAAAACTCAAAAATGCTTAACTATGGATGAGAAGTGAACCAGCTTTATGGTTAGAGTCTCAAATAATATTGGATGATGTAGCAATGAAAGAAAAGGTTGTGGATATGTGATACGTATTAATAATGTTAACATTTTTTAGGAAAGCCCTGAATACCCTTTTTGTATATAGGAACAGATGTTTTTGCGTTGTGGATAATTATTGTAAGTAAGGTATATATATTTGTGTATGGTAATGTAATGATGAATATGTTGAATATTTTTACGTTAAGTTGTGAAATTAAAACTTGATCGGGGGCCACATGAACTAAAGTGATTTACTAAATGTGTAGTTGTGAATCTTAGTACATATGCAGCAGAGGATAAATCCATTCCCAATTTAGAACATAAAATCCAGGATAAAGTTGCAGAGTAATATCTCTAACTGTAAAAAATATCTCTATACAAATTGCAAGGTTGGGTGCTGAGCTCAAAGCTATTTTTAAGAATATAAATTATAATATTATTGGCTCCCTCCCAGATCTTAAACAATGTTCTCTTGCTCTTTAGGTTTATGTGTTTTTGACTATTCATGTATATTTAGTGCCTGGACATTGCGTGCATGCTCAATAACTGTCATTTTTATCTGTCTTCTAAATATATAGGTATGTATTTATTCTGACTGGATACTTAGCAGCTTGAAGTATTTATTGAAGGTTAGCTAGTTTTATGTTTGTCAGTAAGTCCTGTACTGTCATTTATTTCATCCAGTCTTTCCTGTATTACTACTATAATACCATTAAATTGCCAGCAGCCCCATGTGCTTGTACACTTTGTTCTACTACATGACAGTAGGCAGCAATGTATGTTCAAGAGCAACCTTGAACTTTACTTACCATTTCACTCCTGCTATCTTTATTGAACTATGAATTTCCATGCTAGTCTATTTCATTTACAGGTAGAGCAGGTTAGATGGCTATATCCCTATGTTCTTGATGTACAATGGCAGCATAGTGAAAGGATAATTATATATAACAGTTGTCTGTTCTCATTGCTGTATCCAGGGTGTAAAATTATATAGATATTGCTTTTATAAGTTAACATGTTATCCTGAGATGAATATTTATATTATAATAGCCTAGTCAGCCTAGCTTGAATACAATACAACCACACCTCCATATGGTAATCAACAATTATTGGCAACAATCACCCATATCAATGATGTGACATACTATGCTTGGTGAAAAACATACAACTTTCAGTATTTGTTTACAGTAAAAACATGCATTTTAAAATAAAAATAACATTCATGTGATAAAGTACTTGTTACTACTTATAATTTTCAACTATATCATATTTGGAATCTCCATGGGCTCTTTTAAATTTAATATTTTTTATATTGTAATTTTTATATAGAAATACGATGTATCAATATTTAAAGTGTATTGCTATCTAATTGTGCAAAGACAGTATACATTTCATTGTTTACAGAATATAAAGGAATTTATATATGACAGGGCAACCATTATTCACTTAAAATAAAGTAATTAAGAGAAAGGGTGGATTTTTTCATGTAATTTATGCTGATATTACAAAGCTCAGGGCACCCTGACTTTCTATCTATCGTACAATGATTTGCTGTATTCAGAGCAGTAACTGTGTTAACCCACCTTAAAGGGCCAGTTAATTCAGCAAAATTTGGTGCATGCCTGGTAAAGTTCCCCTAAAAACATGTTGAAATACTTTTTTCAATTTTTGAAATAGGTGTCACAGAAAAAAAATCATAAATGAAGCGTCTGTTTACATGAGTCACTGGCAGTGCCCCCAGACAGTGTCACAGAAAGAAATCTGTTCAGGGAGCATAAGCGAAAGAGAGTTAACCTTTCCCAAATGCATCTGTGCAGGGAAATGACTGCTGGAAACTCTTAAATTTGTTACTTGTGGGTTAACTGATTGCTGCTGCATTCTTAAAGTACAGTGAAAAACTATAAATGTTTGTGAGTCTATACTCGCTCAGTGTCAGCAGATGTTGTTAATCATGGAACAGTCGGGGATGTGTTTGAAAACACACCTAAGACCTTAAATTAATTGAGTGTAATTAAAAACAACAATAGATCATTTTAACATAGAATCAGGCGCTCTTTCACACCATGAAGAGCATTTATAGTGAACAGAGAAGACAGGGAGGATATGCATGTCCATTCTGATTGGCTAAAGAGCCAATCCCCCAAACATCAGTAAAGATTTTAACATAGTTTAATTAGATCTAAATGATGTAGAAGGATAATTTCCACTAACTTTAAAGGTATATCTAAGTTTCTCTATTTTTATCTTTTTCTAATCTAACACATGCTGCTTATATCGGAAACACACATTACATTAATTAATTCTGTACACATACATATTTATTTTATTTAAAAATAAAACTTGTTTTCAACATCCCCAGAGATACTTATATAAGCCCAGTGAACCTCCTAATAGAAACACAGCATTTGGGTACAGCTTTAGCCCTTTACTAACCTTCAAGCCAACAGCAGCACAATGCAAAGATCCAGACAGCAGTGTCTGGCTCCTCCTGTTTCCTTCTATACGGAGACTACACATCCCGTGATTCCTTCCTGCACACACTGTAATTACTAATTGTTACAATGCATTAAAATATATTAGCTGCCTGCTATTGGCCAAAATGAATTTATGCTAATTGTAGCCGAGATCTGCAGGGTTGTTAAGTCTGAAAATCAACTGCTTGCAAACTCAAGGGATTTAGCAAACATCAGGGTGAGTTTGTTAATGTTTATTTTGGGAGTATGAATGTTTTCATACACTGCTGAATCTCTTCTATCAGATGCATTCATAATACAGGAAACTTACCGTAGAGGCTTTTAAATATACATCTAGAAAAATAAGCATGCGGTGTACTGTACATGTTGACAGTAAAAACTACAATTATATAATATGAAATTAGGCAATTTAATGATTTTTCAAAACAGTAATTATCTTAGGAAAGCATAATCAAATATCTTGAGTTCCCTGTGTTCTACAGCCAATTCTCACTAATTAATTAGACAATTATTATTAAGGACTGCGTAATCTTAAGAAGTTATTAATGTCACATGAAAAGTAAACATAATGATAAATGTTTTTAAGTGACTTATGGAATTCCATTTTCTTGAAGAGCTAATTATCCTTTAACCTATTAGACTTTCAGGTCACTAAAATAAAAACAGTGACTAAAATGGGAATCAATCCAAAAATATTGTGTGTTAATTGGCATAACATACACACACATATTCATTTATGTAAAGCACAGAATCTCTGTCCCGCAGAATATGCATGTTTTGTGTATATACAGTTGTGCTCAAAAGGTTGCATACCCTGGCAGAAATTGTGAAAGTTTGGTATTTATTTTGAAAATATGACTGTTCATGTAAAAAACATTTTTTTTATTGAAGGATAGTGATCATATGAAGCCATTTATGATCACATAGTTGTTTGGCTCCTTTTTAAATCATAATGATAAAATAAATCACCCAAATGGCCCTGATCTAAAGTTTACATACCCTTGAATATTTGGCCTTGTTACAGACACACAAGGTGACACACACAGGTTAAAATGGTAAGTAGGTTAATTTTCCACACCTTTTAAAATGACAATTAGTGGCTGTGTATAAATAGTCAATGAGTTTGTTAGCTCTCACATGGATTCACTGAGCAGGCTAGATACTAAGCCATTGGGATCAGAAAAGAACTGTCAAAAGATCTGCGTAACAAGGTAATGGAACTTCAGAAAGATGGAAAGGAATATAAAAAGATATCCAAAGCCTTGAAAATGCCAGTCAGTACTGTTCAATCACTTATTAAGTGGAAAATCCAGGGATCTCTTTATATCAAGCCAAGGTCAGAAAGACGAAGAAAGATTTCAGCCACAATTGCCAGAAGAAATGTTCAGAATACAAAGAAAAACCCACAGGTAACCTCAGGAGAAATACAGGCTGCTCTGGAAAAAGACTGTGTGGTTGTTTAAAGGAGCACAATTCGACGATACTTGAACAAAAATGAGCTGCATGGTTGAGTTGCCAGAAAGAAGCCTTTACTGCGCCAATGCCGCAAAAAAGCCAGGTTACAATATGACTGACAACACTTTGACACACCTCCCAGGTTCTGGCACACTGTAATTTGGTGAGACCAAAATAGAGCTTCATGGTCACAACCTTAAATGCTATGTTTGGATAAGGGTCAACAAGGCCTATAGTGAACTATAGTGAAAATACCATCCCCACTATGAAGCAAGGTGGTGGCCTACTGATGTTTGGGGGGGGGGGGGTAGCTCTAAAGCCACTGGAAATCTTGTGAAATTTGATGGCAAGATGAATGCAGCATATCATCAGAAAATACTGGCAGACAATTTGCATTCTTCTACACGAAAGCTCCAGTGGTTACAGCAGAGAAAGGTGAAGCTTGTGGAGTGGCCATCACAGTCTCCTGGCCTTAATATCAAAGGCAGAAGTTGGATAATAGAGAAGCAAGAGAGTTCCAGAAAAACATTTACTTCTGCTTCATATATTATTCTAAAGTCTTTGACTGTGTGGATCACAACAAAATGTGGCAAGCTCTTAAAGAAATGGGGATAACAGATCATCTCATCCATCTCCTGAGGAATCTGTAAATGGACCAGAAAGCCACAGTCAGAACCGAACATGGAACAACCTAATTGTTCAAGAATGGGAAAGGAGTGCAACAAGGGTGTATATTGTCGCCTTATTTATCTGAATTATGTGCAGAATACATGTGTAATTGGACAAATCTAAAACCGGAATTAATATTACTGGGAGAAATAACAACAAACTCAGATAAGCCAATTTTACTATTCTGATGGCTGAAGGTGAGGAGAAGGACCTACTGATAAAAATTAAAAAAGAAGAGAGGGCAAAGACTTGCCTGCTACACACCTTTAAAAAGATAAAGATCATGGCAAACAGCAATCTCCGTTCCTAGGAAATAGATGGGGAAGATTTCGAGGCAGTGACAAATGTTATTTTCCACGGCTCCAAGATCTTTGCATAAGGTGTCTAAAGCCATGAAGTTAAGATGTTTGCTTCTGGGGAGGAAAGCTATGGCAATTCTGGATAAGTTATTAAAATGTACAGATATGACACTAACAACAAAGGCCTGCTTAGTTAGAACTATGGTATTTCCATGGTATGTAGTAGATTGCCACCTTTCAACTACAGCAAATCAAGACAAACAGTTCACTAGAAAATATGGTCATGAGGCTGAAGCTCAAATATTTTCCCTAGAGGACTCTGATGCTGGGAAAGATTGAAGGCACATGAAGAAGGGGACAGCATAGGTGGAGATGATACATGAAGCCATTGAAGGGAGTTCAGAGGGACAGTGACTGACAGATGTGCCTGGCATGTTGCAGTCCATAGTGCCATGGAGAGTTGGACACGACTAACCAACGACTAAACAACACAACAAGAACAAAATTCAGTACGAGGAGAAGTACTTAGGAGTACAGTTGGAATACCGTTGGGTATTATTTGCTAATTGTTCTAGAGTGAGTGTCCAGTAATCTAGATGAATTAGCAAACATCAGGGTGAGTTTGTTAATGTTTATTTTGGGACTTTTCATGCAATGTTTTCATACACTGCTGAATCTCTTCTATCAGATGCTTTCATAATACAGGAAACTTAGATGCCTTTAAATATACATCTAGAAAAATAAGCATGCAGTGTACTGTACATGTTGACATTAAAAACTACAATTATATTCTATAATATTTAGAGTACAATTTTTAGAACAATGTTTTTAAATATTAATATTGTAACATGAAATTAGGCAATTTAATGATTTTTCAAAACAGTAACTATCTTAGGAAAGCTGACAGATTATGAGTGTTATTATGAGTATTATATATTTTTAAATATTGGGACATCGACATAATTCTAATCTTTTTGGCTCTATACACCACCACAATGGATTTGAAATGAAACGAGCAAGATGTGCTTTAGCTGCAGACTTTCAGCTTTAATTTGAGGGTATTTACATCCAAATCAGGTGAACGGTGTAGGAATTACAACAGTTTGTATATGTGCCTCCCACTTTTTAAGGGACCAAAAGTAATGGGACAGATTAACAGTCATAAAACAAACTTTCACTTTTTAATACTTGGTTGCAAATCCTGTGCAGTCAATTACAGCCTGAAGTCTGGAACGCATAGACATCACCAGACGCTGGGTTTCATCCCTGGTGATGCTCTGCCAGACCTCTATTGCAAATGTCTTCAGTTCCTGCTTGTTCTTGGGGCATTTTCCCTTCAGTTTTGTCTTCAGCAAGTGAAATACATGCTCAATCGGATTCAGATCAGGTGATTGACTTGGCCATTGCATAACATTCCACTTCTTTCCCTTAAAAAACTCTTTGGTTGCTTTTGCAGTAAGCTTCGGGTCATTATCCATCTGCACTGTGAAGCGCCGTCCAATGAGTTCTGAAGCATTTGGCTGAATATGAGCAGATAATATTGCCCGAAACACTTCAGATTTCATCCTGCTGCTTTTGTCAGCAGTCACATCATCAATAAATACAAGAGAAGCAGTTCCATTGGCAGCCATACATGCCCACGCCATGACACTACCACCACCATGCTTCACTGATGAGGTGGTATGCTTTGGATCATGAGCAGTTCCTTTCCGTCTCCATACTCTTCTCTTCCCATCACTCTGGTACAAGTTGATCTTAGTCTCATCTGTCCATAGGATGTTGTTCCAGAACTGTGAAGGCTTTTTTAGGTGTTGTTTGGAAAACTCTAATCTGGCCTTCCTATTTTTGAGGCTCACCAATGGTTTACATCTTGTGATGAACCCTCTGTATTTACTCTGGTGAAGTCTTCTCTTGATTGTTGACTTTGACACACGTACACCTACCTCCTGGAGAGTGTTCTTGATCTGGCCAACTGTTGTGAAGGGTGTTTTCTTCACCAGGGAAATAATTATTTGGTCATCCACCACAGTTGTTTTCCGTGGTCTTCCGGGTCCTTTGGTGTTGCTGAGCTCCTTGGTGCATTCTTTCTTTTTAAGTATGTTCCAAACTGTTGATTTGGCCACACCTAATGTTTTTGCTATCTCTCTGATGGGGTTGTTTTGTTTTTTCAGCCTAATGATGGCTTGCTTCACTGATAGTGACAGCTCTTTGGATCTCATATTGAGAGTTAACAGCAACAAATGCAAATAGCACACTTGAAATGAACACTGGAGCTTGTATCTGCTCTTTGTAAATTGGATAATGAGGGAATAACACACACCTGGCCATGAAACAGCTGAGCAGCCAATTGTCCCATTACTTTTGGTCCCTTAAAAAGGGCGAGGCACATATACAAACTGTTGTAATTCCTACACCGTTCACCTGATTTGGATGTAAATACCCTCAAATTAAAGCTGAAAGTCTGCAGTTAAAGCACATCTTGTTAGTTTCATTTCAAATCCATTGTGGTGGTGTATAGAGCCAAAAAGTTTAGAATTGTGTTGATGTCCCAATATTTATGGACCTGACTAATTTTTCTACAGATATAATAAATTGTGTATTATTGAAGACAAGCTTGCTCTTTCACTCTAAAAAACAGGCTGAGGTGGGGGTGGAGCTTCCAGTGGTCCAGTTTTTTCTGCAGAGCATTTCTACTGAAGCTCCAAGTGGTAGCACTGTGGAGCAGGTCAGCATGCTGGGGTGTGTATTAGGGAAGAGGTAAGAGAGAGCAAGATATGAATGACAGCAGAGAATAGGGGGTGGGTTCTGTGAGGTAGGTGCTGTGTAGAAGTTGAGAGAGACTGGGTGCTATGTGAAGGTGGCTGCTGAGAGGGACTGGCTGCTATTTAGAGATGGTATATGTATGCTTCATGTAGATAAGAAATAAGGGAAGGAGAGCAGCTATAGGAATAAGTCTTGGGGATGAGTGCTGTTATGAGAAGGAGTCAGTGAGCTGTTTTAGGATGGCACTGAGTGAGTTGACAGGGTTCAACCCCCTGGGGGAAGGGGCCCCATTTTATTTTTATTTTTGCACCAGGGCCCTCCATTCTCTAGCTCCGCCACTAGGCTGAGGGCTGTATGAGAAGTGGGCAGGGTCACTTGTATACTTTTTTCCTAATGAAATACTAGTTATGTTTAACTATACTCTTGGTTAGACTCAAAGAGCCAAATACTATTGCAAGCCTGCATCTCACGGGATCCAGGCCCCTATGATTCCGGTGCTATTCAATTGAAGGAGCCTGCAAGTTATGGGCCGAAAGCCGACTCCGTAAACCATGCACTGGTCCGTAGCAGTTCAGGACGTAACCTCCCATTTCTAAACAGCCAATAGAAAATGAGACTGCCAACATTACGGCAGTAAAATATGGAGGTTACATGTCAATTAATTAGGTTGGGGGTCCGATATGCAATGGGACTGCCAATACTGTTCTAGTCCATATGGGTGGCCTGATATGTATTAACTTATTGATTCCTGAGAATGATATAACCCCAAAATTAAACATAAAAATAAATGTTCTTTTACTTTTGATTTGAGAGTTTGAGACTGCTGTGCAATTAATTCTAATGTCTTTCATCGTTTTCCCCGTTATATACAGTGCAGTATTGATTTTCTGTTTGCATTTACAGTGCTGCGGACAGGGGTTAAACCCCTTTGCGGGTCTTCTCTAGCACTCGTAGGATTTTCTCCTTCATTTGCCATTTACGGGTGTGAAACCAATTGCAGGGTTGGGGAATAGGAGAAATAATATCGATTTGCAGTTTTAGAGATCGTAACTCTTGCGAAAGGGAAAGATCAAAGGCTTCGGGAGGCTGTAAGTTCCGGGTTTAACCATCGCAAAAACTCGTAACCCATTTGGAGCCTGCAAAAAGACATCAATTGAATAGCAAGTTAACTATGATAAATGTGATGGGTTTGTATTTATATTTAGAAATATATCAGTCATCTCCAGTAAGATTGTTGACATAATGCCAAGGAGGTTTGTTTTGTTATATGCAAGTATTGGAGATAATAATGATAGATTTATAAACATTAATGGCCCCCAATATAGAGCTGAAAGAAAATATTTATTTTCTTTGGTAAGGCCATATCTTCACACTGCAAGAATTGTAGTATTTGGAGGTGACTTTGATTGGGTTTCTCATGTTCAAGGTAAAGGTAGACAAAGGGGTCATATTCAGTGGGACTTACATCTCTTAAATACTATGGGCCTAATTTGATTGCAAGCCTGCAACTAATGCAATGTAGGCCGTATGTCTGCGGGCGTGTTGCGGGCTCCCGTTCGTCTCTGATTATGATGCTATTCAATTGCTGGAACCTGCAGGTTACTGGCCCTAAAGCCGATTCAGGGCAGGAACATGATCAGTTAAGCAAGCCCATAACCTCCCATCTCAAATCAGCCAATAGAAAATTAGACTGTCCTTATTACGGTAGTAAAACATGGAGGTTACATGTCAATCAATTAGGTTCGGGGGTCCGATATGCGATCAGACTTGCAAAACCGCAAAATAAAGAATTATGAAAATTAATGCCAATACTGTTCTAGTCCATATGGGTGGCCTATGTATTAACTCATTGATACCCGAGATCGATTTAACACCAAAATGAAACATAAAAATAAATCTTATATACTGGCGATCTTGAGACTATTGTGCCACTAATTCTAATGTCTTTCATCGCTTTCCCCGTTATATACAGTGCACTATTGATTTTTTATTTGCATGTACAGTGCTGCAAATAGGTGTTTAACCACCTTGCGAGTCCTCTCTAGCTCTCTTAGGATTGTCTCCTTCTTTTGCCATTTACGGGTGTGAAAACATTTGGGGAAATTGAGCAATTGAATATCGATTAGAAATTTTAGCCACCGTAACTCTTGGGAAAGTGAAAGATCAAAGGCTACAGGAGGCTGTAAGTTACTGGTTTAACCATCATAATTTTTTCAAGGCCGTAACTCGTAACCCATTTGGAGCCCGCAAAAAGACGCCAATTGAATAGCAAATTAAGTTGCGACCTCACTTACGGGCTACAGTAACATGCGAAAGCTCAATTAAACCGGGTTCATATTTTTTCCCCTTCCCATCTCTCTCCTTCCATGTTTCTCTCCCACCCTCTCCCCTGTTACTATCTCTCCCCTGTCTCTCTCCCCATGTCTCTCTCACCCCATGTCTCTCTCCCTGTGTCTCTTTCCTACCCTCTCTCCTGTCTCTCCCCCATTGTGCATACGCTGCTCGCTGTGCTCATGCATTGCTTATAGTGCTCAATGCTCCTCTCCTTCCCTCCCTATCTCTCTCCCCATGTTTCTCTCCCACCCTCTACCTTATCTCTCCTGTCTCCCCCATGTCTCCCTCCCACCCTCTCCGTTGTCTCTCTCTCCCATCTCTCTCCCACCCTTTCCCCTGACTCTCTCCCATCTTCTCCCCTGTCTTTCTCCCTCCTGTCTCTCTCCCCTGTCTCTCCCACCTTCTCCCCTGTCTCTCTCCTCCATGTCTCTCTCTCTCCCCTTGTATCTCCCCATGTCTCTCTCTCACCCCTTCCCCTGTCTTTCATCTCTCCCCCCTCGCGGCATGCATGCGTCGCACATCGTGCACAATGCGCATGCACCATTTTCATAGTGTATAACCATCTGCCACCAATGCGCATGCATGGCGGGAGCTTTACACACTATGAAAACTATTATAGGTGATATTGAAACCTATTACATACAATTTATCCATTTGATATTTGAAGCTTTTGAAATTGTAGCTAAAAGGTAGTATATGAAGTTATAATATGTGTGTAACACTTTTGTTATTTATTTTCTTCCCCTCACATATCCAGGTCAGGCATTTGTACCACTGTCTGACACAAGAATATTGTCAATTATCTGGATGGAATCTGATATTGACCCTTCGGGATATTCTCATCACCTGATAGAAACTGCAATTTTGGACAGTACTCATTTTATTGGTAAGTAAGCACACTGGTACATTCCTTTCTAAAGATTAAAGTAGCACTGTACAATGGAAAAAACGACATATGTTTAAAACATTTCAGTCTCATTACGAGCATAATTAAGCAAGGAAAAATTAATTAAGCCTGTTATAGTATAATATATATATATATATTGATGCCTCTGTGGACCCTGTGGTCATTTATGATTCATTGATGGAATGTGTGTTGTGAGAGAGAGGGGGGATTACGTGTATGGAGAGCAATGGTTGTATCGAAAGATGCAAGGTTTATGTTTATGTGCCTGAGAGAGGAAGGGGTGTGGTGTAAATTTCAGTTTGAACCAATTATCTACCAAATGTTTATGTGGCCTTCATGTTTCTTCTCCCCCTCTCCTCTCTACATATATACAAAGCTACACCCTCATGATCCATCTATTAAGAAGTGATGTAACAAGCATAAAATAGTTTCCCTTACTTTTAAAAATTGTGGTAATCCTAAAAACTGTTTTTATGTCCATGTTTGACATAGCTGCTATTTTTTTTCTATACTTCTAAAGCAAGTGTAATTTTTCTCGAAGTACAGTGCTTTGGTAATTTTGGCTTTCTAAGTAAATCTAGTGTACATACTGTATATACTCGAGTATAAGCCGACTTTTTCAGCACATTTTTTTATGCTGAAAAAGCCCCCCTCGGCTTATACTCGAGTCAAGGTCCCACTTACCTGTTCTCCTATTTTAGGAGCGGCAAAAAATCCTCCCCCCCCTCTTATCATCCTCCTTCTCCTCCTCCCCCCTTATCATCATCCTTCTCCTCCTTCCCCCTCTTATCATCCTCTTTCCCCCATAACCTCCTCCTCACTGCACCCTCTCCAATCCCTATCCCCCTCTCTTCTTACTTGCTACTATTCTCCGATGAGCTGATGCTGATTCTGACGATGCAGCACGTCTTCCATACAGGCATACGCTAATGAAGTGACATCACATGCGTGTCATGTCATTAGCATATGCCAGTACGGAAGACGTGCTACGGCGTCAGGATCAGTAACAGCTCATCGGAGCATAGTAGCAAGTAAGGAGAGTGGGGGACAGGGATTGGAGAGGGTGCAGTGAGGAGGAGGTTATGGGGGAAAGAAGAGGAGGATTATGATAAGGGGGAGGAGTAGGATGATAAGGGGGGGAAGGAGGAGGATGATAAGGGGGGAAGGAGGAGGATGATAAGGGGGGAAGAAGGAGGATGATAAGGGGGGGAAGGAGGAGGATGATAAGGGGGGAGAAGGAGGAGGATGATAAGGGAAGGAGGAGGAGGATAATCAGGGGGGAAGGACCCTCTTTTCCGCCCTCGGCTTATACTCGAGTTAATACGTTTTCACAGTTTTTTGTGGTAAAATTAGGTGCCCGGGTCGGCTTATACTCGAGTATATACGGGTATATGTTATTTGGTAAGCCGATATGTGAACATGTACTTTAAATATTTGCAAGATGGCGGGTTACAATTAAATAGTACTGTTCCAGGTAAACACTCCAAGTGGAAGCAGAAAATCTAAATATGTGTCCTGAGTAAGTGTTCTATAGTACAGGAAAGCAGGTTTTGTAGGAGATTCTAAAGTTACCCACCCATGTTCTTTTCATCATATATATATAGATGAATAATCAGAGTATTGTAATATATAGCTATACTTTTTTTAGTGGACAAACATTTTCATGATAATGATAATAAGTACAGTCACTTTCTTCATTGTGCTTTTTTGACAGTCAATACAGATTTATCTTTAGATGTAATTTTTGTTTGGTTTCCCCAATTTAACAGCCCCTCACAGTAGCTTGTATTATGAAAACCACATTGGAGGATGTACATAAATATAACCCCGTAATGTTATAGGTCTTGTTGTGTCCTCGTTACATGAGTGCTGATATAGGGCCCTATGCAAATCCCTGAAAAATCAATTCAGAGTGCCGTAGCGACACAAAAAAATAGACCTAGCTATGTTAATCACCCAAGAGTTACTCCAAAAGATTTTCACCCCCAAATGCTATGCTAATAAGATTTTACAGATTGCTCACAAATAAGGGCATTACAGTTATTAAGGTATTAAGTTATTACAGGTAACAAACACCACTGGCAGCGACTAAGAAAACCATGGTGGACATCCGCAGCACCTCTTAAAGGGACAGGACAACAATATGAAATAAAAGAAAAGCATACTAAATAATCACAATTGAAGGATTTACATTAATATTGGAACATGTGCAATCGAATACCATTTAAGTGTTAAATGTGACTTATCTGCCATATTGAAAAAAGAGAATATCTGCTCACAGATGGATACATCCCTTAAAAAGACAATACAACCAGAAATAGCCTCAAAATCAGTGAACTACATTACAAATAAAATATTACAGTCATAGAGACACAAATGGGAAAAATATAAATCAGATAAATACACCAATAGGTTTCCCCTCGATATGTTTGGCTACACCTGTCCTTGGAAGCCCTGCGCCATTGCTACTGTGCAAGTGCAATAACAATAAAAATAATGAGCATCTTTACTGATACTCCTCGTGTATCAGTGGAGCATTAATTACACGTCAGATGCTTAACACACTTTCAGTGAAATAATGAGGCCCATTAGTGTCACTATGTAAATGTATAAAACTATAATAACTCATAATAATCAATAATTATCTAGTTCACCCATGTTTTATAAAATAGGGATGATAACATTTAAATAAGTGTGTAAACACATATTGGATGTATTAACACATGTAATCACTTGTAACCCACGCTTGTGTCAGTGAAATGTTATGGATTCATAAACTGCATGAAGGAATGCCAACACAGAATGATGACCAATTTCCTAAAAAAATAGTTAAATAATTGTTATGTATGTTGATCTCATCTCTATTAGCTTGGGAAACATACAGAAACATGGATAACGGTATAACAATAACATCCTTTATTGAATACACAAAGCACAGTCATGTGCCCAAACATGTGGTTTGGGCAGATCCGTGAGGACA
This sequence comes from Discoglossus pictus, assembly GCA_027410445.1. Taxonomy (NCBI): domain Eukaryota; kingdom Metazoa; phylum Chordata; class Amphibia; order Anura; family Alytidae; genus Discoglossus; species Discoglossus pictus. Next base: position 282,543,390 of record CM050167.1, on the reverse strand, counting down.
AGAGGCTGGAAAAAAATGGCAACAACTAAAGGCGTCAAGGTAATACAATATAATGATAATGATGCATAGCATTCACTAGGGTCACATGTGGTCATTACACCACAGTAACGACAATCATCATGAAAATCTCCATATAATGGAAGTAAACACTAATGCACTTAGCACCTACATCATGTCTACATCTGCTAATCTGCTACATTACACAGATAATGGAAATCAAGGATTATGTAATCCAATTCAATTACACACATACAGTGTGTAAAAAAGGTGGTCCCAAGCTAAGAAAGACAGAGGAGCTGTATGTACAGTACAGTGGGAAATACTGTAACTGTAACAATAAACCAACTTACCTGAACTTCATCCACAAGCATTGCAAAATGTTCTCTATCTGCCACTTGAAACCCATTGTCATCACCACGAGTAATGATGCGGCATGTCACAAGGAATGCCTAGCTGTGACCACATTCAGTGGGGCCAGATTATTGTCACTATCTCTCTAGGAGATATAAGTGCATGTATTATTGGCGCATTGGAATAAATGGCCAGTTTGGGACTATGATAGTCCTACGCCAGATCTACATTGCGAGGAGTTGAACTTAACAACAAACAGGTGTTATTGGACATGATATTTGATTACTTAATGGCATGACAAATCAGCGGGATGTAACTGATGGAATGGCTATCTGATAGCTGCTGTGTAGACATCACATTCACATTATTTGATAGCATTGCTTGCGGATGAAGAGATTGTCTTTATGGGCCTGAACTAAGCAAAATGACAAATAGGGACTACACCATCTCTTCTCAACAGCATTCCTCATTGACCATCAAGTGGTGAAATGTTAAACATAGCCCCCCATGTCCACAGAGAAGAGGTTCATGGACCATGTGATGGGGTAGCCATCTGCTTACAAAATATGACCATCACTTAGGCCCTGATCCTCTACTCTGTAGCCAGGTTAGATTATGTCAACACTGTGACCAATAGATGGTCACAGAGGAGTGCTGTTGGGAAGGTTAAAGCTCAGCCTATAGCCTCCCACACCTTGACACAGGGCCCTTACAATTATGTGCCACTGTGCCCATAGTCTACGCAAAGGGGAGTTGGGAGGGCCTGGGGTGCAGGTAGAGGTGCTGGGAACCAGAGCACGCTGGACGATGTTCATGTTAGCGCTCTCTGGTTGTGCACTGCCTGGACCAGCCTAATCATGTAGCATTCAACCTGATGGTAATGTCTCCTTGCATATCTATGTAGCCTCTGAAGACTACAGTCCACCAAGGCCTGGTGGGAGGAGATGCTTGCCTAGATTCACCACATACTGTCTCTGTATTCTCTCTCCTCCTCCTCTCTGATGCATGCTTAACAGAGGCACTGCCTGCAACCTCTGCCTCCGATTGAGCCGACGCCACCACCTCTGTCTCTGTGGTGGACCAAGACCTCCTGCATGCTGTAATGAGAGAAGAATGGTAAATGGTTACATTGTGTGGTTTTAATAGATGTGTGTTCCTATCTATGTGACATGCAGTTATCATGCACCTGGATTGTTCACTTCTCAGTTAATGTTTAAAGCTATCCCTTCCTGGATATGATCATATCTTTATATAACTGTAATTGGCTCATAAATATATCTTGATTGTTACCGATGTGTGGTCTCTGCAGTACATGCATATACATACTCTACAGAAGTTAACCAATCAGTGAGCATCTCTCAGTAAGAGTTGTTAAGATAATGCTGAGAGGTGTTCCCTGATGGGCTCACCTGCAACTGTATTCTCAATTAGACATTGAATAAATTATATCTATACGTTAATTGCTATGTGAATTTTTCACATGTCTGATGTTGGCCACCAATGAGAGTGCTATGTGAGGTTTCTGGATTTGATGAGGGATAGACAATCCATCTATCCCTATTGAAATCCAGGGAGCTGACATGTGACTGCCAGTGTTGTGAAGTATTTCCATGCGATAAGAGTTATCCATGTGTGTGTGGTGTACATGTGGTGTACATGTGTTTGTATGTTGGTGTATGTGGTATGGTGTGTGTGATATTCACCTGGCAAGGAGGCTGGATACTGTGTATCCACCAGGACTGGAGCTCCGGAGACGGGCCCTGCTTCCTTCAGCATCCTATCCCACTGCTTGCAACGGACAGTCACTGCAGGGCCATCACTGGTAGATGCGGCTGCTCTGGCCTCCTCCTCCATTATCCTTTTGACCTTTGTCCGGCTGTCATTACAATGCCTTACAGACCTCACATCCCTATGTTCATAACCAATGTCAGTGACTGTGGCTGCTATGTCTTTCCAGGCCTTGCCCTTGGGGCCAGCATTAACTTCCTTACCTCCAGTAATACTGTGGGCACAGTCATGGATGGCATTGAGGAGTACCACCATCTCCTCTGGCCTATAGTTAGGGACCCTGTGTTTGGCTGTGATCCAGATCTTTCTGCTCTAACCCTGTGGCCTGACCCTCTCCCCCACTATCCCCTCTTAAACCCTAAACTACGTGTGCATAGGTCTGTGAACTCATCCCACCCTCCCTCTACCTCACCTCCTGCCCTCTCCCTACCAGAAATACTACTCCTATCCCTCCTTCCCCAGAACTACATTTCCTATCGCTGCCCCGAACTTTCACTCCTTGCCATTTCCCCTCCACTGCCACCTTCCCTACATCTTCTTCCCTCACCCCCACTTGCTTCCTCCCTCCCTCTACCTCCCTTACCTCCACTTCCTCCCTCCTTTTACCTCCCTTACCCCCACTTCCTCCCTCCCTCTACCTCCCTCACCCTCACTTTCTCCCTTCCTCTACCTCCCTCACATCCACTTCCTCCCTCCCTCCCTTCCACCCCCCTTTCTCTCCTACCCTCAGCTTCCCTCCATCACTGATCCAACAAAGAAAATAAGGGTACATTAAACAACGTGTGTGTATATATGTTTTTGAATTTAAAAAAATGTATCCAAAACCACAAACTCCTGAGAACTGTATGCTAATTTGTCAAAATCTACAACCCAGTCAGCGCTTGGGTTGGAATCTTGCAAATATAATCCATTGGCCATTTTCCATTAGCTGCTGTGGCTGTGACGCAGCAAGAATTTACGTAACTGTTAATTGATTGGAGAATTTTTGCGCGGGTGCTATAATCCAGTGCAAAGGCATGGTTTACATATGTGGCCCGACTGTCTTAATGCGGGAAGCTAAAGTTTTTACATAAACATGTAACTTGGGGAAAAAAATCTCCAGCAGCCATTTTTTGGCAATGTTGCAATTTACAACGCAAGATTTACATAGGGGCCATAGTTTACAGTGAATTTTTTTTCAAGGTTTGGTGCCATTTTCTCTGTTATGCTGTTCATTGGCCAATCGTCTGTTGACTAATGTTTGTATCAAGTTTGGTGAAAAAGGAAAAATGGGAGGCATGGGGAATATATATTTTAATTCTGGGTCCTTTGTTAGAAGTGTCTGTAAATCCTTAAATATTTTGCGTATTTCTTCTAGAGCTGGATGGTATGTGGTTATCAGAGGTGTATGTGAAGTACTAACTTTAGTTTTGTCTTGCAACAGGTGTTCCCTGGGTGTTTTAATGGCAAAGGTTACTTCCTGTGTAATGACACAGAGCTTGTAACCCTTCTTCCTGAAGGATTCAGACAGTATTTTTAAGTATTTATCACGGTCCTCAGTGTTTGAACATATGGGTGATATCTGATGGCTTGACTATGAATTATCACTTCTGGGAGGGATGGAAAGTAGAGCTGTGAAGGTAACTGCACCTGTCTGTAGGTTTCTTATACACAGACGAGCTAAACACTTAAAAACACTGTCTGAATCCTTCAGGCAGAAGTGCTACAAGCCCAGTGTTATTACACTGAAAGTAACCTCTCCCGGGGAACCACGGGAACACCTGTTAGAATACAAAACTAAAGAAACTACTTAACATACACCTCTGGTGACCACATACCACCCGGCCCTAGAAGAAATTCGCAAAATATTAAAAAAATTACAGTCACTACTAACATAAGGCACAGAATTAAAACATATATTCCCCAAGCCTCCCATTCTTGCATTTAGACATCCACCAAATCTAAGACAAACTTTGGTCAGCAGAAGATTGGCCAATGAACATCGCAACAGAGAAAATGGCACCTTGGTTTAAAATTTGCTGCCAACTATGAGCCTGATTCAATTGAGCAATTGTAACTTACAGTAGCCCTCAATGGAGGCCGTAAGTTATTTTGCTATTTAATTAAAGTCTTTTTGCAGGTTACAAACAGGTTACAGCCTTGAAATCCTTGCGGTTATTAAAACAGGAACTTACAACCCATCGAAGCCTTTGATCTTTCAGGTCCGCAAGAGTTCCGAGAGCTAAAATCGCTAATCGATTTTCCATTGCTACAATTCCCCAAGCCCGCAAATGTTTTACACTTGTAAACGGCAAATGTAGGAGAAAATCCTACGAGTACCAGATAGGACTTGCAAGGGGGGTTTAACCCCTGTCTGTAGCACTGTAAATGCAAATAAAAATCAATACTGCACTGTAAATGACGGTGAGAGCAATGAAAGCCATTACAATTAATTAATCTCAAGCTCGCAAATCGGCAATAAATAATTTCGGGGTTATATCAATCTTGGGAATAAATGAGTTAATACATATCAGGCCACCCACTGGCATTCATTTTTATTATTTTTTGTTTTGCGAGTCCGATCGCATATTGGACCTCCAAAAGTTAACTGATTGACATGTAACCTCTATGTTTTACTGACCTAATGATGATGGCGTCATTTTCTATTGGCTGTTTCTAAATGGGTAGTTACGGCCTTGCTTAATTGATCATGCTGCATACGAGTGCAAGGTTTACGGTTAGGCTTTTGGCCCCAACTTGCGGGCTTGTTCAACTGAATAGCAATATGTGGGCTTTGAATTGAATTGGGCTCTATGTCAGCACATCTGTAGAGAGGACACAGCCACACAAACCAACAAGAGCTATAACATCAGAGAGTCATATCCATGTGCATCCTCCAATGTAGTGTACATAATACAACGTACATTATGTGATAGGAGCTGTTACATTGGGGAAACTATCCAAAAATTACATCTAAATATGAATCTGCACAGACTCTCCATCAAAAAGCAAAATGAAGACAGTTACTGTACCCCAGTCGGACACCACTTTTCCCAAAATAATCACTCCATCCAAAATGTGAAAATCAAAATACTCAGAGGACATTTCAGAACCATACATGAAAGAAAGACATTTGAAATGAAAATGATAACACTCTTTGATACTAACAATACAGGCCTAAATTTAGACATTGGATTTCTCTCTCACTACCAAAACTTCTTGTGATCCTCCCTTTTTCCTGGAGATGTTTTTTTTTCACTTTCTGTTTTATTGCTGTTCTTCTAATTCTTAAGATGTGAAGATATTTATGGCCCTATTTATTGCTCTGGCTTTCACTTATCTGAAACCATATGCAGACATACACACTTGACAGTACATAACATTATTCATGATGTCTGTTACTTTAAAATGTCTTTCTCTATCTGCTCACCTAAAAATCAGTATTGCTTTGGACTTGATAAAGAGAGGAAGCTCTCAAAAGCTTGTCATTATTATAATAAATATGTTTGTCCAATAAAAAAGGTATCACTATATATTGCAATACTCTGATTCTTCATCTTGATTACTGGACGCTCACAGCTACTTCACTCTTTATATATATATATATATATATATATATATATATATATATATATATATATATAATTAAAGAGTGAAGCAGCCGTGAATGTCCAGTAATTTTAGTAATTTAGTAATTATTAATCCATATATATATACATAGATTAATAATGAGTATTGCAATATAATTTGATACCTTTTGTATTGGACAAACGTCTTATTTATAATGACGAGCTTTCGAGAGGCTTAACCTCCCTTTATCAAGTCTCAAGCAATACTACATGAGATGGAACCCTCAGTTTGAATAATAACAGCAGATGCAGATAGAGTGGAAACAGCATCTGACATCATCAGGTAAATACATATATGGGGAATAAACACAACATAGCAAAGGAAACATATATATACACATATTAAATACACCTATACATCAATATATACATGAAAAAGCAGAGCACTGTAGTCCACAGTGATATCTTTCCTGTTGGACAAACACCTTACTAAGAGAGCTAAGTCTGTTATAGTATAAGAAGAAAAAGAAAAAAATCACATTAAATTCTGATAATGTGTTAGAAAGCCCAAGTCTATATTAAGTCCTGTGTTTTTAGAGTTGAAGATGTGATCATCTTTATTTCGAATGCTTTTCTCTCTTGGATGCTTTTAAATTTTCCTCTGAGTATTTTGACTTTTAAGGTATGGATGGAGTGATCATTCTGGCTAAAATGGTGTCCTACTGGACTACAATAACTGTCTTCATTATGTTTTCTTATTGAATGCCTGTGTAAATTCATCCTTAAATGCATTTTTTGGCCGGTTTCTCCAATGTAACAGCCTGTGTCACATAAAGTACATTGTATCATATAAACCACATTTGATGATGTACATGAATATGATCCTTTGATGTTATAGGTTTTGTTGTTATGTGTGGCTGTATCTTCATTACAAATGTGTTGGCATAATTTACAGGCACGTTTGTTACAAGGTTTAGTTCCATTTTTTGTATTCAGTTGTTCATTGGCCAATTTTCTGCTGACAAGTTTTTATTTCAGGTTTGGTGGTTGTTTAAATGCAAGGATGGGAGGTTTTGGGAATATATATTTTAATTCAGTATCTTCAATTAGTAACGGTTGTAAATCTTTGATTATTTTCCGAATATTCTCTAAAATTGGATGGTATGTGGTCACTAGAGGTATACAGTAAGTAGTTTCTTTTGTTTTGTAGTTTAATAGGTGTTCTCGGGGTATTTTGATGGCAGTGGTTATTTTTTGGGTAATAATACGGGGTTTGTATCCCTTTTGTTTTAAAGATTCAGACAGTGTTTTTAGATTTTTATCACGGTCTCCAGTGTTTGAGCAAATCCGATAGTATCTAATAGCTTGACTATGGATGATGGCTTGTTTGGTGTGGGAGGGATGGAAACTGGAGCTGTGTAGGTAATTACATCTGTCTGTAGGTTTCCTATATATAGATGAGTGGAGAGTGCCATTGGTGATGGATATAGTAGTGTCTAGAAAGTTTACCTGTTCTGTGGAGAAATCCATTTTAAGTTTTATAGATGAATGGAAGGTATTGAATGAATTATGAAAGTCTCTGAGTTTGCTTTCTCCTTGATGATGAACAGATCATCTATGTAACGGTAGTATTTGTATGGTTTTATAAATAAGACGTTTGTCCAATACAAAAGGTATCAAATTATATTGCAATACTCATTATTAATCTATGTATATATATGGATTAATAATTACTAAAATTACTGGAAATTCACGGCTGCTTCACTCTTTAATTACTATGGAAGATACCGCATTTAGCCGAATCAAGAAGCTACTATTTAAAATAACAACAAAAATAACACAACTTAACAGTGACATTTATTTTTTGTCCCAATGCAAGAAAAGGAATATTATACCAAATGGACTTAAAGTCAAAAATCCACTAAGATCTACACATAACTCAATATATGCTGAAAATGTATGCAGACGCACAAGTGAAAAACTAAGAAACCACCTAATACATCAACTTTATACATAGAAACATCATCTAAATCACCAAAGAGTAAGCCTCCTTCAACAACTTAAGGAGAACAACATATATGAAACTGAACATGTAGAAATAGAAATACAACATCTTCACAAGAAACAACAACATGAATTTATAAAATATAAAAAAATAAAAAACTCAGCTGCCTCTTCCAGCAAAACAACATACAACAGCAAAAGGAAGAGAGAAGAAACAACCCACATTTTGTCCTAAATTCTACTAACACCACATCTAAAAACCTAACAACTCAAACAAATAGTTTTTCTCAAAAATATACAGAACACACAGGAATTGTAAATCTCTCAAACCATCAACTATCACAAGCAGAGACCTCTGTTCTCTCCAAAGGATTGTCCTTCTGTCCAGACATAAAACTAGATAAAATACAACTATACTCGGACATAGAAGAATTCTTCAGGAGATTAAGACTGGCAGAATTTTTCTACAACAAGGGACATACCACAACATCATTAGACTGTAACAAGTAAAAAAATACATATTTTAACCCACAACCTGGTTCGTAACATCAAACTGGACAGTTATATAGAAAGCTTTCGCCTGAGAACTGCATCCATTATAACAACACAATATAAAAGAGACTTGCACAATCTGACTCCATCAGAAAGAACTGCCATAAAGTTTTTAAAAAACAATCTCAACATCACCATCAAACCGGCAGACAAAGGAGGTGCAGTTGTTATCATGAATACTCAGGACTACATAAATGAAGCCAACAGACAACTGTAAGACAATACTTACTACAAGAAATTGAACCAGGACCCTACAGAAGAATATAATCTTCATCTTAAGAAACTCCTCAAAATATTCCCTAAAAATATACATCAGGAATTAGAACAACTCATCCCTGCCAATCCTACCACTGGGACTTTCTACCTACTGCCAAAAATCCACAAACCAGGCAACCCAGGGAGACCAATTGTTACAGGTATGGACACACCGACTGAACAGATATTTGGATTTGTTGAAAACATCCTTAAACCATTAATTAGTAACACCAGTAGCTATATACAAGACACCACTAACTTTCTCAACAAACTCAGTCAGATTAGACCTACCTGCTAACATACTACTTGTCACCATGGATGTAGAGTCTCTTTACAGTAATATCCCACACAAAGATGGCACTGAGGCTTGCTTTAGGTTTCTTTCAACAAACAGGCAAAACAATAAATATGGCCCTGATATTATTGTTAAACTAATAGAATATATCCTTACCCACAACTATTTTACTTTTAACCAAGATACCTGCCTACAGATGATGGGGACTGCCATGGGTACCAAAATGGCTCCACAATAAGGAAATCTATTTATGGCCAATCTAGAAGAAACCTTCTTATCTGTATCCATTTACAAACCATACAAATACTACCGTTACATAGATGATCTGTTCATCATCTGGACAGAAGGAGAAAGCAAACTCAGAGACTTTCATAATTCATTCAATACCTTCTATTCATCTATAAAACTTAATATGGATTTCTCCACAGAACAGGTAAACTTTCTAGACACTACTATATCCATCACCAATGGCACTCTCCACTCATCTATATATAGGAAACCTAAAGACAGATGTAATTACCTACACAGCTCCAGTTTCCATCCCTCCCACACCAAACAAGCCATCATCCATAGTCAAGCTATTAGATACCATTGGATTTGCTCAAACACTGGAGACCGTGATAAAAATCTAAAAACACTGTCTGAATCTTTCAAACAAAAGGGATACAAACCCCGTATTATTACCCAAAAAATAACCACTGCCATCAAAATACCCCGAGAACACCTATTAAACTACAAAACAAAAGAAACTACTTCACGTATACCTCTAGTGACCACATACCATCCAATTTTAGAGAATATTCGGAAAATAATCAAAGATTTACAACCATTACTAATTGAAGATACTGAATTAAAATATATATTCCCAAAAACTCCCATCCTTGCATTTAAACAACCACCAAACCTGAAACAAAAACTTGTCAGCAGAAAATTGGCCAATGAACAACTGAATACAAAAAATGGAACTAAACCTTGTAACAAACGTGCCTGTAAATTATGCCAACACATTTGTAATGATGATACAGCCACACATAACAACAAAACTTATAACATCAAAGGATCATATTCATGTACATCGTCAAATGTGGTTTATATGATACAATGTACTTTATGTGACACAGGCTGTTACATTGGAGAAACCGGCCAAAAAATGCATTTAAGGATGAATTTACACAGGCATTCAATAAGAAAACATAATGAAGACAGTTATTGTAGTCCAGTAGGACACCATTTTAGCCAGAATGATCACTCCATCCATAACTTAAAACTCAAAATACTCAGAGGAAAATTTAAAAGCATCCAAGAGAGAAAAGCATTCGAAATAAAGATGATCACATTCTTCAACTCTAAAAACACAGGACTTAATATAGACTTGGGCTTTCTAACACATTATTAGAATTTCATGTGATTTTTTTTTCTTATACTATAACAGACTCTCTTAGTGAGGTGTTTGTCCAACAGGAAAAATATCACTGTGGACTACAGTGCTCTGCTTTTTCATGTATATATTGATGTATAGGTGTATATAATATGTGTATATATATATGTTTCCTTTGCTATGTTGTGTTTATTCCCCATATATGTATTTACCTAATGATGTCAGATGCTGTTTCCACTCTATCTGCATCTGCTGATATTATTCAAACTGAGGGTTCCATCTCATATAGTATTGCTTGAGACTTGATAAAGGGAGGTTAAGCCTTTCGAAAGCTCGTCATTATAAATAAGACGTTTGTCCAATACAAAAGGTATCAAATTATATTGCAATGCTCATTATTAATCTATGTATATATATATGGATTAATAATTACTAAATTACTATATATATATATATATATATATATATATATATATATATATATATATATACAGTAAACTCCCTATAGCCGGATAAGTGTAGTTGCCGGTTCATCGGGAGTCCCCGAAAAAAAGGCACCTAAACTGGACTATATAGGCCAAAAAAAATAATTAGAAAAAAAGTTAGTATTTTTTTTTTGCAGTCTCGAACTGCCGAATAGTGCCAGTTATGTTGGTTTATCAGAAGTTATTTTTAAATGGGGAATTGATGCCGGTGCCGGTTGCTTGAGAGTCCCGGTTAGTTAATCTGGATTCATATATATATGAATTCCTTCAAAGCCTCAGTATATTGCTAGTTTCTCTTAATAGAATTGTACTATTTCTCCTCAGACATTTTTAATTATTTATTCCCTTTGTTGTTAGTGGTATTTTTATTAATTTTATATTATTATTATTATTATTATTATTTGTTGTGAGTATTTATAAGCATTTAGTTGACTTGAGATAATTTAATGTATAATTTTTTTTTCAGGACCACTTCTCTATCAATGTGTTTTTTATAGTAGAAAAGCAGTTATGAGTTCAAGACATTGCCTGTAAATAAAGTACACCTCCTATTTGTCCCTCTTTCAGGAAACATAAAGATGTGGGCTTTGAATTGTTTGAATTGTTATACTACACTGATTAATGTAAGGAAGAAAAGGAGAACTGAAGCATATATAATAGAACAGGTTTTAAACATTTATTTTTTTCCATAAAAAATAACTACTGCAAGAGCTAAAAATATTAAAGGTTTTGATTTTTTACTATTGCACAGGATAAACCCTTGTTCAAAATGATGTGATGAAGTTGATAGTAATATTGTTCTAATTAAAATCTAACAAAATAACCTAAAAAGAATAGAAATGGCTAGTTATAAGTCACTAACTTATCTATTTATTTGGATGAAGTATTGCAGAATAAAGTGATAAAGTAATATAAAGCAGACTTCTTCCCTTTATGGGTTTGTTATTTCTTAGCATTCCTTTTCTGTTAATTATAATGCAAAGGTAACATCTAAACCAGTACAGGTCAGTTACGAGCAAGATATGTTCCTGAGGACGTCTTTAGGTTGGATTTGTATGTAACTCGGATCCCTGATAAATACTAATAATAATAAGAATTCTATAATGGCTCATGTGATTATAATATAGTATAATACATCTGCGTCTGACTGATAAAAAAGAGCTGCACCCTTTTGCAGTACTCTGATTACTCATGTGGGTTACTGGACACTCACAGCTATGTCACTCTTCATATTTTTTTATTGGTAAATGAGCCATGAATCAGAAACGTGTATGTGCATTTTTTCTGCCAATTCTTAAATAGCTATTAGTATCAGTACCATTGATACACTTTCTGTTAATGTTTATGTTAAGTATACTGCTGGAAAGAGAAAACAATCAGTTATTATTCTACATGACCGAATAGCCTAGTGACTCAGTCACTCCCATAAGTCACAGAGTGCATCTGTGATTGAACATTACAGGGAAGGCTATCTTAGTGTGCTGGGAACATTTCCATATTGTTCTATTACTTATAATAAAATACATTATGACTGAGTCTGCATTCTGGATCAGTGGCTCGCTTCCTTCTTGATCTGGAACCGACTGGTTACCTTCCAGTGTTGTTTGGTAATGCATTTGAGATTCAGTAAATAGAGTGATACTTCATGTGTAACACTAAATTTACATCTAATTTTACACTGATTTGAACAGTATACATTTTAAATCCAGAAAAATTAATTTACAAACATCAGTGCTATATTTAAAGTGTCTGGTTCTCCTCTTCCATCTTTGCTTGTGAGGATCAGCAGATAAACAGACCCATTAAATTTCTTGAACGTGTAAAACAGTAGCCCATAACGGAGCATACAAGACTTATAGCAATTAAATTGGCCTCTTAACGCTATCTGCAAACAATCTGCGGGTTACAGGCTGAAAATCACTATGGGATAACGAAATCTGAACCCTGTTGCCGCAAAACTTTTGATCTGTCAAGCCCGTAACTGTTACGGACAGAAATCGAGATTAAATTGCTACGAGTCTCCAAAGATGCCCTGGCGTTCAAACCCGTAACACGCAAATGGAGGAAAAATATTACGGCCTCCAAATAGGACCCACAAAGGGTTTACAGACAACTTCTCAACACTGTAAAAGACAATATAAACACACCAGTGGACTTTAAAAGATGGGAAAGCATAGAAAGGCATTACAATTACTTGCACAATAATCCCCAAATAAACAATTGGCATTTAAAAAATAATTAATGGAATCATATGTTGGAATAGTCATGCATATGCCAATATGAAAAGGCATGCTGCAACATGCATAAAGCAATTAAAGACACACTACCTGATTAAATAGCAATACAAAAACATGAAACTGATGCCATATTAACCATTTCTCACTCACAGAGGAACTCATGTGCAAAGCGTTCTTACAGAGATGTAGGAGTGCCCTAGCAGCTCTTAAAAATACAGTAAACCACTTTTAAACAATACAAAAGTTCATCAGATTGTCATGCTCAACATTCCCATTGCCACATTAGTGTCAAAATAAAACATGTGCCCCTCTCCTCAAATGACATTCATCGTATAAACATCATATACCAGTGGTTCATGAGCCTTTCCTCCAGACTCCCCAGACAGGCCAGATAGAATCCTTAATCATGACAACCCAGGTGCCCAAATCAGAGGCTCCTGTTGAATAATAATTGCCTCATCTGTGTTTACACACTGTTAAACAGAAAACCTGACCTGTCCGGCTAGCCCTGAGGATTAGCTTGTGAAACACTGCTATACACATTGCCAAATAGAATTGATGCAGCATTTAAATAGTCAGCATCACATATATAGTTGTGACCAAGCAAATTATTGATAACGCTGCGGGCTCGCGAATCGAGGGCCTCAGTTACTGGCATGAAGCGCCGAAGGTGCTCCTTGCCAGCAACTGCGGACCTTGCAAAATTTACAGACTTAAGAGAAACAAATAGGAGACGCAGGACTTACAAAAAAAAACATTACGACCTCACAAAAATACAACTTTCCGGCCGAAACCCGTGCACATGAAAACATGAAAAACACAATAAATACACACAACACATGCATAAAAAGCTTACCCACAGCAAGGGGGGAGCACCCAGGACCTCGGAAACTGAAGTTACACCTCAATTTAAGTTGAAATACAAGAGCTTAGACACTCGAAAATCCCCTAAGCGAGAGAAAAAATGGCCTCCGAAAAAAACGAAAACGAGGCTACAGGACCCTAAAGATGCAAAACACCACCAAACACATACGGATTTTCCGAAAAAGACGAACGCGATCCAAGAACAAGGACTCCAAATCAGCCACAGCCGTGTACCACACATTAGGAGCCATTTCAGAACACTAACTTACACAATCCGGAAGTACACAGCTACGCTAACGGATTTTCCTTGCGCACGCACACTATTTACACTACACACTGCACACATTGCTGACACTTAAACAGCAGCTCCACAGCCCTGAAAACACACATTGTATGCTGCAGCAACATCAAAACAGATTGCCAGCTCTTCTGCACAATGCTTCCTGCATATATTACTTCAAAATAGGTAAAGTATATTCATGTATTATTTTATTAATTATTTCATTAGCATTAGCAAAAAACAATGCTCATAGCACACAAACAAACAACAGCCGCGAGGCTCGCAATGAGCGCCAAAGCATCTCGGAAAACACCAACAAAATTAATCTCTGAACCAAACACCATTACCTGCCTTACAATCTTATTGCCGTCATTTTTTGACGGGCAAGTCGCTTGCACTTATATAAAATCATGTACAATCATTTAACTATGGGAGATTGCGTCACTTGGCAAACACTAAGGCACAAATGAGTAATGTAAGATATCAGTCCAAATCAAATTCACAGGTCAAGAAATACATGTGAACAGTAAAGGCCATGTTGAGGCCTGCTACTACAGTAAAACAAACATCAAAACATTAACTATAGCAATGCAATCAGAGGCATCCTGAATCAACAAATAATATGATACCATTGTCAGTAACATCATTTGTTTACCCTGCATCAAACAGTGAGTGTGATCTATACATGGAGCAGAGCAATCATCAGCTGGAATGCCAGATAAGTCTCAGATCCCAATTCCAAACCTGAAATCAACCTGCCTATTAACAGGTGTTGTAATCAACAAGCTATATAACCCCATCCCCAAGAAGTCATCAGCACGTCTGAAACAGCATGGATTCTCAACATGACAGAGAGATGCATAAGAATATGGATGCATGGTCACATATTAGGTATTATTGTTTGCACAGGGTGTCACATGATGGAGCGTATGTGAGTGGATGAGGAGTGGCATAGAGGAGTATCTGGGAGTGAATGGGGGTGCGAGTAGTGATGTGATCCATGCTGGAGCAGAACTAAGCCAGGAAATTGAATTACCACAGGCCATTCATACTATCTTGGTGGAGGATCAGGGAGGAGAAAGAGTTCTAGTAGCACAGGGACAGAGGACTATAGGGGCGAGTGTAGGAAAATGTATCTCCAGTATTTCACTTCCAGCAATTTACCTCCAGCAATTAATCACTAGGGCCCTCATTCAATTGCAATTTGACCAATTGAATAAGGGTCTAAATAAGCACATAGCATCATTTTTTTAAAGAAGTTTTTAGTTAGTGAAAACCTTGCTTTTGGATAGATGTTTACTAACTAAAAACTTCTTTAAAAAATATATGTTATGTGCTTATTTAGACCCCTATTCAATTGGCCAAACTGCAATTGAATGAGGGCCTAGCAGTTTACCACCTCCTCAGTTAATCCCATAAACAATTTATAGCCTACAAGTGATCGCTAGCATATTTTACCTCTAGAAGCAAGAAGATGTGAAAAGTCCATTATTTAAACAATTATAACATAAAAAACATTATTTAAACTTTATAAAAATTGGTTAATTTTAAACTAAACGAATTATAACATAAAATACATTATTTTAACTTTATAACATTTGTTTCATTTTAAACTAAACAAATCTTACCAAAAAAATGCATTCTTTAAACAATATGTAATTTAATAGGTAGATTATGTATTTTAATAATTACATGTATCACAAATATTTTAAAAAATACATTATTTAAAAATGATTACAATTGGTTAATTTTAAATTAAACGAATTATAACATAAAATACATTATTTAAACATTATAACAATTGCATAATTGTTAACATTCATTTAGAATGTTTGCAATGTACTATGACATATCTAATATTATAATTTGTTTAGTTTTAAATTAACCAATTGTTATAATGTTTAAAGAATATTTTTTTTACTATTTTTATGATACATGTTTGTAACTATTAAAATACATAATCTACCTATTAAAGTACATATTGTTAAAGAATCTATTTAAGTTATAATTTGTTTAGTTTAAAATTAACCAATTGTTATAATGTTTTAATAATGTATTTTATGTTATAATTGTTTAAATAATGGACTTTTCACATCTCATTGCTTCTAGAGGTAAAGTTTGCTAGCAATCATTTGTAGGCTATTAATTGTTTATGCAATAAACTGAGGAGGCGGTAAACTGCTAGCGATTAATTGCTGGAGGTAAATTGGTGAAAGTGAATTGCTGGCGATACATTTTCTGGACACCTATTGGGGCACCTGCAGACAGGGTGGATGACATTGGTGTGGGTGATCAGCTGTTGGGGGGGGGGGGGGGGGGGGTAGCACAGCAAGAAATTGGTGCACAGGAAGCACTGGCATACCGGCACACCAACAGGCACAGGGGGGTGGGCAGGTCAAGGAGCCTGTAAGGAGGGTCCAGGCACCCATTGTATACAGGGAAAGACTCACATTAGAGGGGTTAATTGATGGGGAGGTGTAGGAGCATTTTAGGCTGACCCTTGCCAGTCTTGGTGAGCTCTATGTGGTCCTGAGGGAGGACCTTGAGCCTTGCACACGGATCAATAGAGCTATACCAGGAATGACACAGATGTTAGCCGCAATACACCTTGCCTCTGGTAGCTTCCAGAACACCCTGAGCATAGCCGGAGTAATGTCTCAGCCAAGCCTGTCCAATTGTTTGAATATATTCCTCTGTGCTATTTTTCTGAAAGCTACCAGATACATCAATTACCCTAACACTGTGGAAGAGATCTTGAAGCTGAAAGCTGATTTTCACCGATTAGGAGGTGTCCCTAATGTGCTAGGTGCCATTGATTGCACACATGTTGCATTGATACCTCCTAGAGAGCAAGAAGTGCTGTTCAGAAATTGCAAACATTATCATTTTATCAATGTACAGGTTGTTTGTGATGCATACTTGCGCATACAAAATGTGTTTGCATCCTTCCCTCGAAATGCTCATGATGCCCATATCCTGTGTCAATCATCCACCTATGATTTGTTTGAGTCCAGCCTATTTCCATCTGGTTGGCTACTGGATGAGCACCCAGAAGTAATCACATGCAACCATATCTTACTAAACACTGGATACAATAACATATACATCATGTTTTCCTCTATTACTCTGATGTTCACATGTGCATAAAGGAGTAATACTACCTGAGCCATAACATAATTACTCATTGCTGTGCATAACCCTCTGTTAGCTTGCCCAAACAGTAGGCAGTTCAAAACAACATATACAAAAAAGAACAATAGATTAATCATTAGGTATACGTTCATATGCTTTTACGAACATCAAACATCCTATTAATATCAACATCTCCCATTTTGTTTACATCAGGTGATGCAGGATAGGGGTGTTTGCCGTGGTTGTTGACCCCTGTGAGCAATCCACAGACCCAGGCAGAGGAGAGGTAAAATGTGTTGCACAAGACATGTCGGAATGTAATTGAGCGCACCTTCGGTGTACTCAAGCTTCAGATGCTTATATTTAAAAAGGGATTGGATATATTTTTTAATAAAAAGGGCATTCAGGGTTATCTTGGATAATTAGAGGGTATTGATCCAGGGAGGAATCCGATCGCCAGTATCTGGGGTCAGGAAGGAATTTTATATATTTTTTCCCCTTTTGAGAACATTGGCAAAGTTTCACTGTTTTTTTTCTGTTTGCCTTCCTCTGGATCAATTAACAAAAAGCGGCATACTGCAGATCAGAGGAGATCTAAAAAGGTTGAACTTGAGGGACTGAAAAAATGTTTTCAACCTCAATTACTATGTAACTATGTAACATTCCTCTGGTGGTGCTCTACAATTTAGCCCAGATAAGGTTTCTCGGATCATCGTTGCCTGCACAATATAGCAGTACAGGCTAACTGTGTGAGGGACTTTAATGCGGCTCTGCTACATGGGAAGGAAGAACTTTTACCTCCCCCTGTAGTGGACAATCTCCAGGGGTCACAACAACATGCCTACATCATTCGTGAGTGCTTCACATGTAAGTACAAGCCCAATAGGAAATAACCATAGTGTAGCTTGATTATACATAACTCCTAAAACTCTTTTCTCCATCCCCATCGTCATATAGAATCTCAAACAGTCCACAGTAGAGGAGTGTTCCCTGATATGATGTATGTCATGATGCACTACTGATTAACATTGAATACACTGGAACGTGCCACGCTATCAGTTACAGGTAAGTAAGCACACATTCCCATACACATCATAAGTACTGACAATTCAAAACATCAATAGCAAATATAATTGTAGGGGATTATAAATCCCACAATGTCAATGTATATATGCCCCACACTCGTATAGGAATACCTCTACACAATATAGACCAGTAGTGTTCACACCGTCTAATAATGAAAATCCACATCCAATAGGGATCAATACAATTAATATCAATCTGAAAATAAGAACATACCTGCAGATATGTAATGAGAATATATGTACTGCATGAGATCAAAATCTGTGATTAATAATCATTTTAACTCAATGTTGAAAGCAAAATGATTACAGTGGATAATTGGTAACTCAAATATTCACATCATATTGCCATTACAGAACTCTGCTGCCACGTGTAAACTCATCATTCAACAACATGGTCAAACAAAAACAACATGTACAGCAACAGAATAACTGCTACATCAATGTAGTCCTACCTTTTAACAACAAGAATACATCCCATACGTAATGTGTAAGCGGTCCAAATGGATATAGACCCAAAGCGCACGTGTCCTAGTGGAACAAATTACCTTGTGGATGATCCCGGGACCATGTCCAAGGTAAAACAGCACATGTAGCTCTCCAATGATGAATTAATGTGTAATAAGTGTGATATTCCTACATCATTAGGAATTAGAAATATTCTTCCTCATCATCTGCCAGATGAGTCGCTTGTTTCTTATGTTAGAACATATCAGTCAAAACATCTGTTTCAAATAACCAGCATGTCTTGGTATGTGATTAAGTAGGCGCTCGTATAGCATGTTCCTTGTATGTTTCTTACAGATCGCAAAGATGTGTCACGTTCCTCACAGTCAGAACAATGCATGATGATGATCATCCTGACATTCAATGACCATGCTATTGTCATATTGCATCATGTATGTTCATGTGCCATAATGGTTCATGTGTTGCATCCGGTGAGATATGCGATTCTTACTACTGATTAGCTAATACAGTATATGTAAGGCTTCAATTGCAGACTACAAATGCAGATGTCATGTGACATATGTCACATGATGTTCCTTGCATATCCACAGCATGTACTTGCTCACATACTCTGCATAGATTTGTATGTACCTTTTGCTTTAGACATGCTATTCTCTCCTCTACTTTGACTATTGTGAAGGCTGCATCTTACTTTCTTCCCAATCTCTTCTTCAGGGCTGATGTGATCCTCCCTGTACATATGGGGAAGAGTAACTCCAGGCTTCGAACTAAACAGTTAATGAGGTTACCTTAATCTTCAGTTATGCACAGAATTCCCCTCAAATTGCCCAGTTTGTTGTGAGTGAATCTCTCAAACAGACTGATATGGTCCTGGTCAGGTCCCCATCTGAGTGTCCAAAGTTAGCGGATTAGCATTGCCAAACAACTGACCTATTGGTGTTATAACATTAGCAGATTGTGCACTTATTCCTATGCAGTTGCATGGGAGTGTCTGTTTGGACACACAAGCCTACAGTTTACTTCTCCCCATGAGTACATCTCCTTATTCTGTATTATTGTTTTTGCCTATTGAATGTTATAGTTGATATCTGTAATAATATGATGTAACTTATATTGCCTCATGTTAGATGATACACTGTAAATCCCCCTCAACTGATCATCCATATCAATGCCATCCCAAAGGCCTGCATTCTGTTCCTATATCCCAATTTCTCTGTGTTACTGGAACTCTCTATCCTACCCACCTTCAACATGATACTGTGCATACCTGTGATAATTTGCCACTGTGTGGCTTTGTTGGTATGTTTGTTATTATTTGTGCTGAGATTAAATATTATTTATCACCAATGTGGTTTGTGTTAGTCTCACTAATGTTTATACTATAGCTTTTCCATAACAACAATTAAATTATCTTCAAAGTCAACAGATGTGCTCATCACCATCAGTTAGGGGTGTAAATATTCTGTTCAATATGTGTTTACATTACTGCATAATAATCATGAATGTAGATGCATATCATCATTCTCGTTAAACCCTTAAAGTCATTACAGACAACCCTGCATGTATATTGACATGACTCATGATTTCACTCCCCTCTGGCTGACACTTTCATCTATATTGGCAGGGTACAGATTAATGTAGTATATGTATATCTCTAAACACCCAAACACACATATATATAAATTATATATATATAAATAAAACAATAAAACTTAATTAAATCTGGATTCTGTAGATTCTAAAGCATGATACGGTACAAACACACAGAAACAGTGATAACAGTATAACATCATCATACTTTATTTGATACACATAGCGCATGTTAATATGTATACGACTGGGCATAAACAAATAAAACAAGTCAGAGGTGCTCATCAGAGAACGAACCAACCTTAATAGGTTAGTTCTATAGCCATGATACGCCACTCTGAGAGCAACCTCTTTTAGCTCACTTGTGCCCTTCACAGGGAGAAATATCCTGTAGTATATCAGTCTGGCCCCACTCTAAAGAGTGACCCAGCCCCGAAATACCAGGCAATTCTACCCTGAACAGGAGAAACAGCAAACCCCAGACGCGTTTTGGCCTTCATGGGCCTCATCAGTGAGGTGCAGCTGAACTCCCTAAGGCACAGTGAGCAAGCGATCCATGTCTGGAGTCCCCTCTTACCCTTAGCGAGACTAAACCCTAAGGGTAATTTGCATAAACAAAAAAAACAAGTCAGAGGTGCTCATCAGAGAATGAACCAACCATAATAGGTTAGTTCTATAGCCATGATAAGCCACTCTGAGAGACTGGGCATACATATCATGGGTTTGGTGTGGGCAGATACGGGAAGGGCAAGAAGCTGTTGGCCAAAAAAGGACACCTAAAGGTTTAAATGTTATACTGCATCTTATGGATAATGCATAGCATCTACTAGCGTCACATGTGGTCAGGACACCATAATTGGATGTGAAGTTGGAACATAATATAACACTTAATTTCATAGAAAAAAACATTAATGCACACACAGCAAACATATGGTCTCCATCTGCTATATTAAACAGATGCTAGAAATCATGGATCATGTGATGCTAATCAATTCCACACACAGTGTATTTTCATACATTAATGATGATTCCCAAATAGATGATGTGAATCTGCAAAACATAAAGAGGAGATGTCAGAACTAACATAAGCTGGTATTAGGGTACATTGTTTTTGCTCTGGACACTACAATTAACCAATTAACATGAACCTCATCTACGAGTAGTAATAACCATATTGATTCTGTCCTGTTCAATCAGTGTTCCTGGAATATGTTGAGGATGTGTAATACAAAAAGGCAAGCTTCACTGTGAACACAATCTTTCAGCAAAATGTACTATCACTATCTACATGGAATAGTTGTGCCATGCTTATATCACATCTCACTGGTATATGGGTGGAACCAAGGTCAGACAGATTACACTGTTCACATTACCCCTAAACACATGCACATGGATCCTGATGCCAAACCAAGGAAAGGATCCATTTTGTTTGTGGATGACATGACATACATTAATTTGCTTTCATACTGTTAACAGGATGAAATGCAAGAAAAATGCATGTATAACTACTGGTTTTGATTAGCATATGGGACTGTGCAATTCTAAAGCTGGGACACTATTCATTATAATTGAAACCCACACCAGTCATGTTCATTAGTGAAGAGATATGTAGTCATATATTGCATTTCAGATCCATCTGCAGTGGGGAATGACACTGATTGAATGCCTGTTGGAAACTGGGTTGAGTGTTCACTCACATGATGGTATTGTACTGCTCGAAGATGAAGAACATGCCTTCATGGTTGTGAGATTTGGCTATAACACCTACAGAGACAAGAACAAGATATCAATCATAACAATATTCTGATTAACTACAACACCTCATCTCAAGGACACCATGAGGACACCTGGATCACATACCACAGGAGCTCAGGGCCCTTCTCATTGTCATTCATGAGTAGAGGACCATTCCACCAGTAATAGTTGTTGAACGTTCTACACACGCCTTCACTCAGTGGCAAAATACATAGTATTTATCCAACGCACTGCCATCGAGATACACATCTCAGCGGGAGTTGATCGCGACAACAGAAGAACAACCACATGAGTGAGATATCAATTCATTAATTCAGGCTCCATTATTACTAGAGATTATCTAGGTACTAAAAGGAGATTGTGCGCTTTTTCCACTCCACTTTTACCACATTGCATATCAATTGTTGAAATGTTAAACATAAACAGACATGTACACACTCCGTAGCCAGGCAATTGTATGTCAACATCTATACCAATCAGTATTCAATGAGAACTGATCAAGAGGAGGCCTTCGTGGATGGTCCTAAGACCTCCTCTTAAGCAGCACTGGGCCCCCACCTTCTGTGCCTGCGCCCGTCTCACTCTTCCCCGTCTTGGTGGTGTAGGAGCATGGGGTGCTACTACATTGGGTGGCTGGGGATCAGGTTCATATAGTGGTGAGGTCTGAGATGACGAGGCTGCCGGGTCGCAGTTGGGCAACTGAAGGCTGGAGAGGTATGAGCTTGCGTTCGGGTAATTGGTTGAGTTGCTGTCTGTCCCGAATCGCCCGTTCCTCATATCTCTCCATCCTTTGGTTGTGCCTCCTCACCTCAGAATGGATCGATCTGGTGCTCGCCAGAAGGGAGTATGTGAGCCGACACTGCCTTCTGAACAACTGGAGCCTCTCAGTCTATTGTTTCTTACGTGTCATGTCCTCCCTTGTGAAATGGGCCATAGTTTCCCTCAAAGTCAGGGGTGGTGGTGTTGACGGCATTGAGGCTGATATTGACGGCCTTGGGGCAGGGGGTGATGGCATTGGGGCAGGAGGTGACAGCAGCGGGGCTGGCGGTGACGGCATTGGGGCCGGAAGTGACGGCATTAGGGCCGGAGGTGAAGGCAACAGGGCCAGATGTGATGGCATTGGGGCCAGAGGTGGCGGCAGCAGGGCCTGAGGTGTCGACAGGAGTGCTGGGGTGTTGGACAATGTTGAGGCAGCCCATTGTGTGGGAGGCAATGTTGGGGAAGCCCATTGTGTGGGAGGCCATGTTGGGGGAGCCCATTGCGTTGGAGTGGTTGTGGCCTGCCATGGCTGCAATGTTGTTGTAGCAGGTGGCAGCTGTGATGATGGCTGGGGCCAGGACATGGGTGGTGTAAGGGGCTGGAACAGCCGTGCATGGCCGGATGATGCTGTTGATGCCTAGGCAGTGATTCCCACTCCTGATATAACAGTGATCATGAATGGCCAGCTTCTGTGGATGGTCCGAGCCTTCAGGAATGTCCTGGCCTTCTTCATCAACCACTCCTACCTCCAGTGGAGCCTCCACCTGTTCCTCTGTGGTCTGCCTTGTCCTCCTTGGTACTAAAATGGAAGAAAAAAATGTATTTGAGTTGCTTTTCCTACACAATTGACAGCTATGTGTTTCCATATCCTTGACATCATGGTCACCTGCGATTGACTGTGGTGCTTGTGTTACACAGATGAACCATGGCCTGCATAATATGTGTCCTGCAAGTGCTGTGTGCAATATGCATGTGCATCAGACACATGCTCTGCTGGATCTGCTGTGCAGTGTGTGAGACTGACCAATCTGTGACATGTTCACAGAAATGGTTGTTAATATGCATGGTTCAGGTTAGGACAGTATATGACACGCACATTCAGTCCTACAGAGACTGCATCCACATATGCGGCAGTGCACACACTCAGACATGTAGTCTCTTTTGAATGTCAAATCAATCTAGGTATATAATAGGAAATCGTACTCAGAATCAGTTTTCAATGCAGGTATTGGCCAGACATTTCGTTGATACCAATGATGTAGATGATATGTTTGCTACCAGGATTTACAGGGTTATTGATGCCCCTTATATCTTCAGTCATAACCATAGGGCTTACAGTTATCTATGCGTGTGGCCAGGGGTGTAGGAACCAGAATAATTCTAGGGGGATACAGCTCATTGTAAACACCAGCCAGAGAAAAAACGTAATTATACATACATACAAACATAATGATATCTGTGGGGTATTTGTCTAGCACCCCTCCCCCCCCCCCCCAGTTCATACACCAATGTGTGTGGTGTGATGTGATACTCACTTTGAATGGTTCTTGGCACACCCGTGACTACCTGTCCTGGTAGGCCCACTACTGCCACTGACTCAATCCACTCCTTCAGGGTCTGCTCCCGTCTATATATTGGCTGGTGGCCTACCACCGGTTGCACATGCAGCTCCTTCAGACGGCTGTCATCATATCTGTGTTTGACAGACTTTACATCCCTGTTTGCAACCCCTAATGCTGCAACAGCTGATGCTATCTCACTCCATGCCTCTGCCTTCTGGTTAGGCCTCATATCTCTCCCACCATGTATGATGCTATAGCGGGCACGGTTTTCCCTGAGGACAACGTCCATCTCCTCTGGGTTATAATTGGGGGCCCTGTACTTTGCCACTGTCTCTTGCCCTCCCAACTGTGCCTGGGGTTCTTGGCCTCCCTGTTCTCTCCCTGGGGCCGGTCCCTCATCCCCACTACCTCCCCCCCCCCCCCGGGATTAGGCCCCTGACCCTCTGACAGCACTCCTTGTATCGCTCATCCTCTTCTCCTCTCCTCTCTCTCCCTCTCTGGTGTCCCCCTCTCTCTCTCTTACTCCCCTTCTCTCCCATCCTATGATTTATGAAATAAAATTAAGGATAAATAAATATAATATATACGTGGATGTGTATGCGGTAAAACAAGAATGTGAGTATGATGTGTAGGTACGTGGGGGGGGGGGAGTGGGGTATGTGGGGTTATGGGGGGTGTAGATTTGCTGTGGCCTACAGCTAAGCATAGCTATGTGTACAGTGGATATAAAAAAGTCTACCCCCCCCCCCTTTTAAAATGTCAAGTTTCTGTGCTGTAAAAAAATTAGACAAAGATAAATCATTTCAGAACTTTTTCCACCTTAATGTGACCTACAAACTGTACAACTCAATTGAAAAACAAACTGAAATATTTTAGGTGGAGGGAAGAAAAATAAAAAATAAAAATAATGTCGTTGCATAAGTCTGCACACCCTCTTATAACTGGGGATGTAGCCGTGTTCAAAATTAAGCAATCACATTCCAAATCATGTTAAATAGGAGTCAGCATACACCTGCCATCATTTAAAGTGCCTCTGGTTAACCCCAAATAAAGTTCAGCTGCTCTAGTTGGTCTTTCTTGAAATTTTCTTAGTCGCATCCCACAGCAAAAGCCATGGTCCACAGAGCGCTTCCAAAGCATCAGAGGGATCTCATTGTTAAAAAGTATCAGTCAGGAGAAGGGTACAAAAGAATTTCCAAGACATTAGATATACCATGGAACACAGTGAGGACAGTCATCATCAAGTGGAGAAAATATGGCACAACAGTGACATTACCAAGAACTGGAGCACCCTCCAAAATTGATGAAAAGATGAGAAGAAAACTGTTCTGGGAGGCTGCCAGGAGGCCTACAGCAACATAAAATGAGCTGCAGGAATATCTGGCAAGTACTGGCTGTGTGGTACATGTGACAACAATCTCCCGTATTTGTCATATGTCTGGGCTATGGGGTAGAGTGACAAGACGAAAGCATTTTCTTACAAAGAAAAATATCCAAGCCAGGCTACATTTTGCAAAAACACATCTGAATTCTCCCAAAAGCATGTGGGAAAAGGTGTTATGGTCTGATGAAACCAAGGTTGAACTTTTTGGCCATAATTCCAAAAGATAAGTTTGGCGCAAAAACAACACTGCACATCACCAAAAGAACACCATACCCACAGTGAAGCATGGTGGTGGCAGCATCATGCTTTGGGGCTGTTTTTCTTCAGCTGGAACTGGGGCCTTAGTTAAGATAGAGGGAATTATGAACAATTCCAAATACCAGTCAATATTGGCACAAAACCTTCAGGCTTCTGCTAGAAAGCTGAACATGAAGAGGAACTTTATCTTTCAGCATGACAATGACCCAAAGCATACATCCAAATCAACAAAGGAATGGCTCAACCAGAAAAAGATTAAAGTTTTGGAATGGCCCAGCCAGGACCCAGACCTGAATCCGATTGAAAATCTGTGGGGTGATCTGAAGAGGGCTGTGAACAGAAGATGCCCTCGCAATCTGACAGATTTGGAGTGTTTTTGCAAAGAAGTGTGGGCAAATCTTGCCAAGTCAAAATGTGCCATGCTGATAGACTCAAACCCAAAAAGACTGAGAGCGGTAATAAAATCAAAAGGTGCTTCAACAAAGTATTAGTTTAAGGGTGTGCATACTTATGCAACCATATTATTTTATTTTTATATTTTTTCTTCCCTCTACCTAAAAGATTTCAGTTTGTACAGTTTCTAGGTCATATTAAAGGTGGAAAAAGTTCTGAAATGATTTATCTTTGTCTCATTTTTTTACAGCACAGAAACCTGACATTTTAACAGGGGTGTGTAGACTTTTTATATCCACTGTATGTATTAATCTATGTGTGTGAATTATGTGATATCAGTAATTATGTGTGTTGAAAATTAAGGGTTAATATATATTAGGGGTCAAAATATAAAAAAATATACAAATCTCCGTCTCTCTCTCTCCAATGCTAAAAAACCCACCAACGCCTAGAACTGTGTGTTCACTTAGTCAGCTACAGCACTGTAAAAGATTTACGGTTTTCATGCCCTGTAAAACCACTTCCTACGGCATTAATTGCGGTTCCCGGCTTTCTATGGGCTTTCTGCAGCGATTATGGGTTTGGATAGTAATCATGTATGATTGTGGCTCGGCCGGCCCCTAAACAGCTTACGTGCAAGGAAAGGGTTTATGGGCTTGCGTCTACGGCCCGTAGGTCGCGGCATGGTTGAATATAATAGCTTTGTAATTTGGCAGAATTTCAAGCCCGCAGGCTATGCGGGTGTGCCGTTGCTGCTACAGGCTTGGAATTTAATGTGGCTAGAAGTCTCCTAGAACTGTCTGTTTAGAACTAATCTTCTAGATCACAGTTACTTTATGTTTCAGAGGCAAAACCTAGTTTTGTTCATTTATATGCCTTGAGCTCACATCTGATTGCCAAGCTAATTCAATCCCCATTGAATTCCTTTTGTGTTTACTTCCATATGTATGAACATACAAAACTTCACTTTAATCATGGCTCCTTTTGGCTCACCCTTCCTGTTGGTAATGTCCGTGCTCTAGCACTGTACTGAATATAATTTAGTTTGATCCAGACTGCTAAGTTTTATGCTCTGTCCAAGTGTTATTACATAGGAAATATCTGGATGCTGGTTGTCCACTGGCATTAAAGTACTACTGCAGTTCAAGTAACAAAATGTGTTTATCAAGTATGTACCAAACTAACAATATTAGCAGCTGTGTAAACCATGGACATAAAGCATTTTTTTAAAGAATCTGTTTATTAGTACATTTAGGTGTTTGTTACATCACTTTCTGAGAGCTGGATGATGTGTGTGTGTGTGTTTTGGCTGTCAGTGGAGAGAGGGTTGGGGGAGGAGGGATCAGAAAGCAATTGTATAAATAATTTGATGGGACTGACATAGACACAACACCCATTCCCTCTCATTGGCCCTTGCATCATTCACTGTAACAATAGCTCTCCAGAATTGTAAATACTCTTCTTAAACACACAACTATCACCAATGTATCATGGATCTTTCCAGGGTCCTGCAAAAGCATAACAACTTTGTCTACTGTCAATTTTCATGTCAATTTTGTTTAGACGTATGCCTTTTCCCTGCTTAATTATGCTCTCAGACGTAAAGTTTTCAAGCAAATATTTTTTTTCATTGTGTGGTGGTCCTTTAAATGGTTATGACCATTGATTGAAGACCACACAAGTTCAAATAATGGGAGCTTTAAAAGGAAAGAAACAAACATGACCATACTTTCTGAAATTATTATGGCCTACAGCTTTAAATCAGTAGAAAACAAGCACACAAGCATTTACAATTTGCTGTACAGCAACCAAGTTAATCAGTAATCTACAAATAACCTCTGTTCTGTGTCACACCTTAGACCATAAGATATACAAGGAAGCTCACATTTTCAGCCCAATATAGAATGTAAAGCCAGTGGCAGTCCTTTACACGCATAGAAATCAAGTACACCTTAGTTAAAAAGAGATCCAGGAGAGGATATTTATAGTGTCTTCCATATCATGGAGATCGTCAGAATGAACAAGACAAAAGGTATGTTTTTTTTCAGATATGTATTCCACAATTACTGGACAGAACTAGTTATTATAATGTCAGACAATATGTTGGTTGTGAAATTCAGTCTATGTCTTAAGTTTCTATACAATTAGTTTGCATCAGTTTTAGTTATGTTATGTTTTTGATTTTAATGTTAATGTGCTAATATGGCTGTCTGTTTTCATTTTATTCATTCTCTACTGTTACAGGGCATGCTTTTTTATTTTATGCCACAACTGGTAATAAGAAATGAAAACCGGCCTATTATCATGTCATGTTTCATAGTTAATTCTGCAGTTTTGTTTAGTGTTAGGATATTATTTTGAACAGCTGCTGAAACACATTGGATGTATGAGCTACAGGGAGCATTCAGTTCTTCGCAGGGACTGCTTGGAAGGTTTCAGTGAATAAAAACAGATTTTAAGCACTTGTTAATAAAATTATGTGTAAATATGCAAATACACTTTTAGGAAGTTTATTTTTATATAAATAACAGGGAAACTTAATTAATTGTATCCTCCTAATCAGAATTGTCATGTAAAAAATATACTTCACCCAGAGTAACAGTCTCTCACCTTCTGGAACTTCCTCCTGTCTTCCAGATCTCTCTCATGTATGGTGCCAGGTTTGACAGCTGTGAACTAAAGCCACCCCCACAGCGGAGAGGCTTTACACTACCAAGACATAATGCATGTCTGAGCATTATGAGACACTGATAATGTGAAACACCACCCACAATTTAGTTCAGAGCTGTAAAACCTGGCATCCTACATGAGAGAGAACTGGAAGACTGTGGGAGGTTTCAGAAGGTGAAAAAGTGTTACAATTATGGCATTTTAGAAGTAAGTTTAGAATTAAGAGAAGTGTATATTTTATATGACAATTACACTGAACAGCATATAATTAATACATACACCTAGTTAAAACATTTAAATAAAGCAAAAACAATATGAATAGATATCCCCTTTAATTAAAAGATCAATGTAGTCTCATATTTATTATTTTGTATTTTTAAGAACTCATCTTCATAATTGGTTAAATGTTTTTAGAAAGCAAAATAAAATGATGCAGCCTTCCGTTTATTAAAGGGACATGGCAATATTTTTTTCGTTGTTACATCACATAGAGAGTATTTGATAATGTGTCACAGTGTGCTTCCTCTTTGCAAATCAAGAACTCAGAGCACAAAAATGTATTCAGAAATGTAACTGCTCTTGGGGGCTTGCCATCTGCGAGCCAATGTGATCTACAGACTAAATTATAATCTCTGCATTTCCTGTTAGTTTCAATGAAGTTGATTCATTGAAGTCCATTTAACTACTGTATGCCTTATTCTTTACTGTGGGCGGCCATTTTTTCTTATGTCTTATTTACTTACTGGCTTCTTACCAGGGATTGTGATCCTGTGTCATGCTGTATTTCCTTATAAATCCATTTGACACTATGACGAGTTGCATTCCATTCTGTTCTTTAAATAGAGCTGAATGGATATCTTATCTGCATTCATAATCTCTCCAAGGAGACAAATCAAGGACAAGAAAAAACATTGGCCATACACCTGAAAGTATACTTGCATGTAATAGTTAATAAGTTAAAGGTTGTGTGATTTTATTTAACTATTTAAAACCTTTTGCTCATTATAAAGTGTAATTCTTCAAAGGAGCATGCTCTAAATATGGGACAGGGGTGATCCTTTATGAAATGAGGATGAGGTGATGACTTTTCTGAGAACAAATACATTGCCTATTTATTTACTGGATCATTACTTTCTATATGGATATCTTCAGTATTTGATGAATTGTTCAAAGGACAACAACAAATTTAAATAACTCATGTTCCTTTTGTGACATTGATTACATATATAATGGAAAAGGGACCTTAATGTAGAATTCCAGAATATCTCTATAATATAAAGCAGTGATTAACATACCATTTTACTTCACCAGTCATCCAGTTCCTTAAAAGTGGTTTAAAAATGGTAACATATTATGGTTAGAGGAAAGTGGGGAGCCATGTGAAACAGAGGTGTGTTGTATTGCGAAAGGGCTGGGGGTATTCCCACTAAACTAGAAGACAGATCAGATTTGGTGAAACTGAAAGAGTCCCTAAAGGCAACCTATGGGTCACCTTTTACTCACGTATTTTTTGTATAGCAGCATTGTCCAGTCATCAATGACCAGCAACACTACTCCTGTTGGAGTACAAGTGACTTAATTATTTGATCTATCACTTTGAGTTGCTACACTTGAATATAGTGAAAATGTGGCCTGGCTCGAAGTTTTTAGGACAGGATCTGGACAACTCTGCTACATACTGGGAAGATGTTTGTATTCATTAATGCCGCAACATGTTGTCTTTTTAGGACTTCATTCAGTGCATGGAGGATCTCCAGAACAGGACACAGATGGAGCTTCATTCCCTGCTCCCTACAACCACATGGAATTTCCACCAATTCATCAACCCATTTCAGCATCCCCATATAACTCAAACTCAAGCTTTTACTCACAACATTCAGAAGACTGGTGCCCACCTGGAATTTATGATCTGAAAAGGATACCCTCTGACAATCTGTTTGCAATAGATAATGACCAAGAAGACTATCCAGTCACTAAGAAGTCTAGGATTGGTCCTTGTGTTGGAAGAGTTAAAGGAGACGAATTGTGTGTTGTCTGTGGAGATAAAGCGTCTGGTTACCATTACAATGCTTTAACATGTGAAGGATGCAAAGGTAAGAAGTTCTGTTTTTTTAAATCACTCATGGTACAAGATGAAGGGAAATATTTATTACAATGGGGTAAAAAAGCAGAGTTGAATATCCCTGTTTCCTGTATTTTCTATAGGAGCAACTTTCAAATAGAGTTAAAGTTTATCTCCATTTCGTAAATGGGCTCTATATAAATATTACAGGTTGAGATATTTTGTATTATAACAACACTTTTTGTTGTTGTTCTGTCGTTTAGTCATGTCCGACTCCCTGTGACCCCACGGACAGAAGTTCGGCAGGCACATCTCTATCATGTCTCTGGTTTGACTGTCCATATGGTATTCTTGGCAAAAATATTAGAGTGGGTTTCCAGTTTCTTCTCCAATTTGTCTGACCTCTCTCCTATGACCTGCCCATCTTGGGTGACCCTACATGGTATAGCTCACAGTTTCATTGAGATGCACAAGCCCTTTCACCACGACAATAATGATCCAGAAGGGGATAACACTTAGGTCCAGTTATAAATGCATATTGTTTCACATTTATCAACATGGTTTCATTATAATTCTTTCTATTTTCACCCTTGATTCAACGTACCATATCTGTTTTATTCCTTCATTTTATTTATGTATACCTAAAATGTTTTTCTTGGGGCAAAGGTTTTTTCTCTCAGAACAATCATGATTACTTCAATGCTTGGATTGGTTATTTAAATGCAATATAATGGTATTACCAGCTGATGTAAGATATATAAGTGCTGTTAAAATACTTTATTGGAACAAAAGGGTAAATGTCATTCTCCTTTTCCTATCATGTATTAGATGTATGGAGGCTGTCTGACTCTTTGCAATATAGATTGAATGAGTTTAAAATGACTCAGTGTATATAACAATGGCCATTCACAGAAAAAAATAAGTGCTACAAGAGTTTTAATGTTGACAATAATTATTTTCAACACCTTGGGATAACATTAATAAAACAGATAACACACAAAAGCTAATATGCAACATCATAACAGAAGAGCATTAAAGGGCCATTGAAGGCAATTTTTTCTTTGTTGCATCTTAAACAGGGTATTTGATAATGTTAAACAGTGGGTTTCTTTTTTTTAAATTAAGCTCATGGAGCATATTTTACTGTTTTGAATGTAAAACTGTATTTGGGGGCTTGCCCCTGCCAGC
This sequence comes from Discoglossus pictus, assembly GCA_027410445.1. Classification (NCBI taxonomy): domain Eukaryota; kingdom Metazoa; phylum Chordata; class Amphibia; order Anura; family Alytidae; genus Discoglossus; species Discoglossus pictus. The sequence goes on along the minus strand of CM050167.1, from coordinate 282,511,050 downwards.
CAATGTGCATCAATATAGCTGTAGGAGTCATAACTGTCTGCCAATGAGATCTAGAGCTGTGCACACTCTTTGCTCACAGAGAGGTATTTCACGTGGCATTTCCTGTTAGTTTCCAATACGTTTAAACAAGTTTTACTAAACATTTGTTTCCATAAAAAAGACACTTCTAAAATGTTTAAATCACGTTCTTTTAAATGGATGATAGAACATTTTGTATTCCATGTTCCTTTAAATATTAAGTGCAATCTCGTTTGAACATCTCAAAACAGAATTTGATATCCCATTAAATTAACACTATAATTACTGTAAAATTAGGCACCTAATCACCACTTTAATCAGAAAATGGGGAACACCCCAGACTAGTTGGCTGTCTACCATTAGCAACAAAGCCCCTTTTGACTATGCAATCATAAACGCACCCTACAACAACTTTAAACCTCCATTTAGGGAAAAATTGGAGGCTGACATGGGCTTACATTGAGACTATCCTAAATGGGAAATAACTTGTACAAACTTAATTAAAGGCTCACTGAAATACAGCTTATTGGAAACGACATTTAAAATTTTGCATAGAGCATTCTACACCCCTGACATAATGCACAAAATTAATCCCTAAACTCCATCCAATTGCTTCAGGCAATGCCAAACAATAGGTACTTCCATCCACACGTGGTGGGAATGTCTGGTTGCCCAACAGATTTGGACCAAAACCCTAGAACTAGCATCTAGTATTCTTAAAAAATCCATTCCCCCACCCATAGATATTTGCCTTCTAGGTAACCATACCCCTTTACTATAAAAAAACAAAACAAAATAAATGGCTACAGTATCTAATGATTTCCTCTAAAAGCCACATTGCCCGTAAATGGAAGACCCCAAAACTTAATTTAAGAGAAGTGACCAATAAACTGAATGTTATAATGATTAGTGACAGACTTACCCATACGATAACAAACACAATACAAACACAATACTCCATATTTCTAGAGACTTGGGACTTGTGGCTTAGTTCACCCCATACAAGAAACATTTTATAGAAAAGTGTTTTTTAGAACTTTTCTGGGAGATAATTTAATGCAGGCTGGACATCTCAGTGTGGATCCCAGGAGCTGGACAAGTAAGTTGTGGGAAGATTGGCTGGAAATCGGCCAACCTCACACTAAAACCTAAAAATGATGCCTGGGCTGGGATAATTGTGCCAGCACGCTCATAGTAGTTATTTGGTTTCATTTTCTTTCATTTCCTAATTTAAATTATATATAATCCTTAAGTTTTTTTTATTTTACGAAAACAGAAAAGTTGAAGAAATATTGTGATAGTTTAATAATGAATAAGAACCACTTTATACAAAATGACTAAACTTTATTAACAAATTGTTAAATTCAAAATGATCATAAAAATGCCTGTTACAATGTTTGTACTTGGCAATAAAAAATATTGAAAAGAAAATATTAAGTGCAAATATTATAAGGTCAAATACTGCCAAGCACAACCACTTATATTTTATATACGGTGCAGAGAGCACTTTTATAAGATGCTCACAATAAGATTAGGATTTCTAATATTAGTCACCCAAAAGTCATCAATATTTAAAAAAAATTCTCTATGAAAAAGCAGCATCTCTTTTATATCTACACATATTTTTAGATATCTATCAATACATAACAGAATACTATTTTTGGTTAGTGTCAGAGAGATGATACAGGAATTACCTCTTACCACTTCGGCCCTACAAAGAGAAATTTACACACCTCTCTCTTCCTTTTACCATGCTAACCTCTCTCTCACTCCAGCACATCTCTCTCTTCCTTTTACCATGCTAACCTCTCCTTTACTCCAGCACATCTCCCTCTTCCTTTTACCATGCTAACCTCTCCTTTACTCCAGCACATCTCTCTCTTCCTTTTACCATGCTAACCTCTCCTTTACTCCAGCACATCTCTCTCTTCCTTTACCATGCTAACCTCTCCTTTACTCCAGCACATCTCTCTCTTCCTTTTACCATGCTAACCTCTCCTTTACTCCAGCACATCTCTCTCTTCCTTTACCATGCTAACCTCTCCTTTACTCCAGCACATCTCCCTCTTCCTTTTACCATGCTAACCTCTCCCTTACTCCAGCACATCTCCCTCTTCCTTTTACCATGCTAACCTCTCCCTTACTCCAGCACATCTCTCTCTTCCTTTTACCATGCTAACCTCTCCTTTACTCCAGCACATCTCCCTCTTCCTTTTACCATGCTAACCTCTCCCTTACTCCAGCACATCTCCCTCTTCCTTTTACCATGCTAACCTCTCTCTCACTCCAGCACATCTCTCTCTTCCTTTTAACATGCTAACCTATCCCTTACTCCAGCACATCTCCCTCTTCCTTTTACCATTCTAACCTCTCCCTAACTCCAGCACATCTCTCTCTTCCTTTTACCATGCTAACCTCTCCCTTACTCCAGCACATCTCCCTCTTCCTTTTACCATGCTAACCTCTCCCTTACTCCAGCACATCTCCCTCTTCCTTTTACCATGCTAACCTCTCTCTCACTCCAGCACATCTCCCTCTTCCTTTTACCACGCTAACCTCTCTCTTACTCCAGCACATCTCTCCTCCTTTTACCATGCTAACCTCTCTCTTACTCCAGCACATCTCTCTCTTCCTTTTACCATGCTAACCTCTCCCTTACTCCAGCACATCTCTCTCTTCCTTTTACCATGCTAACCTCTCTCTCACTCCAGCACATCTCTCTCTTCCTTTTACCATGCTAACCTCTCCTTTACTCCAGCACATCTCCCTCTTCCTTTTACCATGCTAACCTCTCCTTTACTCCAGCACATCTCTCTCTTCCTTTTACCATGCTAACCTCTCCTTTACTCCAGCACATCTCCCTCTTCCTTTTACCATGCTAACCTCTCCTTTACTCCAGCACATCTCCCTCTTCCTTTTACCATGCTAACCTCTCCTTTATTCCAGCACATCTCCCTCTTCCTTTTACCATGCTAACCTCTCCTTTACTCCAGCACATCTCTCTTCCTTTTACCATGCTAACCTCTCCTTTACTCCAGCACATCTCTCTCTTCCTTTACCATGCTAACCTCTCTCTTACTCCAGCACATCTCCCTCTTCCTTTTACCATGCTAACCTCTCCCTTACTCCAGCACATCTCCCTCTTCCTTTTACCATGCTAACCTCTCCCTTACTCCAGCACATCTCTCTCTTCCTTTTACCATGCTAACCTCTCCTTTACTCCAGCACATCACTCTCTTCCTTTTACCATGCTAACCTCTCCTTTACTCCAGCACATCTCCCTCTTCCTTTTACCATGCTAACCTCTCCCTTACTCCAGCACATCTCCCTCTTCCTTTTACCATGCTAACCTCTCCCTTACTCCAGCACATCTCTCTCTTCCTTTTACCATGCTAACCTCTCCTTTACTCCAGCACATCTCCCTCTTCCTTTTACCATGCTAACCTCTCCCTTACTCCAGCACATCTCCCTCTTCCTTTTACCATGCTAACCTATCCATTACTCCAGCACATCTCCCTCTTCCTTTTACCATGCTAACCTATCCCTTACTCCAGCACATCTCCCTCTTCCTTTTACCATTCTAACCTCTCCCTAACTCCAGCACATCTCTCTCTTCCTTTTACCATGCTAACCTCTCCCTTACTCCAGCACATCTCCCTCTTCCTTTTACCATGCTAACCTCTCCCTTACTCCAGCACATCTCCCTCTTCCTTTTACCATGCTAACCTCTCTCTCACTCCAGCACATCTCCCTCTTCCTTTTACCACGCTAACCTCTCTCTTACTCCAGCACATCTCTCCTCCTTTTACCATGCTAACCTCTCTCTTACTCCAGCACATCTCTCTCTTCCTTTTACCATGCTAACCTCTCCCTTACTCCAGCACATCTCTCTCTTCCTTTTACCATGCTAACCTCTCCTTTACTCCAGCACATCTCTCTCTTCCTTTTACTATGCTAATGTATCTCTTACTCCAGCACATCTCCCTCTTCCTTTTACCATGCTAACCTCTCTCTCACTCCAGCACATCTCTCTCTTCCTTTTACCATGCTAACCTCTCCTTTACTCCAGCACATCTCTCTCTTCCTTTTATCATGCTAACCTCTCCTTTACTCCAGCACATCTCTCTCTTCCTTTTACCATGCTAACCTCTCCCTTACTCCAGCACATCTCCCTCTTCCTTTTACCATGCTAACCTCTCTTACTCCAGCACATCTCCCTCTTCCTTTTACCATGCTAACCTCTCTCTCACTCCAGCACATCTCCCTCTTCCTTTTACCACTCTAACCTCTCTCTTACTCCAGCACATCTCTCCTCCTTTTACCATGCTAACCTCTCTCTTACTCCAGCACATCTCTCTCTTCCTTTTACCATGCTAACCTCTCCCTTACTCCAGCACATCTCTCTCTTCCTTTTACCATGCTAACCTCTCTCTTACTCCAGCACATCTCTCTCTTCCTTTTACCATGCTAACCTCTCTCTCACTCCAGCACATCTCTCTCTTCCTTTTACCATGCTAACCTCTCTGTCACTCCAGCACATCTCTCTCTTCCTTTAACCATGCTAACCTCTCTCTCACTCCAGCACATCTCTCTTCCATTTACCATGCTAACCTCTCCCTTACTCCAGCACATCTCTCTCTTCCTTTTACCATGCTAACCTCTCTTACTCCAGCACATCTCTCTCTTCCTTTTACCATGCTAACCTCTCTCTTACTCCAGCACATCTCTCTCTTCCTTTTAACATGCTAACCTCTCTCTTAGTCCAGCACATCTCCCTCTTCCTTTTACCATGCTAACCTCTCTCTCACTCCAGCACATTTCTCTCTTCCTTTTACCATGCTAACCTCTCTCTCACTCCAGCACATTTCTCTCTTCCTTTTACCATGCTAACCTCTCTCTCACTCCAGCACATCTCCCTCTTCCTTTTACCATGCTAACCTCTCCCTTACTCCAGCACATCTCCCTCTTCCTTTTACCATGCTAACCTCTCCCTTACTCCAGCACATCTCTCTCTTCCTTTTACCATGCTAACCTCTCTCTCACTCCTGCACATCTCTCTTTTCCTTTTACCATGCTAACCTCTCTTACTCCAGCACATCTCTCTCTTCCTTTTAACATGGTAACCTCTCTCTTACTCCAGCACATCCCCTTTTTCTTTTTACCATGCTAACCTCTCTCTCACTCCAGCACATCTCCCTCTTCCTTTTACCATGCTAACCTCTCTCTCACTCAAGCACATCTCCCTCTTCCTTTTACCATGCTAATTTCTCTCTCACTCCAGCACATCTCTCTCTTCCTTTTACCATGCTAATTTCTCTCTCACTCCAGCACATCTCCCTCTTCCTTTTACCATGCTAATTTCTCTCTCACTCCAGCACATCACTCTGTTCCTTTTACCATGCTAACCTCTGTCTTACTCCAGCACATCTCCCTCTTCCTTTTACCATGCTAACCTCTCTCTCACTCCAGCACATCTCTCTCTTCCTTTTACTATGCTAATGTATCTCTTACTCCAGCACATCTCCCTCTTCCTTTTACCATGCTAACCTCTCTCTCACTCCAGCACATCTCTCTCTTCCTTTAACTATGCTAATGTATCTCCTACTCCAGCACATATCTCTCTTCCTTTTACCATGCTAACCTCTCTCTTACTCCAGCACATCTCCCTCTTCCTTTTACCACGCTAACCTCTCTCTCACTCCAGCACATCTCTCTCTTCCTTTTACTATGCTAATGTATCTCTTACTCCAGCACATCTCTCTCTTCCTTTTAACATGCTAACCTCTCTCTCACTCCAGCACATCTCCCTCTTCCTTTTACCATGCTAACCTCTCTCTTACTCCAGCACATCTCCCTCTTCCTTTTACCATGCTAACCTCTCTCTTACTCCAGCACATCACTCTGTTGCTTTTACCATGCTAACCTCTCTCTTACTCCAGCACATCTCCCTCTTCCTTTTACCATGCTAACCTCTCTCTTACTCCAGCACATCTCTCTCTTCCTTTTACCATGCTAACCTCTCCTTTACTCCAGCACATCTCTCTCTTCCTTTTACCATGCTAACCTCTATCTCACTCCAGCACATCTCTCTCTTCCTTTTACCATGCTAACCTCTCTCTCACTCCAGCACATCTCTCTCTTCCTTTAACTATGCTAATGTATCTCCTACTCCAGCACATATCTCTCTTCCTTTTACCATGCTAACCTCTCTCTTACTCCAGCACATCTCCCTCTTCCTTTTACCACGCTAACCTCTCTCTCACTCCAGCACATCTCTCTCTTCCTTTTACTATGCTAATGTATCTCTTACTCCAGCACATCTCTCTCTTCCTTTTAACATGCTAACCTCTCTCTCACTCCAGCACATCTCCCTCTTCCTTTTACCATGCTAACCTCTCTCTTACTCCAGCACATCTCCCTCTTCCTTTTACCATGCTAACCTCTCTCTTACTCCAGCACATCTCTCTCTTCCTTTTACCATTCTAACCTCTCCTTTACTCCAGCACATCTCTCTCTTCCTTTTACCATGCTAACCTCTATCTCACTCCAGCACATCTCTCTCTTCCTTTTACCATGCTAACCTCTCTCTTACTCCAGCACATCTCCCTCTTCCTTTTACCATGCTAACCTCTCTCTTACTCCAGCACATCTTTCTCTTCCTTTTACCATGCTAACCTCTCCCTTACTCCAGCACATCTCTCTCTTCCTTTTACCATGCTAACCTCTCCCTTACTCCAGCACATCTCCCTCTTCCTTTTACCATGCTAACCTCTCTCTTACTCCAGCACATCTCCCTCTTCCTTTTACCATGCTAACCTCTCTCTTACTCCAGCACATCTCCCTCTTCCTTTTACCATGCTAACCTCTCTCTCACTCCAGCACATCTCTCTTCCTTTTACCATGCTAACCTCTCCCTTACTCCAGCACATCTCCCTCTTCCTTTTACCATGCTAACCTCTCTCTTACTCCAGCACATCTCCCCCTTCCTTTTACCATGCTAACCTCTCTCTCACTCCAGCACATCTCTCTTCCTTTTACCATGCTAACCTCTCCCTTACTCCAGCACATCTCTCTCTTCCTTTTAACATGCTAACCTCTCTCTTACTCCAGCACATCTCTCTCTTCCTTTTACCATGCTAACCTCTCTCTCACTCCAGCACATCTCCCTCTTCCTTTTACCATGCTAACCTCTCTCTTACTCCCGCACATCACTCTCTTCCTTTTACCATGCTAACCTCTCCCTTACTCCAGCACATCTCTCTCTTCCTTTTACCATCCTAACCTCTATCTCACTCCAGCACATCTCTCTCTTCCTTTTACCATGCTAACCTCTCTCTCACTCCAGCACATCTCTCTCTTCCTTTTACCATGCTAACCTCTCCCTTACTCCAGCACATCTCCCTCTTCCTTTTACCATGCTAACCTCTCCCTTACTCCAGCACATCTCCCTCTTCCTTTTACCATGCTAACCTCTCTCTTACTCCAGCACATCTCTCTCTTCCTTTTACCATGCTAACCTCTCCCTTACTCCAGCACATCTCCCTCTTCCTTTTACCATGCTAACCTCTCCCTTACTCCAGCACATCTCCCTCTTCCTTTTACCATGCTAACCTCTCTCTTACTCCAGCACATCTCCCTCTTCCTTTTACCATGCTAACCTCTCTCTCACTCCAGCACATCTCTCTTCCTTTTACCATGCTAACCTCTCCCTTACTCCAGCACATCTCTCTCTTCCTTTTACCATGCTAACCTCTCTTACTCCAGCACATCTCTCTCTTCCTTTTAACATGCTAACCTCTCGCTTACTCCAGCACATCTCTCTCTTCCTTTTACCATGCTAACCTCTCTCTCACTCCAGCACATCTCCCTCTTCCTTTTACCATGCTAACCTCTCTCTTACTCCCGCACATCACTCTCTTCCTTTTACCATGCTAACCTCTCTCTCACTACAGCACATCTCTCTCTTCCTTTTACCATCCTAACCTCTATCTCACTCCAGCACATTAATCTCTTCCTTTTACCATGCTAACCTCTCTCTCACTCCAGCACATCTCTCTCTTCCTTTTACCATGCTAACCTCTCTCTCACTCCAGCACATCTCTCTCTTCCTTTTACCATGCTAACCTCTCCCTTACTCCAGCACATCTCTCCTCCTTTTACCATGCTAACCTCTATCTCACTCCAGCACATCTCTCTCTTCCTTTTACCATGCTAACCTCTCTCTCACTCCAGCACATCTCTCTCTTCCTTTTACCATGCTAACCTCTCCTTTACTCCAGCACATCTCCCTCTTCCTTTTACCATGCTAACCTCTCTCTCACCCCAGCACATCACTCTCTTCCTTTTACCATGCTAACCTCTCTCTCACTCCTGCACATCTCCCTCTTCCTTTTACCATGCTAACCTCTCTCTCACTCCAGCACATCTCTCTCTTCCTTTTACCATGCTAACCTCTCCCTTACTCCAGCACATCTCCCTCTTCCTTTTACCATGCTAACCTCTCTCTTACTCCAGCACATCTCTCTCTTCCTTTTACCATGCTAACCTCTCCCTTACTCCAGCACATCTCCCTCTTCCTTTTACCATGCTAACCTCTCCCTTACTCCAGCACATCTCCCTCTTCCTTTTACCATGCTAACCTCTCTCTTACTCCAGCACATCTCCCTCTTCCTTTTACCATGCTAACCTCTCTCTCACTCCAGCACATCTCTCTTCCTTTTACCATGCTAACCTCTCCCTTACTCCAGCACATCTCTCTCTTCCTTTTACCATGCTAACCTCTCCCTTACTCCAGCACATCTCTCTCTTCCTTTTACCATGCTAACCTCTCTTACTCCAGCACATCTCTCTCTTCCTTTTAACATGCTAACCTCTCGCTTACTCCAGCACATCTCTCTCTTCCTTTTACCATGCTAACCTCTCTCTCACTCCAGCACATCTCCCTCTTCCTTTTACCATGCTAACCTCTCTCTTACTCCCGCACATCACTCTCTTCCTTTTACCATGCTAACCTCTCTCTCACTACAGCACATCTCTCTCTTCCTTTTACCATCCTAACCTCTATCTCACTCCAGCACATCTCTCTCTTCCTTTTACCATGCTAACCTCTCTCTCACTCCAGCACATCTCTCTCTTCCTTTTACCATGCTAACCTCTCCCTTACTCCAGCACATCTCCCTCTTCCTTTTATCATGCTAACCTCTCTCTCACCCCAGCACATCTCTCCCTTCCTTTTACCATGCTAACCTCTCTCCTACTCCAGCACATCACTCTCTTCCTTTTACCATGCTAACCTCTCTCTCACTCCTGCACATCTCCCTCTTCCTTTTACCATGCTAACCTCTCTCTCACTCCAGCACATCTCTCTCTTCCTTTTACCATGCTAACCTCTCTCTTACTCCAGCACATCACTCTCTTCCTTTTACCATGCTAACCTCTCTCTCACTCCAGCACATCTCTCTCTTCCTTTTACCATGCTAACCTCTCCCTTACTCCAGCACATCTCTCTCTTCCTTTTACCATGCTAACCTCTCCCTTACTCCAGCACATCTCCCTCTTCCTTTTACCATGCTAACCTCTATCTCACTTCTGCACATCTCCCTCTTCCTTTTACCATGCTAACCTCTCTCTTACTCGAGCACATCTCTCTCTTCCTTTTACCATGCTAACCTCTCTCTCACTCCAGCATATCTCTCTCTTCCTTTTACCATGCTAACCTCTCCCTTACTCCAGCACATCTCTCTCTTCCTTTTACCATGCTAACCTCTCCCTTACTCCAGCACATCTCTCTCTTCCTTTTACCATGCTAACCTCTCTCTCACTCCAGCACATCTCTCTCTTCCTTTTACCATGCTAACCTCTCTCTCACTCCAGCATATCTCCCTGTTCCTTTTACCATGCTAACCTCTCTCTTACCACAGTACATCTCTCTCTTCCTTTTACCATGCTAACCTCTCCCTTACTCCAGCACATCACTCTGTTCCTTTTACCATGCTAACCTCTCTCTCACTCCAGCACATCTCTCTCTTCCTTTTACCATGCTAACCTCTCTCTTACTCCAGCACATCTCTCTCTTCCTTTTACCATGCTAACCTCTCTCTTACTCCAGCACATCTCTCTCTTCCTTTTACCATGCTAACCTCTCTCTCACTCCAGCATATCTCTCTCTTCCTTTTACCATGCTAACCTCTCTCTCACTCCAGCACATCTCTCTCTTCCTTTTACCATGCTAACCTCTCTCATACTCCAGCACATCTCTCTCTTCCTTTTACCATGCTAACCTCTATCTCACTCCTGCACATCTCCCTCTTCCTTTTACCATGCTAACCTCTCTCTTACTCGAGCACATCTCTCTCTTCCTTTTACCATGCTAACCTATCCATTACTCCAGCACATCTCTCTCTTCCTTTTACCATTCTAACCTCTCTCTTACTCGAGCACATCTCTCTTCCTTTTACCATGCTAACCTCTCTCTCACTCCAGCACATCTCTCTCTTCCTTTTACCATGCTAACCTCTCTCTCTTAATCCAGCACATCTCCCTCTTCCTTTTACCATGCTAACCTCTCTCTCTTAATCCAGCACATCTCTCTCTTCCTTTTACCATGCTAACCTCTCTCTCACTCCAGCACATCTCTCTCTTCCTTTTACCATGCTAACCTCTATCTCACTCCTGCACATCACTCTCTTCCTTTTACCATGCTAACCTCTATCTCACTCCAGCACATCTCCCTCATCCTTTTACCATGCTAACCTCTATCTCACTCCTGCACATCTCCCTCTCCCTTAACCATGCCTTTTAACATTTACCCTAAATAAACTGTTCTTGAATCTGCTTGTCCCTCCAGCTGCTATCTCATCTCTTCCCTGCCTTTTGTATCCATAATATTAGAGAGACATTGTGATATTTATTTGCTATTTTCTAGCTACCTGTTAACATGCTACAATTTGGATTTTGTTCCTTCGAATTATATTGTTCACCTTTGTATACCCTTTTCCATTTTCCATTATTTGCTCTATTATCAGTCTTGCCCAGTCCCAGGATTCACATTACTTGCTTTGTAATTTACCAGTGGATCTTTTTCTTCTATTGTCTCTCCACTTCCACTGACAGTAGGCTTCATAAAAGACCCGGCATTAATTATTCTACTCTCCACACTTTCTATGTTTGAAAATGAATATACTTATTTGATTTTCAATATCTCTTTTACACTGACAACACACAAAACTACCTTTTCTGTCCTAACTATCACTTCTTGCCACCTACTTCACGCAGTCATCTTCCTTACCACCTCCTTCTGAATGTCTTTTGATACCTTTCCCTCTTTACACTAAATTTCACAGCCACAGTCTTAAAGCTCATTCACTGTGTTGAATCATATTTGCCTTTAGCCTAAACAGCCCCTTATTGCCGTACTGTAGGGTTTAATTTGTTATCCATTAAATGATTAGCAATACAATCAGTCTTTTACATATTAGCTGTGGTTGAAAAAAAAAACTTTCAGTCCATCAAGTTCAACCATTTTAGATCTCTTCTGATCTTTGTAACATGTGGAGTAATTGTTAATTGATCCAGAGAAAGGCAAACAGGAAAACAAAACCACTGAAACTTTGAGCCTTATTAAATTGTGATTCAGTAAATTTAAAAGGGCTCTATTTAAGCACACAGCATATTTTTTTACAGGAGTTTTTAGTTAGTGAAGACCTTGCTTTTGGATAGAAGTTCACTAACTAAAAACTCCTGTAAAAAAATATGCTGTGTGCTTAAATAGAGCCCGTTTAAATTTACTGAATCACAATTTAATAAGGCTGTTTACCAATTGTCTTATAAGGGAAAAAATTTAATTTCTTCCTGACCCCAGATACTGGCAATTGGATGCCTTCTTGGATCAATACTCCTCCTTCTCTAGTTATCGAGGATAACCGAATATGCCCTTGTCTTTCAAAAATATATCCAAACTATTTATAAAGTTATCTGTTGAATCCACTAGCACAACCTCCTTTGGTAGATAATTCCACAGCTTAACCACCCCTTACGGTGAAGAACCTGTTCCTTACTTTAAGGTAGAATCTTTTTTCTTCTAACTTCAAAGGATGTCTCTTGTCAGTTGAAAACCTCTTGGCACAAAAAGTTCACTTGATAAAGACTTATATTAACCGTGAATGTATTTATATAAAGTAATCATATCCCGTTTTAGGAACTTTATTATTTAGAGAAAATAAGTTTAATTTAGTTAGTCTTTCTTCATACTGTAACTTAGCCACTCCATTCCCCTTATTGGTTTTGTTGCCCTTCTCTTTACTTGTTTCCAGCTCTAAAATGCCTTTTTTTATGAAGTGGTGCCCAAACTTGTACTCCATATCCCAAATGAGGGCGTACTAGGGATTTATATAGTGCCAGAATTATATTTGGGTCCCTTGCTTCTATACCCTTCATAAAGCATGCTAATATTTTACTTGCTTTTGCAGATGCTGCTTGGCATTGAGCACTGTTACGTATGTACGTAGTTGTCCACTAGCCCTCCTAGTTCCTTCTCTATCTCTGATACCCTATCTCTATTAAGATTATAATTTGCATGCTTACTTTTTCTTCCCAAACTTTAAATGTATTTGTATTAACTATCTGCCATTTATTTGCCTATTTCTCTAATTTATGTAATTCATCTGGAGTGAAAGCACATCATGTTCTGATTTAATTACCTTGAACAGCTTTGTGTAATAAAGCAAAAATGGAGACAATACTTTCCAGTCCTAAGTTATGAGGAACCCCACTTATCAGATTAGTCCAAACTGAGTATGTTCAATTTACAACTACCCTTTGCTTACTATGTTTTAGCCAGCTATCAATCCATGAGCATATATTTACTGCAATTCCTGTACCTTAGTTTGCGCAACAGTCTCCCATGTGGTACTGTATCAAAAGCCTTTCCAAATTCAAAAAGACTACACCCACTGAGTTGCCTTGGTCCAAGTTCCTACTTACCTCCTCGTAGAAACATATTACATTTGTTTGACATGCCCTACTCCTTAACTGCATTTCCAAAACGTAGCAATAATTTTAATCCCTTGGGCCTCATTCTATTAACAGCCGTAAAATGGCCGCAAAGCTGCGATTCCTTGCGGCCATCTTATGGCCCCGTGTAGAGCTACTGCTACTCTGCTATTCAAATGGACGGCGCCGCAAGGATATCTCCCTTACGGCCAGCTGCACATCATGCAAACAGCCGCAAGCGTCTTGTTTTCCGGCCGCAAAATCAGAAAACTGTAAATGCAAATATAAATTCAAGATGGCACTGTAAAGCTCTGTAAATGCTAGGCATCATAATGGGGGACATGAGGATTAATAGCAACACCCTCTCAAGCTTGCACATCGCCCAAATCCGATATATCATTTACGGTTTATTTTCCGTCCCGTAGTCCCGCGGGCTCGTCCTTGTTAAAACCCGTACGGGTTCGGAGGTTGAGGGCCGCAAACTCAAAGCATTGTAGAAGCCAATATATATTCAATCCAGCACTGCAGAGCACTGTAAATGATGGGGAACATAATGGGGGCGTATGAGGATTAATAGCAAAACATTCTCAAGCTTGCACATCGCCAAATTGTACTTTGATTTTAAAATCCGTCCAAGTCCCACGGACTTTAATGATCAAGCCCGTAGCTCGATTATTCACGCCCGTAGCTCGTTATTCAAACCCGTGCGGGCTTGCATGATAGATAAAACACGAAGATTGAACATGAAGTTAAATATCTTTATTTGCAGATTTGAGAGTAGGGGAATGTTGAGCTATTAATTCTAAAACCAAACATCACTTTCACTTTTAATAAAAGTACAGGATGGCTTTTCTATGCTACGACTTGCAAGTAAGCCCTTTACGACCCGGGGGTCTATTTTACCCATTTACGGACTTGACGGAGGCTAATCCCACAGCCTTTGCGGGTCTGAGGTGCTCCAAGCCCAAGGGACTTTGTCCACGGACATTTTACATGAATTAAAATAAAAATTATTTTCAGATTTGAGTGTAGGGGAATGTTGTGCTATGAATGCTAACACTTCCAATCACTTTAACGTCTCATCAAAGTGCAGGATGGCTTTATTATGTGCTTAATTGGTGCTAGCAGGACCTTTTTGGTGCAAGTAAGCTGAGGCTCGGTTTTAGCTAATTACGGTCTTCAAAAGAGGGTTTACGTAGCATTTGAATAGCAACCGGGGCTTTCTTGCGGCCGAAACTCTTGCGGCCGTGTAAGATCAAAGGCTTTCCTGCGGCGCGTGCGGCCGCAAGGGATAACAGGGCGCTGGCTGCAAGCCTGCCGGAGCCCTTGGCCGCAAGGGAATAGAATAGGCAAATAGCCTGCGGCCGGTCCTTGCGGCCACCCATCTCCTATGGCCGTTAATAGAATGAGGCCCCTTGAGTTTAAATATATTTGGGGGGTTTTAACATATTCCTACCAATATTTTTTTTAGGATTTGTTCCTCCATTATGTAATTCAAACCACAAGGATACAACTTTATCACTAGTTCCACCATAAATATCTTCTCTGACTATAGGCTTAAAATTATGCTTAACATACAGACAAATCCCTCCTCCTCTTCTAGCATTGCTCCTATAGCCATCCAAATTAACAATCCAGTCATAAGTGTCTATTAAGTCCCATTTCTCATTTACTGCTAATAATGCTAACTCGCACATTTTCTCTGACAAGCGTCTCTCTATTTACAATATTAACCCTCCCCCTTCTCCTCCTCCATGAGTAGTTAATTCATCCCTTACCCCCTCTACACTTTCTACTCTTTACTTTCATCTAGTCCCCCCACCTATTAGTTTAACCCCCCCCCCCAGCTTTTCTACCATACTCTCCCTTAGCACACAAGCTCCCTTTTTCATTAATGTGCAATCCACCCCTGCTACAGAGATAGTACCCAAGTGAGACGTCAACCCACTGCTCTAAAAACCCAATTTTAAGAAGAAAATGCAATGATTCAATGTAGCTTCTAAAACTTATATTTGAGCTTTAGTGTTTCAGGAATTAGTAGAGTTGCTTCTTCCCAACAGCTATTAACTGTTCTGAGGTGAGAAGGGATCTAACTTACATTTGAGCGTTAGTGTTTCAGGAGTTGCTTCTCCCTAACAGCTACAAAGTGTCATGGGGTGGGAGGGGGTCTGACCAGTAAATTATACTATTTTTTTCTGGCCATTCTAGGTTTGCCAGCAGGGGAGTCTACAGGTAAGGAGTTAAACAAGGACTGCTAATCAGACATTCCATCTTAAATAAACAAATTAAACCTGACTATATGTGCTCTACTCCCCATCTATTACATTTTAATAAAATTTGACATTTCCTTGAGAAAGACACTAACAAAATTTGCGTTCACTCCTCATCATCCCCCCAAAAAAACAATTGCAGTTACAATCTCCTTAAATCTGATCACTTGTCACTCACTCAAGTGTACCTGTTTTCGGTCATTCCCAAATTTTCCCATTTTGTATGCACACACAATCTTCCTTAAACTTATAAAGTTTCCTTACTAAAACCTTGTAAGATATTTGCACTAAACATACATATATAATACATACAATACAATACTTTCTGCTTTGATACTATATCTCATCATATACCAAATTCTTCATAAAAACTACAGAAAACAAAACATAAAAACAAGATTGCTAAACATATTTAAATAAATATAACAAAGTGGTATAAAGATGATGCCTTTAATGGCTAACTGATAAAAGGTAAAGTTACGTTTCGGAGCACTATTCTGCCTGCTGAACAACTGGCTAACACACTACCATCCACTAATTATATGAAACTTCAACTTTATCCCATATACTACTCTACTTAGTAAATATGACAGGGCTTAGCCATTCACATTGGATTGTAAGCAATCTGTACATACGAGTGTGCTGTATACTGTGGGGTACAGTTAAATGATTTATTGTTTTGGCTGCCCTCTTGTAATCTACAAGTGTAATTCCCCCATCCTGTTTGCTATTTTTATTAACCTATTTTGCCCCTCGACACCCTATACTTTCCCCATTTCCATAACCCACTTTCTCGATATACTCTCCCCTCCCTATTTTCCCTCCCCCTTAACAAAATGAAAACAATTAGAAGGCCCAGGAGCTAGTTTTCAGTTTTTTCTAGATTACGAGTCAATCTTAAAATCATTTGTTTATTTTATAAATTTAATATTTTTTTATGGCTTTCTTTACAAAATCTTGCTCTGCTAGCCACACCATGGCCCTCATTCAAATGCGATTTGGCCAATTGAATAGGGCTCTAAATAAGCACATAACATATTTTTTTAAAGAAGCTTTTAGTTAGTAATCATCCATCCAAAAGCAAGGTTTTCATTAACTAAAAACTTCTTTAAAAAATATATGTTATGTGCTTATTTAGAGCCCTATTCAATTGGCCAAGTCACAATTGAATGAGGCCCCATGCCATTTATATATAATTATCTTAATTTCCTGTGCCTTTCTCAATATAAATATTTACTTCAGAAAATATTAACCCAACTACTTAACTGGTAGATTATTTTCCTCCATCAGTCAGGATACTAAGGCCCTCATTCATTCGCGATTTGGCCAATTGAATAGTGCTCTAAATAAGCACATAACATATTTTTTTTAAATAAGTTTTTAGTTAGTGAAAACCTTGCTTTTGGATAGATGTTTACTAACTAAAAACTTCTTTAAAAAAATATGTTATGTGCTTATTTATACCCCTATTCAATTGGCCAAATTGCAATTGAATGAGGGCCTAAGGCAGCAATGTCCACCACACATGTTAGCAGGAGCACTTACATCATTCTTAAAACCTTCAAATAGACATACACATACCATAAAAACTATACAGCTATAAACTAAGTAATTGTTTGTGTGACATTATGAGTTTGCTTGTTAACACATGCACTTATGGTGCATCACAATGAGGCCATACATGGCAAAACAACTTGCAACTACGGTATGTGATAAGGTGGAGGTGCTCTTCACCAAGCTGGAATTCTAAAAGTAAAATGTCAGTCTCCGGACAGAAAAAAAAGGTTATAAGTGTTAGGGCTGTATATTTTTAGGATGTTAATATGGGCAAATGAGCAATATTGATTAAATTAGCAAACATATTTACTCACCTCAGTGCAGTCAGTGGTTCTTTACATTTCGTAATAATTTTCCAAGAATAGGATTCACCAAATGTGCATTCATAAGTATTATTATTTAGTAATATATAAGACAAGTTCCATGTTAAATTATGAAGCGTTTCACATGTCCAAGTGCTCCCTTATATGGTAGTCTAATATAACATGAGATTGTTTATTATTCAGTGAACAGCATGCAAAAGATTACAAAGAAACAAAAACAATCTTTGATGGACACACTCCTAAAAATTTTAATAATGGATCAAAACATGTTATTGTGTTTAAGTACAGGTTTATGGAACTTGTACTATACATGCCTATTTTTTCTTCTCTTGCTGAAATAAGGGTTGCTTGTTGTTGTTTAGTCATTCAGTCGCATCCCACTCTCTGTAACCACAGCACACCAAGCGCATCTCTCAGTCACTACCCCTCTGAGCTCCATCAAGTTCATGTTCATTGCTTCAGTGACCTCATCTATCTATCTCCACCACATCCCCTGCATCTTGTTCATTCAATCTTTCCCAGCATCAGAGTCTTTTCAGGGAAATCCTGCCGTCTCATGATATGGCCAAAATATTTGAGCTTCAGCCTCATGATCACATCTTCTAGTGAACAGTTTGCCTTGATTTCCTAAAGTATTGATTTTTTGGATCTTCTTGAAGTCCATGGGACATCTGTATGTTACTACTGGGAATACCATAGTTTGAATTATGTGGACATTTGTTGATAGTTTAATATCTTTACTTTTTACTAGCTTGTCCAAGCTTGCCATAGCGTTCCTCCCCAGAAGCAAACATCTTTTAATTTCATAACTACAGACACCATCTGCAGAGATCTTGGATCTAAGGAAAATAAAATCTGTCACTGCCTCCACTTCTTCCCTGTCTTATTTGCCAGGAAGTGAGATTGCTATGATCTTCATCTTTTTAACACTGAGCAGCAGGCCAATTTTTGCACTCTCTCTTCTTTTACCCTCATCAATAAGTCCTTTAGTTCCTCCTCACTTTCAGCCATCAGAGTCGTATCTTCCAGCACTATTGATTTGGATTCATCCAGCACAGCCTTACGCATGATGTATTCTGCATATAAGTTGAATACATAAGGTGACAATATACAACCTTGTTGCACTCCTTTTCCGATCTTGAACCATTCGATTGTCCCATGTTTGGTTCTGACCGTGGCTTCTTGGTCGACATACAGATTCTTTAGGATGAGGATGAGATGATCTGGTACTCCCATCTCTTTAAGGACATGCCACATTTTGTTGTGATCCACACAGTCAAAGGCTTTAGAATAGTCGATGAAGCAGAAGTAGATGTTTCTCTGGAACTCTCTTGCTTTCTCTATTATACAGCGGACATTGGCAATCTGATCTCTTGTGCCTCTTCCTCTGTGGAACCCGGCTTGCACATCTTATAGTTCCCGGTCCATATATTGTTGGAGTCGAGCTTGTAGAATCTTAAGCATTACCCTTGCTGGCATGTGAAATTAATGCAATTGTTCGATAATGGGAGCACTCTTTGACACTGCCTTTTTTGGGGATTGGGATGCAGACTGACCTTTGCCAGTCTATTGGCCATTGTTGAGTTTTCCTAATGTGTTGGCATAAGGCAAGTAACACTTTCCCAGCATCATCCTGTAGAATTTTGAATATTTCAATTGGGATTCCATCATCTCCTGCAGCCTTATTATCAGCAAGACATCCTAGGGCCTATCTCACTTCACTCTCCAAGATGTCTGGCTCCAGCTCATTGGACAAATTATTGAGGTCATCACTGCTGTTAAGATCCTTCCTGTATAGATCTTCAGTGTATTCCTGCCACCTCTTCTTTATCTAATCTTTTTCTGTTAAGTCCCTACCATTTTTGTCTTTTATCACGCTCACTTTGGTATGAAAGGTGCCTTTTAGGTTCCCAATTTCCTTGAAGCCATCTCTTGATTTACCTCATGTTTAAAGTAAGAATTTAATTACCAGAATTGTGTTGAAACTAAGGTGATTGCATGATTTGATATTATATATCATGCCACAATTACTTTCAAATTACTAATTCATTGATCATACTGCATCTGGAAACTCTGCATAAAGGAGCATTCCAATTAGATACACCAGAGACCTGTGACCACTGTTGCTTGTGATTTATATTCTGACATTTTATTGATTGTTCCTTTGCCGTTTACATTTTACCTTCTAGTAAAACTATGTTACTAATTATTAATGTGCAAAGAATGAACTTCCTTTAAACATTAGCACATAAGAACAAAGAGTTATATATCTGCCACGAAAAGTAATGGAATTCAGGACTAAAAATATTTTACATTCTGTTTTAATCTTCTAATAAACTTAATATAAACAATTACTTAAAAGCTGCACCAATGTATAGAACTGTGGATGGGAAGATAATCCAAAGAGAGGTTCTAGCGACATCTATTAGAGGAGAGTGAATAGTGAATAATTTGTAACAGTCATCCTTAACTCCAGTCATCAGGCACCACAAACAAACTTATTTGCATTGTTTTCCCTGCTTAACATGGTTGAATCAGATCAGGATTATAATTAACCCACTTGTGCTCAAGGAGGAATGTACTCAAGACCTGTTAGCACCCCACTGAAGATGTGTGTGGATGTTAGAAACTCTAATCCAAGAGATGTCACTTGAGTTACAAGTTAGACAGGAATAGACACCCACTATCTTTTTTTTGTGTCTGAAGATACATTTCTAGATGACAACTACAAATGTGCGCAAATCACTCTTTTCTTTTATGAGGATCTCTTGTTAGAAATGACTCAAACAATAGTGAGTCTGTCACTGCTAATTATTTGCTTCTGACTGACAAGTAATTATTACACAATTTCAATATGACAAGGTAGAGAAAAAAAGAAAGAAATGCAGGTCATTTTCTTGTCTAAGTACAAATATCGATGATCGATAAAAACTTGCAACACAAATAGCTGCCATGTCATCAGCAGAATAAATTGCAACATTTTATTAGTTGGTCTGCCAGTTGTGCTCATAATATATGGTAATGTTCTCCTAAATGATTGATATATTACGTTACACTACGATGACCTGCCAATATGATATTTGTTTGATTTCTTTTTTTTTTTTTTTTTTATATTTGTTATTGTGAAAACAGAGAATACAAAAAAAACGACACCGGTGTTGTAAATGTACTTCAGTATAAATGATACAAGTAACACTTTTATAACATAACATTGTCCTATTATTATATATTTTTCCTGTAAGTCTTTTCTCATTGTTTCTTTTTTCACAATAACAAATCTATGATTATAAACATTTTATATAGTAAATTAATAATATTTCTCAGAACTGTATTTATCTTTTTCTTCTGCTTTTTACATCAGATACATAGCAAATAAAATCTTAAGTTTAATTTTGTAAACAGGTTATATAGTAAGTACAATATTGGTTGGATTTCTGTAACTAAGGTTTGGTCTGCAAACTATAATATCTTTCTCTAGCTCTAAATATAAACTGTATCAGTTAAAGGTCCCATTTTCAATTGTATATATATATCACATATATATATAGTTGTGAGCAAGCGGGTTGTTGCTAACGCTGCAAACTTGCGAAGCGAGGGCTGCACTTGCTAGCATGGAGCCAGCAACTGCGGACCTCGCAAAATTTACGGACTTACAAGAAACAAATACGAGACGCAGGACTTACAAAAAAAAAAATTACGACCTCGCAAAAATACGACCTTACCGCCCGAAACCCGCGCACATCAAAACATTAAAAACACAATAAATACACACAACAAATACATAAAAAGCTTACCGACAGCAAGGGGTAGCACCCAGGACCTAGAAAACTGAAGTTATACCTCAATTTAAGTCTAAATAGAAGAGTTTAGACACCCGAAACTCACCTAAGCGAGAGAAAAAATGGCAGCCGATCAAAACGAAAATGAGGCTAAAGGACCCTAAACACGCAAAACATTACATTTCTGGAGGGCTGTGGTTGCATCTGTTGGTGCACTCTTTCTGCTTCTAGGCCAGTGAGTGGGGTGGGTGTGGTATCAATTTTCTCCTTGATACCTCCTTTCCCACTCCCCCCCCCCCACCACTGAAAGCTACATAAATACACCCTCATGATCCAGCACGTAGGAAGTTAAGTACAAACAACAAAATTGATTCTTGTATTTTTGTATAAACCAAGTCTTCATAAATCCAGATTTTCCCAAAAAAATGTTTTATATCCCCAACTGCTATTGCTGTTAGTTAGTTGGTAGATACTTCACAAACATGTGCCGTTTTTCTTGAGCAACAGTGGTTCTTTAACTTCACTAAAAACAAGTATGCAGAAAAGGTAGAGGGTGACCTAAAATACCACCAACAGAAAACAAAGCAATATCTCTAAAATGCCTCTTTAAAATAATAATTTATAATCATACCTTAAATCCTGATGTGCCTGCACATGATATGATTTTCATATGTTTCCCATACTTCTTCATTAGTCTCTGATAATACACATTGTACACTTATTCTTCCGCTACTTATTATAAAGTAAAATAAACAGGTTAGGTTTGAGGACTTCATTCTGAACTCAGTGTACTATTCAGCACAACACTGAAAAACATTAGCAATTTATTTTGCCTTTGTTACATCACTTCCTAAGAGCTGGGCCATGGGGTGTGTTTTCATCAGTGAAAGGGGGGGGTGGGAGAGATGGAAAGAGTAGGAGAGCTAGAGATATTGTTAGATAATTGGATCAGATTAAAATTGACCACACTCATTCCCTATCATCCTGAATCACAAAATACAAGCAAAGCTCTCATTTATAACAAAATAAAAAAATACATACAAATAAAATAATAAAATGGCAAAAAATGTTTTTTATCAAAATTAAAAAAGGGGAAGAAAATGATACTTACCCACCCATTGACAGCCCTCTAGCAATGATCCAACGGCTTCCGACCACGCCCTCACCTTATATATTATCCGTATGCCTTCTGATTGGATCATCATACTTTAGCCAGTCAATATCTGGTATTTCAGAGGACTCTGTTTCCCCATATTCCGATTGGTTGAAATGACAGCAAATTAGAAGAGTACTTCATAGCAATATGAACCTTGTGTTATTGGGGACAGAAAGAGAAGCTGGATTGCCGGTTAGCTTGGGCTCAGTTAGTAAATTCCCCCCAATGTGTGAACTGTTTGGAGAGAGCCATATCTCTGCTTCACCAAAACAATACTGAGATCAGTCCAAGTTTTACAACTGAAATTGAAATATGATAAATATTTCTGCTATATTCTCTTATATTTTATCTTGTCATTGTGTAAATACATTTCCATCATGACCTAAGCTGTTAGGAGTGAATTATACTACTTTCTAAGGACAATGTCCATAAGGCCCATTGAGTTAACACTGCATTTATCAGTTTAATTCTAGTTCAACCCAACAATTGCTAGAAAAGTAGTACATTTTAAAAGTAGATACTGTATATAGTTACTGTTGGGTTAATTATACTATATAAAACCAGATGAAACATGAGGACATGCATAATACAAACAAATAAACATATTTAATTACATCATGTTAATAAACAAAAAACCCTTCTGGACTGCTTGTATAGGGCTTGTATACTGCAAGGATGCCAAGAGCTATACCATGTAGAGTCACCCAAGATGGGCAGGTCATAGGAAAGAGGTCAGACAAATCACAGTCCATTGGAGAAAGAACTGGCAACCCACTCCAGTATCTTTGCCATGAAAACATTATGGATAAGCACAGGCAGAGACACAGATGTTTCTGGTGTGCTGCTGCCCATGGGTTCAGGGAGAGTAGGACATGACTGAACAACTAAACAACAATAAAATAAACTGAACATGCTTTAATTAAAAAATAAATGTTTTTATGATTAACAAAAAACTATCATAATTGCTGTGAATGTGAAACCTTTATTGGGTATTGTGCATATTTTCAGTATAACAACATCTTTTCGCTGGGATGGGTATCTTTCCTTGATTAATCTATGACTAACACAACAAATAGCATATTTTGCAACTCAATATTGATTTTATATAGAGTTATTTAAATAGCACATATTTGGCATATATTTATTAACTATCTAACCAAGTAAAGCTGTAAATTACATAGTTTTGGACCCATTTATCAGAGTCGCCCACATACTTAGAAAAGTAGTAAAAAGTCAACACTTAGTGCTGTTCTATGGTGAAAAGCCAAGCAGTGCTTTTACTTATCGCTGCATTATTTGTTTATGTTGCGCCATCGCTCAACTTGGAGACTGCTCCTTTGATTTATAAATATTTGTACAATGTTCTGTGTACTGTGTGTACTAGTAGAAATAAGAGAGTAGATAACAGAGGATCTGAGGCCTGCTGGATAAAGTAAAACAAGAGCTTAGAGAAAAGTACAAAGTACATCACATGTCAGGAAAACGAGTTCATGTACTCATTGGATACACTTAAAGCAACAGGATCTAATCTTGAAGTTATAGTATATGCTAAATAATGTAATTGTATAGACAAAACATGCATCATTCTGCTGTGTCATTTTGTATATATATATATATATATATATATATATACACACACAATGTATATACAGTGCCTTGCAAAAGTATTCACCCCCCTTGACTTTTTACCTATTTTGTTACATTGCAGCCTTAAGTTCAATGTTTTGTTAATCTGAATTTTATGTGATGGCTCAGAACACAATAGTCTAAGTTGGTGAAGTGAAATGGGAAAAATATATTCATAAAACTATTTTTTAGAAACAGAAAACAGAAAATTGCCATATGCGTATGTATTCACCCCCTTTGTTATGAAGCTCATAAAAAGCTCTGGTGCAGCCAATTACCTTCAGAAGTCACATAATTAGTGAAATGATGTCCACCTGTGTGTAATCTAACTGTCACATGATCTGTCATTACATATACACACCTTTTTTTGAAAGGCCCCAGAGCAAGAGGCACCACTAACCAAACACTGCCATGAAGACCAAGGAACTCTCCAAACAAGTAAGGGCCAATGTTGTTGAGAAGTACAAGTCAGGGTTAGGTTATAAAAAAAAAATCCAAATCTTTGATGATCCCCAGGAGCACCATCAAATCTGTACATATATAATATTCCATATCCTTAAAGACCCACTATAAATCAAGATATACAGTACTTGTTTGTAAAGCATTATTTTTTAAATAAGTAATTTAAGTTATCAGCTAAATTATGTTCTTTTCATGGGCCTCTTCCACAGTGTAAACTACCTTCCTGTGCCTTTGTGTTCCCATTATATCTATATATTTGTATTTTACATGAAAAAAATAAAGATTCCGGTCCTTGACTTCATTTTCACAAATACATGTGGGAATTTGGTAAACATTGTAAATCTATACCTGCTCTACAGTATTTTGTAGATTACAGTAACATAAACAAGTAAATCAATAAACTTAATGAAATAGTACTTGTAAGGTTATATTAGTAGAGAATCAGCTTCTACCATTATTGGCAATATATCATAAGCTCACTGGAGGATCCATTAGCCTGGACTAAATAGATATTTATTATCAGCTTCGAAATGGCCTGTCCCTGTTTTTAAATCCCTTATTAATATGTTATTACCAATGCTAAATGACCACACATTATTATAGTTATTTGCCAATAACACTTCATGGATTTTATGGCAGATGTGTGTGTTCAAATCTATGGGTTTTCTTTTTTAATAGCTTTTTATTTCAAAGGATAAAACAAAATAGAACATTTAAAATGTAAGGGGTTGGTACTGTGTAAGAAAGAATGGCAAGGATGATATATATAGTGTATATATGGTCACAGTTATTCATTCCCCCTCCTACACATGTTCATAGTTGCCCACCTCTCTCATTGCATTACAGAACATCACTGCTCCCCCTAGGCTGGCTAAGAATATTTTATTATTTTCCATCTCAGCTGTGAGGGGGAGAACTGATAAGGAGATATCTAATACTGGTCAAATGGTGCAGTTTTATCCTGCACATAATATAGAAGGGGTGGTAGACCTGTCATTTGTTATGTTGATAAATGTAATATTTTTAGATAGTTTTAATTACATCGTTCAGAGAATAATTAAGCAAGTGTTGAAAACTAACCTAGTATCTCAATTGTTTGCTCTAAGGCAGGGGTCTGCAACCTTTAAGACAAAAAGAGCCACTTGGACCCGTTTCCGAAGAAAAAAAAAAACTGGGAGCCGCAAAACCATTGCGACATTAAAAACAAATATAATGAGGGCCCAATGTCATCCTCGTCATTATAAAAATATTTTCCCTCACAATGTAGTAGTGGCCACCATACATGCAGTGTGTGGGCCAAGCTCCACCTCTGAGGCATCACTGCACTTCCATGCCCCCTTCAATGCAGTATGTGGGCCGGGCTACCCCCCCTGAGGCATCACTGCACTTCCATGCCCCCTTCAATGCAGTATGTGGGCTGGGCTACCCCCCCCCCTTCGCCCCGAGGCATCACTGCACTTCCATGCCCCCTTCAATGCAGTATGTGGGCTCCCCCCCCCCCCCCCCCCCCGAGGCATCACTTCACTTACCTCACACTAGCGGACACGCCGCTGCCCTCTGATCTAACAGCGGGTGAGAAGGTGATGTCGGGCGTCGGGATGGTGTGTGACTAACGTACGCACTGCACCCATGCAAAGTTACAGCCAGTTCAGCGCCCGCCACAGTGGGGAGTGTCGGGGCGTACAATGCGTTCCTCTCCTCGCTAGTATCCGCCCCAGTGCCACGGCAAAGGTGCAAAAGAGCCACATGCGGCTCTGGAGCCGCAGGTTGCAGACCCCTGCTCTAAGGGGTTAAGATAAAAAAAGATTGACTGCATTAAATTGTTAATTTAATCTGCACATTGTGTATTTTAAGAGATTGAGACCAATACACACACACAAGTTTAAATATTGCTGGCATTAAATGGTTAATATAGGGTGCACATGTACCAACATTGTAAGTGTTCAAATTAACCTATTATCTCAATTGTTTGCTCTGAGGATTAAGATCAACAAGACTGACTACATCTTTATTTTCTGTATCTTTAAAGACTCAGATTAATGAGGGCAAGTATAAAGTACACTGTTTACCTGCGATCGAGTTACGTCCTCACGTAACCCTACACTTACGCTGCTATTCAATTGGCCGGCAACGCAAATCAGTCCCCCTTCCCGCTAATCGCAAACCATGCTATCAGCAGTAAGCATTTGCGTGCTTGAACAGGATCCTGGCCGCAAGGCCGTGACTCGTGTTTCAAGCCCGCAAACTCTGAGAACTGTGGATGCAAATATATATTCAAGACAGCACTGTAAAGCACTGTAAATTATGGGGAACACAATGGGGACATGAGGATTAAAGGCACAACATTCTCAAGCTTGCATATAGGTAAAATCAAATTTTTTATTTCATGTTTAATTTCCATCCAAAGTCCTACGAGCTTGAATGACATCCAAACCCGAAACTCGTTCTTCAAGCCCGTAGGACTTCAATGAAATATGGAGGTTGGATATCAAAGTCCTATGCGCTTGGAGGTTGAACGGACGAAAATTGAACATGAAATAAACTATTTATTTATGCCGATTTGAGATTTGGGGAATGTCGTGCTATTAATTCTAAGACATAAAATCACTTTCACCTTTAATAAAAGTACAGAATTGTTTTTTATTTGATTAATAGGTGCTACGATTTGTAAGTAAGCCCTTTGCGACACCTCCTTGGTGCAAGTAACCTGTGGTTCGCGTTTAGCCATTTACAGGCTTGACGGTAGGGTGAATCGGAGCAATTAGGTATTTTTTTTGTCCGCAACTCTTGCGGCCGTGGAAGATCAAAGGCTTTGACGGAAGTAACTTGCGACTAGCAGAATCACAATTGAAAGTAGCGCGCAGCACGTAACCCAATCGGAGCATGCAAACGGAAGGCAATTGAATAGCAACGTAGCTTGCAATCAGCATTTGCGAGCCTGGATCTCTAGAACGTAGCAATTGAATGAGGCCCTGTTTGTACTAAAGGGTTAATATACCTATTTTGGTTTTCAGTATCATCCCTATGCAGATGACACTCAAATCTCCGCCCACCATCTCAAACTCAACATGTCTAAGACCAAACTCCTAATTTTCCAACTGTCTGCTACAGCGTCAATTCCTCACATCTCTCTCACTGTAAACACCATCATCACTCCCACCTCCCAAGCCCGTTGCCTTGGGGTTCTACTGGACCCTGCCCTCTCTTTCATTCCTCACATACAGTCACCAACAAAATCTTGCCTTCTCCATCTAAAAAACATTTCCAAAATACGCCATTACCTTACACTAGATACAACTAAGATTCTAATACACTCTCTCATCATTTCTTGACTACTGCTAGCCTTCCCACCACCCATCTTTCCCCACTTCAATCCATAATGAATGCCTCCCATAGACTCATCTACATACACAATGTTTAGTGTTGGCAGCTCCTCTCTGTCAATTACTCCACTGGCTTCCCTCCAGAACAAAATTTAAAACCATGACCATAACTTGCAAAGCCCTCAACAACAACAGTGCACCGCCTTACATCTCTGCTCTCATCTTTAAATACTCCCCCACCTGCCCTTTCCAATCTGCTAACAACCTTTGTCTTTCTACCACTCTTGCCACCTCCTCTCACTCCCGTCTTCAGGACTTGCTGCCACTATTCTCTGGAACTCCTTGTCTCGCTCTACCAGACTATCCTCCTGCCTCAAAACACATCTGTTTAAAGAAGCCTATCACCCTTTCTAACATATACAACACTTCTCTCACCCTCCTGCACCACACACAAAACCTTTAGATTGTAAGTCTGCGAGTTTTCAATCTTGCATGCCTCTTTGGGGAAGCACTATGGACACCGGATTCTAAGCTCAAAGACAGGGCCCTCCATTATTTGCAATGCGTTTATATTGAATTTGCCTTTGCCTGGAAATTAACTTATGTATAGAGCTACGGAATACGTTGGCGCCTTACAAATAAACGATAATAATAATATAACCTGAACATTTCTCAACATTTACTATATTCTGTACTTTTCAGTATTTTTGTATATTATTACAGATTTTTTTTTATCAAAATAAAGTAAGCATATGTTTCATAATAATCATAAGAACTGGGTATTTAAAATGTACAATATTTAATCTCACTCTGGACCTGAAAATAATTGCTGTTTTAGAAGATGCAAGTAAAGAACCTACAGCAATAAGAATATGGGTTGTACTTGTATAAATTAAAAAATCACCCCCACATTTAACTACATCTCTATGTAACTTGCAGGTTTCTTCAGAAGAAGCATTACAAAGAATGCAGTTTACAAATGTAAGAATGGGGGCAACTGTGAGATGGACATGTACATGAGGAGGAAGTGTCAGGAGTGCCGCCTGCGGAAGTGTAAACAGATGGGAATGCTGGCTGAATGTAAGTGGAAAATACCTATACAACAAATAGAACTATTAAAATGTAAGACAGACAGGCTACGCAGGGCTTCTCCCCCAGCCATTCTGTTTAATTCCTCTTGGGCAGTTCTTCTTTAATTTATAATGCGCCAACATATTCCGTAGCGCTGTACATAAGTACACAAATAAATTAGGCCATTAATCAAACTGGAATGGCTGAACTGTCAATTGACCTTGTCCATGTACATTTATCTGTGGAGTACTTGGGGAGCTGAAACATTTGGTAACAAACTATAAATAAAATTTAAGCTAAATCTGTTTTTTTCATGTTTCTTAAGAAAACAAAAGACAAAAATGTTAGTGGGTATGGATATGCTGGTCATGTGATAAAAACCGTACAGAACATTGATAGACAGTCACCTTTTCAAAGCAACGTATCACTTTCACTGAAAAAGTTAATAAACTTGCTCTTTTTCTTTAACAGCAGTATCTTGTTGATAACACATTGATAAAAGTTATTATATATTGATAATGGACAGCTACCTACTGATAAGTGTTTTGCCCAAAAGCTTTGGCAGTCATGTTTGACAGAAACAGTGAAAGCAACTGATTACAAGTAGGTTTTTCCATGAGACTGGGAAACTTGATACATAATAACAATTGTAAATAGTTCTTTACAATCAGACGTCTTTAATTATTGGAGGCAATATGAGCTATGTACTCAAACAGCTGATAAAAAAAAGATCCTTATCATAAATGCCCTGAGCTTTCAGATGTTTGACTTGCTATTTTTTTTTTTTTTTTTACTGAGTCCCCTTTCACCAACAAGTTTGTTCTGGTTAGAAACTTTGTAGAAAATCAAATATGATTTTTTTTTTTGGAATATGTTTATAAATAGTTCATTATAATGGAAAAGATTGGACCTGAAAGGTACGCATTGCTTTGAAACAAGTTAATAGACTGTTTTTGACAAAAGAGAATAACTTTGGAACTGCCACATTTTGAGATCACAGAACATTTTCCAAATTTTTTGGCACACCAACTTTTGGGCAAAGGAGACGTGCTCGACGTCATGTGCGCGCCAACAAATGCGCGCACCCACACCAGCGCGGCCAGTGACTACTGGGGAGAGAGACCTGGGGTTAGAGGGAGGGTACTGGGGGAGAGAGACCTGGGGTTAGAGGGTGGGTACTGGGGGAGAGAGACCTGGGGTTAGAGGGTGGGTACTAGGGGGAGAGAGACAGAGTGTGCAGTGGGGAGAGAGACAGAGCTGGGGAGAGGCTGAGTACTGGGAAAGACAGGGTGAGTACTAAGGACGGTAAATACTGGGGGAAGAGAGGGTGAATACTGCGGGGTGATTACTTGAGGAGATGGTTGGAGAGCTGGAGAAGGAGGTTGAGTAATGGGGGAGGAGAGGGTGAGTGCAGAGTGCTGTACTACCGCGCTGGTGTGGGTGCGCGCATTTGTCTGGCATTTTTCGGCGCGCACATGACGGCGCGCACGTCTCCTTCGCCCAAAAGTAGTGCTAATTTTTTGCACTTCAACTAGCGAGACAGAGGGAGGTAAAGAACTGTTGGTAAAGATGTTGTTATTTGTTACCCCAGAAAACAAAGTTCTGTTCGGTTATAAACATATACTAACACAGGCTAATAAACGAGGAATCCAGAGCTTTACCCAGATATCAATACTGTGAATATTCTGCAGCAGGAGAGTGTGATCAGAAGTGTTAAGGATAGTAGATCGATCAATGTATGAGGATGGTGTACTGGCCTTGTTCTCTGGGCCTGTTCAAGTCATCAGTTATGTTTGTCAGAGATGTTTCTGTTGAGAGAGACAATATGAGTGTTAGAGTTGAGAAAATACAGTGATCGTGACAGGACAAGTTGTTCCAGAAGATTGGAAGCAAAAAGGGAAGCAGGAGATAAAAGGTGATAATGAGACTGGTTTTACATTGAAAGAGAGAGATCCTGATTTATTTTCCATGCCACAGTAAAGATATACTGACTGTAACCTAACTCAATTGACACAGCTGATATGAAAATAATTCATACACAACCTTTAGTGACATTGGACAATCCACCCACCAAGGAATAAAACTTCAAATCAATTATCTACTAAAATAAATATTTCTGAGAAAATAAGAAATCAAAATGAGAGGTTCTTACTTCCTACAGAGGTTGTGTTTAAAAAGTTATACATCCATAACCCAGCCTTCCCCTTACCATACTGATAACTAAGCAACAGTTTTGAAAAAACTCAGACCAAGTAGTGGAAAATGTGGATCTCATCTGAAGTTCAGTTATATGCTTTATATGTGAAATTACAGTATATGTCAAATAAGTAGTTACTGGGGGAAAAACTGCACATTCAGGGGAATGCGTCCTAGAATAAATACACAAAATACAAAGGGTTCTCTGTATGTGATCCATCATATTAGAATTGGTAAAATACACACTAGGCCTCAGAAATTACCAGGGCTTAACATGTGATCAATTAACCATCACTTACACTAATGACCACTCAACTACACTCATAACCACAAACACCCCATTTTACATTATTTATAGAACACACTGGCTTTCTGGTCGTTGAGATTTGTGCTCATGTTATAATAAATATAGGGTGAAATATTGGATCTGTTTCCCTGACAAACCTTAAATCATTTTTAACTGTTAAGTAAATTTGCGCTAAAGATAAAGGAGACACTGCTTCTCACTCTCCTTCCCTCTTTCTGTGTTCTCTCCCTCTTCTCTCCATCTCTCTCCTCTCTGCGAGCCTCGCAATGAGCGCCCTTGGTGCCCATTGCGGGCCTCCCATCACAAATGACGGGATAATATTTTGATACTCTCCCCCCCGTGTCTCTTACCCCACTCCCTCCCCTGTGTCTCTTCCCCAACTCCCTCCCCTGTGTCTCTTCCCTACCTTTCCCTTCCCTGTGTCTCTTCCCTTCTCCCTCCCCTGTGTCTCTTCCCCCTTCTTTCCCTGTGTCTCTTTCCCCCCTCCCTCCTGTGTCTCTTTCCCCCTTTTCCCTCTCCTGTGTCTCTTCCCCCTCTCCATCCACTGTGTCTCTTTGCCCCCTCTCCATCTCCTGTGACTCTTTCCCTACCCTCTCCCTCCCCAGTGTCTCTTTGCCCCGCTCTCCCTCCCCTGTGTCTCTTTCCCCCCTTCTCACCCCTGTGTCTCCCCCCCCATTCACTCCCCTGTATCTCTTTCCCCCTCTCCCTCCCGTGTCTCTTTGCCCCCTCGCCCCCCCCCCCCTCTCTCTCCCCTGTGTCTTTTCCCCCTCTCGCTCCCCTGTGTCTCTTGTGGGCCTATTGCGGGCCTTGCAAAGAGCGCCTTTGGCTGCAGGTTGTGGCATGCGCTAGACACATGCGCAAACCCGCAACTTTGCGTGTCTCGCCCTCTTCCTCCCCCATTCCCCCGGCGGCCATTACAGGCCTCACAATGAGCACCTTCGGGCCATTGCGGGCCTTTCCCCCTTTTACCTTGTGGCTCTATTGCGAGCCTGTGCAATGGGCGCCTTTGGTGCTCATCACGAGGCCCGCAATGATCGGCTTCACCGATCATCTCGAGCCGCGGCATGCGCCATGAGCAAACCCGTAACTTTGTGAGCGTTACACACAAATTCGCAAATACCACAACTATATATGTGATAACAAAATGAAGTTCAGTAAGAAAGGCTTGATGATCATGAATTAGTCCAAGGTCCTTGTATTGCCTATCCCTGTGCTCGGACCTACAATATCACCATAACTATTTAATAAGATACTGACTAAAGACATGCACCAATTAAATATATATTTCAATTTTTTTAGGTTTGTTAACTGAAATCCAATGCAAGTCAAAACGCCTTCGAAAAAATGTGAAACCTTCATCAGAAAAGTCCTTCAGTGAAGACAATGAAGTGCTTGAACTGAAGCAAGTGACATCTACAACAAAACCAAATCAGGTAAACCTTCATATTTATATTATATTTCACAAGCCTTAATCAGTGCAAGCTGTTAAA
Source organism: Discoglossus pictus (assembly GCA_027410445.1). Classification (NCBI taxonomy): domain Eukaryota; kingdom Metazoa; phylum Chordata; class Amphibia; order Anura; family Alytidae; genus Discoglossus; species Discoglossus pictus. Next base: position 282,478,482 of record CM050167.1, on the reverse strand, counting down.
GGAAATATCTATTACCTAAGATGTGTGTCTGACCAGTCTGATAGGCTGATTTATATGTCCTTTGAATTAAATTACGGTATCTGCTTCCTAGGTTACTCTGCTGTGCTTTTTCACTTAAAGGAACAGCCCCTTTTCCATGAATTTAAACAAGCATGTTTTAAACATTACAAAAGTATTTTTTTTTTTATTAAAAAATATTAATCAAAATCTGTTTAAAATTCATTCAAACTAACAGGAAATGCAGAGAGATTTCAGTCTGAATACATATTTGATCTCTGAGACATTCATTTAAAAAAAAGAAAATACAATTGAACACATTATCAAATACTCAATTTTTGATGCAACAAAAAAAAATATTTCTAAATTCCTTTAAAGGGAACACAGCAAGGGCTTCAACTTTTACATTTTAATTATTTTAAATCAATTGAAAATTGTCTCTCAAAAAGGTATTTTAACACTGTATTTCAGTTGAATCATTCTCTCATTTGAAAATCTCATTTGTAAAGCTCTTGCTGTATGAATAGAACTATATTGTTTACTTCTCTCTTTTTTCCATATCACATTTACATTTATGAATAATTAGTATTTTTCATAAAAATGAGAGTATTTAGATTTTTTAAAGAGCAACTTATCAATACTCACAGCTGATATGAAGAACGTAACAACATTTAGAGATCAGTATCAATGCCAAGCAAACATTGCAGATATGTTTTAGCTACTGAGTTTACTTTCAATAAAAGAAAAGGCTAGAGAGCTATATCACATGTGTTTCAGAGCCTGTAACATAACTCATAAATAACATGTGGCTTGGTAAATATTGGTAGGTTCCAGTAAAGCAAACTGGATATAAGTAGGTAAAGCAGGTTTTACTTCATATTACAAAATGTATATAAAAAAAGTGGCCACTGAGCTATTGTTAAATAAACTGGTTTATTCTAAGCTCAAATTAGCCTAAATTGGCATTTTCAAAAAAAACTAAATGTAATTTGCCCTAATTCTAGAGAAGAAATAAAGATATGTTAAAGACATATTTAAAAATATTTGCCTAAATTCAACCCCAGAAACATAGATTCACATCTGCAAAACACAGAAATCCAAAACATTTATTTATGCCACTAAATCATTGCCATTTTTACTGTTGCAAATAACTGCTTTCAATGTACTTTTTGCACAGTGAACCTCTCATTTCACATTTTTTCTTTGAAACACGGTGTATAAAATAATACATATATGTATTTGAGCTTTAAATTTTAATAATGATAGTTTTGTCATCCTTATTACATATGCAGAAATATGTTAGAAGGCTCTTAAATCAGAATGACAAACAGTACAGTAATTATAATGTATACCAGTTCCAGTCAGCCCTCCTATAAAATCAATAAATCAAAATATTACATATTGAAAAGCAGTGGCGTACCTAGAGAATGGAGAGCATCAGTGCAAAACATTTTTTAGGGCACCCCTCAGGAGGGTTGTAAAACATTTTTTACGCTGGGCCCCGCCGAAACCTCTTCAGACCCCTTCCTATAACTGTTCCCCTACCAAAGACCCCTTCCCTGAACAGCAAACCTTCCCAAGACCCTTACTCATTGCTGCACCACCCCCAAGACCCCTTTTCAATATATATACATAAATAAACATTATCCCCACACAGCACACACACCTTAACACCCACCTCACACCCATGCCTATTTCCTTTCTTCTTCCCTCACATAACCCATACCCCTGTACTTTGCTGCCACTTTGCAGCCCTTGCTCTCTTTCATTCTTCCCTGATACACATCCTCAGCATGCTGAACTGCTCCACACTGCCACCTTTTGGAGCTTCAGTAGAAATGCTCTTATTTAAACAGGCACCCACCAATTTCAGACCTTGGGGTGTGAATGCAGCAAAGGAGGCATAGGGGGCCCTGCGGGGACGTGGCGGGTTGGCCCGAGGTGGGAGATCCCAGGGGGGCCCCTACACTAACAAAGTTTTTTTTAATGCAAACATTGTTTTTTAAAAATTACAAAGCACTGCCCCCCCACCCCCTCCAGAGGAGGGTCTGGTGCACTGAACCACCTGCATCACTGGTAGAGCCGCCCCTTTTTAAAAGCAATTATGCCATTCTGAACACATTTCTAATTTAGGGAAAATTCACCTGAAGCATAGGTTTCATAGGTACACACGGAGGTTCAAACACTTGTGTAAAATTAGGCACTTATCTTTTTTCTAATCAAAAAAAATAATTTAGTGCCAAACATTTAGAAATGTAACTGTGGTTTGACCAACTCTTGATTTTTTGATCCAACTGGATTACACAGCTCACAATTCCAAGTGTCCTTGACAATGATGGAACATACTTTTTTCTAATAGCAGCTTACTTCTCCCTTCAAAGGTGAAACATAACTGGCAAATTAATTTTACTTCGCTAGGTATATATTATATAACAACATTTTCGGATGAGGCAGAACTTGAAGGGACACTGTCACTCCAACACGAAGTTGGTTTAATCTTAAAGAGCATTAAAAACTGGTTCTACATTATATCAGCATTTTTCTCTATAGTAAATCATTCCTGAGATACTTAGCATTATTTATGTGGCTCTTTTATACCAATATGTGGTTCAATGTGTTAATGTGAGGCTCCGAGTACTTGATAAGGGTGGGGGATATAATCAAACTGCATCATAACATCGGGGGAACATTGTTTGTCCATCACAGAGACAAGCATGCAGGCTGTGATTCTAATAAGCACGTCAAAACAGCTCATTAGTGTTCCGGAGCTGCTCATTTGCACAAAACACAGCACAAAGAATACTACATTTCTCAGCAAAGGTTCACTTTAGAAATAAATGTTTAATACAATATATTTCCTGTTTTATGCTCTTTAAGAATAGCCTAAAAAAGCAGCTTGAATTCGGGGTGACAAGTTCCCTTTAATACAAAATCAGTCACCTGTGCTGAGTCTGCTGATGTAGGTAAATACTCAAATCCAGACTTGTGGTTGCACATAACAATGGTGGGGTACCACTTGTACTTATCTATGGACTAGAAAAAAAGTTATTATTGTTGTCTCTCATTTATATAGCACATTCCGTTGCATCTGTGTACAGTAAAATATGAGTATGACAATATGGAAGTTACAGACTGATACAAAAGGAGTTCACAACGCTGTCCTTGAGCTAACAACCGGGGAAGATGCCAGCCCAGCAGCGCCTATTATGCTTCTTAAGTAATACTTCTAAAACAAAGCAAATACTAATTGGTTTATATTTCCCATTTAATAGACCTACCCTCTACCTACACCATCTTCATTTGAAAGCTGCCATAAAAAGCTATTGTTAGACCCAATGTCCTTTACTTCTGTCGTTCTCTACCTGAATTTTAAATAATAATGCACAATTCATTTTATATGCAATAAAATGTATACAAAGCTTTCCTGTCTCATCATCTATAAAGAAAATTAATGTCTACAATTCACTTTTTGGTATTAATTTTCTGGATGTATTTCCTATTCTAATACAGCACATAGTGACATGAAAATGTTTTCACACAGTTACCAGTAAATCTAGAAAATCTATGGTGTTTCTTGTTTTCTAATGTTGAGACTTCTTCTAAGTGCAGGTAAAACCTGAATTTACACCAGAACAGATGGTTCTTCTACAATTTGTGATGGAATCCTACAGCAAACATCGCCTCCCTCTGGATATGGCCACAAAACTGGTAGTGAGTACAAGCCATTTTAAAAGTCTGCCTGTGAAGTGTTCTTTTTTTTAATTTTATTTTTCTGTAGATGGATAAGAAGAATGCAATTTCTGTATAAGATAGAAAGCGACTTTGACCCAACACATTATAAGAATATACTGAAGTCACCATTAAATAAAACATGGAAAATCATAATAAAAATGCGGTAGGGCATCAGGAATTATAAAAGGGATAACAAAAATGGCATATCGAAGTCAATTCATTCTTTAACATTTAAATTTTTTTCCAAATGCTTGTCCATATCTTTCTGATGGTTCAGAATACAAATGGTGAATTCAATGTTCCTTTAAGTGTTAGGTAACACAATATGCCATATTTACTAAGTTGTAAAGACTGGACAATATTTGGAGATCTTTTACTGATGTCACATCTTAGTAAATCTGCAAAGGTTCTTAGAGCTTCACATCTTAATACACAAGTCCAGAGTGCCAGAGTGAAAGCATCCGTCACTTTAGGTGTGGTAGATATTTCTGAAGTAAATACTATATGTGATAAAGTGACTAAACAAATTATAGATGCAAGATTTGGCACAATCAGAATACAATACTGCTATAGGGAAAACATTTAATTCTTCTCCCTACAAAGAAAATTACTTACATTTAAAGACAAAGGGCCTCATTCTATTATCGGCCGTAGGAGATGCGGGGCCGCAAGGACCGGCCGCAGGCTATTTGCCTATTCTATTCCCTTCTGGCCGGGGTCTCCTTGTTATCCCTTGCGTCCGCACGCGCCACAGGAAAGCCGTTGATCTTAAACGGCTGCAAGAGTTTTCGGGCCGCAAGAAAATTCCTGGTTGCTATTCAATTGCTCCGGGAACCCTCTCTGCAAGGCTAAAACCGAGCCGCAGCTTACTTGCAGCAAAAACGTCCCGCAAGCACACAATTAAGCACATAATAAAGCCATCCTGCACTCTGATGAGACGATAAAGTGATTGTAGGTGTTAGCATTCACAGCACAACATTCCCCTACACTCAAATCCGTAAATAATTTTTATTTTATGTCAAATATCCGTGGACAAAGTCCCGAGGGCTTGAAGCACCTCAGACCCGCCCACACGCCCCCGCGGCCGGAAAATAAAACAGTAATGAAATCTCGGATTTGGGCTGATGTGCAAGCTTGAGAGGGGGGTTGCTATTAATCCTCATGTCCCCCATTATGATCCCTAGCATTTACAGAGCTTTCACAGTGCCGTCTTGAATTTATATTTGCTTTTAAAGTTTTCAGACTTGCGGCCGGTTGCAAGATATGCGGCCGGCCGTAAGGGGATATCCTTGCGGCGCCGTCTATTTGAATTGCAAGGTAACGGGAGCCCCGCAAGGAATCGCAGCTTTGCGGCCGTTTTACGGACGATAATAGAATGAGGCCCACTGTAATTAACAAGCAGTAATTAAATACGTGTTATGGATGCCCTACAGATTTCCACACGAGTTGGGTGTATGGGTGGAGCGATGAACTACAGCCTATCTTTTCTACAAACAAACCAACAATGCTTCCAAAACCATTTATTTCTCCTAAATTTCATAACATAAAATTAAACATTCGACTCCACCAAGGACTATTTTAGGTTTCCTCACTAGGGAATATTCAGTTCTTGCAATGTATCTGCCATATCTAAAAAAAAATATTTTAAATGTAGCATAGAAGTACAAATGGCCATACTATCATCTTGGAAAAATCTAATTGATTAAAAACTCTCTAGGACAATGTTAAAGAGCTCCTAAAACTCCATATAGTGCATCAATCTCTTTAATTCTTCAGCGAGTTTTCATTTGATGTGATACATTTTTGTTGAAATCTTTTGAGAACTTCTGCTTTGTTGGACATACAGTATGTCAAATACTAGAAAAGTTTTCTTACTCATCATCAAACATGCATATCACATTCCTCTGACCATAAAAATTCAGTGACCTGAAGTCTAGGAAATGTGCATTTAAGTAACAGCATCTGTGGGAGAAGCCGCTTACTGCTGTGCAACAAATAAATCATGGGCATATTTAGGTTTTATAATGCCCTGGGGCACTTGTTGCTCCTCCACCCCCTTTCTATATCTCAACTTGTAATACGTTTGTGTGTTTATCTATACATATGGTATGTCATAAAGTGCCAAGTACACTTACAGACAGAAATGTCACTGTATATTGACATTTCCAAACAGAAACACACCCCTGAAATTGTTTTGAGTAAGCATGGGTCTTGTTATCTACAAAAAGGCACAGAATTTAACAAGCATACCTATCATCGATAGGCAGGCTGTTTACGTAAAGTGACTTTTGAAATACTTTTTGTTGGCATACATAGCTAAAATAACTATATTCAATATGAAATACAATGATATTGGTCAAAAGGTAATAGAGAAAAACATTGTGAGTGTCAGAGAGTGAAATAATAATTCCAGATTCTCCCTAAGGTAGGTTTGGAGCTACTGGATGTTCTCCTTCTGCTACTCAGCATCTCATCCCTCAGTGGAAAAATGACAGTTCTACTAACCACCACATATAAACTTCACCTATAGCGGTGTGATAATGCAAACTATCCTACAGACTCATGAGCTGTTATTTCTTGTAGCTTGGTGAAAGAGCTTTCAGTCTATTGTTTCTTATACTGTATATATATTTTAGTAATGTTTCCGTTCACTAGAAGTAGCTTTTATTAATACTGATAAGTGTGAGAAACTATATTATACTATATCCTGTGTAAGAAGGGCCTCTTTTCTCATCACCAAAAACAAGGTTTGTATTACATGGAAAGTTTATGTAAAACAATTTGGTAGATCAGTGGTTTCCAACATTTATTTGCTTAAGAAACCCAGCCATGACTATTTTGCCCAACATAAGCTAAATGATTTCTTAAGAAACTCAAAACAGGGTTACAGCAGAGTTATTATTATTATTATCATTTATTTGTAACACGCCAACACGCCAATAACCCTGTGGCGCTATACATGCGTTGTGATCAAGACAAAACAATATTAACACATTACAAAAAAGCAGGGCCTTGCCTTTGAGCTTAGAATCTGGTGTCCACAGAGCTTTTCCCAAAACACCATGCAAGATTGAAAACTTGCAAACTTACAATCAGAGTTGTGAGGAGCATTTGTTTGAACAGTAGATCACATATATTTCATTGCAATATACTTTCTAATTATTGATATTGTCTTTTTACTGATGCATGGGGAAATCCTGATGGCCAAATCCTGCACTAGATAAATGTGGGAGTTATTTTCTTTAAGGTGCAATGATAATATAATTATATTATTATTATTATTATTATTATTATTATTCCAAACATGTTTCAGTCACAGAGTTAGCATAATATAGTTTGTTAATGAGGCCTGTTCTTTAAGCTTTGAAGACACAGCCAAATACCATATAGTTAAATAATCTACAAAGTCTTTAAGAAGATCATCATAAAATGAATCATCAAGTTCTTAGATTTGGGTGATAAGCCTTTTCTGTGTTTCACATATCTTTAAAAGCCAATCTGTGCTAACCAACTGAAGACAAGACTGAATAAATCCCTGTATTTGTTATTTATTTTGTAGTAATAATGTGTGTTTTTATGTTTTATGCCCAATGTAGTATGCAGGTGTGTTAGCACATTTTTCTAGTTTATTGAGGTCACAGAGATAATAATCAAAGATAGGATTGCAAGATAGACCCATATCTGCCTATCTGTGCCCAGAGTAAGTATTATAAATGTACCATTTCTAGGTAAGACATGTAAATGAGCCAGTGATAAGATACACAATCTTAGATGGATGTAGAGATAAACATGTCTCCAAGGATTCTAAAGCAATTACAAGGTTTACAAGACTGTTGGGAGGTAGGAAGACAATCATTTAATTCTGCAAACCTTCATTAATTTAAAACATTGAATAACATTGAAAAAGCATGTAAGTTGGTATCCTTTTGTGAGGGTGGGCTTTCGGTGTAGATGTGATGGACGTTTTTAGATAAAATAAGTTCAATTTGGTTAGTCTCTCTTCATAACTTAGCCCCTCCATTCCCCTTATTAGTTTTGTAGCCCTTCTCTGTACTTTTTACAGCTCCAAAATGTCCTTTTTATGTAGTGGTGCCCAAAATTGTACTTCATATTCCAAATGAGGGTTTCTAGAGATTTGTATAGTGGGAGAATTATATTTGCTTCCCTTGCTTCTATACCCTTCTTAATACATGCTAATATTTTACTTGCCTTTGCAGATGCTGCTTGGCATTGAGCACTGTTACCTAGGTGACTGTCCACAAATACTCCCAAATCCCTTTCAATATCTGATACCCCAAGATTTACTCTATTAAGGTTATAAATTGCATGGCTATTTTTTCTCCCAGATGCATAACTTTACATTTATTCATATTAAACCTCATCTGCCATTTAGTCACCCATTTTTCTAATTTATGCAAATTCCTTTGGAGGGAAAGTACATCCTTTATTATTTAATTACCTTGCACAATTTTGCGTCATCAGCAAAAATGGAGACAATACTTTCCAGTCCAACTTCTAAGTCATTAAATAAATATGTTAAAAAGGATGGGCCTAATACTGAACCCTGAGGAACCCCACTTACCACATTAGTCCAATCTGAGTATGTTCCATTTACACCAACCCTTTACTTCCATGTGGCACTTTATCAAAAGCCTTTGCTAAATCCAAAAAGACTACATCCACGAGTTGCCTTGATCCAAGTTCCTACTAACCTCCTCATAGAAGCTTATTAGATTTGTATTACAGTATTGGAGCAGGGAGGAAGAGAGCTGCAAATTGCAACTACCTGCAAATTTAATACCACCTCAGAAGCTTTATAGCAACATTTTCACACACATGAAGGCACTTGTATTTTATATGTAAATTGGACAATGATATATTGCCATTGAAAGGCTTTGTTTATAATCCTCCAAATTGATGAAGGTGTATAGATCAGAAGGAGACAGTGAGAGAGGCTTGATTTTTTTGCAAAGTCTTGCAAGACTTTTATTGATTGTAAAATCTGAGAGAGCCAGTGAGAGAGGCTAGATTTTCTGTAAAATCTTGTGAGACTCTTATGATTGAATTATAAAATCTTAAAGAGTTGGTGAGAGAGGCTTGATTTTGTTTTTCAAAGTCTTACAAGACTCGTATGATTGAACTGTAAAGTCTTAAAGAGCCAGTGAGAGAGGCTTGATTTTATTTTTTGCACACTCTTGCAAGACTTCTATGATTGACCTGTAAAATTTTAAAGAGCCGGTGAGAGAGGCTTGAATTTATTGTAATGTATTGAGAGATTTTCTAAAACTAAAAGGAGTTAATGCTCCCACAGTTAGTGCATAACACTGATTAGTAATCAACAAGAGTAATGGGGAAAAAAATAACTTTTTACAAATTTACAAATTTTATTATACCATATGGTAGACAGCGGCGCACACACAAAATTAAAAAAAGTGTTAAAAACACTTAAAACGAGAATATCACCCTCTGTAAGTGTAGTGTGTTAGACAATGCTTTTTTTTCCTATGATATACAAAGTATCAATAGTTCCTAAATTTTCCAAATAATGCTGTTACTTTTTGAAACCACTTTTTTTCTCTTATCACTTACTGTATTTTGCAAGCAGTGATATACCGTATATAGCCTCTCGGTGTTATATTACAATTATCTCCACCCTTGTTAAATTCATTAATTTTGGAGACTATAATGACATTAAGATTCAGGCAGGGGCCATTTGGGAAACGGGGTATGAAAAACATGCTTAGATAATCATGAACTTCTATTATCCCAAATAGGTGGAATTGGGATAATGTTAGGAAACTTCCTATTTGCCCCGATCTATGATCTCTTTCAAAGCACTAATTATAATAGGCATAGATGGAATATGTTTCTAGTCTTATAGGTAAGTTCCTATTATAAGTCCTGTTTCAAGTCTTGTATTGGGACTTATAAAGATTTCCTATATATTGAGATCTATGATCTCTTTAGAAAGCACCGTTAGCTGTATTTTGAATGGATAGTTCTATCTCTCTTGTTTCTAGTCTCATATTAGACATAGATTGTCCAGTACACTTAGCTGTCCTTTAGAGTATTGTTATAGCCAAGGGGCCCGTTCTTTTCCCTAAATGCTGGTTGCCCTGCCTGTACTGTCTCTCCTTGACGCTGGCGTGTGACGTCTTGAGAGACTCTTATGACTGAACTGTTAAATCTTAAAGAGCCAGTGAGAGAGGCATGATTTTATCTTTTTTTTTGTTCCAAATACAGGACTGCAAAATATTTGGGATAGAGCTGGAAATTGTATTCCTTTCTAAAATTAAGATAGAGACTCATTAGGCTGGTTAGAGAAGCCTGGTGAGTCCCCAATCGTTTAAAGAAACAGAAAGTAATGTTCTCTTGGAAAGGAAGGTAAATCTCTCTTTTCTGACTCAAATCGCTTATTTCTATACCAGGAAATGGCGATTATATAAGTAATGGACTGAATAAACATATGAAAAGATCACCTAATGTTGGAGAAATGGCAGGGTCTAGAAATAATAGAAGTGACAGGAAAATCAATGTTCAAAAAGACAATAAAGAACTGAAAGAACAAAGAGAGACTAAATAACTAGATTTATCATTAGAAATTACTTCTGAAAATATAAGAAATCAAAAACTTGTGCAATCTATTGTACAAAAAATTTAAATAATGTTTATGCCACAAATAGAAAATCTACAGAGAGAGGCTGATTCTTTTAAAGAAGAATTTTAAATGATGAATCAAAGAATATCTCAAAAAGAACACAGAATACCTGATGCAGAAGATAGGATGGTAGAACAAGAAAAACAAATAAAATAGTTAATAGAACCAAATAAAACTTTACAGTTTATGCTAGAAGACATGGAAAATAGGAGTAGACTGAACAATTTGAGAATTGTTGGCTTACTGGAATCTGTTGACAGCAGTAATTTACTACATTTTGCATCAGTTGAACTACCTAAATTGGTCAGCCTGAATTTGGATCATCAGTTGTTGTTGAAAGAGCCCATAGAATCAGATCAGAGAAAAAACAAATCCAGGATTCAGCTTCTAATAGAGCAACAATATTAAGATTTCTTAATTTTCAAGAAAAACAACAACATATTGCAAGAATTTAGAAAACTGAGAAGTTTATCATATGAAGGCTCTATCTTGCGACTATTTTAGGGAGGAAATAAATAATAAGGAGAATGAAGGGGAGGGTGAGAGAGGCAAATTTACTTTTCTTTTTTCACTCCTCTCCTCTCTTTTTTTTTTCTGTGGTTGGATTAAAAGGGAAGGAGAGAAAGAGGAAAAAGAGGGGGAAGTAGAAGGAAGAAACAGAATTTGTAATAGGAAAGAATAGTGAGAGAATTCCGAATGTCTGATTAATCTCCTGGAATTACGGGGGTATGAATTTGCCGGTTAAAAAGCAAGGCTATTTTGAAGCACCTATAAAATATAGGATCAGATATTGTTTTTTTAAAAGAAACACCTTTGAATATTAAAGGACATAAAAAGATTGCCAGAGAATGGGTGCAAGCAGTTATATTTTCTGAATATGAGAAAAAGAAACAAGGAGTTGCTATCCTTTTTAATAAGGGATTAATTAGTTTAATACTTATTCAACACTATATTAAGCCAAAATTCTGGACGATTCTAATGGGATTAAACAGAAAAGACATCTTAATAGATTATAGCCAATCATTATTTATTTCCTATTACCCAATCCTTGTATTATAATATAGGTGTTAAGCATCCAGGATAAAACCTCCTTATTTTCCCTGTCTGATTTTTAGAAGTACTTGTCCAGTATTTTGTACCTAAAATAAATGAGTGTAAATTTGAACCCCCTAGAATAAATTAGTATAAATATGAACCCGTGTAAATCTGGGACTTACTATACAAACAGAAGGGAGCAGGATTAGAGAACAGGAATACAAACACTGCAGTCCCCAGCACAAATGAAATAAAATAAAAGCAAAATAAATAAATAACTTACTTTAGAGCAATTTTACCGGCAGTATTATTTATTAAGAGGATCAGAAATTAAATGACGTAAAGCTTGTCTCTCAATACTTTTTACTTAGATTCGTTTGTTTCTGCATGCAAATCCATATTTTAAATATTGAAAGCACTTTTAAAAACCAAACAGGGCAAAATGTCTGCAACCCCAAGTTAGTGTAGATGTTTAATCACTACTATGCTCCAATTCATTTTACCCCAATAATTCAAACTACAACTGATTTAAAAGGTTTAACTTGATAGACCAAAAGCATTTTTTACCTAAGCTCATATGTAACTATGTAAAGCACATTTATCAATTTTGTTTTTACCTTTTTTGTTATAGAATAAAAAAGAGAACTAGCAAACCAAAAAAACTAACAAACCAAAAAAACATTGAATAACAGAAAAATAAAAATAACTTGGGACAACAGTCATATAATACCTACATTCCTTACCACTTTAGTTAAAAACTACAAATTAAATGAGTATAGATACACAATAATAAAAAAGATATATATATTTTGACAATTTGACAATTGTAATACATTTACAAATTCACACAAGTCATTCATAAGAAGAATTTACGCTTATTTTTTTTTTTACCAGATTGAGGACAGTTTAAAAACGTAGTATGACATTTTCAGAAGATATTTGCAAAATTTCCCTAAATTGTATATTTGTTAAAGTCTGTTCCATTTGAGCAAAATTACATTTAAAGACCACAAAGTTGAAATAAACTGTTAACAAACCAATACATGAAGAAATTCTAAATAGATATCAATTTAAAACAAAGTAAAGACAAATGCCTGAAGAACTTTGAACCGAAGTTTGCAACATTATCCAGGAAACAGCAACAAAGAATATCCCTAAAAGAAAGAAAAGTAAGAAGTTGTGTAAGAAGTTACTATGTAACTAAGTCAAACTGGCTGTCTGATGAGGCTTTGAAAGTATCAAAGGAAAGAAGGAAAGCGAAGGTAGTGGAGATAGGAAAAGATTTGCCGAACTGAATGCAGAATTCCAGATGATAGCAAGAAGAGTCAAGGAGACGTTCTACAATGAGCTGTGTAAAGAGATCGAAGAAGACAACAGAATGGGTAAATCAAGAAAACTCCTTAATAAAATTGGGAACCTAAAAGGCACCTTTTATGCCAAAGTGGGGGTATGATAAAAGACAAAAATGGTAGGGATTTAGCAGAAGAAGATCAGATAAATAAGAGGTGGCAGGAATACACTGATAATCTATAGAGGAAGGATCTTAACAGCAGTGATGACCTCAATCATTTGTCCAATGAGTTGGAGCCAGACATCTTGGAGAGTGAAGTGAGATTCGCCCTAGGATGTCTTGCTGATAATAAGGCTGCAGGAGGTGATGGAATCCGAATTGAACTATTCAAAATTCTAAAGGATGGTGCTGTGAAAGTGGTACTTGACTTATGCCAACACATTTGGAAAACTCAACAACTGGAAAAGGTCAGTCTACATCCCAATCCCAAAAAAGGCAGTGCCAAAGAGTGCTCCAATTATCGAACAATTGCACTAATTTCACATGCCGGCAAGGTAATGCTTAAGATTCTACAAGCTCGACACCAATATATGGACCAGGAACTACCAGATGTGCAAGCCGGGTTCCGCAGATGAAGAGGCACAATAGATCAAATTGCCAATGTCCGTTGGATAATAGAGAAAGAAAGAGAGTTCCAGAGAAACATTTACTTCTGCTTCATAGACTATTCTAAAGCCTTTGACTGTGTGGATCACAACAAAATGTGGCATGTCCTTAAAGAGATGGGAGTACCATTTCATCTCATCCTCCTCCTAAAGAATCTGTATGTCGACCAAGAAGCCACGGTTAGAACTGAACATGAGACAACAGAATGGTTCAAGATCGGAAAAGAAGTGCAACAAGGTTGTATATTGTTACCTTATTTATTCAACTTATATGCAGAGTACATCATGCGTAAGGCTGGAGGATGAATCCAAAGCTAGAATCAATATTGCTGGAAGGAATATCATCAACCTCAGATACGCCCATGATACTACTCTGATGGCTGAAAGTGAGGAGGAACTAAAGGACTTATTGATGAGGGTAAAAGAAGAGAGTGCAAAAGTTGTCCTGCTGCTCAACATTAAAAAGACAAAGATCATGGCAAACTGCAATCTCACTTCCTTGTAAATAGGCGTAGAAGAAGTGGAGGCAGTGACAGATTTTATTTTCCTTGGATCCATGATCTCTGCAGATGGTGACTGTAGTCATGAAATTAAAAAATGTTTGCTTCTGGGGCTCAAAGTCATAGGCGCTCAATCGTAGAATGAACAACAGCTTTGTAGGTTTGTTCTGAAGGCCTGATTACCTACTCAGAGAGCAACACTTTTAGCTCATGTTGTCCTTCACAGGGATACATATCCTGTAGTATATCAGTCTGGTCTCACTCACTAGAGTAGTCCAGCCTCAAAATACCAAGCAATTCTTCCCTGAACAGGAGAAACAGCAAACCCCAGACATACGTTTTGGCTTTCATTGGGCCTCATCAGTGAGGTGTAGCTGAACTCTCCAAGGCACAGTGAGCAAGGAGTCCATGTTTGAATGCACCTATCACCCTTAGGGTGACCAAACTCCTAAGAGTCATTTGCATAAGCAACAACAAAGTCAGAGGACCACGATCTGAGAATGATCATCACCTAAGTAGGTTTGTTCTATAGCCCTGGTAACCAACTCAGAGAGCAACACTATTGGATATATGATGTCAAAACGGTCAGAAAAAAATCAAGGAACTTCAAGGAACTTCTATTATGCACAATGGTTTTCCTTCTGATACTGTTATTATTAATATTATGATTACCTTTTATTTGTATTGCACCAACATATTCTGTAGCGCTGTACAGGGGAGAAGAACAAGAAAATATACAATAATGTCAACAAGCAGAAAATGGACTATGTGCATTATGGGTAATACATATCTCAGGATATGCTCCTGACTGACGCAATTAGCTATGCCAGTTTCACATCAGCAGCAGTTCAGGAAAGTGAACTTCTTGATGTAGAAATCATATTATAAACATTTCCTACACATATTTGCTTTCACTGTTATGTGCTCTAAAAATGACAGCATAAAATGTGCATAGTTTTATGTCTAAACCTTGATATTCTCTATTTGATTGATTAATCAATGCATTTTTTTAGTTTGCATGAAGGAACCAGGCACCGGATCAGAACTTTTGTCTTCCTGACAGACGCGGCTACAAATCAGTTCAGATTCTGTGGAATTCACAAAAAAATTACCAGGTATAAACAATTGCATTCAAAGAATAATGGTCTAATGTATAGTCATAAGTATGTTTGTAATCAAAGCAAGCTCCCTCCTGGGAAAGGATTGTGTGCCATCACCTTGATGAGATCAGAATAAGGGGTAAAAGGAGAAATAAGAGAAGTGAGTATGAAATAATGGTTCTTAAAGATGGTGAGTCTAATAATGCAACAAGGCACAGACAGACCCACTGACTCCCTTTGTTATCAATAGCTGTCTCTCCCATCCATTATCTAATATGAAGTGCATCCATCATGTAGCATGGTTTCACAGAAGAGGAGTGCTTTGCAGTTACTTTATGGTACATAGGTGTGGTATTATAGTTAACTTTGGAACATGTGCTTGAGGTGCTTGCTTGATCAGAATGTCCTGCTCTGCCCCCTACTCTGTATAAATGTGTAATTTGAGGTATATGGTCCCTTATGAGCTAGTTTCATTGCTCTCTTTCATTTAGGTTTTCAATCACTAGACCATGAAGATCAGATTGCTCTACTGAAGGGTTCGGCTGTTGAAGCAATGTTTCTTCGGTCAGCTGAGTTATTTAACAAGAAGTTGCTTGAGGGACACACAGACATTCTGGAGGAGAAAATTCGCAATAGTGGTAATACTTGTATTCCTCTGTTCTTCTGTTTATATTGGACCTTATAGAACCCAAAAGTCTGCACTGTTGCTATTATTTCTGACTATAAATACCAAAGAATATTCACATTGTAATTTATCTTTGTGTTAAAGACCCCACCGACATAGTCTGTGTTCATGTAAAAAGAGCTTATAACGCAAATCAATCAATATGTACAGATACTGCTGTAAAGCTCGGGGGACATATGATGTTATACAAAAAATATGCAAAGTACCACCCAGTTCTGTACGATTCCTAATTTACATCACCACCAACTTTATTTAGTCACCTTACCAGATAAAATGTATCTATTGGTATTTATATAACATAAAACCAGTGAATCTTAATTTCAAAAAATATTCATTTTGACTTTTGGAAATTTGAATGAACAACTTTTTTAATTTTTTGTGATTAAAAGATGATCTTTTGTGAGAGAACTTACACTGTAAACATCTTTTTTTCTCTTTTGGCTGGAGCTCTCCCTATATTTTACAGAGTGCTTAGCATTGTATGTTATGACTTGCCTGCTGTACAGGGCAGCGCAATCACAGTACATGCAGATTGTAAACTATGGGAAGTGCTAATACATAAGGATCAGGGAAACCAGCTATTTTAAGTGTAAGTTTTCTCACAAAAGATTACTGTTGTTTATATTTCCTAATACCGCTTAAACATTAAAAGCTAGACCTTTACACTGATCGTTTACAAATTAAATTTAGAGAAAAAAAAACAAATTTCTAGCCAGGTTCAGCTCAACTCAAGTTAAATATTCGCTTCAATTTGTAATATATTCCTTTTTCCTCATCCAGATTCAGTGGGTTTCATTTGATAATTAGTGCATGATAACAAGCCCAAACAGTAGATGAAGTGATAGCCATTGGGTTCCAGCTGTCTCTCATGCTGATGTGATACCATTGTTTTATTGTTTTTTCTCTTTCATGGAGTGCATATTGCCTTTTTTTGGCCGCTTTGTTGACGCACACATACGGTTTTGCATAATAATACAAAAGCATTCCTGCTTCAGATGTTGTTCAAATTAAAATCCTTTCAAATATTTGCTAATTAATCTAATTATAGATACAGTGATAAGGCTGCTGAGCAATATTTAATGACATTATGTTTGAACATTTCAGCAGTAGAATATGTTGGCATATGATTTCACTTGGTTAGTGCATTTTCAAACTGAAGTGTTGATGCACTTTTTGAACACTGCTAAATTAATATGTAATGCAATGTGATACAGGAATTTTGATAAACATGCCCATAGCAGAAATACCCTGTTTAAGTATAACTATCCTCAATAGATAAAAAAATAAGCAGACATACACCCTTCGGTTAGGAAGAAGTGCTGAAGACAATATAGAAGTCTTTAGGTACAAGTAAGGTCGGTTAAAATTAAGATTTTGTTTCTATTCATTTTGTTACACCCTCCACATAAATGTGCATTTTTCTCAATTTTATTTGATATTTTAAAATTTACGATAGAAATTACTGTAAGCGGGCTGGAAATGGACCTCTCGTCCTAAATCCCTGGAACTGGAAAAGTAAATTCTAGGAAGGTTAACTGGAAATCGACCAATCTCACGCTAAAACCTAAAAAACAAAAAAGACGCCTGGGCTTGGCTAATTGTGTCAACCCGCTCATAGTAGTTATTTGGTTTAATTTTCTCTCATTTCTTAATTTAAATGATATATAACCCTTATGTTCTTTTTTTTTTTTTACAAAAACAGAAAAGTTGAAGAAATGTAATAGTTCAGTAATGATTAAGAACCACATTATACAAAATTTACTTTATTAGCAAATTTCAAGTGATCTATTACAATGTTTGTATTGAAATTAAAAGAAACTTCACAATGTCACAGTAATATCATAGTAAATATTTTTTATAAATAGTATTCAGTTTAATATATGGATTGTGTGACTAATATATATATATATCGTTCATGCATTCATTTTGTTTATTTCCTACATACTTAGTCATAATGACAAGCTTGGTAGTTACTATATAGTAATTTATGTTATTATGGTGCAATGATCCTTAAACAAAGTGTTAACTTTTACCACCATCAACCATGCAATTAATATTATATTATTTATATGAATTATTAAGATTGTAAGCATTTTAAAATTCCCCTGTGCTGGTCTGGCAGTAATATATTTTCATGTATACCACAATGTTAAAACTATATATAATAATATTCATTTTATTAGAGGTTCCAGAGATATAGTGTTACAGTGTTAACCTGTTACGGATGAGAGAAGAAAGTAAATGAATTGTCTCATATACCCTATGTATAATTACGGAGTAATGCTGCGCTAGTGTTTGTGTAAATAGCTCCCTCTAGTGACAGAAGGGTTACTTTAGATAGAATGGGTTGCCAAGTTTCTACTTCAGGTTATTATTATTATTAACTTTTATTTGTAACGCGCCAACATATTCCGTAGCGTACAGGGAATGAAAAAAAAAAAATACAATGTTAACAAACGGCAGAATATGGAAGGCCCTGTCTTGAGCTTAGAATCAGGTTGATGATTTTCATCAGAGAAAGGCCTCTGTATGTTATTATGGTCTATTATCGCAGCTTACACTTGCTGTTTGTGAGAATAATACAGCAAATAATTATAGCCCTGTATTTATTTAATCTGCAATCACCATGCTAATAATTTAATAGATATAGTGGCAGATAAAAGCGAAAAAGACCCATCTAGTCTTCCCATTTTATTTGGCTTGGTTTCAAGAGCATGGACAACATTAACAGTATCAATAGTGGACCGATATTCTTTTAATAAATATGGCACATAACTTTTTAAGTTTTCCAACTTAGCTCTTTCTTTTCCAGGTATATCACACGACTACATAATTCCAATGTTTAATTTCTATAAGAGTCTTGGAGAACTGAAGATGACAAAAGAAGAATATGCTGTCCTCACAGCCGTAGTAATCTTAACACCAGGTATATCCTCATTAAACTCCCTTATATCATGTGATTATAACCTGTTATGGACAATGTACTGAGAGATAGTACAAGGTCCAGTTTAAAACTATGTGACTGTTGGATTTTTAAAATGAAAATACACATATTATATAAGTATACACATTTACTAATTAGCTTACAGTACACCTTATTAACTTGATTCTGTACGATCCTACATATCCTACACAATGTCTATTGTACTCTGCCCAAGAGAACAGTGTAGAAATGAAATACCAATTAATATTCTACACGACAGACACAATCTATCCTAGATACAGATTTCAGACTGAACTCCTTATTATTGAGGTGCAGCAGATATCCCGAGGCTTAATGAGCATGTGTTCTACATCTAAACTAGTCTATAGACCTTAGGGCAACAACAAAGGGTTTTGCAAAAAGCCAAACACTGAATTGCTTAAAACTCAAAATGTATGTAAAGAGAATCTAGAACTGTCCAAAAATGTTGAGCTTGCAGAATAAATAAAGTATTTATTACATATATTTTGCTTTTTTATATATGAGACATCTCAAGCATAATGCATTTATTAACCATAAAACCCACTGAACTAAATGACAGTTGACCCATTAAAAACTTAAACAGTTTATGATGACCTATTAACCCAAGAATATGCAGCATTTTTACTTACATAATTACAGAATACATTTCCTAATAAAAGAAGGAAACTTCTTCCATACGTACAAGGCAAACATTACATACAAACAAAATTATCTTCATTACAAATGGAAGAGTTTTAAAATAAATTATCAAAATATCAACATCATCCCTACCAATTGGGCTACTAAACTGCAGCACTCTATAATTTAAGTAGACAGCATTTTTTAGAGGATCCCATCACAGGAATCACATTTTTCTGATCTTTCTATGTTAAATATCCTAAACAATTTAATATAATCAATAATACTTTAAAATCTAGTATGTATAGAGAAACGTACTTCATAGCTTTTCTTTGTTTTTAACATCATGTGATATTTTACTGCTCTTTCAGTTCACTTGCCCTTTTATTTTTATATTGTAATTAAATTACTGTTTGGGCAATAGAATATATATATGTTTAAAATGGTATTGGATTACAAAAGTCAAGCTTTTGTGGGCACGTTTGCATGTCTCTGCCCTGGTTCCCAGAATGCAGTGTAATAATTGTATTTCTTGGAATTCGGAGAAGAGATAAGTTCTTTAACTTATTTTAGACATTCAAATGTGAACACAAATGTACTATTTTATATATATTTATATATATATATTATATTATATATATATATATATATATATTTTTAAGAGTGGAGCAGCCGTGAATGTCCATTAATCTAGTAATTATTAATACACATATATATATATATATATATATATATATATATACAGTGCCTTGCAAAAGTATTCACCTCCTTGTCCCTTTCCCTGTTTTGTTGCCTCACAACCTGGAATTAACAGGGATTGTTTGAGGATTTGCATCATTTAATTTACAGAACATGCCCACAACTATGAAGATGTTTTTTTTCTGTGAAGCAAACAACAAATAGGACAAAATAACAGAAAAAGTCAGTGTGCATAACTATTAACCCCCTAAAGTCAATACCTTGTAAAAGCAGCTTTTGCGGCAATCACAGCTCCAAGTCGCTTTGGATAAGTCTCTATGAGCTTGTCACATCTTACCACTGGGATTTCTGCCCATTCCTCCTTGCAAAACTGCTCCAGCTCCTTCAAGTTGGATGGTTTGCGCTTGTGAACAGCAATCTTTGACTCTGACCACAGCTTTTCTATTGGATTGAGGTCTGGGCTTTGACTAGGCCATTCCAACACATTTACACGTTTCCCCTTAAACCACTCAAGTGTTGCTTTAGCAGTGTGTTTGGGGTCATTGTCCTGCTGGAAGGTGAACCTCCGTCCTAGCCTTAAAATCACACAGAGTGGTACAGGTTGTGCTCAAGAATATCCCTGTATTTAGCACCATCCATCTTTCCCTCAACTCTGACCAGTTTCCCAGTCCCGGCTGCTGATAAACATCCCCACAGCATGATGCTGCCACCACCATGTTTCACTGTGAGGATGGTGTTCTTTGGGTTATGTGACATGTTGGGATTGCGCCAGACATAGCGTTTTCGTTGATGGCCGAAAAGTTCAATTTTAGTCTCATCAGACCAGAGCACCTTCCTCCATACATTTTGGGAGTCTCCCACATGACTTTTTTCGCAAACTCAAAACGTGCCATTTTGTAATGACTTTCTTCTGGCCACTGTGCCATAAAGCCCAACTCTATGGAGCGTACGGCTTATGGTCATCCTATGTACAAATACTTCAGTCTCTGCTGTGGAACTCTGCAGCTCCTCCAGGGTTACCTTAGGTCTCTGTGCTGCCTCTCTCATTAATGCCCTCCTTGCCCGGTCCGTGAGTTTTGGTGGGCGGCCATCTCTTGGCAGGTTTGATGTTGAGCCATGTTCTTTCCATTTGGTTATGATAGATTTGATGGTGCTCCTGGAGTTAATCAAACATTTGGATATTTTTTTATAACCTAACCCTGACTTGTACTTCTCAACAACATTGTCCCTTACTTGTTTGAAGAGTTCCTTGGTCTACATGGCAGTGTTTGGTTAGTGGTGCCTCTTGCTAAGGTGTGGCAGCCTCTGGGGCCTTTAAAAAAAGGTGTGTATATGTAAGGACAGATCATGTGACACTTAGATTGCACACAGGTGGACATCATTTCACTAATTATGTGACTTCTGAAGGTAATTGGTTGCACCAGAGCTTTTTATGGGTTTCATAAAAAAGGGGGTGAATACATACGCACATACCAATTTTCTGTTTTCTATTTCTAAAAAATAGTTTTATGTATATATTTTTCTCATTTCACTTCACCAACTTAGACTATTGTGTTCTGATCCATCACATAAAATTCAGATTAACAAAACATTGAACTTAAGGCTGTAATGTAACAAAATAGGTAAAACGTCAAGGGGGTGAATACTTTTGCAAGGCACTATATATATTATATATATATATATATTATATATATATATATATATATATATATTAATAATGAGCATTGCAGTATATTATGATACCTTTTGTATTGGACAAATGCCTTTTTTATATTGACATGTTTTCAATAGGTTTAAGTTTAACCTCTCTTTATCAAGTCAGACTTAAAGTTAGTTTTGACCACTCAAATATTATAGAAAATTATTTTTTTTCTTTCTGTCTTACACAAACTCATTACAGACAGACAGTACATCAAAGATAAAGACTCCGTGGAAAGGCTTCAGGAGCCATTTCTGGATATTCTGGAGAAGCTCTGCAAACTACATCACCCCAACAACCCTCAGCACTTTGCTCGGCTGCTGGGACGTGTCACTGAATTAAGGACATTTAGCCATCACCATACAGAAATGCTGATGTCATGGAGAGTCAATGATCACAAATTTACACCCCTCCTGTGTGAAATCTGGGATGTCCAATAATCAACGTTTTGCTTATTTCACAAAGTGCTACTTGGATTTAGAAGGCCTATATATATTATATATATATATTATATATATATATATATTTATTATATATATATATATATATATATATATATATATATACACATTTATTTTTATTGAACTAATCTGTTATTTTTGACACAAAGCATATATTTAAACTCCAGGAAAATTATTTAAAGACCATGTCAACCCCACGAAAATACATGCTTCAGTGGTTCAATGTACTAGTTCGGACACAACTCTATGTTAATGGAAAATACGTCCACCAAAGTTGCATTATTCATTTCCACTATTATTCAATAAAAACTGCATGTTCTTATCAGTTGTACAGGGGAGGATTTGTTAAAACCTTGGACTTTTGGTAATTGGAACCAATCTACTTCCCCCACACATGCTTTGAAGCTATCAGTTTCCAAGAATGAGTGCAAGTCCTGGTTCTGCAATAATGTAAATGCTATCTTCACAAAAGTATAGTGGATGCTGCCTTCAAATATTTTTCTTCTAATTAAAAAAACCTTGTTTTAGGATTTCTTTCCTGCCTAATTAAGCTTAGTCAGACTCATATTTTTCAAACATATACATATTTTTCCATTATATAGTGGTCCTTTAAGCCAAGATTTTTAAATAAGTGCATAGGCAGACTTGCTGGGCCTATGGCTCTTATCTGCCGTCAATATCTATGTTTCTATATTACTTTTCAGATTGCACATCTAGTATGTACTCACAATGTTATTTATTAGAATTAACGGATGTGATATTGTAAATGTGTAAAGTTAGGATTCAGTATTTCATTGTTATTTTTAGACTAGAGTTTAAAGGAGCCTCAAAATGGAGGTTTAATTGCTTTTGATACAAAAGTAGAATTTACCAAACGTTTTTATTAATTAAATACATTTACCTTGCTGATATTTTTAATTACTACAGATGTGCTAATTAGTAAATTTCCTTTTCTAAGATATAATTATATATATTTTTGATTCTATATATGTCCTGTATAAAATATTTTGCGTAGCTGATATAATTTTGGTATAATTCAAGTAAGATAAACATTCAAAATAAAAAAAAAACACAACTATAATAAAGATTGTTTATTTCCTACTATTTTGTCTCGAAAAGACTGTACATTATTGCCATTTACAGAAGGGAAATGTCTTTTTCAATAATTATTATAATTATTAGTAATAACAACCTTTATTTATAAAGCGCTAGTATTGTATGCAGCACTCTTTACAAGAGGTAAATAAACTATGAATACATCAAGTCCATGATACATAGCAGTATAGATAAAACATGGTGATACAGAAGAAATAGAGACCCCCAGCTCCTGAGAACTTACTTTCCAAAGGAGATTTTTAGGAAAGTGATACAAAAGGATTAGGGCGATGCATAATTAATAGTAGGTGGAAGCAGTGTCATCGTGAAGACACTTTAGCTACTGGAGACTCTGACTTAAAGGGCACATTTTAAACATTACATGGTTGGTTGTTATTAAAGGGATATCTAAGTGAGCTGGATTAATACATTTCTGCATTCTGTAGGCAAAAAGCAGCCTATGTGTATGCAGCACATCTCATAAAACATTTTATTTTAATTAATATCTAAAAATCCCTATATGATTATGTTGACACCCCCAGGGGGTGTCTACGCAACTTCATGATGCCCCCCCAATCAGCATGCAGCACCCGGGGAGCAATATTAACCCACTATTTATCTTCTGTTGCTTGCTCAGCCAATCTCCTTACAGCTTCCTGTCACATGTCAGCGATACACTACATTTCCCAGGCTCCTTTGCCTACATACCCCAAGCTGCATGCACCAGAGCCAATAGGAGAGCAGTGTTGTCATGCTGGTATATGACTCATCCTGCTTCCTGGCTATGCTGTGTGGTGTTGCCATAGCAACTAACATAGTGCTATGTATGAAATCTTTCTCTTAACAGGATTGGCCAAAACAAATTGAAGGGGTGTCATTTTAAACTGTCAGAAATTACAATAGATTTTGCTAACTTCAAGGTAAGTGTTTATTTTAGTATTTTTTCATTCAAACATTTTTTTCATATGCATTCATAATCCAGGAAAAGAAAATATCCCTTTAAGTGAAACCTGTTTAAATGTCATTGAAACTAATAGAAATACATAGCACACTTTAGTCTGTGGAGCTCATTGGCTGACAGAGGGCAAGCCCTTAAGAGCAGGTAAACTTATGAATAGTTGTTGTGCTCTGCGACCTTTATTTGAAACAAAAAAAAACAAATATTCCATGTCTTTTTAATGAGGCAGATATTTGCAATGGGTAGAGCAGCACAAAAGACGCCCTGTAGGCAGGATTGTGAGGTGGTCGTTAGAGAGGAAGAAAGGAGGTTGTCCTGAGCAGAATGAAAGGGTTATAGAGATATTATTAGAGACTAGCGACTTGCCCATCAAAAATGACGGGGCAATAAAATTTGAAGCCATGGCAATGCTGCTTGCCCACAATTTAAAGCTTTTGCTACTCTGAGGACCTTCGGCGCACATTGCGAGCCTCTCCCTTGTGTACTTTTGCTCCTCTGAGCAGCTTTGGCGCAATATACTGTATATAAACTGCAGTGTGAAAATGAAAAATGTTTTAGTGCAGTATAAAGTCTAACTTTTTATTTTCCATTATTAATTAATACTTATTAAATGAATGTACTTTAATAATTAATTCTGAATGAACAAATGTATTACGAAGTGCAAAGCATTAATGTATTCATAAAGTAACGGCAGTGTAAAATATGCTATTTAGCGTAATTTTTTTAATATATATATATTTTTTTTAATAATAATTAATTCATTACTTAATAAATTAATATACTTTACTATTTCTAATTAATATATCCAGCAATCAATATCCTGCAGAGCTAACAATCTCCCACGTTTTTCAATGCCTCAACGGCTTGCCTCGATTTGCAAGGCTAGTGGGAGTGCCTTCGGAGATTATTTCTGGCTAAGTCCTGCGTGTTTCAATGCCTCAACTGCTTGCCTTGCTTTGTGAGGCTCACAGGCGATAAGCACCTTCTGCGCTCATCAATAAGGGCTCAGTGTTTCAATACCTCAACTGCTGCTCGCCTCGCAGCTTATGAGCGCCTTTGGCGCTCATCGGCTAAGTGCTCTGAGCTTGGAAGACTTCTGTGCTTCAACGGCTCGCCTCGCTATGCGAGGCTCGCAAGCGTGACGATGATCCGTAGTTTGACAACTATTATATGTGATGAGATATTTGGATTCTGGTTGTGGTTGCTTATGGTGTTGTGGTATCTATTATTTTTTTATTGAAAACACTGACAGTTACAATACTTAAATGTAAATGGTCATGTGTTATGTGATTAGGACTGATGAAGTACATTTGACTAGACCTCAAGTGATTTATTACATATTTTACTTCTATTGCTTCTATTGCTCAGTCCTATGTACTTTATTGAACACACTGTTCTTTCTGCTCCTCTTCCCTCCCTTCTATCATACTCCCATACCCTCTGTTGCAGTCTCTACACAGAGCAGCATAGAAGTAGATCATCACCTCCCATTTATGTGTTGAGCTGCTCACCCTGTCACTTCATATCAGATCCTGCAGCTGGATGTAACACGGGAGTGAGAGAAAGAGATATGGCAGTAGCGTGGGAAAAACATATCAGTAGCGTGGGAAATACAATTTGTGTGGATGTGCCTTTACATTGAGTGCAGGGCCCCAAACATTCTTAATTCTGGGTTATAGTCCCTGATGCCCAAAACTAACATTGTATTTCCAATTTTTGACAATTTGTTACACCATCATGCTAGCCGGTTATAAGCAAGCTTTAAAATGACTCAGATATTAGCATGCATATTAATAAAATGTCCATATATTTTTATAAAAATCACCACAAATTTAAATACATAGACAGTGGTCAGCAAATATTGGGCCACAAAAATACACACACAAATAAAAAACCTTACCCACACCAAGGGGGGACACCCAGGACCTCTGCAACACTGCTTAAACCTCGAATTCTGTCAAATTTACAAAGTTTAGCCACTCGGAAATCTCCTAAGCAAGAGAAAAAATGGCCGCCGTAAAAAACGAAAACTAGGCTACACGACCCCTAAAGCCGCTAAATTACTCAAAGCAAATACGGCTTTTACAAAAACCTGTACGACCTACAACATACACCATTAGCAAGGACGCTTCATCAGACAAACCCGCCTACCACATACACATTCGCCGCCATTTTACAACACTAAGTTACACAATGCGGAAGTACACAGCTACCCTAACGGCTTCCCCTCGCGCACGCAGCCTATTTACACTACACACTTCACACATCGCTGACACTTACACCTCAGCTCCACAACACTGCAAACCTACATTGTATGCTGCAGGAACATCAAAACAGATTGTCAGCTTTTCAGAACAATGCTTCCTGCATGTATTACTTAGAAATAGGTAAAGTGAATTTATGAATTTACTACTTATTTCATTAGCATCACAAAATACATATACACAAAAAAAAACTATCGCCAATAAACTCAAAACACATTCACTGTGCGCCTCACAACAAGCGCCCAACGCTGATTATAGCACATACACTACACCAGGGGACAGCAATAAGCGCAAAAAAGAAGCAGATCAGCGCCACCTTACAATGACAGCAAAAGCGCCCTCTGATAAAAAAAAATACAACAAACAAGAGGGCTCGCAATGAGCGGCGAGATCTCAGACCACCACAAAAAATGATGTCTGTGCCAAAACACCATTCCTTGACTCCCACAATTCTATTGCTGTAATTTTTGACCGGGTAATTCGCTAGTATATATATATATATATCTGTAGTGGTGTGTAGGGGGCCCGCCAACCCGTGAAGTGTAGGGGCCCGCCCCACACTGGCTCCCCTGGGGACAGCAGAGGTACTTCACGCGGTGGGGGGTAGGTGAAGGGGAGCAGGTATCAGAAGAAGAGCAGCTATGGAAGGGAGCAGCTATGGGAGGATGGGAAGTTGTGCTGTTAAGTGAAGGGGTCATAGGGAGGGGAGCTCAGTTGGTGCTGGAGGGAGCCCATCACAAAAAAAAATTACAACTCTCCCGCGGGGAGGGGCTCCATTTATTTTTTTTTTTTTTGCAGTGGGGTCCTCTATTCTCTAGCTACACCACTGAATGCAGCATTCACATTATATGCATGCACTCTTTACTGTAGGGCTCTACTTTTTTTTCTTGCCAGATGATATTTGTTACTTTTTGTGAGGATGTGTCCTTGTAATGAGCTTTTAATAAACTGTATGAAAGCTCTAGCAGTTTTAGATACCACTTTCCAATTGTTCAGATAGAAGCTTTGTCTCTGTATTCAAACTCTCCACTCATCTCAAGAATCTGATCAGCAGAAATCAAAATGGCAAATTTCCAAGGAGTGTAACTCTTTCATAGAAGATAGAAACCAATTGTACAGTTTGTCCTCCAACCTAGCTAAAGAGCTTAAAGGGGTTAAAGGGGTACTGTTACTTTAACAGGAAGTTGGTTTTATCTTAAGGAGCATTAAAAACTGTCTATACATTGTCCTAGACATTTTTCTCACCAGCAAATCTATCCTTACATATTTAGCATTGAATGTGCCTCTCCTGTATGCTAATGTGCTGCTCAATGTGGGGTTGAAATCAAATAGCTTTAGAACCTCATGCTCTTTAAGACTATCTAAAAAAATATTTTAGGGGAATCCCTTTAAAGGACCGATACAATGCCCTAACAACATGAACAAGATGTTTTGTTTAGACAAATATAAATATTGAAAATAATCAACACATATTTCAAAAATAGCGCCTCTTGCTAGGGCATTCCATGGTCCTGCACAGGTTAATGAGCAAACTGTTTTTATAAAGTAAAGATAATAATAGAGCCTTTAACTAATTTCCATTTATATGCAGTAAAATCCTATTTGGTTTCTGATTATCAGCTTTCCTAAGGGTGGAAGTAGGCTTCTATCTGCATAATAGAAAATGGCAGCTTCACCTGCCAGTGCTTTCATAAGTCCAATTAAAAGCTAATTAGTTTATCAGGACACACACCTCATGAGTAAACAGATGAAAGAAGAGGCTAAGTGAAGATAATTAAACCCTGCAATAAAGAAAAAAAATACACATACAAGTACAATATTTAAAGCCTAGAATTTACCTTTTATTCAAGTTCCGTTATTTAAAAGAAGAAAACTTCGACCACCTGTCGTCCTTTAATTAATTCTCATGTTAATTTATTATACGTGACTGCATTGTGTCTTAGCACTTTCCAATTATTTCCTTCCCATTTCTGTAAAGTAGTACTTCCAGGGGCATATAAAGGGCAATTGCAATTCTCCAGCAACGTGAATAGCAGAAGTAATACACATTAGTATAAAAAAACTTTTATAGTCACATTAAAATGTGTTCTTGTGATCTCCGATTGCGCATCCATACTGGCTAAGCTGGTCATAACTTGGCTCCTTTTAACCTTCTCTCCATCAACTAAATATCTAGCTTGATTTAATCCATTTGTCCTTCTAAAAAAATCTCTTTGTCCTTTAAAAAAAGTATAGAATAGAAGATTGAGAAGAGGTAAGCTCCTTGCAGGCAATGTTGGGCAGGTTACCAAAACTCCAAGTCACAATGTACCAAATGTGGTGAGGCTTCTACCAAATTTCTAACCCACAAAGGTCCGTTTGGCTTGTGGTGTACGTATGTATTCAAAAAACACAAAAGTAAATAATAATCATGTAGCAATGTTTATTATTCTTAGCCTCAGCTGTTCAATCACACAAGGCTAAGGGACCCCACCAAATCGATCGGCTCAGCAAAATGCAAGAGATAGTTAAAGAGAGGCAGAGATGATTTCAAGGTTGAAGTCAAAGCAGCACAGTGAGGTCCCCATATTTATAGCAAATCAGAAACAGGAAGTAATATAGCGAACATTATAGAACATTTTTGTTAAATAAACGAACCACAGGCTACATGATAGGGCGTCTACAGTTATAAGTCACTTTCTTTGATACAAACTTACACTCCTACATTTTATGACCTGGAAGCATAGAAACCTTTATTTCAATCATGGACCTAGAGGTTCACTATGAAAAACAATGATACACTCCCCTGACCATCATACTGGAAAACAGAGGGGCATGGGTCAGCTTGGAACACTACTGGAGAATCAGTTTGGCTTCCTATGCGGAGCAAAGAGAGAATGTTCTTAGGCCCTCTATACCACTGTGTGACCCAAAAATGGAATATGCAGGACTAAGTGATCCCGACATGATTACACAGAATATGCCTCTGCAGATCCAGAATTCTTGGCTCCCCAGAGGTTCAATGTCATGTTGGGTGGATTGCAGAGTGCACACAATAACCCACTGTATCTCGAACACACTAGGCAGCTACACTTCACAAGAAAAAATGGTCATCTTCACCAACCAGCATGCTCCAAGGATACAGAAGACTCCTCCACTATTTCTTACAAGGCTAAACAGAAATAACGCCTCTGCTATATTGCAAACCAGCAAAAAATCCGGACCTGTGCCACACATGCTGCCAGCAATTAAGTATCTCAGCATTCTGAAGCTAGAAAGCAAGGGACAGGCTGATATGGCTGACACTGACAAGAAGAACATTTGAGCATAGCGTAGGAATCGGGGGTACGTGGGGGGCGTAGAGCCCTGGGTGTCACCTCTTTGGGGGTGCCAAAAATTGTCCCCTCCTGCCTTCCACTGCACATTCCCCTTCCCCTGGTCCCTGCTCCCCTGCTCCTGCTCCCTGCTCTCTGCTCGTGTCTGCTGGGCAGGGAGAGGAGCTAGCAGACCGGCAGCACGAGCAAGAGGTAAAGAGACAGGGGAGAGGGGAGGCATGGGGGGACAGAAGGAGACATAGAGGGAGGGAGAGGCAAGGGGAGAGAGGAGATATGGAGGGAGGGGAGAGGCATGGGGAAGAGAGGCAAAGGGGAAAAAGGAGACACATAGAGGAGAAAGGAGAAGGGGGAGACATGGAGAGAGAAGGGTAGACATGGGGAGAGGGGGAGACATGGGGGAAGGAAGAGGCTTGGGGAGGGAGAGGCATGGACGAGGGAGAGGCAATGGGGGAGAGGCAGGAGACATGGAGGAAGTGAGAGGCATGGGGGAGAGGGAGAGAGGAGGCATAGGGGGGAGAGAAGGAGACATAGAAGGAGGGAGAGGCATTGGGGGAGAGAGACATGGAGGGAGAGGTATGGGGGAGAGAAGGAGACATGGAGGAGAGGCATGAGACATAGAAGGAGGGAGAGGCATGGGGGAGAGGAGACATGGAGGAGAGGGATGCAAGGGGGGAGAGAAGGAGACATGGAGGGAGAGGCATGGGGAAGAGAGGCAAATGGGAAAAAGGGAGACACATGGAGGGAGAAAGGGAAGGGAGAGACATGGAGGGGAGTGGGAGAAACATGGGGGAGACATAGGGGAAGCATGGGGGAGACGGGGGAGAGAATGAGACATGGAGGGAGAGGCATGGGGGGAGAGAGGCATTGGGGGAGAGAAGGAGACATGGAGGAAGGGAGAGGCATGGGGCAGGGAGAGGCATGAGGGGAAAGAAGGAGACATGGAGGGAGAGGCATGGGGAAGAGAGGCAAAGGCGGAAAAGGGAGGACACATGGAGGGAGAAAGGGAAGGGAGAGACATGGAGGGAGTTGGGAAACATGGGGGGAGACATGGGGAAGCATGGGGGGAGAGGGGGAGAGCATGAGACATGGAGGGAGAGGCATGGGGAGAGAAGGAGACATTGAGGGATGCAGAGGCATGGGGAAGAGAAGGAGACATGGAGGGAGGGAGAGGCATGGGGAAGAGAGGCAAAGGGGAAAAGGGAGACACATGGAGGGAGAAAGGGAAGGGGGACACATGGAGGGAGAGGGAAACACAATGGGGGAGAGGGGTAGAAATGAGGGAGAGAAGGAGGCATAGAGTGAGGGAGAGGCATGGGGAAGATAGGGGAGACATGGAGGGTAGAGGGGGAAACATGAGGAGAAGAGGGGGAGACATGGGGAGAGGTAAGCATGTGGGGAGAGAGGGAGGCATGGGGAGAAAGGGAGATGGGAGACATGGGGAAGAGGGAGACATGAATGTAAAGGGAGAGGCATGGGGGAGAGAGGCAAGGGGAAAGAGGGAGACACATGAAGGGAGAGAGTAGGTAGGGGTCGACATGGAGACGAAAGAGAGATAAAGAGAGCGATAGAATGATAGGGGTATAAGCCCAATGCACCTATTTTACCACAAAATACTGGGGAAAAATGATGTGACTTGAGCATAAGCCGAGGGTGGGAAATGTTGCTGCACCCCTGAGTCCCACTTGTGCCCTCCGTGTCCCCCTCTTGTGTGCCCTTTTCTTTTGTCCCCCCTCCCTCCCATCCCCTGTGTCTCTTCACCCCCTCTCCCTTCCTGTGTCTGCTCCCCCCTCTCTTTTCCCTGTGTCTCTTCCCCCCCCTCCCTTATCACCCACCTCCCTCATTCTCAACCTCCCTCCTCAACCCCCCTCCTCATCCTCAACCTCTCTCCTCAACCCCCCTCCTCATAATCAACCCCCTCCTAAACCCCCTCCTCATCCTCAACCCCACCCATCTTCAACCCCCTCCTCAACCCTCCTCCTCATCCTCAACCAGCCTCCTCATCCTCATCCTACCTCGTCATCCTCCCTCCTTATCCTTAGCCTCCCTCCTCAACCCCCCTCCTCATTCTAAACCCCATACTCAACCCCCTCTTCAACCCCCCTCCTCATCCTCAACCCCATCCTCAACCTCAACCCCCCTCCTCATCCTTAACCTACCTCCTCATCCTCCCTTCTCATCCTCAACCCCCCTCCTCATCCTCCCTCCTCATCCTCAACCTCCCTCCTCAACCCCCCCTCCTTATTCTAAACCCCCTCCTCAACCTCCATCCTCAACCCCCCTCCTCATCCTCAACCCCCATCCTCATCCTTAATCCCCCTCCTCAACCACCTCCTCAACCTCTCTCCTCAACCTCGACCCCCCTCCTCATCCTCAACCTCCTCCTCAACCTCAACCCCCCTCCTCATCCTCAACCACCTCCTCAACCTCTCTCCTCAACCTCAACCCCCCTCCTCATCCTCAACTTCCCTCCTCATCCTCCCTCCTCATCCTCAACCCCCTACTCATTCTAAACCCCCCTCCTCAACCTCAACCCCCCCATCCTCAACCCCCCATCCTCATCCTCAACCCCCCCATCCTCAACCCCCTCCTCATCTTCAACCCCTCTCCTCATCCTCAACCCCCCTCCTCATTCTAAACCCCCCTCCTCATCCTAAACCCCCCTCCTCATCCTAAACCCCTCTCCCTTTCCCCTCACTTACCTCCATCTGCAGCTTTTCCTCCGGCCTCTGACGCGCCTTCCTGTGTCGGCACCCGGTATATGCTAATTAAGTGGCGCGAATGTGACGTCACGTCATTAGCATATACCGGGTGCCAACGCAGGAAGGAGCGGAGGCCGGAGGAGAAGCTGCAGATGGAGTTAAGTGAGGGGAAAGGGAGAGGTCGAGGTATTTAGAGGGGTAAAAGTGAGGAGGGGGGATTAGAATGAGATGGGGGTTTAGAATGAGGAGGGGGGGTTGAGGATGAGGAGGGGGAGGGAAGGAGACACGGGGGGTTAGAGAGACACAGGGGGGAATTAGTGACTCGAGTATAAGCGTTGGGGCCCCTTTTTAGCCTTAAAAAAAGGGCTGAAAAACTCGGCTTATACTCGAGTATATGCAGGTATATATATATATATATATATATATATATATATATATATATACACATATATGTTTGCACTGGGGGGGGGGGCAAACTCAGGGATATGGGATGTTCCAAGGGAGGGTGTGATGCTGAGGGAGCCTTGGGTTTTGGGGAGTGAATGATGCTCCTGAGGGGGGCCTGGGGGTTGGGGAGTGAATATTAGCTGCTGAGGGGCCCTGGGGTGTTTGGGGGGTAAGTATGGCAATCTGAGGGTGTTGGGGGGTGAAAGGTGCTGCTATGGGGCCCTGGGAGTTTTGGGGGGTGAATATGTGCTGCTAAGGGGGCCTGGGGGGTGATTATTGCTGCTGAGGGGCGTTGGGGGGTGAATGGTGCTGCTGAGGGTGTTGGGGTGTGAATGGTGCTGCTGAGGGGGGGCCTGAGGGTGTTGGCTGTGAATGGTACTGCTGAGGGGGGCTTGGGGGTGTTGGAGGTGAATTGTGCTACTGAGGGGGCTTGGGGGTAAATATTGCTGATGAGTGGGTTGGGAGGTGAACTGTGCTGCTGAGGAGGGCTGGGGGGTGGGGTGAATGGTGCTGCTGAGGGGGCCTGGGTGGTCCACTGTACTACATAAAGGAACATTTTCACAAAAAAATAGTTTTACAAGAAAATGTAGTTTATTTATATATATATATATATATATATATATATATATATATATATAAAACATGGATTGTTTGAGGATTTGCATCAATTAATTTACAGAACATGAAGATGAAGATGTTTTTTTTTTATTGCGAAGCAAACAATAAATAAGACAACATAACAGAAAAAGTCAATGTGCATATCTATTCACCCCCTAAAGTCAATATTTTGTAGCGCCACCTTTTGCGGCAATCACAGCTCCAAGTCGCTTTGGATAAGTCTCTATGAGCTTGCCACATCTTACCACATCTTACCACTGGGATTTTTGCCCATTCCTCTTTGAAAAACTGCTTCAGCTCCTTCAAGTTGTATGGTTTGCACTTGTGAACATCTGACCACAGATTTTCTATTGTATTGAGGTCTGGGCTTTGACTAGGCCATTCCAACACATTTACATGTTTCCCCTTGAACCACTCAAGTGTTGCTTTAGCAGTGTGTTTGGGGTCATTGTCCTGCTGGAAAGGTGAACCTCCGTCCTATCCTCAAATCACGCACAGAGTGGTACAGGTTTTGCTCAAGAATATCCTTGTATTTAGCACCATCCATCTTTCCCTCAACTCTGACCAGTTTCCCAGTCCGACTGCAGACTGGTGTTCTGTGATGTGTTTGGTTTGCACCAGACATAGCGTTTTCTTTGATGGACGAAAAGTTCAATTTTAGTCTCATCAGACCAGAGCACCTTCCTCCAAACATTTTGGGAGTCTCCCACATGCCTTTTTGCAAACTCAATATGTGCCATTTTGTTTTTTGCTGAAAGTAATGGCTTTCTTCTGGCCACTCTGCCATAAAGCCCAACTCTATGGAGCGTACGGCTTATTGTCGTTCTATGTACAGATACTCCAGTCTCTGCTGTGGAACTCTGCAGCTCCTCCAGGGTTACCTTAGGTCTCTGTGCTGCCTCTCTGATTAATGCCCTCCTTGCCCAGTCCATGAGTTTTGGTGGGCGGCCGTCTCTTGGCAGGTTTGCTGTTGTGCCATGTTCTTTCCATTTGGTTATGATAGATTTGATGGTGCTCCTGGGGATCATCAAACATTTGGATATTTTTTTATAACCTAACCCTGACTTGTACTTCTCAACAACATTGTCCCTTACTTGTTTGGAGAGTTCCTTGGTCTTCATGGCAGTGTTTGGTTAGTGGTACCTCTTGCTTAGGTGTTACAAGCCTCTGAAGCCTTTCAAAAAAGGTGTGTATATGTAATGACAGATCATGAGACACTTAGTCCCTCATTCAATTGTGATTTGCCGAATTGAATAGGGCTCTAAATAATATTAATAGTATATGCACACAGCATATATTTTTTACAGAAGGTCTTCGTTAGTGAAGATCTTGCTTGTGGATAGAAGTTCACTAACTAAAAACTTCTGTAAAAAATATGCTATGTGCTTATATAGAACCCTATTCAATTGGCCAAATCACAATAAAATGAGGCCCTTAGATTGCACACAGGTGGACATCATTTCACTAATTATGTGACTTCTGAAGGTAATTGGTTGCACCAGAGTTTTTTATGGGCTTCATAACAAAGGGGGGGAATACATAAGCACATGACAATTTTCTGTTTTCTATTTCTAAAAAATATTTGTATTTATATATTTTTCTCATTTCACTTCACCAACTTAGACTATTATGTTATGATCCATCACATAAAATTCAGCTTAACAAAACATTGAACTTAAGGCTGTAACGTAACAAAATAGGTAAAAAGTCAAGGGGTGAATACTTTTGCAAGGCACTGTATATGGCACTGTAGGGTGGCCAGGGGTTCAAAAAAATAAATGTTTTCCCCTAACTGCCTTGAGGCTATACCAACATGCCACTCTGAGCAAAATTGGACTAAATATAGAATAAAGCTGCTAATCTTATCTAAACAACTTAATTACTGATGCAGTACTTATGGACTAACTGCATCTAGACCATGGCTTATCCAATTTTTATTAAATTTAAACGCTTTTTAGATTACAATGTAGTTGGATCAAATAATATAACTGAATTACCTGAAATTTACTATACCAACACAATTTTAGGTTGTTAGATTGAATAGTTACCTTTTAAGAATCTAAAATAGTAATATATCACTTGTTCACAGCTTCAGATTTGTGGTTCATAATATAATAAGATTGCCCACTGGATGCAGCAGACTTACTGGTCTATGGGCCTCATTCAATTACGATTTGGCCAATTGAATATAGCTCTATATAAGCAGATAGCATACTTTTTTTTACAGAAGTTTTTAGTTAGTGAAGACCTTCACTAACTAAAAAGTTCTGTTAAAAAAAAAAGTTCTGTGCTTATATAGAGCCCTATTCAATTGTCCAAATTGCAACTGATTAAGGCCCAGTGTAATTTAAATGAACATAGCCTAGGGCCTCATTCAAATGCGATTTGGCAATTGAATTCTTTGGACTTGTACTGGAATTACCAAATCTTTTGATGCCATTCTAGTGTAATACAGATTATAACGTGTTCCATGTCTTTGCTAACACTCTGCTTTGACTCATGTTTTACAAACTAGTCTCAAACAATACAATACTTTTACTGTTAGTTTATAATGTGAGCACATTTTAACAATTTATTAGGAACATTTTAACCTTAGCCATAAAGAATATGAGCAATTTATGGAAAGCCAAATCTCTTACTGCCTGGTATTGAATCGTTCTCCTTGTAGATCTACTGCTATAGGCATTTTCAAGTTACTTATATTGCTATAACAACTACTGTATGGTATGTCTATATTTACTCTGCTGGCAAGATGGTCTGGACTCCACATTACATTTATATTGTACCTTCTGTCAATTTCACAATAAAAATAAAGTTAAAAAGGTGTTCTTTTTGCTCTTTCCAATCTCAAATCTCAGAAAATATCCATACAGTCTACGCTAGGGATTCCAGTATACTGCACCAACAGACACAATACACAGTAAATACACTGATAAACTACATATGCTAGGGAGGAGCAAAAAGGTAACACCACTTTAGAATTACATCTTCTCTATGAAAATTGAGTTTTCCCTAACATAAAGTATATTGCAAATCTTACATATCAAAAACAGATGTTTTACAACTAAGCCATCTCTCTACATGGCTATGTACACACAGAAAAAGGTATATATCTAATATGCTATTTGCTAAAGTAATGGATGTTCTAATTATTAACTCGTGCCATTATATATATCACATATAATAGTTGTCAAACTGCGAGATGTCGTCACGCTTTGCGAGGTGCGTACGAGTTAGGCGATGAGCATCACATGTGCTCATGGCTTGCGAGCCTCGCGAAACGAGGCGAGACGTTAACGTGTTGGACTTAGCCGATAAACGCTGAAGCCACTCATCGCTGCGAGCCTCGCAAAGCGAGGCGTTAACACGCAGCACTTGGGCCTTTGGTGCTCATCGCCTACCAGCCTCGCGAGCTGTTAAGCCACTACAAAGCGCTGGACCGAAAAACACTTCCCAAACGTGGGATCGCCTTGGCGTGCAATCGAGTCACAACAGCAGGACTTAGAAAAAAAAAAGATACAAGATGCAAAAAATTACGAGACAAAAATCAAAAAACAATAAAAACATACTAAATACACCCCAAAAATTACAAAAACATGCCAGACAGCACGGTGTAACAGCCAGGAGTGAGGTGGAACGCAAATTTAACTTGATTTAGTCGATTTTCACCACTCGAAAGTAGCCTAAACGAGGAAAAAAATGGGCGCCGCAAAAAATTATAACGAGGCTACACGACCACGGACCGCGCAAAACACTGCCAACCGCGTAGCACTTTACACATCACACTTTGACCTACAAAATACACTATTACAAAAGACGGAAAATACTCACGAGACGCGTAACACTTTGATAACATTACGTCTATACAATAAACCAACAGCTTTACCTCGCGCACGCAGCCTATTTAGAACAATTGAAACATTCATTACACTTTATCAGCAGGGAACCAATACTCAAAATGTATATTCTATGCAGACGGAAAATACAAACATATTGTTAGCTCTTCAGCCTATTGCTCGCTGCATATATCAATTATAAATAATTAAAGTATATTAATTTATTTAAGAAATCATTAATTATTACTTAGTACATGACATGTGATGAGCGACGAAGGCGTTCAGCGCAAGCCTCGCAATGAGCGCCAAAGGTCCTCACACTCCAAAACGGTTTACATTCTGTGTCAAACAGCATTCCCATGGCTTGAAATTTTATTGCCCCGTCATTTTTGAAGGGCAAGTCACTAGTATATATATATATATTTATATATATATATACAGTAAATTAAGGGGTTTATATAAGCACTTTAAAAACCCTAGCTACAACAAATACTCCTACATTGAGCAACAATTTAAAAAAGGAAAAAACTTTTCCACCCAAGTGCTTTTTAACCCTCCATGTGATGTGCAGAACCCATCCGGTTAGATCATGGGCCTTTTAAGTCATTAAGTCTTTCATCCAGCACATTATCACAGAAGTGAAAAGAAAAAGAAATCAGAATGTATATATATATATATATGAACTTGTTTATATCTGGACCAGGGGCGGAGCTACCAGTGGGGCAGAGATTAGTGTGTGCCTGTTTAAAAAGAGCATTTCTACTGGAGCTCCAATAGGTGGCAGTGTGAAACAGTTCAGCATGCTGGCGCTGTGTATCAGGGAAGAAGGTAAAAGATCAAGTACTGCAAAGTGACAGCAAAGTACAGGGGTGATCCATTCTGTAATAAACAAAGGAGATAGGGATGTGTGCTATGTTTGGTGGGTGCTGAGAGGGGTTGGAGGCTGTGTGAGAATGGATGCTGATAATGACTGGGTGCTATGTATGGATTGATGCTAAGAGGGGTGGATTCAGTAGGGAGTGTGGATGTTGAGAGGGACTGGGCACTATTGGCCGCACCAGAAATCAGTCAAATTTTTGGGGGCTCAACTTTCTTTTTGCACCAGGGCCCTCCAATCTCAAGCTCTGCCACTGATCTGGACCTCTATTTTTTGTAAATGTTCAACCAATAAATTACACAGACAAATGACAAGATATCAAGTCAAGATAAAGTTGATAACTATATAAGTATATACTGTATCACATATAATAGTTGTGAAATTGTGAGTTGTCGTCACGCTTGAGAGCCTCGCGAAGTGAGGCAAACCGTTGATGCATAGAAGCTTTCCGAGCTCGGAGCACTTAGGCGATGAGTGCTGAAGGCACTCATCACCCTGTAAGCCTTGCAAAGCAAGGCAAGCAAGTGAGGCAATGAAACATGCAGGACTTAGACTGAAATAGGCGCCGAAGGCACTCCCACTAGTCGTGCTCATCGCCCTGCGAGCCTCGCAAAGCGAGGCAAGCAGTTGAGGCATTGAATCATGCAGGACTTAAACTAAAAAATGAGCGCCAAAGGTGCTCCTGCGAGCGTTGTGAAGCGAAGCGAGCCGTTGAGGCATTGAAACCTGAGCACCGAAGGAACTCCTGCGAGCCTCGCAAAGCGAGCAGTTGAGGCATTGAAACACACAGGATTTAGCCTGCAAGCAGTTAAGAAAAGCGGGTCTTACTTAGGCTGCAAGCAGTTGAGGAACGCAGGACTTCTAAAAAAAAAAAAACAACCTTGCAAAAATACGAATTTAACGGCCGAACATCGCAAATCAAAAAACACGAAAAACACAAAAATAAATAAAATAAAAATACACTCACACACAGCACAGGGGGAACGCCAGGGAGTGAGGTTGCACGCGAATTTAAGCCGAATTTCAGCACTTGAAAATCGGCTCAGCAAGAAAAAAAATGGCAGACTAAAAATATGAAAAAGCTAAAGGAGACCGAAGCGCGCAAATCAATTCCAGGCACGTACGAATTAGCCAGAACGTAGGAGATACAAAATATACCATTACAACGGAAGGAAAATGCTTGCGAGCCAAGTAACACATAGAAAAAAGCCGCCATCTTACAAAACTAACTTGCAACTAATAAAATTACGATTCTAAAATGGAGCTTTACCTGCCTAAACAAACGGTTTGGACTCGTGCACGCAGCCTATTTACACCGCACACTTGGCACATTGCTGACACTTTCTCCTCAGGTGATCAACAGTCCAACTGTACATTTTCTGCTGCAGGAAAATCCAAACAGATTGTTAGCTCTTCAGGATATTGATTGCTGCATATTAATTGTAAATAGGTAAAGTATATTAATGTATTAATTAATTAATTAATTATTATAAAAAAATATATATATAAAAAATAAAAATAGGTTAAATATCATATTTTACACTTTAAACTTGAAGTACAGTAAGGGGAGAGTAGGGGAGAGGGTCGCAATGAGCGGCCAAGGTCCGCAAAGGAGCAAAAGCCTTACATTGTGTGGCAAACAGCATTGCCATGGCTTAAAATGTTATTGCCATCATTTTTGACGGGCAAGTCGCTAGTGTATATATATTTGTACACATATGTAGAAATTCCTCAGAGCATGGTAAAGAATTAAAAGCTGAAAAGCTAGATAGTGCAAAAGAATGTTCCTCGCCCTCCCTAAGGGATTCACGAGTTATTAAACAAATCACAAGTTATTAACACTCTAAGTGAATGCCTCAAAACAAGAGTAGTAGCATAAAGGCAACAATTGTATAAAATAATATCAAATTAGATACACAGAACCCAATGTTCCTCTATGAACTGCAGTATACACACACACAAAAAATACAAAACCTATACTATATAATATATACATTACACACCCACAGTACCATGCTAAGTATATGATAGAAGCAGTCCAGGTAAGTTCAGTCATTTTTGTGAGCCATGTCATTCAATCATTGGAAGACTAAAAAAATGCAGGTAAACTGGTGAACACTAACAAGCAACACGGATTATATCAAATCACCAATATACAATGATAACTTATGGAGGTGTTCTGGAAGTTATATCTATTGCTGTGAAATTGAAAGCTCTTCTTAAACAGCTGTAATGACAAATAGCTCTGAGACAAGATGAGATGAAGCTATAGTCTTTACATACATGCTGTAGAAAGTGTTTATTGCATGTTTCAGATCGCAAGACTTGCTGACTAAGGCCTACATTCCAAGGCTCTTCTAAGAATTGAGCTCCGGGGCAAACCCCCTGGGTGCGAGTCAGTAAGGTCTGCTTCTGTTTTTCCAGGAGCCATAGAATAGCTCCAGTACTTAGCTTTTCTAAACTCCTGTAGTTGCTGGTCAGCCTTCCTTTTCCTGAAGCCATGGAATGGAGGCCTTGGTTCTTTCCTTTGGAAGCCATGGAATGGAGGCCTTGGTTCTTTCCTTTGGAAGCCATGGAATGGAGGCCTCAGTGGTTGGTGTGTAGTGGCAGTTTTCTTATGCTTCTTCATAATAATTATATTACAAATGCATACCTTTATAATTGAAGCATTAAGATTGATTATGTGAAACCTCAGAGTATAAAAGCCATGGGTAGGCATCATCCACTCATAGACAAGTAATCAGCTACCTGTTGTGCTGAAAGTTTGTGGAGGAAATCATTTAAAGCTGAACTGTTTGAGTTGTTGAATTATTGAAATTGCACTACTTTTCTAAAGTCTTACCTGGTGAGAATTGGTTCCAAAATAGTATCTATGTAGGAGTTGAGTAACCCCAGAGTCCAATGGTAGAGCCTGTTCTGAGTCTTAGGCGGAGATCCACCTCCACCTCCTAGTTGTTAGTTATTCACATTTAAAGGCATACCTACGTTTCCTGAATTATTAATGCATATGATAGGGGAGAATCCGTAGTGTAAGAAAACATTTTTTGCATTAAAAAAATAAATAAATAAATAAACATTAAGAAACTCACTCTGATGTTTGCTACATCTCTTGAGTTTCCAAGCAGCAGCTTTTGTGAGCTGACACCCCTAAAAAGCTCTGCTAAAATGAGCATAAAATTCAACAATTTGTTTTGGCTAATCACAGGCAGCTATACATATTAATACAATGTAACAATCAATCATGGCAGTTTGTGTAGGAAGGAATCATGGGATGCGAAGTCTCCTTGTAGAAGGAAGTAGGAGGGGTCAGACACGGATCTGTAGATCTGTGCAGCGAGCTACTTCTGGCTTTAATGTTTGCAAAGGGTTAAAATCCGTATTTGAATGCAGTGTTTCTATTGGTAGGTATCAGGTGCCTATGTAAGCAGTTATTGGGTGTGGGAAACAAGTTTTATTTTTAAATAAAATGAATCTGTAGGTGTATATCTAGTGATGTCGCGAACATAACATTTTCGGTTTGCAAACCGCGAATGCGAACCGCCGCAAATGTTCGCGAACTGGCAAACTTGGCAAACCGCCATAGACTTCAATGGGCAGGCGGATTTTAAAACCCACAGGGACTCTTTCTGGCCACAATAGTGATGGAAAAGTTGTTTTAAGGGGACTAACACCTGGACTGTGGCATGCTGGAGCAGGATCCATGTCAAAACTCCCACGGAAAATTACATAGTTGATGCAGAGTCTGGTTTTAATCCATAAAGGGCATAAATAACCTAACATCCCCCTCCATCATCATCCTCCCCTGTATCTCTTTACCCCCTCCCTCATCATCCTCCCCTGTGTCTCTTTCCCCCCTTCCTCATCACCCTCCCCTGTGTCTCATCCCCCCTCCCTCATCATCCTCCCACCTCCCTTATCATCCTCCCCTGTATCTCTTTACCCCCTCCGTCATCATCCTCACCTGTGTCTCTTCCCCCCTCCATCATCATCCTCCCTTGTGTCTCTTTCCCCCCTCCCTCATCATCCTCCCCTGTGTCTTTTTCCCCCCTCCCTCATCATCTTCCCCTGTGTCTCTTCCCCCCCTCCCTCATCATCCTCCCCTGTGTCTCTTTCCTTCCTTCCTCATCACCCTCCTCTGTATCTCTTTACCCCCTCCCTCATCATCCTCCCCTGTGTCTGTTTCCCCCCTCCCTCATCATCCTCCCCTGTGTCTCTTCCCCCCTCCCTCATCATCCTCCCCCCTCCCTTGATGATAAGGGGGGGAAGAGACACAGGGATAAGTGTGAGGGGTGTTATGGTAAGGGGTGTTAGGGATAAGGGTGAGGGGGTTAGGTGTTAGGGTGAGGGGTGTTAGGGCTAAGTGTGAGGGGTGTTAGGGTGAGGGGTGTTAGGGATAAGTGTAAGGGCTGTTAGGGTGAGGCATGTTAGGAATAAGTGTGAGGGGTGTTAGGTCTTAGGGATAAGTGTGAGAATGTTAGGGTTAGGTGTTAGGTTGATGGGTGTTATGGATAAGTGTGAGGGGTGTTAGGGTTAGGGTAAGGGGTGTTAAGGATAAGTGTGATGGGTGTTAGGGTAAGGGATGTTAGGGTTAGGTGTTAGGGTAAGGGCTGTTAGGGATAAGTATAAGGGGGTATTAGGGTTAGGTGTTAGGGTGAGGGGTGTTAGGGATAAGTGTGGGGGGTGTTAGGGTGAGGGATGTTAGGGTTATGTGTTAGGGATAAGTGTGAGGGGTGTTAGGGTTAGGGTAAGGGGTGTTAGAGATACGTGTGAGGGGTGTTAGGGTTAGGTGTTAGGGTGAGGGGTGTTAGGGATAAGTGTGAGGGGTGTTAGGATTAGGTGTTAGGGTGAGGGGTGTTAGGGATAAGTGTGATGGTGTTAGGGTAAGGGATGTTAGGGTTAGGTGTTAGGGTAAGGGCTGTTAGGGATAAGTATAATGGGGTATTAGGGTTAGGTGTTAGGGTGAGGGGTGTTAGGGATAAGTGTGGGGGGTGTTAGGGTGAGGGATGTTAGGGTTAGGTGTTAGGGATAATTGTGAGGGATGTTAGGGTTAGGGTAAGGGGTGTTAGGGATAAGTGTGATGGGTGTTAGGGTTAGGTGTTAGGGTGAGGGGTGTTAGGGATAAGTGTGAGGGGTGTTAGGGTTAGGTGTTAGGGTGAGGGGTGTTAGGGATAAGTGTGATGGGTGTTAGGGTAAGGGATGTTAGGGTTAGGTGTTAGGGTGAGGGGTGTTAGGGATAAGTGTGAGAGGTGTTAGTGTAAGGGGTGTTAGGGATAAGTGTGGGGGGTGTTAGGGTGAGGGATGTTAGGGTTAGGTGTTAGGGATAAGTGTGAGGGGTGTTAGGGTTAGGGTAAGGAGTGTTAGGGATAAGTGTGAGGGGTGTTAGGGTTAGGTGTTAGGGTGAGGGGTGTTAGGGATAAGTGTGAGGGGTGTTAGTGTAAGGGGTGTTAGGGATAAGTGTGAGGGGTGTTAGGGTTAGGTGTTAGGGTAAGGGGTGTTAGGGATAAGTGTGGGGGGTGTTAGGGTGAGGGATGTTAGGGTTAGGTGTTAGGGATAAGTGTGAGGGGTGTTAGGGTTAGGGTGAGGTGTGTTAGGAATAAGTGTGAGGGGTGTTAGGGTTAGGTGTTAGGGTGAGGGGTGTTAGGGATAAGTGCGATGGGTGTTAGGGTAAGGGATGTTAGGGTTAGGTGTTAGGGTAAGGGCTGTTAGTGATAAGTGTGAGGGGGTATTAGGGTTAGGGTAAGGGGTGTTAGGGTTAGGGTAAGGGGTGTTAGGGATAAGTGTGAGGGGTGTTAGGGTTAGGTGTTAGGGTTAGGGGTGTTAGGGATAAGTGTGGGGGGTGTTAGGGTGAGGGATGTTAGGGTTAGGTGTTAGGGATAAGTGTGAGGGGTGTTAGGGTTAGGGTAAGGGTTGTTAGGGATAAGTGTGAGGGGTGTTAGGGTTAGGTGTTAGGGTGAGGGGTGTTAGGGATAAGTGTGGGGCGTGTTAGGCTAAGGGATGTTAGGGTTAGGTGTTAGGGATAAGTGTGAGGGGTGTTAGGGTTAGGGTAAGGGGTGTTAGGGATAAGTGTAAGGGGTGTTAGGGTGAGGGATGTTAGGGTTAGGTGTTAGGGATAAGTGTGAGGGGTGTTAAGGTTAGGGTAAGGAGTGTTAGCGATAAGGGTGGGGGGTGTTAGGGTGAGGGATGTTAGGGTTAGGTGTTAGGGATAAGTGTGAGGGGTGTTAGGGTTAGGGTAAGGGGTGTTAGGGATAAGTGTGAAGGGTGTTAGGGTTAGGGTGAGGGGTGTTAGGGATAAGTGTGAGGGGTGTTAGGGTTAGGTGTTAGGGTGAGGGGTGTTAGGGATAAGTGTGATGGGTGTTAGGGTAAGGGATGTTAGGGTTAGGTGTTAGGGTAAGGGGTGTTAGGGATAAGTGTGAGGGGGTATTAGGGTTAGGTTTTAGGGTGAGGGGTGTTAAGGATAAGTGTAAGGGGTGTTAGGGTGAGGCATGTTAGGAATAAGTGTGAGGGGTGTTAGGTCTTAGGGATAAGTGTGAGAATGTTAGGGTTAGGTGTTAGGTTGATGGGTGTTATGGATAAGTGTGAGGGGTGTTAGGGTTAGGGTAAGGGGTGTTAAGGATAAGTGTGATGGGTGTTAGGGTAAGGGATGTTAGGGTTAGGTGTTAGGGATAAGTGTGAGGGGTGTTAGGGTTAGGTGTTAGGGTGAGGGGTGTTAGGGATAAG
This sequence comes from Discoglossus pictus, assembly GCA_027410445.1. NCBI lineage: Eukaryota > Metazoa > Chordata > Amphibia > Anura > Alytidae > Discoglossus > Discoglossus pictus. The sequence continues at coordinate 282,433,552 of CM050167.1, read as the reverse complement.
TGTGATGGGTGTTAGGGTAAGGGATTGTAGCGGAACCCATCACTGTTTTAAACTGTTTTATGATTATTATGGTTAAAATATGATCCTACTATATGTATGTTGGTTGATGTTCTACAGAATATATTGGCTCAGAATATTAGCCAGACTTTTGCAGACCTAGGCTAATAGATAATCCTGTTACAGAGATTCAAGAGATAAGAAAGTTGTAAAGGATCCTTGCATTTTCCAAAGTTTTTTCATTCTCTGATAAGAACAAAGAAGAATGATCTAATTAATGTCTGATTGTATCCAAGTTGCCAGGGAGGTGTGACTCACCTATTGTCCTATATGTGTATTGTATGGGGGATATGTGCAATGTCTGTGTGTTATGTGTAAAAACATACTTTTACTAACTTTTGAACCCCTGGTCTGATTCATGCCATTTTTGTATATGTTGTTCCCCTGGGTGAGAGATATTGAACGGTGCGGGACTTAAAGGTGTACCCCCTGTATTTGGGGTACATCCAGAATGTGGTTAAAATTGTGTCTGTTTTAATTGTGTTACCTGTTATCTGAGGGGAGGAGACGTGGGGGTTGAACCATGTATATAATTGGCTGTTGTGATAATTATGTGGGTGTAGCCCTTCAGAGGGCACCATTGCATAAAAGGAGATTCCCTGTCATTAAAAGTTAGTTCCTCTTGACCCTTCAAAACGTAGCCTCATCTCGTTATTGAGGGGATCGCGATATCATACTGGGGATTGCTATGCTTCTGCATACTCCCTTGAGCTGTAACTACTGAACGCTTGTTCCTGATGTACTATCCTTGGAGTCTGTGGTGGTTTTGGTGTCCGGTGCGGTGCTTGTAGGCCTCGACGCAAACTAGGACGCGTCCATCAACGGAGGTACCCGGTCGGGGTGCCAGTAGATCCATTACATTGGCTGGCAGTGGTGGGATGGCTTCCTAGTAAGAGGAAAAGCAGCACGGAGACACCGGTAACGTTTGGAGTTACAAATTGAGGGCAACGCTAGTATCTGTACAGCGCCCCTGGCTACAGCAGGATGGAACCGGCTAGTTTTCAGACAGCGTTCCATCATGAGGAGGAGGAGGCGGCCGCGGACTACAGGGATGCAGACAGAAAGGAACTCATGGTTACAGTACCTCGTATTACCCCACAGAATGAGTTTGGAAGAGAACTCCAAAGCAGACTGGCCTTTTTCCCAGGTACGCTTCCCATGAAAACCTTGGAATGGTTAATGACAGATGTCCACAAATTCATAATGGAAAAGCAGCGGGCACGGGAGCGGTCCATCTTGGGAGCTGCTAACCCACCTCCCACCATTAACCCCCCCCCCAGCACTGCGTCCGGGTGGTGGGAACTACCAAACCCCTACACGGTACATCAGGTGCCACACGTGTAACCAGCAGGGTCACATGCAGAGAGACTGTCCCAGAAACAGAAACCGCTCCACGTGGAATATTCCAACTAATTCCCCTCCCCAGCGACAGTGTGTACCCCAGGGAGCTGAAGGTGTCGTCCTTCCTCCCCAGCAGCAGTGTGTACCCCAGGGGGCCGAAGGTGTCATCCTTCCCCCCCAGCGCCAGTGTGTACCCCAGGGAGCCGAAGGTGTTGTCCTTCATCCCCAGCGGCAGTGTGTTCCCCAGGGAGCCGAAAGTGTCGTCCTTCCTCCCCAGCGGCAGTGTGTACCTCAGGGGGCCGAAGGTGTCATCCTTCCCCCCCAGCAGCAGTGTGTACCCCAGGGAGCTGAAGGTGTCGTCCTTCCTCCCCAGCAGCAGTGTGTACCCCAGGGGGCCGAAGGTGTCGTCCTTCCTCCCCAGCGGCAGTGTGTACCCCAGGGAGCTGAAGGTGTCGTCCTTCCTCCCCAGCGGCAGTGTGTTCCCCAGGGAGCCGAAGGTGTTGTCCTTCCTCCCCAGCGGCAGTGTGTACCCCAGGGAGCTGAAGGTGTCGTCCTTCCTCCCCAGCAGCAGTGTGTACCCCAGGGGGCAGAAGGTGTCGTCCTTCCTCCCCAGCGGCAGTGTGTACCCCAGGGAGCTGAAGGTGTCGTCCTTCCTCCCCAGCGACAGTGTGTACCCCAGGGGGCCGAAGGTGTCGTCCTTCCCCCCCAGCGGCAGTGTGTACCCCAGGGAGCAGAAGGGGCCATCCTTCCTCCCCAGCGGCAGTGTGAACCCCAGGGGGCAGAAGGTGTCGTCCTTCCCCCTCAGCGGCAGTGTGAACCCCAGGGGGCAGAAGGTGTCGTCCTTCCCCCCCAGCGGCAGTGTGAACCCCAGGGGGCAGAAGGTGTCTTCCTTCCTTCCCAGCGGCAGTGTGAACCCCAGGGGGCAGAAGGTGTCGTCCTTTCCCCCCAGCGGCAGTGTGAAGCCCAGGGGGCAGAAGGTGTCGTCCTTCCCCCTCAGCGGCAGTGTGAACCCCAGGGGGCAGAAGGTGTCGTCCTTCCCCCCAAGCGGCAGTGTGTACCCCAGGGAGCAGAAGGTGTCGACCTTCCTCCACAGCGGCAGTGGGTACCCCAGGGGGCCAAAGGTGTCGTCCTTCACCCCCAGCGGCAGTGTGAAACACAGGGGGCAGAAGGTGTCGTCCTTCCCCCCCAGCGACAGTTTACCCTAACCAGGGGAGACACCAATCTCCCAGACAGCGCAGATGGGACCGTGGTCTCTGCGCCCACAGCTTGTCCAGATCCCCAACTACCGTCACTGGGACAACCGGAGGAGGGGGTAAGTACAAATTCCCCTCCCCAGCTAACTTCTAATGTGGCCCCAGGGTTAACACAGGAAATGTTAACCCCCACTGACCCCCACGTTTCCCTGGCTACTGAGCCGGAATATGTCCCAAGTACCCCAGCAGAAGAGCTGACAGCGGGGCAGAGTGCAGTCGGCCTCTGCCCTCCCTTTGTCCCTTGTACAGAGCAGGATGTCCTGCAGGTTATACCAGCAGAAGAGCTGGCATCAGGGCAGAGTGCCGCTGGCCTCTGCCCCTCAAGTCCCCTCAGCGTGTTGCCCCATCACCACAGCAAAATATCCAGGTACCTGGTTAGACTTCCCCCCAAAGGAGAGATGTGTGACGAAGTGCCCTTCGCCACTTTGGCTTGGAGAGGACTGTTTGCCAGCCTCCTGCCCTGCGACTATGGCCCTGGTACATATTGCCCTTTGGAACCAGTGTTCGGCCATACCAGAGTGTAAGTCACTCATTCTGGCCCTTTACATACAGGGGGGTCATTCTGTACTTGCCCTGTGTGAACCATGATACCCCAGATAACTGTGCCATGAAGCCCATTCATATAATGAAAGACTATGGGAAAGACTTTAGCTACATGGCAATTGAACTGTGTGAAGAGGATCTGAGCGCTATTCGGTGGTTTTGTGCGCTCAGATCCCAGCTATCTGGGGATATGGGAAATGTGAGTAAATGTGAATTGCAGTAATGCTGATGGGTTGTCAAACTAGAGAATTGACCAACAAATACTTTTGTCCGGACATCCCCAGGCCGATCCGTTGGGATCAGACCGTGTATGCCGGCTTATGGTCACGGGGGAGGTGTGTAGCGGAACCCATCACTGTTTTAAACTGTTTTATGATTATTATGGTTAAAATATGATCCTACTATATGTATGTTGGTTGATGTTCTACAGAATATATTGGCTCAGAATATTAGCCAGACTTTTGCAGACCTAGGCTAATAGGTAATCCTGTTACAGAGATTCAAGAGATAAGAAAGTTGTAAAGGATCCTTGCATTTTCCAAAGTGTTTTCATTCTCTGATAAGAACAAAGAAGAATGATCTAATTAATGTCTGATTGTATCCAAGTTGCCAGGGAGGTGTGACTCACCTATTGTCCTATATGTGTATTGTATGGGGGATATGTGCAATGTCTGTGTGTTATGTGTAAAAACATACTTTTACTAACTTTTGAACCCCTGGTCTGATTCATGCCATTTTTGTATATGTTGTTCCCCTGGGTGAGAGATATTGAACGGTGCGGGACTTAAAGGTGTACCCCCTGTATTTGGGGTACATCCAGAATGTGGTTAAAATTGTGTCTGTTTTAATTGTGTTACCTGTTATCTGAGGGGAGGAGACGTGGGGGTTGAACCATGTATATAATTGGCTGTTGTGATAATTATGTGGGTGTAGCCCTTCAGAGGGCACCATTGCATAAAAGGAGATTCCCTGTCATTAAAAGTTAGTTCCTCTTGACCCTTCAAAACGTAGCCTCGTCTCGTTTTTGAGGGGATCGCGATATCATACTGGGGATTGCTATGCTTCTGCATACTCCCTTGAGCTGTAACTACTGAACGCTTGTTCCTGATGTACTATCCTTGGAGTCTGTGGTGGTTTTGGTGTCCGGTGCGGTGCTTGTAGGCCTCGACGCAAACTAGGACGCGTCCATCAACGGAGGTACCCGGTTGGGGTGCCAGTAGATCCGTTACAGGGATTGTTAGGGTTAGGTGTTAGGGTAAGGGGTGTTAGGGATAAGTGTGAGGGGGTATTAGGGTTAGGTTTTAGGGTGAGGGGTGTTAAGGATAAGTGTAAGGGGTGTTAGGGTGAGGCATGTTAGGAATAAGTGTGAGGGGTGTTAGGTCTTAGGGATAAGTGTGAGGGGTGTTAGGGTTAGGTGTTAGGTTTATGGGTGTTATGGATAAGTGTGAGGGGTGTTAGGGTTGGGTGCTAAGGTAAGTGGAGGATGATGATAAGGGGGGGGAAGAGACACAGGGGTGTCCTTGCAGCAGAGATCAAAAGAGTCCTTCAGGACTGTATTGCACACTGTGTACAGTAGCCTAGCTATGGTTTTCCCTATTGATGCAGTATCACCTACACTCAGCCTCCTCTCAGTAATACTGCAAGTTAGTTATGATTCCAAAATGGCTGCTGTCAATGAGGTTAAAGGGTCTGGAAGGCAGGGTATGATGCTGATTGGCTGGAATGTGTCTGCTGACTGTGAGTTGCAGGGTCAAAGTTTGCTCAATGATAAAGTATAGGGGGCGGATCGAACATCGCATATGTTCGCAGTTCACCGCGAACGCGAACATGCTATGTTCGCCGGGAACAGTCCGCCGGCGAACTATTTGCGACATCTCTATGTATATCGAATGACTCAATGTAATGTGTGTGCCTGATATAAGCAGCATGTGTTAGATTAGAGAAAGGTAAAAACAAGGACACTTGGATATACCTGTGGGATTTTCCATGTGCTTTCAGTACAATGGGAATACAGTATAGTGTAGTATATAATGTATAATATTATAGTATATTATTTCCTTGCGTTGAAGGGGGAAAGTAATTTTATTTGTAATAGTTAATCAGCTATGTTTACATGTTTACCTGGAGCCAGATACAAAAAAAGGTTGTTTATTTGTATGAAACTGGGAGAGACTACTTTTTAATGTAAACTGTATGGATCCAGATGGAGTGAAGTACCTGTGTGTACTATATGTAGACTCCCATTCCAGCAGGAGCCCAGAACGGCTGTAGGAATAGACATGTAGGCTCCATATGCCCCCATAAGAAGTAGTTGGAGCCCCCCTCACGGGGCAGTGACTAATGGAGCTACATGCAGGCTCCCTGATTGGCATATTTTTATCAGAGATTTAAAATGTTAATGTTTGTGTTTCACTGTGCATAAATGCCTGAATCATTTAATAATGAAGAATTGATTGGGAGATGTGATTGTGCTGTACTACTTCATTTTTAAGGATTGTTTGCCAAGAGTCATAGCTGTTAGGTGCTTTATTCTCTAGAACCCTGAAGGTTATGATGCCTATGACAACTCCAGCCGGATGGTGAGGTGGGTATCCAGGTGGCAGGGCACAGGGTCTAACCATTAGTGCTCCAGTACCAGTCCAGCGGAACCTGTTCCGTCATAGACTCCGTATAAACATTTATACTCTATCACATTTGTGAAAGCAATATTTAGAATTTTCAGAGTGTGTTTAGTAATAAATGGAATACTACGCAATGTGATTTTCTTCTTTCTGTATACATGATTTGACTTCATAACAATGAAATTAGAGGTGCTCAATCTGAGAACGGACAATACCTGAAGTAGGTTTGCTCTATAGGTCTGGTTACCTACTCAGAGAGCAACCTCTATTAGCTCACGTGTGCCCTTCACAGGGAGAAATATCCTGTAGAGTATCAGTCTGGTCCCACGTCTGGTTCCCTCGATCGCCCATAAGGTGAGAAAAACTCCATGACATCTGCTACACGCTATGAACTTTAATGCCTGTTTCTGGAAATCTAAGCATTTCTATATCTACTTGTGATTTCTGGTGACAAACTAAATTAACCTTGTCGTTAACCCTTGTGAATGTTGTTTATATATAGAGCACATCATGTGTTTATTTGTGGGGGAGTGGGCTTTCAGGCACATTCAGATTGGACACATTACTTTCTATTTTACTCTTTTTGCAACACATTGTTATGTTTGGTTTCTAGGAGTGCTAGGAACTTGTGATTTATTTTTGTAAACTATGCCCTGAAGTACTGCATATTTTTTTGTGGCACGTGAAATTTGGAGAACACAATATTTAGAGTCAAAATGATCAAGGTCCAAAAATTATGCTTTCTGCTCCATGAGTTAGCATGTGACACGTGGAGAGGTTTTGGGGCTTTAGAGGAACAATAACATGTGGTTACAGTAAACAATTTGGATATAATTATGTATTTAATGGAGATCAAAGCTAGGTACTGTATTTAGAGTGCATTTTTTTTATTTTTTCTATAACAGTAAAGAGGTGCATTATATTGTAATCTTTTCTGACGGTAAAGTGATATGTAAGTGAGCTGGATTATAAATGCATCTGATAGAAGAGAATTAGTAGTGTATGAAAACATTTTTTTGCATGAAAATATCCAAAAATAAACATTAATTAGCTTACCTTGAAGTTAACAACATTTCCTATGTTTTTTGGCAGTTGCATTTGATGGTGTACGACCCTAGAAAATCCCACCTGAATTAGCATAACATTCAAATTCAGAATCAGGCTAATACATTGTATCATCCGTAACCTCTGTGGCTTCTGGCATGTGTTCAGTACAAGAACTGCAACAGTTACTTCCTGTGCTCTGTACCAGAAAGGTCAAAATATGTACCCTGCTGTATTTCCTGTGTGTACCTGGCTTATGTAAGTGTCCTGTGGGTGTGAACAGCTGGATTTGACTTTTGCGCAAAACACTTTGTGAGTAAATTGAACTTTTCTATACAACACATGTTTGCATACACTACTAATTCTCCTCTATCAGATGCATCAATAATCCAACTCACCTACATATCCCTTTAAAACACTTTTGGTTACAATACCAAATGTGTCAGTGTTTAGATGGCAGTACACATTTTCCAGCAATTTCTACTATAATGAAAATAAGTTGCAATGACTTAGGCATCTATTTTATGTTGAATCTTTTCCACATTTTAAAATAAATAATTTCAGCCTTTATTTTATAATCAATGCATTCAGTTTTGCTTTAGTGACTACAAACATTTTCTTTGTCTGTGCAAAAGAACTAGAAATCTGATAAGAACTGTTATTTCTCAAAATATCTATATTCACTTATGTTAAATTTTCCTCTTCAAATAACACTTGACAATAGAACTGGCAGAATAAGGCCCCATAGGATAACCCCCGACACAAGCTATGACAGACTAGCAGATAATGAGAGTCATCTAAATGTAAGATTTTCTCTTAAAAATATTTTATGTTTTTATCTTGTATAGCTGCTATTGTTGTTATTTGGTTACATGCCTCACTAGTATGTGAAGATTTTACAAAATTACAGTGGTCTTTTAAGGGACCACTGTGGTCTAGCTTTTTCTATATGGTACTAAACGTGGTAATCGATAAATGATTTTGGAAAAGTAAATAATTAAATAAACACTGCCTTTAAATATTTAACTTTTATATGCAATTATTCTTTAATGCAGATTTCCATTTTGACTTTGTTCCTAAGACTGTTAGACATCTGAGAGGAATGGGAGGCACCAGTAATGTCCATAGAGAATTTTCAAGAGCTAGTACTACTGGATCATTAATACAGTAAATATTTCCTTGATGTAAGAGAGTGACTCATGGGTTAAAAATACCTACAGCAGATGCTCCTGTATGTCTGACTTTGGCCCCATTACTGGAGATCTTGAGAAGCTCTATATCTTGGCGGGACAATAAAGCAAAGGAAACCATGATGAACAATTAATCCTAGCCGCTGCAGCTCAGGCAATTGAGACACTATCAGAGCTAGATACTCTGCATTAAAGCAGAGTCTCCCTACCCTTATGGATGTCCTGTCTACTATGTCGGGGATCAGACAGAATCCTAAATCCCTAGCCCCTCTTTTCATCCTCTGACTTGTAATTATGACTGTTATGAGTGCCAGTCAAAGTAGATGGGAAGATCATGGCGTCTTTATTACTATGATCCATCCCAGCTTAGCCCAAAGCAATGCTAGCTCATGCTATGGACATCGTAGCTGCAGCTGGATAGTAACGTTCCCACCCACTAAACTGACTCAGGACATGTACAGTAGGGAGTCTGGGTAATGGATGGCATATCCACAGAATCAACGACTCTAGTTTGTGAACTTGTCCTGGTGAGCTATAGACCAAGACCTTAACCGACACAACTTTAACCACACTCAAGGTCAATGCCCTTCCTAGAGTCCTGGACACTAGTGGTAATTGTATTAAATGGGAAGGAGGCTACTGACCAGGATATTTACACATTTGTAATCTAATGAGTTAGATATTAAATTATAACCATATAGACCTTACCTGGTTGAAATCCTGAAGAAGGATTCTTACCTCATCTCACAAGAGCCTCATGAGGTTCTCCTACAGAAAACTGAAGTCCAGATCTGTCCTCAGTTATCACCTACCCATGCATAGCAAGTGCAGCAGGTTGTTAACTTTACAACGCAGTCGGAGGACATATCAAAGCAACCTTAGCTGAACAAGAACAGCCAGAAATCCCTTATACAGGATCAACTGAGCTTTACAGGTTGCCACTGGATGATGACATCACGGAGCTAGTGGATGTTAGAGACCTTGCACTCTCCCACCATCCATTTGAGGATGCCCCACATATGCTCAATAGGGTTTAGGTCTGGTGATATGCTTGGCTAGTCCATCACCTTTACCTTCAGCTTCTTCAGCAACACAGTGGTCATCTTGGAGGTGTGTTTGGGGTCTTTTTCATGTTGGAATACTGTCCTGCGGCCCAGTCTCCGAAGGGAGGGGATCATACTCTGCTTCAGTATGTCACAGTACATGGTGGCATTCATGGTTCCCTCAATGAACTGTAGCTCCCCAGTGCCGGTTTAAAAATACTAAAGAAAGAAAGACATTTGAAATTAAAATTATTATGTTCTTTAACAGTAATACCTCAGGCCTTAATGTAGACATGGAATTTTTATCTCATTTTCAAAATTTCTTGTAACCTCATGATTGTAAACATATATGTGTGTTTATTGATTTATTTTTTATTTTTTGTTCTATGCCTTCCTCCTGAGTTTTGGTTACAGCTCTATGGTTCCTTAGATGTAAAAGTATTTACGACCCCAATTTACTTACTCTGGTCTGCACCCCCACATAATCCTGAAATTTTTTGCTGTATTTGTGAATCTATAATCAGTATTGACTGACTCAACATGAAACCTATGAATATGTTTGTCCAATAAAAAAGTTATCACTATATACTGCAATACTCTGATTATTCATCACTATAATCTAGATATATGATATAAAGTCACATAGATCTGGAGAAAGTGTCCTTAATAAGTCTCCTTAATAACGTTTAGACAGTGTATCCAATACTTATGGCCAGGAAAAAGAAGTAGTTAGCCAGGAGCTATTGGGTTAATATTCACTAGCTAAGCGGCCAGGGACTTGGTTGGCTTATTTTGTCTATCCTCCACTCTGACTAACCAGCTATATGAAGTTAAAACACAATGCTGAATCTATGAAACTGAGTGTGATGTCACAGGACGTTGGCCTGACGCACGTTTCGCACCCCGCTTTCACAGAGGCCGACAAGAGCACCAGAAGAAGAGCTTTAAATAAGATAAGTGCCTTTTTCATAATTTAAAGAGTCATGGAACACAGCTGTTCAATCAAGGATTTAAAAATTACAAACTTAGTTTTTTTGCATGACAAAATATTAAAAGGACACCCCAACAAGAAAATAATTTAATTTTAAAGTGCATTACAAACTAGTTATATACTGTATTAGCAGTTTTTCTCTACAGTAAATAATTTCTGAAATATTTAGAATTGATTTTGCTGCTCCTGTATGCTAAAGTGTGACTTAGTATTCTAATGTGCGATTCAGAGTGCATGTTAAGCGTCAGAGAGGGGTCTAACTGCCATATAACATTAGGGATCTTTATTTTGGCTGCTACAGAGACAGACAAGCAGATTGTAATCCTAATTAGCAAATAAAAACAGATAGTTAATTTGCATACCCCACTTGACTAAAATGTTGGGCTAATTCACATAAAGAGATTGAATATAGAATGTATGGAGGCTTATGGCACATCCTATGTATCAAATTGGATAGTTGTAATATTTATAACAGAATCTCATCTTTTCCACTTTGATACAGGAACTTTAATTATGTGAATCTTTTGGAAATCACGTTACAGAGTTTGTTTTTTAATAATTATAACTTTTAATTAATTCCTATTGGGGGTGCATGGCTGGTTTCATTTAGAAACTATCATCCATTTTGCAGTCATAAGTATTTGCAGAAGGGTTACATCATCCGGAAATAGATGAAACAAGATTAGTTCAGGAGTGGCATGTAGATTGATACCCAATAAAAGAGCTATGTAATCCAAACACTTTTCCCCAAATCATAGAATCACAGGGCACTCATACCAAATGTGATATTGAGTTTCTCCAGCAGTATTTTAATGTATCATTACCAGAAATTTGAGAACTTTTAGTTGGAACATAATACCGTTTATTTAATATCTTGAAAAATACTTCTCTAAATAAGGAATTTTTAATTAATCTTTATGTCATTTTAATTTCGCTATACCAACTGTCTTCTGGCTATGCACTCTGAATATCTCTTTCCCAGCTGATCATTTTAGTAGTTTAACTGTTATTTAACGTATTAGAAATACATATAAGACATTTAGATATTAAATGAGCCTTATTTTCATTCATGATTAATTTCTCAAGATCAGTTAAAGATTTAATAGTTTTAATATAAAATCTGGAGTTTTCCCAGGCCGATTTAAACATAAAATAGTTCTGATGCAACAAAGAGACATAAATTCCCATGTGCTATCAATTAAAACTCTAGTATAGGTATAGTGGCAAAATGTATTAAGATATGATATCTACCATGTATAAGTTGTACTCTACTCTTTCTATGTAACTAGTGCTTATTTATGTATGTCATATCATAAACCTCAAATAAAGGAGTATTTTGCAGTTTGCATTACAGATGGTAGTATTCCTGTTCGGCTCTGTGTTCATTCAGTTGTTAGAATAACATTACTCATAGTGCTGGCAGTATTTTTTTATAAAAAAAATCTGTTTGAATTAAATGTTATGACCCAGCTCTGGAAGCCATCCAGCAGCCTGTCAGCACATGTTCTCCGTGGCCACCTGTTGACTCAGTTGTGTGGTAAAGAGATTGAGTTCTGGGCTCTTTATACTACAACTGCAAAAAGTAATCTGCTGAGTAATACACACCCACATACCTAAGTGATGGGGACAGTCTTCTCTTAGTTTCCATTCTCAAATATTGTTATAGCGTGGGCCCCAGTCTGTGCCACTCACAATCTGCCAGTTAAAACATTCCTGGTAATCAAGTATCATATTCATGCCAACACTGGTGTACAATGTTGTACAGGAATTAGTGGAAAATATTAGAAAATAGTACAGACTGAATATAAACTTCCCACATCTCTGAATATATATAGGGCCTTAAAGGACCACAAAAGTCCCCTATATGTGCTCGGCACCATTAGATAGAAGGTGAAAAGGCATAGTGAAAAGTTGTTTTAATTTTGAAAATGGATCCTTAATTGGTTGAGTTATGATCAGTTGAAGTCTGGCTGATTCAGTGAGTTAACTGTGCCTGAATTAGTAATGTGTTTGGTACCGCGTGGAACAATGATTAATTAATTAGATTAAGGTGCAGAAACTTTCAGTGATTGATTCATGCTGTGACTGACTCATCTAACTATAGATATATTCTAGCAGCAAATGCAATAACTGGTGAAATAGCTCAGTGTAGTGTAGCTGCTTGTGGAGGTAATGGTCCTGGGTTTGATTTCAGCTACAGCTAGATATTAATTTACTGTTGCAAAGATCTGACATATTTTGTTAGGTTATATATTAAAACATATGTCAATATGAGGTACTGTTGTCCTGTGTTTTTTATTTATGTGAATAATAATAACTATGTAAATAATTCTGTCCCAGTTAATTATTCAATATAAATATACATAGTTCAAAAAATGTATTTAGTTTCGCTTTTACACATAGTTTTTAAAGCACAGTGTGTTTGTCTAGTGCAGGGGTGGTCAACATTTTAATACATATTGGCCACTTTTGTATCTAAAAATGTCCTTAAAGCCCACCAGTGCCATAGTAACTAAATTTAGCAAACCTATGAAGTAATTTTTAGAGGGGATGGTTTGTAAAAAATATTTATTCAAATGGATGTGTTTATAGATAGATCATTTAAATGTTATGAATTTCTGCATCTACATCGATACAGCGCCTATGTGTGCGGGAGCTGCTTACATAGCACACAGGTCATAAAAAAAATGTAATTCAAAATATTATTTTACTTTCACTAGTGTCAAAATCCCTTGTAGATGGTAGATCTAATACCCATCCATATTATAAGTAGGAATATATAATATATAGATATAACTAAATCATTAGAAGACCCCAGTGAGAGGGTAATAAATAAGATACAAAAGCAAAAATATTCCATCAGTGTACATAAGTGTAGGAACTGAGGGGATGGGGGGGGGGGACAAATCCCCCCATATTTTTCTATGTATGTATAGTATCTCACATTTTTGGAAATATTTTATTATATCTTTTCATGTGACAACACTGAAGAAATTACACTCTGCTACAATGTAAAGTACTAAGTGTACAGCCTGTATAACAGTGTAAATTTGCTGTCCCCTCAAAATAACTCAACACACAGCCATAAATGTCTAAAACATTGGCAACAAAAGTGAGTACATCCCTAAGTGGAAATGTCCAAACTGGGCCCAAAGTGTCAATCTTTTGTGTGGCCACCATTATTTTCTAGCACTGCCTTAACCCTCATGGGCATGGAGTTCACCAGAGCTTCACAGGTTGCCACTGGAGTCCTCTTCCACTCCTCCATGATGACATCACTGAGCTGGTGGATGTTAGAGACCTAGCACTCCCCCACCTTCCATTTGAGGATGCCCCACAGATGCTCAGTAGGGTTTAGGTCTTGTGACCAATACCAGTGTAATTAATATATCAAATCAATAATAATAAACAGAGTTCAGTATTCAATACTAAAGACAATATCCCCTATCTCATTTCTGGTTACATAAATCCTATGACCCTAGCTATATATCGCCCTGTACTTACTAGATAGTGATCCGATCCTGACTGCTCGTCAGCGATGCCACCTAGTGATTACCCCGCAGTCTACCATGAAAGCTTGAATCGCCCACTAGTGGGCAGTAGGGACCAGGTTGACTATCACTGGTCTAGTGGAAAGGAAGTTTCATAAAATGCTTTCATTGGTAACTCATTGGTTCTAAATCAATCCCTTCCACTTTTTTTTTAATTAACTAATTGTCATGACTACATTATGGATATGGCCAAGGGCGCATGACATTGTTGCATTGTGATTTGATATTATTGTTGTTTGGTTATATGTTGCCTGTACATTGTTATCATGTATACTAGTTATAATATGTTATAGAGGGAAAATGTGATATATAACAGGAGAATACATGAGGAAAGGATAAAAATGCTCTGCACATAAGCTTAACGGCAGAACAGTGCATCCTCACACATACAGGCCTTGATAAACAGAAGCCAAGTAAGATGCCTGCACTTCAGGAGTCCTAAGTAAACACTGGAGATTAACATCAAGTGTATTGCACTAGCAAGCTATAGACACCTGTAATGTAGCTTAGATAGCTGGTGAGTTTTATCTCAAGGGCTTCTATAGCAACCAAGGATGCAAGGCAGATGAAACTTAGTTCTAACATCACACACATACACAAAGATACACAAGGGTGTGATATGGGAGATAGAGTATAAATATATTAGTTCTATGATTCAATAAATATTCTGTTCTAGTTTTACATATCCACAGTGTAAGGCTGTTTTTGTCTTTGTATCCCGAATTGGGGAGTAATCTTGCCATAGGCCATTAGTAAACTGTATCCAGTATTCTCTGCCTGTACCTCTGGGCATTGCCCTCTTCAGAAGTCATCTTTTGTGCCAGAGAGAACAAGAACCACACAATTCTGCTGGGGTAGGTTTGAACTAGGTTCATATCAAGCCTCCTTGAAGAAGCAGTACTAAATAAATAAGTACATTTTTTGCTAAAAAAATCAAGTGGATGGCTGGGGATTTGAACCCATGACTTAGCAATGAATGAAATCTTTAAAACAGGATACTGAGCACTGTGCCACCACATATTACGCACATATATTCTATAAATCTCTAATACACTGTGTTACAGTTACAGACCCCCAGCCTCACTTTTTATATGGGTTCTTGCGGGAGGGCTTCAAGGGTTAAACTAAAAAGTCAACATCTAAGTCAATTCTTGATAAATTTTAAAAATGTAAACAGATTTTCATCATGATTTGTAGAACACATATGACAGCTTTTGTGGTCCTTTAAGTTTAAGACATCTGCCTACTTTTTAATAAATACTTTTTAATAAATCTTATAGATTATTAGAAACATTATATAGTTTCAAGGATTGCTTTTATCAGAAACACACATTACATTGAGCCATTCTTTACATATAAAGATGTATTTGTTTTCCACCCCCCAGAGTTGCTTTCAGTCACCTGGTACCTACCAATAGAAACACTGTATTTTTGTACAGTGTTTAACCCTCTACTAACCTTCAAGCCAACAGCAGCACAATTAAGTAATCCACAGTGTTTCCGTAAGCAGTGGACTACATATTCCATGATGCTTTGCCGAACAAACTGCCATCACAGATTGAAATAATGTATTCGCTGCCTGTGATTGGCCAAAACCAATTATGAACGGTTTGCTAATGTGTGTTAACTCTCAAAATCAACTGCTTGCAAACTCAAGAGATTTAGCAAACTTTAGGATAAGTATAATAAAGTTTATTGTTGTATTTTTTCAGGCAAAAATGTTTTCATACACTACTGATTCTCCTATCAGATGCATTCGTAATCCAGGACACTTTGATATGCCTTTAAGCTGTGCTTGTAACACAGTGGTATGTGACACATAACTGCTCACAGGCTCAGCGACTGAACTCTTTCCTCCCTTACCCAGCCTGGTACAAGCCCAGTATACAAGTCTGTGATTTCATTCACGGTCTTTCATTGGTCATTTCGAAGCAGAGCTGCGTGAAACAGCCAATCAAGAGCCACAATTCAGTCAAGGGCGGAGTCGGCGGTTTGTCCGAATCCCTGAGAGTGTGGGAGAGTCAGATACTGTGCAAGGAAAGCGAGCGGCCAACGGGATCAGAGCTACTGGGGCTCATACAGGGGAAGAGTGCTGTGTGCACGGTTACCGAGTGAGTATCTGCTATAATAGGCCACTTTCGTACTCTGTATCTATGCAGGCAGTGCGTACATATATATATGACTTTCAGCATTCAGTGAGTATTTATCTGGGCGGTTCAAGATCGTTTTTACTTTAGCACGTGTTGTGATTGGATGCTTGTTTGTTTTCTGCTGCTTTGATTGGCCGGTGGAGCTGTCAGTTTAGAGCCAGCATTGCTTGTGGCTGCATATCCTATGCATGCAGTGTCATTGCAGCAATTAGTGATCTACAGATGCTGCTCCTATCTGAGAGGGAAATATCAATTATTCATATCAGATTCTGCTGCTGTGGTTATATTCATCAGGGTTAGCAAAGTAAATTATACACTGAGGTCTGAGCTGCTTTATTTATTAATTTATATATATCACCATCAGTAAAACTATTAGCCCCTGTGATATGAGCACTCAGGGATAATACATGTCTCGTGTGAAAGGCCAATACTAGGATGTCACCATTATAATCAAGTAAATGTGTATATATAGATATATACTTGTGTTTTTAATATAGTATGTATAGTGTATTATGTTCCTTTTATTTAGAAAACCACTTATGATGATATACAGATATGCATATCAACATGCTGATTTTCAAACCTTATTCATACAGGATGACATTATATATATATATATATATATATATATATATATATATATATATATATATATATATATATATATATATATATATATATATACACACACATCAATGGATGTATTGCTTTCACATGTCAGAATTCACAATACAGGAGTGCTTCAGGAATGATATACTGTGAATCTGAACTGGCTATAGTATTGCCATGTTGCCATTAAACCCCCCCCCATATATTGACAAAATTATGTCAGTCATCAGTGTAATTTTACTTTGTTACAAAATTGTAGGCGCTCTCAGAATCTGCTGATGCTCGGGCACAGAATTACCGTATATTTGTTAGCTGTTTGCTAAACATATTCATCAATCTCAGATTTTACCAGAGCTGTAATACACGCCGTTATCTAACCCAGTATATTGTTCAGTCCTTCAGTCATGTCTGACTCTCGGTGACCATATAGGCACAGCACGCCAGGCACATCTGTCTGTTTTTCTGTATGTTCCTATCCATGTGTTTTTCTTGGTAAAGATAACGGAGTGGGTTGCCAGTTCTATCTCCAGAACCCAGTATATATTGTAGGGTAAAATAAATAAACTGATTTATTGAAAGTTACTTATTTGTATTGCCTTTTGTTTATATGTCCACTAATGCTCTTTTTTTTCCAGCTTTACTTTTATTAGACCTCTTTAATATTATGGGCAAAATGTACTAAACTGTGAAGACTCTTCAGAATATCAATATCATTTTTGTTATCCTTTTTAGGATATGTACTACGATTTCACATCTCAATGAGTCCATCAACATTTTGCCCTTTAGTACACAGGGCCCTGTGTTTTTGCTCTGTCGATTTTTAAAGCTAGAACATTAAAAACTACCTATGCATTGTACTAGGCATTTTTTTGTACAGTAAATCATTCCTTGTGTGGGCTGCATTAGTATGCTAAACGGCAGCTAATTGTGTTCTTTATGGTTTTGCAAAAAAGTGTCACTAATTAGCACTTCAAAGCAGGTAATGTGTGAGACACGCTTACTCAGCATTGCTTGTGTTCTTATCTCAATAATTTACAAAAATGGCTAGCACAATGGGTAGCCAATTTTTTCTGCTCTTGACGAAGAACTTAAAAAAAAAAACTTGGGGCGACCGAGACCCGTTTTATTTTCTAAAGATATTTATACTTTATAGATTATAACAGAAACCGAACAGTTTCAGATGTGTGTAATGAATAAAGGCAAGACTTTGGATGGGCTGCTAAGGGTGGGTGGTCATTTTTTTGTTTTAAGGTGTAGTGGGTTCTATGGTGGTCCAGAGGTTAGGATTTGGTGCTTTAACCGCTGCAACCTGGGTTCGATTCCAGTCAGGGATCCAAGAGATCACACCACCCTGAAGCCATGCAGCGTTGGGCCTGGTTAGTACTTGGATGGGAGACCACCTAGGAATACCAAGAGCTGTATGCTGTGGCCTACTGGAGAAAGAACTAGCAACCCACTCCAGTACCTCTGCCATGAAAACCGAGTGGATCAGCATGACCATGGACCTAAAGATGTGCCTGGTGTGTTACGGTCCATGAGGGCACAGAGAGTTGGACACAACTGAACTATGTAAAAACATTTCTCAAACAGGATATAAAGCAGACCAGATGGGCGTGGTGGTTCTTGGTGGCCATCAAATTCAAATCTCTTTATGTACACATAAACAAAAGATACAACAATGGACACTGGCATATGAACCATAATTGTAAATATCCCAGCCAATTGTTTCTACGGTCACATCCACAACATGTTAGGGTCTCTGGGAGCACTTTTGTTGTATTGTGCTGTTTAATCATTTTTGCCTAAAAAAGAATGATATCAGATCCGGCACCATGTGTTTCTCTGGATGCCAGCAGGAAACACCTGTATAGTTCATCTTAGAGGAAGGAATACTATTATACTGCTCCTTCCCACCACTCTCTCCAGATGTCACACAAAGGCTTTAAGGACTTTACAGCTAATAATTACCCCTCACCGTTTCCTAAATGTATATAATATTTTAGGACATGACCTTGTTTGCTAGGAATAAATACAGTATTCTGCATAGTGTCGGACTCAGAAAACATTCCATATCCATAGGCTTGTGGGTGAGACTTTACAGTCTGAATAAATGAAAGTATTATTATGTTACATTTATACACATGTTGCTGCCATACATTTGGGGTCTGCAGAGCTGGTGACTCGTTTCTTTATTATTCCTAATGTCTATTCTTTAGTCACTAATGCTTGCCATGTTTTGTGTGAAGTTTTAAGTATACATGATATTTATTTTAGATTTGTTTGTAATTCAATTTAAAGGATCACTATAATGCCCTAAAAAAGAGCTAGTTTTAAATATGCACTCACCATTAAGAACATTCTTTTTTGATGATTTAATATTCAATAATAAATTCATTTTCCAAGATTAGAGTATCAGCCACCCTTTGAGTGCATGGTCTCTACCCAGAAAAGGCCCTCAAGAGGGAAGTGGAAGGTTTGGCTGAGAGACTGGTTAAAGGGATTTTAAAAACAATCGGATTTCGGTAATAGGCCAATCACTCAAAAAGCTACCCCAGAGCAAAAGCTTGTTGTTCAACTGCGATTTGGCCAATTGAATAGGGCTCTATAATTTTTAGTTGGTAAATCTGTATCCAAAAGCAAGGTCTTCACTAACTAAAAACATCTGTAAAAATAATAATAATAATAATGATCTGTGCTTATATAGAGCCCTATACAATTGGCCAAATCGCAATTGAATGAGGCCCCAAGTCTCCAGCCAATTAACCATTGTGTTAATTTTCATGCACAAAATTATAAAAATCAAGCAGTTGACTGCCCCTTCTCCTCTTATATTGAGACCAGCAGCAACTTAGTTTTATCCTAGAAACATGATACATTTTATATATTATATATATATATATATATATATATATATATATTTTACTTTTTTAAATTAATAAATTTGAATTTTATTAATGAGCAATGGCTAATTAAAACATGTAACTCATGTTAGGCTATTACAGTGCTTCTTTACTAAATATGAAGGGTTGGAATAAAGTGGTGTTAGTTTTGGGGAGAGAGCTGTCCATGTTTTCGGATTAATATAAAGAAGGCTCTGTTCCATAATGTCATCAAACAAAGAGTCCTCTAGAGCAAGAATTCTTGAGCAGTGCTGTAAAGCAATTTATGGATGTGATATTCAAAATGTAAAACGTTCCATTCAGAGGAAACCTAAGTGGGCAACTTTCATGAAAATTTAATTGTGCTGTTGGAAGGATATCTTTGTGCCGAGGTCTCAGCTTACGTTCACATGTCACAGAGCGCCCTTGTTGGGTGATGGGAGAGGCCTCTCACAATTAGCTAGCAGCCTGTAACTGTTTCACATTGATCTCTAATGCTTTGTTCTTGACATTTATATATTTTCTACATCATTTCTGTGTTCTAACAGCATGGAGTTACTTCAATAGTGAAACAAGGCCTCTTGAACTTTTAGTAGTCTCCCTCTAGACTCAATAGCCTCTTTTATTACAACCATTCCCTTTCAAATCCTATGCTCTGCAAGCTCAAGAGCTGGGCCTTATCCTAACATATATTTGGCTAGCATACATTTAAATAAGCAGATTTTATACATTAAGATGAAAAAAGGTTTGATCCAGAGAAAAAAAACGTTATGGGATGAGCTGCAGAAGGGAGAAACCATTTAGGAACATGTTGGACAGAAAAAAAGAGCTTTTAAGCATCTTAAAGGGCCAGTTAATGCAGCACAACTAGGAGCACACCAATGTAATGTACTCCTGAAAACAGGTTGAAATACTTTTAACATTTTTGAAATAGGTGCCTTTTTCACACAAACAAAAATCATAAATGAAGTTCTGTTTACATGAGCATTTGGCAAGTCCCACAGGCAGACTGACAGCAGGAGCTGTATGCAGATAGCAGAGCATAAAGAGGGTTAACCCTTCCCAAATTCATCTGTGAAGGAAAATGACTGCTGGAAACTCCTAAATATGTTACTTGCGAGTTGACTGATGGCTGATTACATTCCTGAAAGCAGAGAAAACCATACATTTTTCTGTTCACGGAGCTTGCAATGGCCATTGTCGGCAGCTGTCATAGAACAGTCAGCAGTCTGTAAACAAACACAAGACTGCAAATTTGTAGCTGTTATTGGTGTGATCAAAAAAAAATAGGTCATTGTAACATAGAATCTTGTGCTCTGTCACATCATGAAGAGCACTTATAGTGAGGTAAATGGCCCTTTAATAAAATAAAGTACATAAAAGTAAAGAGATACATAGTTATTTTATATTCCTAGTCAGAGCTAGATTTTTAACTAGAAAAAAAAAATCATTGACACGATAAATAAAATGTACCATCACAGCTTAAAACTCAGCCGCAATTGACTCTCGCATGTTTGACCGAATCAGCTCAGCAGTCTTAGTGAAATTGACATAAATTGAATATAAGTGGCTGGATCTGCTCTCCACAAACGTGAAATAATACTGACCAACTAGTCAAGCTTAAACATTTTACATAGTTAATCTTCTCTAGGACTTTTGCTTTGATATAAAAGGGTGGAACTTACTCTTTAAGTAAGGCACATCTGATAGTTTCTGTCTTAATCATTTTATATGTGTCTGTACAGGTTTTTAGCTGTGAGATTTGTGAGCATTTCATGTGAAATATTGCCTTAAAGGTATATGGAAATGTCATGGAAGATGAATGCATCTGACAGAGGAGAATCAGTAGTGTATACAAACATTGTTTGCATGAAAAAGGAATCACCAAATAAAAATTAATAAACTTACCCAAGAGTTTCCAAAGTTTCTTCAGTATTTTTGCAGTTTTATTTTGAAAAGGAATGCCCCTGAAAACCCAACTAAATCAAAATAGTTGTGGCCAATTAGAGGCAGCTGCAACATTGTAGTAGTATGGGATTCAGTCTCTGCAGCAAAGCATCATGGAATTTGTAGTCTTTTTTTTTTTTTTTTTGCGACACACCTCTCTCCTACCTTGAATGGTGCAACTCCGGTAGTGCTGCTCTTGATCTCTACACTGTGCTGTGTTTCTTTTGGTTAGCACTGGGTGTCTATGTAAGTACCTCAGGGGGTGTGGAAAATAAATCTGTGTGTGTATAGTATGGATCAATGTAATGTGCGTTTCTGATTATAAGCAGCATGTGTTAGATTAGAGAGAGGTAAGAACAGGGAAATCCATGTAGCTTTTAACTATACTGAAGTACAAAATATTTACATACACAAAAACACACAGAGGAGCTTGTGACCGTTTTTCACCCCCTTTGACATGGCCGCTGTCTGCTGATCACATTGCTGCAGTGTTCATGTGATAGATATTGATACTACAGCAATGTGTGAGCTGTTAGAGTACAGTGTTAGGCCTTTGCACTATTCATGCATTCTTGTTGTGTGTGAGATGCTATGTGCCAGCTATTCCCACCCTGAGTTGTGGCATTATAATGGGCGCAGATATTGTCTTGGAGACCCCATTTACTCTACAGGCACTGTTAAGAGAGACGTTCAAAATGTGATTTTTATTTGAACAGGAAAATGATTTGTAGTTACCCTATAACTCCCTCCTGAGCACGTGGAGAAGGATAGGTGTCAAATGTTAGAAACAGAGCTCCCACTTCATTGGTACAACAATAAAATGCCTCCCCTCTTCCTCCTTTCCATAGATAAAACATCATCTCATGCTCCAAGGTAGCAGGAAGTTTTGGAGCTAGACAAGATGGAACTTTCTGTACACAATTAATCTGCTAAAATTAAGATTTTCTTTTACAAATCCTTTATGTTCATGATTTACACAGATCCTAATGTTTTTACATGTGACGTATTTCCTAAATCACAGTAGTTCTTTGTTGGTGCCTGTTTCTGGCTGCTCTTTTCCCAACGTCAGAGTTAGCTGCTAAAAAACGATTTGGACCTTTTATCTTTATGTTCTGGTCACGATTGAGATGACCAGTTTATATTTGTGGGGAATTAAAGGGACATAAAACATTATTTATTTTTTTGCGTTTTTTAGATGCGTGTTGTAAACCTTGCAAAAAATTATATTATTGTGTTACTTGTTTAAACATTTTTAACGAAAAGGAAATACAGAGAGCATACTTTAGTCTGTAGATTTCATTGGCTGAGAAGGGCAAGCCCCACAGAAAAGTTAAGACGTCTAAATATATTTTTATTATCTGAGACCTTTGTATGCAAAAAGAAAGCACATTGTGGCACATTCTCAAATACCCTCTTTCTGATGCAACAAAGAAAACAAATCACTTTTAATATAAAGCTACAGCGATGCTTTCTCTGGCTCTCATGTGACCTTGTCCTCTATTTAAATACATTTTCTAGATTATAGTATCAGTTTATATCTATTTTGTTTCTACGTCACAGTAAATATTACTGCGTCTGGTGATTTTTATATATTCTAATACTTGTCAGCAATTCTATTCTTTTGTTACATGTAATGGAGCGTCTGTTCTGTTCCCCTCAAAGAGCCCCTAATATGAAAGTAAGCATGACTAATATGTTCTGCCAGCATCTCGCTGGAACCAATACTACAACTCCCAATGGTTTTACCAGTTACTTTGCTGAAGTCTGAGTTGTTTTTGTGTTATTCTACTGTATCACAGATATCTGCGCTGAAAACAATGCAAGAAAACACTAAATAAGACACCGTCTTTGAGTGGATACAGGTACATTACAGCTTATTAACCTGCATTGTAAACTGAAGATAGTGGATACTGCATGTTCAAGGTATGTCTATATTGATCATATATAGCTATTGTATATATTTGAAGACATTTGCAGTAGTAACATATAGTAGTATATTTGAAAACATTTGCATATATAGTTAATTTTTTTTATTTTTATAACCATTACAACAATAATATCTTTACAAACCCTTTAAAGCAGGTTATGACAAATGTATCTGAAACTTTGAAGCCAGCCAAACATGTTTAGTAGCCAAGATATGAATTATGCGTCAAACCGTCCATAAGTTTGGGATCGAGTAGTATAACTTTAGGAACCGTGGCCCCCTGACTCTGCTTTAAAGGGCTAAATGGCCTCACTTTTCATTACTAAAATTGCTTTTCTTAACTTCTGAGTGTCCTTGTAAACTAATGAGCTTTTCCATTAGTGCTAATGGGATATATCGGTCGCATTCCCATTGTGCAGAAACAAACTTCCTGTGTATTCAATGTGTCCGCTCACCTCAGGAAGTCATTCACTTGAAGCTAAAATGGCAGCAGCCATACTTGCACAGAAAATGAATAAATTGGGTGCTGTATTTGTTTTATATTCTAAAACCTGTTGCTTATTTTTAAGTGTCTCTTCAAAAGAGGCTTTTTTTTTTTTTTTGGACCACTGCCATCCATTAAGATATAAAACTACAAGATAATTATTTTCAGTTAATCTAAAGCAATTCAGGCTTATCCCCCTATTTCCCATTTAAGGGGACACTGAAACCCATGTCTGCCATACTGCTTTTAGAAAAATTTAAGTTTTGATTTGTGTTAACCCCCCCCCCCAAAAAAAAACCCTGCTATATTTAAAAAAATATTTTTAAATAACAACATTAAGAATACAAGTGCTAGGTTATGGAAAGTTTAATATCAAAATCATGTCATCATATATAAAGTGACATTTATAAAGTTAAAAAATAATAAGTGTCAGCCGACTATCTCCAGAAAAAATGGGTGAAAAAACCAGGCCAAGCTAAGGGAAGTTTTGATTTAAAATCATCTTTATACAGATTTGAGCTCTGTACTCCTATGAAGATACGAGCTTGTTGTAAACTGCTACAACTTGTTTACCAAGAAATTACTTAACAATTTGGAGATTTTTTTTTAAAAATAACTTTTAAAAGGTTAAAAGAATATAAGCATTCATACATCGCAATGATGGCCAATAGTTTAGTGTGCATAGGACATTTTCCTCAAATACGTTATTAGTAACATTTTCCCTCAAATGCCTCTAGCTAACAGTGTTAGATAAGATTTTTATTTTTCGATGTAGCATAAATCCAAAGAATACAGTACACATTATTTATATTATGTTTAACTGAGAGAGATAATTACTGAATGTTTTTACTGAGATTAAATATTTTTACTTTTTTTTCCAGAAGATTACTCCTTGCTCAGTGAAATATGAATCACGCAGTTCAGGTATGTTTTATT
Organism: Discoglossus pictus; assembly: GCA_027410445.1. Lineage (NCBI taxonomy): Eukaryota > Metazoa > Chordata > Amphibia > Anura > Alytidae > Discoglossus > Discoglossus pictus. The sequence continues at coordinate 282,408,986 of CM050167.1, read as the reverse complement.
TTTTATTTTTTTGTGTTTTTTTTTACACTTATTTTTGTATCCTTTTTTTTTTTTTTTTTAGATATAAATTTATATATAACTTTTTTTTGTTTTTTTTTTATATTCTTTTTATTGAACAGCATCCTTTAGGCATTTAAAGTTACATTTGAGGCACTAAATTAGGGATCTGCTGTATTTGTTTCAATAGCATAAGAAGTCCATAAGTTTTTCTGAATGTAAGTAGATGTACCTAGTCTGTAGTCACTTTTTGGAAGGGAACTTAAACCACTCCTATACTGGCTTCTTCAGATAATGCCTTCCACATCTGTTATGTACATAAAGAGCGTCATAGAACTTATTACACTAACGTGACTGCACTGATTGGTCACATCTGCTCAGCATCCTCCTTTTCTAGTAAGTGCAGTAAGTGGAATGGCAGGCCGGACGAGAATAATAGAGGTGTTTTGGGGGCTTTTAAGCTACCTAGGAACACTGAAAAACTGATCACCTAATTTGGTCAATATGCCACGGATGCCAAAAAAATAGGTGTATTGGAAGGGTAATATACTTTTATTTTTATAATTAAACTTGTAAAATTCATGCATTAAGATCTGAATACATAAGTTTTTACTGACATTTTATGTTTGTTAATGACGTGTGTATTTTTGTTGTATTTCTAAAACCAAGTTAAACATGAATTAACTATCATTGCCCCCTTTAGGTTTGGTTTGGTGATGATATGCCATTAAGTCCAAGGAGCCCTTTAATTCCTAGACACGGACCAGGGCTTGTTGACGTTAATCAATATGACCAGTGGTTGGCTGTTCGTCATGAGGCAACTTTGGTACCAATGCAGGAAGATCTCTCCATATGGCTGACCAGTTTGCTTGGTAAGTTTGGCAGTGGCCAGTACATTTGTTTCCTAGCCATTTAATGATAATTAATCCCTGCTTCTAGACCAGCATGAACCCTATGCACATGGTCATTTGCACTGAGGTGATGTCACGATGCTAATGAACCAGACATTACAATTCTTGATTAAACGGTAGCTACATTTGAACAGACAGCAAACCAAAAAGCTAAAGTGGAGATATACACCCTAAAAGAATTGCGTTTAAAGGGACACTATAATCAAATTTTTTTCAGTGCTCTGTTTTAAAGGACAAAAATTGATGATAATAAATAAATAAAAACAACCTTTAATTTACCACTGTCTCTATTATTGTCTTATAAAAACCCTTTGTCTCAATGTCTAATTCGTCTTCCTGTTTGAAGGATAGATAAAAAGTGTCTTTTTCTGTTGTGTAAAATTGTAAATAGCAATTCATTGAGTTATCAGTGTGCTAATCTCAGCCTCCAAGGCTCCTACCTTCTTCACACAGGTAAGTGAAAACCTTATCAAACCGTGAAGGGGTCACACAACTGCATAAATGGGTAAAAAAAAAATAAAGATTTTTTTTTTTCCTATTATTAATACTATTTCTTAAAAACGTAGCATAATACAAAGATTAGAATATAGTGTCCATTTTACTGAATTTTTAATTAATATTTTAAACCATTATTAATTTATGTTACAGGAACTTAGTGTGACTTGCATTTCAGTGTTCCTTTCAGTATATAAACTAGATGGTAACTGTTTACCACCTATGAAATAAAAATATTTGTTGAAATATGTACTTTCTCTCTGTATTTCTTAGGAGTAGAAGTCAGAAGTGAAAAGTTTATGGAAGATCTTGATAATGGTGTTTTACTCTGTGAACTGATTTTTGTTATCCAAAATACCATGAGATGTTGCTGTACGCCAGAGGAATTAAAGGTAAGATATATTTTCATACATTGTAATGGTTTTTTAAAAACATTTTCTACTTGTTAATCTTTCTTCATAGCTTATTCCGTTCATTCACCTTTTTAGTATTGTTGTCCTTCTACCTAACTTTTCCAATTTGACCATGTCATTTTTATGAAGTGGTACCTAAATTGTACTCCATATCCCAAATGAGGGCATACTAGGGATTTATATGGTTGCAGAATTATATTTGCTTCCCTTGCTTATTAAAGGCATATTTAAGTTTCATGTATTATGAAAAAAAAAATTTGCACAAAAAAATCCCAAAATAAACATTAAATGTACACTGTCGTTGGCAATTTTCTTCAGTTTTCTGCCACTTGATTTTGAGAAGGCGCATTAAAAATGATGCCTTAACATAAAAATTCATAATTCATTTTGCCCAATCACAGGCAGCTAAAATATTGTTTCACTGGGAAATCAGTTTGTAGCAAGCATCATGGGATTTGATGTCAGACATTTCTGTGTGACTTTCTGCATTGTACTGCTGGTTTATAGGCTTACAAAATGTAATCAAATGCAGTGTTTCTATTGATAGGTGCCTGATGCCTATGTAGGCACCTCTGGGGGGTGGAAACCTGGAAGCCTCCCATTTACCACTGATTGTTTCAAAAGCCTTTGCAAAATTCAAAAACACTACTGAGTTGCCCTGATCCAAGTTCCTACTTTCCTCTTCATAAAAACTAATCAGATTTGTTTGACATAACCTATAAATTCATGTTGACTTCTCTTATTCACATGGTTTTATTCCTGTATACTACCCCTTAGTAACCTTTCTACTCTGCTACAGCGGTGATGCTTACATTTTGATTTACTGGTTTAGCTATTGCCTAACCCAGTTCCCTCCGTACCCTTGGATGTATTCCTTCCTGACCTTGTACTTTATAAACTTTTTTTTTTTGCAGTAACCAATTTAGTGAAAGTAGTATAGCTCCATTTTGTTGCAGTGTCCCAACTACTGGTACCTCTTGTTTATCTAATCTTTCCTGATCACTATCAATTGGCCTGTTTTACATTTTAAGGTTGCGATGTTTTCTTTTCTAGCCTTCTTTTTACCTGCCAGTACTTGGTCCTAGTCTATGTGTTGTATTGCTGCCCTTAAACAGTTTCCATTTGCCTTTATAAAAAAAAGGGGTTTTTAGGTCCCAGTTTTTTTTTTTTTTTTTTTTTAACTCTACTTCATATGAGACCATGTTATGATCACTGTTCCCAAACGATTCCTGTAATTCAACATTTGATATTATATCAATATTATTTGTGAAACTCTCATTCCTAGTATGTTCTTGTTTAACTTGACCAGATAATAATCTTCAATTGTACCCAAAATGGCACCATTCCATGTGTTCGTGTTCCCTTAGATCTGTGGTTCTCAACCTGTGGGTTACCTAAAACCACCAACTTAAAAAAAAATATTCTCGTAAAATACATATAAAAACAAAAGATCCATCACTCCAAAAATGACATCTTATCAATACTAATGTACACATCAATTATTTTTTAGCGAGACGCGGCCCTTGCGAAGCGAGGGTCGCAGTTGCTCAGCTCTCCTTGCCAGCAACTGCGACCGTCGCAAACTTTACGTCGTGACGCAAACAAAATACGAGACACGTTACAACCCATTACGACCTCGCAAAAATCGGCCTCAACGCGCACATGAAAACATTAAAAATACAACAAATACACACAACAAATACATAAAAAGCTTACTTACAGGAAGAGGGAGCATCCAGGACCTCGAAAACTGAAATTACCACTCAATTTAAGTCAAATTAAAAGAGTTTAGACACTACAAAATTCTGTAAGCTAGAGAAAAAATGGCCGCCGAAGGAAACTAGGCTACAGCAGTCTAAAGACGCAAAACACCAGCAAACACCAACGAGATAAAAAGAAACAAGGACGCGACCCTAAAAACATTACAAACATAATAAATACAAACAACAAACACATAAAAATGGTACTCACAGCAGGGGGGGGGGCACCGATGACCTCTGGAAGCGAAGTTACACCTCCATTTAAGCACAAATTTTGAAGTTTAGAGACCCGAAAATCACCTAAGCGAGAGAAAAAATGGCTGCCGAACAAAACGAAAACGAGGCTAAAGGTCCCTAAACACGCAAAACGCCACCAAACACCTACGGATATTCCGAAAAACTTGCACGACATAGAAAACAAATATTCCGAAAAAATCACACGACATAGAAAATGAACGAAGCTACATCAGCCACATTATATACAACAAACACCCTTAGCTCACTTACAATTTCATTGCCGTTATTTTTTGACGGGCAATTCGCTAGTAAAGTAATGGTATGCAGTACATATTGTTGAATACGGATCCGTTGATCTTGCACTGATATGTTAGGATGACCCTATAAAGAGCATTTGCTTTGTATAAATCTCCATCTTGAGTATGCATTGGATATGACCTATTTATAAGTACACATGGACATCATAATTCTACAAACATTGACATAATTCACGTGCATTTATTTCATGACTACCTGTTGTGTCTTCTGTCTGGAATCAAATAATTGCTAAGAAGAATAACACGGCTGCATCAAGCTGATTTTATGACTTTTTTGTGTTTGTGTTATCAGCTGTTTGTTAAGCTTATCACATAGGTTTGAATGTTATTATGTACATGTAAATTGGTGGTGTGCACTATATCTGGTTCACTTGCAGTATTGGGTAGCAGAGCTTGGAGATCAGCACATATGATATAATTCAGAGCTACCTAAAATAATAAACAAAAAGGGACTACATCAGACTTAATAGACTCAATGTTTATAGTGTGTACTGACGTTCTTTCACTTTTACTGGAGTTGCAACTGGAAATGCTGTGGGTCCTTACCCATGACTCATAGATTCACATAGTAAGCTGCTTGCGTCTCATGTAAGGACTGTTGTGTGCGCTCTCAAGCTATTTCCCTACATGACAACCCAAGTATCAATACGTTCTTGTATGAAATAGCCTGTGAGAGTTATGTAATGGCTACGTAAGTTATGCTGTAAGAGCTTCCATAGCTACATAGGAGTCTTGTGAGATTTCCTTTATTTTCTCATTTTGTGTGTGTTGTAAATCAATCTGAGTTATTTACATCTGTGGCCTGGTAGTTATGAAGAAATGTGGCTGGCTGGGAGTGCAGATTGGGAAAAACAGGTTGCCAGTGTGTTATTTAACCAAAGTAAATTATTTGGAAATATACTATGAATATTCAAATATCAATAATATTCCATAACTGAACTTAAAGATATATTGAAAGCATTTTCTTTGTTTCATCTGAAAGAAGGTATTTGATAAAGTAGCACTGTTTTCTTGTTTCACTTATTTCAGAAAATAAATTAAAATGTTTAACTTATCAGGGGCTTGTCCCTGTCAGCCAATGAGCAGTAATATAAATGTATAAGTCTTACTACCATTGGTTTGCAAGTTTTTCTATCTTACAAAGTGGTTTAAGGAAAGCACTGTGTATGTTTGTTTGATTTTAAGCTCAGACAAGGCCTTCTATTCTTTTCTTTTCCATTGTGTTTATATAGTTTTTGACTTAAACTTACCCTGTACATTGCTACAGAATATGTTGGCGCGTTACAAATAAAGTAAAAATAATAATACTACTACTCTGTTAACAAAATCTACACACATACAAATTCTCTTAGTTCTTAGTGAAGTTCAAACGGGTTCTCCTGAATGCCTAAAAAACACAAATGTGTTCCGTGTCCCTTTTTAAACACCTTTAAAGTGGAAGAAAGTATTATCCCGTTTTTATAATGATTTTGAACATGAACCTGACATAGTACAGACATTTCTTTAATACTATATGTCACAAATCCCTTTTAATCCAGGGTATCCCAATGAGGAGAGTTCCATGCAAAAAAGACGCTCCTTCTGGGTCGTTCTTCGCCCGTGACAATACCGCTAACTTCCTACGTTGGTGTAAAGGCATTGGAGTTGATGGAGCCTATCTATTTGAATCTGAAGGTTTAGGTAACTTTTTTTTTTTTTTTTTACTGTTTAACTTGTTGTACATTTGTGCTGATACTGAAAATGAATTGCTTGCTTTTATCTTTTTATTTTATTTTTTTAATCCTTATAGGGGGAGAAAAAGAGGATGACCAAGTTCAAAAATAACTTTTAACAAGGGAGGCTATTGTGATGTGTGGTTATACTTAATTCTCAAATCTTAAAATAGTAATCTGCGTGACTACAAAATATCTAGTAGATATACAAGAGCCATTTGTGGGAACCGTTTGAATGCTTTGCTTTTTATCACTCCGTGTCTAAACACCAGATGAACATGTTTCTAGAACATGCCTCCAAGGTTCACACTAAGCTTATGACCAACAGCTGGCTCATAGATTGTACAGATAGATGAAAGCTGACAGCTCATTACAGGAGTGTAACTTCATTATTGCCTGCAATTAAATGTAGATGCTTCAGTAAATCTATTGAATTACAGATGATTTTTTATTTTTGAACAAACGTACTGTCATATTCAAGAAGACACATCATTCTCTAAATATGTGTAATGATCAGACCACAGTGTTTTATTGCTCCTGCATCCAAAAGAAATCATATCTAATAATCATCATGTGTTGAAGTTTTAGAAGACTAGGACTTATCTTTTACTGGATAAACACTTTTCATTAATGACCATACTTTCCCATTACTCACTCATATTGAGGGTTTTTTATTTTGTTTTTGTATTTTACTGTTTTGACATAATTTACTTTGTCTACCGGTAAATTGAGGCAGTTTCCATTTTTTTTAAATGTCATGTATTTTTCCTAATAAATTAGCAAATTGTGACCAATATATGATTAAAAATGTATCAAGAAGTGGGAAGCCAGATTTGTTTACTGAGATACATCCATTTATTTTATACTTTGTTCTGATATATTGACACACTCAAATGCTATACATGTTTTCCTTTTTTTTTTTTTTTTTTTTTTTATTAAATATAGCAACTTTTTCAATGGCAGAGAGGCCAGCAACTCATAGCTTTGGAGTGCATTCCTGGCCCCTCTGCCAGTGAAAGGGTTAATGGGACACTAGTCCCATATGTTCTTTCATACATGTAAAAATGCATGGGTTAAGAATAGCTTCCTTTTAAAGTATCTGTCCAAGCTCTGTCTGACATAATTATTCAAACATGGAGAAGAAGCCTGTCCTAGTGGTCATCGGGTCTACCACGTAATTGCTTAGCCAGCTGAACTTTGCAAAGTGTGGTAACTGAATTTATAAAGACATTGTGCATTGTGCCCCTTTTTAATGGGACAGGACAAGAAGAAGGCCAAATTTGGTAAAAAGTAACTTCAATTTTTTTTTTTTTTTTTTTTAGAACAAATATAACATAGAATAATCAATAAGGTTTTGTGTTTTTTGGGCTTACATTTAGGTGTTCACGTTTAGAAAATCAATGAAATGTCTCCTTTGCTTTACTGCAACTAATATGACACCGTTTGCATTTCTCTTTTAGTTTTGCATAAGGATCCCAGGCAGGTGTGTCTTTGTCTTCTGGATGTTGGTCGTATTGTGTCCAGGTGTGTGATCTAGCAGCATTTTTATGTCCGTCACTTTCATGTTAAATACCATACGCATCAGAGTTCAAAACAAAAACACATTGTTTTATATATATCATCAGAAAATAAATCTGTTGCTGTAGTTAATGTTGATTTTGCAGTTTTATGGATACAGCCTTTCCCCCTTTTTAGATACGGAGTGGAGCCACCTGTGCTAGTTCAGCTAGAGAAAGAAATTGAACTGGAAGAAACGCTGTTAATTGAGTCTGGACCTTTAGCCCCAGTAAGCATCCAAAAATCCTGCTGTCACCGTGAGGAACTACATGAGGCGGTATGATGCTGCTAATGTCTATATTCACTGCTAGGTCAATGTTCAAATTAAATATATACAAGAAAAAAACAAAGCCAATGCTGTGGCTGTAGGTCATACTTGGAGAACAATCTTTTAGCTGAATTTAACCACACAGAAAGGCAAAATATTCATTGTGTATAAGATTGCCCACACTGGCTACCTACAACAGGGTAGTCCAGCTACAAAATACCAGCAGTTCTCCTCTGAATGGACAAGCTGCTAACCCCAACTGAATAAAAAAGAAACCAGATTCCTTTAAGTAGTAAATCTACATTGTGTGTATTCTCTTTTTTTGTCTGCAGATGAAGCACATAGCAGAAGATCCTCCCTGCAATTGCTCCCATCGATTCTCTATTGAGTACTTATCTGAAGGACGATATCGGTTGGGTGATAAAATTCTTTTTATAAGGGTAAGTGACAACGATTATAAAATGTGGTGGTTTTAAGTTTGTAGAATATGTTTTCTCTTTCTACATTAGCCCAATGCTTTAATATCTAAATATTCAGTACTGTAATACAAATTAAGAAATTCAAAAAAAGTCATTACATAGCACAGTAATTTATTCTCTACAGGGTTTAGTTTCTGGATTATATGCTGACTAGCATAAATGTGTAAGCCAGGCAATGCTGTTTGCCACACCATGTGAGGCTTTTGATTCGCTGAGCAACTTCGGCGGTCATCGTGACCCTTTCCTCCCGCCAACTGTACGGGCCGCTCATTGCAGGGTTCATTAACCTGCAGGTTTTGTGCTTGGGAATGACGTGTCTCTTTCCAGCATATCCCCCCTGTCCCTTCCCTGTGTGTTTCTCCTGTGTGTCTGCTGAATGTTTGTATGGCGCGCGCTGCTTGGTGTTGGTTTTATTTTCAAAGACCTGCGTGCCTGGTGTTGTTCTGCCTCTGCTGTTGTGTATTTTCTAAGTCCCGCATGCCTGGCTTTGCTCAGCTTCGTTTTCATCCAGTTTCAGATTTTTTTTTTTTTTTTGCATTTGTCGTCCGCCATTTTGTTTTTTCTAGCTTAGCCGATTTTTTGAGTGATGAAACACAGTAAATTCGCTTGCAACCTCACTCCCAGGCATCCTGGCACTCCCCCTGTGCTGTGTGTGAGTTTCCTCAACTACTTGCAGCCTAAGTCCAGGGTGCCTCTAATGCTCGTCTCGCTTTGCGAGGCTTGCTGGAGCGCCTTCGGTGCTCATTTCAGCCGAAGTCCCGCGTGCTTCAATTCCTCAACTGCTTTCGGGCAATGAGTGCCTTTGGCGCTCATTACCGAAGTCCTCCAAGCTCAGAAGGCTTCAATGGCACGCAAGCGTCACCAAAAAATCGCAGTTTGACAACAAGAATATGTGATATGTGAAGTTATGCTTTAAGCTACAGTGCTGCAGATAGAATATCATATTCTGTCTGAAGAAAGCAGAATTCATTGATATACTTGTTAGCATTCTTCAAGTTTTATCTACCTTTAAAGGCCAAGTGTAAACGCTTTTCATGTTAAACCTATTTTGTAGTTCACCAATAATGAACAAAATAAATACATGTGCAAACAGCAGCAAGTGAAAGCTTTAAAAACACAGTTTTACCTTTAAACCCTTTCCCCCTTTCAAGTAAATAAGTGAACAACTGAAATATTGCTGTAATTTTATAATCCTACACAATTTCATTTCTGGCAGACAGGATCATATTGTGGATGAACCATCTGGCAAAACATGCAGCTTTTCATTAAGTGCCATAGGCATTACCTGATTTGTGGAAGATAATGAGTTTAATTTTCAAGTATGAACATAAGGATGCTTTTGTCTTGCTGTAGATTTAAATTATTCACATGTACAGATTTGTTCCTCTATTTCTTGTTTTATATTGCTAGTTTTCTGCTGCAATTTAGAATGCTTTAACTGAACAATTGTATACAATCACTATTCTCTCTCCTACTTTGAGATATATACTAGTGAAGTTGGTTGTTATCAGCTTTTATTTGTTGCTGATTTTTAATACTATCTGCTGGAAAGTGGTAGGTATCCAAGTACTTCCATAGATAAAGCACATATATTAAGAAGTAATAAATACATTTAGTAATAATAAATACATATCTTACAGCATTAGATATGCATTAAGCTACAAACCAAATTATCATATATTATAGAGTATGTTTTAAGCAAGGATCTATTTATTTTCCATGATCAGATCTGTTCTATTTATCTAAACAGATTTGCTGTGCAAGTGTACCAACATTTTGTTAGGCTATGGAAGATACTTAGAAGATCTAGCAAACATGCAATCATTGTAATTAAATAGAGATTCATTCAATAAACTACCAAAGAAAAAAAACTCTGACTCGTGAAATTAACTTAATTCTTAACAGGATGAGGATTTGTAATTCTAATTAAAGAGCCATTGTGGTCCCAAATTTTCTATCATGCATTTAGAACACGTTTGGCTAGGTGATGCTAAGGGAAGTCAAACACTTTACCCTTAATCATTTCTGTTTTACTTTAGAGTAATGCTATTCGTTAAAGAGCTAATGTATAAAACATACAATGTAGAACGTTTTGAAACTGTCTTCATTTAATGCACATATATGTAAAGATAAAAATCGGACTTTTTTAATTAATAGTAAAAAGTCTGATCATACTCTTGTAAAGTAAAAAAAATAGTAACCACGGTCAAAAATTAGAAAATGTGTATTAAATGTGAGAGTTGCTCACTTATTTACATGCATGCTTTTTTATTTTTCAGATGCTTCATGGGAAACATGTCATGGTTCGAGTTGGGGGAGGCTGGGACACACTTCAAGGATTTCTGCTGAAATACGATCCTTGTCGGGTGCTGCAGTTTACAACATTAGAGCAAAAAATTCTACAGTTCCAGAAAGGTGGTCAGAAGGAAAATGTGTCTGTGCAACCAAGAAAAACTCCACAGCCTCCTGTTATGAATCCTTTATCAGCAATTGGTACTTCTGAAAAAAAGCCAAATTCCAAAGCATCTTCTGCCAAAACGAATCCATCACCTGATCAGGTTTCACATAAAGGTGCTAAGAATACACATTCGGCTGCAGTACGTCCCAAAGTGGCAATTAATCAAAGGCAGGGATCACCATTGTTTGAACCCAAAAAAAAAGTTGCAAAAAAATCAAACTCTCCAACTCAAACTAGTTCTTCTCCACTCAGCAACAAAAGTTCACAAAGTAATCTATCTGCTAAAAATCCTTATGTGCCTAGTTCATCAAGAACTGCATCTGCACTTTCAAACACTACACAAAAAAGCAGTATTTCATCTCCAACAAATAAAGTAACCCAAAAGACACAATCTACTACTGCAAACCTACAGCGTGGAGCACCAAGCACACGAGTGCACGTCCCTAAATCATGTGCCACTGCTCCATCACATATCAAAGCACTATCAAAAGATATTAAGGACTCCCAATGTCAATCGGGAAAGCTAAAAGTAACTACCAAAGTCAGTAAACCAGCTGTTAAACCGACAGCTCCCATATCGTTGCCTTCAAATACTAAAAGGACTCAAGATCCAACAAAACCTACATGGAAAAGCACTACCATTCAGCCATCTAAAGAAAAGCAAACCATCAGTAAAAAAGCAGATGTACACAAAAATACCCTTGCTGACCGGAAACCATTCATAGTGTCCTCTCGTGTACCTGCAATACCAGCCCAAGCAAAGACTGCCAGCACTAATAAAAGTGTTCAGCCTAGTAGAAATGAAGTAAAGACAACCGCTTCTGGACGTACCCCCTTGTCTGTAGTTAGACTTCCACTGTCTGGGCCTAAAAAGCAAACTGTACAAAAGACATCGAAAACCCAGCCTTTGGTAACTAACCTTAAAAATACCAAGGTACCTAGCACAATAGACTCCAAACCTAAAAGCACAAAGGCACCCTGCAAAGCTGCTCCTACTAATATTACAGATAGACCTGCAAAATTAAAAAAAGACGATAGGTTTCTGGTTTAAAAAAAAATAGTATTATTCGAGTATTCTAAAGGGAACAAGCAATGTTGGATTTGACACTCCAATTTCAAAATGAATAGTCATTTAAGGCTATGTCTTAGGGTCTTTCTCTTCCGCTAGAGTGTCTGTGACTTGGGTGGTATTTTGTTTACTCTCTGACACATGGCTTTTATATAAATGTGATTTTTCATTCATGTTAAACAAAAGTGCCAAGTCACTTTTTATTCTGGTATAATTTCACTTTTGTAGCTAGAAGTTGCCATTTTACACGTGTGACAATCAGAAAGTAAATTATTTCATTTTTTTAATGTAAAGGTTTAAGCAGGCTATATAAAAGCTTTTCTACTTATGTTAATGCTGAACTGAAGGTAATGAAACCTTCCTATGCTATTTCCCTATGGCTTGCACTATGTGCTAATGGTTACCTGTCCTCACATCTGATTTAATGCACATTTTATAGATGTGTACAAAACCTCATAGAATCACATAGCCTTTTTCAATATTGAACATTACAGTTTCATTATAGCATAGCATATTTTGTATTGAAACGTAACACTATATACGTATATGCGGTTCATTATATTATACATATGGATGTAATGACAAATCCAGTAACACAGGGCTTGACATATGTATATGAAATCTAGGAGTCAGCAAGTATAGTAAAGAACCAGCAAAAATATCTTTAGGGGCCAGTGAAGGTATTTTATATAGAAATATATGCATAATAAAGTTAGGAGCCAGTACTAAAAATGTAGGGGCTGTGGCTCTTAAGATTTCTCAAGTAATATATTGTTCAGTACTCCTGTACTATGAAATATTATACGTCATTGGACTTCTCGTTAGCCCTAGTCCAATACTTTTATATTTAGCATTTTTGGATTGGGTTTCAACATTTTTTGCCATAAAACGAAGTCTATTGTTCTACTGTATATTTGGTTGGACGTAAGAGTAAAATCTGGTGCTTTGCCACACATCTTACCTGTCGTACTTATAAAAAGCAGGCTCAGTGAATATTGCAAGGAGAGATTCTGAGAGAGCCATGATCACTCACTTTGCATCCATCTTACATTTCAGTGAATCTAGGCCAAAGTCTGTCCGGCTAAATCTTTGTGCTGGAAGTTGTTTTATAGATTAGGACCAGCCCCCAAATAAGTATTTCAATTGGTAAATTAATGTATTATTTGTACATAATGCACAAGCCACATTAGTTATTTTTTTTTAAATGTACATTTTATTGACATTTGTACATTTGATGAACAGAAAATCAGTGTATTTGTTTTGTTCTTTTTGATTTTGAGGTGGCTAAGAGGAGTTTGTACCCTCCTAGCCAGTCATTCAGAACTTGGCAAATTCACTGAAGTCTCATATTATATTATGTTGAATAAATGCTTTACTGAATCATGGAAATTTAAGAACCACTTTAGTCTAATCTTTGCAATATAGCATTTTGAATTATACTTGATAACGGGGGGAAAAAAAATACAGCCTTTAAATATTTAACGTTTTATGTGCAATTATTTGTTACTGTAGATTTCTATTTTCTTTTTGAGCTACTTTCAGGTAATTTCACGGTGTGCTTCATGTTTGTCCTACTGACATTTTAAATTTCAAATTTTTCCATTGTATGTAGATGTAAGCTTCCTGTGTAGATAAGCAGAAACCAAAATGGTAGTGAACACTGAAGAATATTTGCATATAATACTTATAAAGGCTGTATTTATTTGTCTTCCATAAACATTTTGTTCAATCAAGTGTATTTATACAAAATACTATATTTTAAATACAAGACTACATTAGTGCCTACAATTGTTCTGATTATTAAATGTAATTATGTATATATACTGTATTTGAAACCCTTTTTTTTTTTTTTTTTTTTTTGGACCTTTATGGAGATCTGAGTAGTAATGATAGTTTGTTTTGGACATAGAGGCATTTAAAGAGCCACCGTAATGCTCCTACCAAGATAAGCTGTTTTAATTTATGCTTTGATCCCTAAAAAAAACCCAACTATTTATTCATTTATAATAATAATATTCAGTAAAATACTTTTTCCAAGATTATAGTGTTTGCTTTTAGCCAAGTGTCTCCACCTTGATAAGGTCATTAAGGGTGGAAGGGGTTTGGCTGCAAAAAATTGATAAAATCTAAAAAGTTTCACAAACAATCACACTTCATAAAAGAATAAACAATGATCCAAAGGCTTCCCCCACAGCAACATCTCAAGGGAAACCACTGTAAGGCAATGGAGAGAATTATGTTGGTGCACTTTGTGTTTGGGGGGGAAAAAAATAGCAGTTACTTTCCCTCATAGACCATACAGTAGGTGGATACCAGCAGCTGCTGAGTCTGATCTGTAAAGAGAAGTATAATGTTGCGTATTACTTTAAATAATTGAATATTCATTTTGTTTACAGTTAGTGACTAATTAAAACATTTTGCTTCTGTTCTTAGTGCAAATGATACCAAACAGAATGCTCTATCTTATATGCCCATGCCAGAGGTACAGGTTGGGAGGAGCTCCGGAGGTAGACCTTCCGCTTGCATGCATGCCGTGGGGAGCCCTGGAGGTAGGCCTTCCGCTTGCATGCAGGCCGTGGGGAGCCCTGGAGGTAGGCCTTCCGCTTGCATGCAGGCCGTGGGGAGCCCTGGAGGTAGGCCTTCCGCTTGCATGCAGGCCGTGGGGAGCCCTGGAGGTAGGCCTTCCACTTGCATGCAGGCCGTGGGGAGCCCTGGAGGTAGGCCTTCTGCTTGCATGCAGTATCATTTACACATCGGCCATAAGTACCATTCATATGCATTTTTCCTATAAACATCCATTTAATCAATTTCTACATAAATATACATGAACACTAAAACTAATCCTAAAAAGTATTGCAGTAAGCCCTGCTCTTATTTTGTTAAGCTAAACAAGATATGCAATAACTAATGACCTCCGGTATAACCCTGATTATTATTTTCCTATACAGAATTGTTTACGCAGGATTTTACCTCAGACAAATTTCTGTCATGCATTTACCTTTTTATCCTATAGGTTTTCCTGGTTGCTAAACTGGTTGTTAAATTTATTGTTTACACATTTTTTTTTATTTTTTTTTGTCACTATGTGATATTCACATTTAAATATATAATGTAAACCTTTATGCTACATGTGGTTATTGTTTCGTTTAGAAGCTGCACTGTCCTGTTCTTGTTTTTCAGAGATTCAGGATCCTGTAACTAATAATTGGGAAACAAGAGTATTTAAATCATTGATTTAAAACCCCACAATTAAGAAAGGACAACTATCTTTTTAAGTTTTGTTCTTCTATATCCATTCTATTGAAGCATTTTAACTTATTTAGCAAATAATTAGAGCAGATCATGAACCCCCAAATACATTTTAAGAATTGAGGTGGTTTTACCAAATCCTATAGTTGCATAACGAGGCTAATATTTTTTTCTAGAAAATACAACATTATTCTTTTACAGTGATTTAGAAAAGTAATATTAAAGATCAAACATCCTCTCAAACATAAAATTCTTCACTTTTATGAAGTAATCAACTGGTGGAAGCCACTCTGGTTAAGGTGCTCTTCATTGGTTGGAGATGAATATGTCATTTATTTGTTCATTTGGTTTACACTGGCTTATGATGAACTCATACTTAAACTGCAGATTTACAAGTTGAGTTTTGAAAGTAAGTTTAATTGTAAATACTGATTTTCCAAATCTGGATTTTATTAAAGATCAATGCCTAATTAAAACCACTAGCTCCTGTTGCTACAGCATTACAGTAGCCCTTTATACCAAAGTGTCCTGCAACTTTTGCATGATCAAAACAGGGCTTGCAGAATAAAGGGATAGCCAAAGTAATAATGATATAAACTGTATGCTCCTTTTTGAAGAAGTAGACTTCATAATGGATAAAATTTGATATATTCATCTTGCACACAGCTTGTTGTCATTTCCACTGGGAATTCAATGGTTGAACTTTGTGGGGGCTCTGTTTCATTAGGAATGTGTGGTGTAGTTATCAAAGGTTGGTATAGCAGAACATGCCAGAGGATTACACATCTTTTCCTATTTTAGCAGAAATGTCATTGTCTCTCTCTATAAGCTTTAGCTTAGTTGCACTTGAAATTTAACATATCTATAGCAATATACTTGAAGTGCACTTGAAATGTTTTGTTTCAGTATTTCTAATTAAATCCCATAGTTTATATTTTCCCATGTATTAATAGCAGTAATTAGCTAATGTGTTGTCAAAATATATAAATAATAACAGTAAAGATTTTGCCTTATCTTTATTTGTAATGTTTGGTCATAGCTCTTCTTATCCAGGAAGACACAAGCCAGACATCGTGATCCAGCACAGTGCAATTGGCATATACGTATGTAAATAGTACATTTGTGAATGGTTAATAACTCCTGAGAAACATGAGTAGGGCTGTTTATGGGGTATGATGTCTTGAGGATGGCATATTTGTAACCCGCATGAAACACATAAGAATATACATTTATTGATTTATCGCTGGTATATACCACCATATTCCTATGTGATTTAGGGTAACCTTAATTTAAATGTCATACAGTGTTTTGCATTTGATAACTTTTAATATTCCTGTTCTTCCTCCCATACTTTTATCAGATTTCAAGTTTACTGTATCAGTCCCAGTTTGTTTTAAGCTTTTTACTTGATTTTTTTTTTTTTTTCAAGTATATAGTTTTACTTTTTTTCTGTGTGATGAATGTAATGTACATAATATCTGCCTTGGTGTTTTAAGTATAGTAAACTGCACTTTAATAAAAAAAAAGAAAATATCTTGGGGTAAAATACATGTGTCTGTGTAGTAATTTATGCTCCTGCCTAAACCACTACATATATTTCTATGCTGCCATATGCCCTCCAGGTTTATGTGTAACCCACACTCCATTAGTAGTCCTCATTTCTCATTGCTATATTCCAAATTACAAGTATAGTGTTGATGTATATATCCAGTATGTTACAAGCAGTACAGTCACTGCATATAGACATTTCTGTGCATACACACATATTACTCCATACCAATGCACTGGCATCATCAGGCAGACTGCTGCTCCCTGAAAATGGGCTTTGTGGACCTAGGCAGAAACTCTGCACTGGAATTAGGTTTATAAGAGCAATGTACCTGTTTTATTTAGGTTTGAAAACTTTGAGACAACAGTACGTTCTTATATAGTTAAACAGTAACTTCAACACCTACATTTAAACTACCACAGGCAGGCTACTTTTTCGCATAAATATTTGTGTTAAATCTGAATGATAATATTCAAAATGCAAAGTCCCCCAACATCTTGATGTTGCCCTTTCAATCTATCGCACTCTGCATAAATGTGCATCCCACATGTCCTTTGCAACTCTCTCTCTCCAGGTCCTTAGCCTTTCTTTCCCTTTGTAGCCCATGTTTTCCCCTCTCCCTGTGCACATTGGCACAGTTTATTCCTCTTTGGCCTCTGCTCTCACCCACGCTCACTGGTTGCTCAAACATTTTCCTTCCCAGTGAGTACATTTTATATTGTTTCCTGTTCTTGCAGGGATGAGGATGTTGGATATCCCCCGCAATCTTGGGTGGGAATGAGATTAATTGTGCAAAGGAGATTGGAATTATTATTGGAAACAGCAGAGTATGTGATGCTAACATTTTTAAAAAAATATTCTCCAATACATAAAATATATATTTTTATAAATATATTGAGGTTTTTATTCTGTAAAGCACCATTCTCGTAATGTAAATCATGACAGCCACACATGGCCTACCAGTGTATTGATCAATACCATATGAGTCCTGATCTTTATGTTGCTTACAAGACTGAAAGTCTTAATGAAGGCTTCTATTTTTTCTTATGTAAAACTTTAGGAAAGGAATGTAGTGGAAGCTCCCATCTTGATTGATATCAAATGCTTGGCACAGCGTATCAAACTCTGCTGGGCCAACATCCAGCCTCAGAGCCAGGAATATTGCACAGATTTCTGTAAACGAGACTTGTCCTGTGCCATGTGGATCTCTGTTCTTCATTATGGACTTTATTTCCCTCCAGGATTTGATAATATCCTTTGCAAGTTTGGTTTGGATTGTTTCCACTAGATTCTCTTTCCTGGGACCTATTTGAAATATGAAAAAACAGTACAAAATCAGAGTGTGAAGTGCAATTTATAGTATATTAAACATGCTTAAAATTGCGCATTCTAATAAGAAAAGTTTGTAGGTGAAATGTTCTACCAAACTGATAGTACTTTAACCCTCTCCTTATTTACTGCCTCTAGGCCTGGGTATTCTGGGTGTAACTTTAATTGTTCCAGGGTTTTGGTGGCTAATAACAGTATTGTAGTATACAATCTTAACTTTTTTTTTTTTTCTTCTTTACTGGATGAAAATTTTATTTAGAGTAACAAGCTTTTGAGAGAGATGTGCCTCTCTGTTTCAAGACAAGAGCAGCCCTGGTTATATATGCTTTAAAACCAAAAGGTTTTTAGGTGCCATAGGGGTCTATAGGGACCGTCATGGGTATAGTTAGATGCATGATTCCCAAAGATAGTATGAGGGAGGGTGAATCCCTGGGGGTTCCCTTGATTTATAGCCGGTATTGGGGTTAAATTAATAAAGGATAAACTTAGTCTCGACTTTAAGGGAGATTCCTGGTGCTTAACACCTCAATATCAGAAGATAATTTTTTTTTATTTTAGGAAAACTTTTTTTTATTAATATTTACCCCCTTGTTTGCAAAGGGATGCAGTTTATATAGATGGGGAAAAGGAGGATGATCGAGCTAGTGAAGTGTGGGTACCACTCTGCAGATTTGCTATGGAGTCTGCAAGCTCTCAGGGCTAGGAAAACCACCTAGATGCGTGTTGGCTAAGTTATGGGACAGTTTCTGGAGAACAGTGATGGAAAGGGTGCCTAGTAAGGGGGGGGGGATCCCTCATACTTACAATGGATATAAAAAGTCTACTGTGCTGTAAAAAAATGAGGCAAAGATAAATAATTTCAGGACTTTTTCCACCCTTAATGTGACATATAAACTGTACAACTCAATTGAAAAACAAACTGAAATCTTTTAGGTGGAGGGAAGAAAAAAAGAAAAATAATGTGGTTGCATAAGTCTGCACACCCTCTTATAACTGGGGATGTAGCTGTGTTCAGAATTAAGCAATCACATTCCAAATCGTGTTAAATAGGAGTCAGCATACACCTGCCATCATTTAAAGTGCCTCTGATTAACCCCAAATAAAGTTCAGCTGCTCTAGTTGGTGTTTCCTGAAATTTTCTTAGTTGCATCCCACAGCAAAAGCCATGGTCTGCAGAGAGCTTCCAAAGCATCAGAGGGATCTCATTGTTAAAAGGTATCAGTCAGGAGAAGGGTACAAAAGAATTTCCAAGGCATTAGATATACCATGGAACACAGTGAAGACAGTCATCATCAAGTGGGAGAAAATATGGCACAACAGTGACATTACCAAGAACTGGAGCTCCCTCCAAAATCGATGAAAAGACGAGAAGAAAACTGTTCTGGGAGGCTACCAAGAGGCCTACAGCAACATTAAAGGAGCTGCAGGAATATCTGGCAAGTACTGGCTGCGTGGTACATGTGACAACAATCTCCTGTATTCTTCATAAGTCTGGGCTATGGGGTAGAGTGGCAAGACCAAAGCCTTTTCTTATGAAGAAAAACATCCAAGCCAGGCTACATTTTGCAAAAACACATCTAAAGTCTCCCAAAAGCATGTGGGAAAAGGTGTTATGGTCTGATGAAACCCAAGGTTGAACTTTTTGGCCATCATTCCAAAAGATATGTTTGGCGCAAAAACAACACTGCACATCACCAAAAGAACCCCATACCCACAGTGAAGCATGGTGGTGGCAGCATCATTCTTTTGGGCTGTTTTTCTTTAGCTGGAACTGGGGCTTTAGTTAAGATAGAGGGAATTATGAACAGTTCCAAATACCAGTCAATATTGGCACAAAACCTTCAGGCTTCTGCTAGAAAGGTGAACATGAAGAGGAACTTCATCTTTCAGCATGACAACGACCCAAAGCATACATCCAAATCAACAAAGGAATGGCTTCACCAGAAGAAGAATAAACTTTTGGAATGGCCCAGCCAGAGCCCAGACCTGAATCCGATTGAAAATCTGTGGGGTGATCTGAAGAGGGCTGTGCACAGGAGATGCCCTCGAAATTTTACAGATTTGGAGTGTTTGTGCAAAGAAGAGTGGGCAAATCTTGCCAAGTCAAAATGTGTCATGCTGATAGACTCATACCCAAAAAGACTGAGTGCTGTAATAAAATCAAAAGGTACTTCAACAAAGTATTAGTTTAAGGGTGTGCATACTTATGCAACCATATTATTTTATTTTTATATTTTTTCTTCCCTCTACCTAAAAGATTTCAGTTTGTTTTTCAATTGAGTTGTACAGTTTATAGGTCACATGAAAGGTGGAAAAAGGTGCAATTATTTATCTTTGTCATTTTTTTACAGCACAGAAACCTGACATTTTAACAGGGGTGTGTAGACTTTGTGTATATATATATATATATATATATATATATATATATATATATATATATACATACATACATACACAGTATCTCACAAAAGTGAGTACACCCCTCACATTTTTGTAAATATTTTGTTATATCTTTTCGTGTGACAACACTGAAGAAATGACACTCTGCTACAATGTAAAGTAGTAAGTATACAGAAATTCACATGAGGGTTTAGGCTGTGCTGGAAAATAATGGTGGCCACACAAAATATTGACACTTTGGGCCCAATTTGGACATTTCCACTTAGGGGTGTACTAACTTTTGTTTCCAATGATTTAGACATTAATGGCTGTGTGTTGAGTTATTTTGAGGGAACAGCAAAATTACATTGTGATACAGGCTGAAAAGATATAATAAAATATATTCAAATATGTGAGGGGTGTACTCACTTTTTTCAGATACTGTATATATAATTATGCATGCAATGAAAATCAAATGAGCCTCAATGCAAGAGCTTAGGCTGAGTAAAATTTAGATTTTATTTTTTAAAGGAACTTTCCTTGTCTGGCCTCAAGGTTCTTCCCATGAACCAGACGAAGTACAAAAATATAAAAAAATACAAATTCATATTCTGTTTTGTTTTATACCAACTAGATATGAATGTTCTTTTTCTACATCTTACCGTAATCCTTTGGTTTTCTCATACTGACATAATGTGATAGTAGCTTTTGTAGAGATATTGCTTCAACTGGGTATAAGAGAGGCAAACTGTGCCATAGATTATCCAGTTCCTCTGGCAGAAAAACAACATTCATCCTGTAGACAGAAATGCAGTATTAGACAATAATGACCCCTTGTGGTATAGAAATGAGCTGCAATGTGCTAGACTTTACTCTTGTGCTGACATCTACATTCTCAATTATGCGTTCAAAACGCACACCCTGCAAGAAAGTAGGTCAAAGAAAATAAAATAAAAAAAAAACAACTTGTTGTTTTAGAGTTACTCACGTCAAAAACTATTTCTGTACGAAAATACTCTAATAAAATACCTTCAATTAGTGGAATGTTTTAATGGGACTCCAACACCCCAACATGGCATCTGTGAAACCCAAACTAGTTCACTCAAGGAACACTTTTCGGGGGAAGACTTGCTGGCCCCTAAAAGTGGCCATTGGGCCTTAACTGGTACCAAGTATATAACAAAGCTTCCCACAGAGCATTAACTTTTTTACTTTAACACCTGATTGCATAAATTGAAAAACAGAGACTAAGAAAATATGTCCAAATTATTATAACTGGCATCTAATCACTCTAACAGACCCTACCATCTAGCTTGCATGTAGTCAGCCTAGAGAGATGTAGATTAATATTTTACTTTTAGAAACCAGTTTTGATGACTAAAATATGTATTGCATGTGTATAAATGATCTTTTGCAATACAGTTGAACGATCACTTTCATCCCATATTTACAAAATTCTCTTTTAAATAACTACACTTGAAAAGGTGTTTTGTGCATTTTGCTTATGAGGTTGCAGTGCGAGTCACCATCTCTGTTCCTGCTGATCTGCTTGTACTCTTAACACTACACAGCTCTGAAAGTAAGAGCTTTCACCATAGGAGAATTCAATAGGGAATCCTGAGATATTACCGCAGCAATATGGCATCCAGTTTCTCTTTATCGGCTGTGCAATCTTCAGTTTTACAAATGCTGATAAACACTTTGCAGAAATTCCAAAATGTATTTTGTAGAAGGTTCCACACAACAGACTGCAGCTAGAATATAAATAAATCACAAATAAATAAGCATTATTAATAGGATAAGCTAAATGCTTGAGTGGATGGATTCTACAGCACAACTAAGTAAGGAAATCTCAGATGTGTTACCTCACCACCAATTTTTTGTGAATCTTGTCAAAAATGAAAGGACTATTGCAGTTGATGAAAACATTGCATTAGTATGTAACAAACCAACAATAGTAGTAGAAAGAGAAATTTTAATTCTAGCAGGCTCTACTAGTGTATAGCAGCTGATACGGTCTATGTCCCCCCTACCCAATGCATGATGTAGCGGGTAAAATATGGAAAGCATTTTCTTTTGAAATGTCTGTTGTGTCTAAACATCTGCAGGTGAGGGGGGCATGTCATGTACTGAAAGCTGAACTCACCAAAGCGCTTACAAATACCCCACTGATCAATAGCAATAAAAATCAGAATATACCCCCAGGTTCACAGCCAGTAGCACTGCTGCATAGGTACAATACTGAAGCCTCAGATCAATGGCTCACCATCCTTTACAGCTGGGCACTGGCTGGCTACTTTACAGTGCTTCTGGCCAGGGAGTGCATCCTGCACATCTAGAGGATCTGCAGCTCTTTACAGGCAGGACTGTTAGCTAAGTCATCGGCACACTATCTATCTATATATCTCTGTATGTCTCCATCCATCTCTCTATCTCTCTCTCTCTGTCCATCTATCTCTCTATCTATGTCTCTAGCTATCTCTATTAATCTATCTATCCATCCATCTATCCATCTCTCGCTCTCTCAATGTACTGCGTAAGTTGATGTAAGAGGCCAACACAATACATTTTTTAACCCCCCCCCCCCCCCCTGTTTTTTGCACCGGGGCCCTCCATTCACAAGCTCCGCTACTGCTCCTGGGGATCACTTTTGATATTCAAAACCTTTTAATTTAGTTTTGCATTGATTTGAAAAGAGCCAAGTAAGTGTGAATAACTTGTCAGTAGCATTCACTACTATTCGTAACATTTATGAGTAAGACTTTCCTCATCACTGTTTGTGTCTAGGGACCAGCTGCTCTAGATACTATGCGTGTGACTTGGCTTACATAGCTGCTAAAGTTGTCTGTTACACAATATATTAAGTTTTACTCAACTACAATGGTTCTTTAATAAAAAAAAGTTATTTATTCATTATATAAACATTTTAACTGAAAATATTCTCCTGTAACTTACTCAACATTTATAATATCTTCAAATAATCAAGACATCACATATATAACTTTTACTCACAACTCACATGACTTCTGCGTTTACCTCTTGTAGGGTCCGTGGAGTTTGTGCGTTACTATATCTTGATTTGTCCATTTCACAACTTTTCCAATACCTGATTTTATCCATTCGATGGTGGACCTTAATCACAGAGGACAACCTTGAGATCTCCTCTTTCAACTCACAAGTTGTAGGCCTTTAATAATACAACAGAGCATGGGAAATGATTGTAAGACACTGCATTGTGGCCCAAAGTAAAATGGTGCCAGAAATATTTATAGCATTTGCTGTTTAAAGAAATAAGAGCCTAAGACCTTTTATACAAAGAATACTGAATCGTGAAGCAGATCTACATAATTCTTAAAAAGAAATGGTTTAAAAAGTACAGAGATCTATAAATACATTTTTAATATGTAATTTCTCAACTGAAAACGTATAGTTAATCAAGAGATCCTAGTGCAAACTTTAGATAAGATGCAGCTATTTAGAGTAATCGGCCCCTCCACCTGTCATGTGTCCGGAGTGTACAAAGGAGGGGTTGGTCTTTTCCATTTATAGCTGGGGTGTGTATAATACTTACTCTTTAAAGGTAAATAAAATGGGCAGACTAGATGAATCCTTTAATTTTAATGTTTTTTTTATTTCAGTATTCACATAGTGAGATCGCACAACTGATTACTCCTCTTGAATCCAATGGCTTCTAGGTCCCAAAAAAAAGCTTTTTAGCTAAAATTTGTACTAACTTACCTAGATTACTGATAATCTCTTTTTTTTTTTTTTAACCCAATGCAAACTGAGAAGTTATAGAATTTAAACAGATCTGTATTTTAGTTAAATAAGCAGTCTAGAAGTGCCTATTATTCAGGGTTGACAGTAATATCCTACGATTGGTTACAACACACCTACCTATGTTCAGTCCAGTTCAATGGGAACATAAAATAATAAACCAATCCATACCTGTCTTGAATGATGGAGAGGAATTTAATGTAAGACAATGAGTTGAAATCTTGAGCTTCCAGAACAACCACAAAACTGCTGACTTGATCTTCAGTCATTGGAATTCTCAGTGTTTTCTCGACTATTTCTTTAAAATCTTCACAGTTAACAAATCCATTACCCATAGAATCAGCTTTGCTAAAATACAAGCAACAAAAATATATTTAAATCAGTATGACATTTAGAATCTAGAGCACAGAAAATATTCAAACACGGGTACGTATTCACTATATTTGCTAAAAACATTAAATATACTGTAGGTACATATCTGGTCATATGAGGTTTAGGAGTAGGTGACTTCATGACCTTGTTAAGATGCAATATTCACAACACATGATAATATAGGTTACAAAAAACAATTAAACAGTTTGCATACACCAAGTCTATACTTCCTAAATTACAAAGCCACTAGAGTATTAGGTTCAGCTAAAATCCCTTAAGAGACAACTGTAGTTCAAGAAAAAGAAAACACATGTTTGTGAAGTATGTAACATTACATTTTTGAAAATGCTGGTTTATTCTTGTCCTCTTTCAAGCCTTTCTGACACCTTAAAATCTGAGGACTGTGCTCATCTTTTTATCAGTGAAGGGAAGGGGTACATCATAAGGGAAGGGGGGGGGGGGTGGATATGTTAAGTCATTGGATCTTCTACAAAATTATACCTTTTTTCTTCCTGCACATGACCAGCGACAGGCAGCTTGTATCAATAAATGCAAGCCCTGCTCTCCAGAAAGGTAAATGCCCCACTTCTGTCAATCTATAATCGCAAAGTTTTCAAATATTTTATACATCCTTTTATAATCCTATAATGATGGATCATAATAATCATAAAATCTAAAATTTCAGGATTTAAAAGACCATATTTTAGAAATGCATGTAAAAAAGATTTAAACTTGTAAGAAATGCTCCTCTCATGTAAAATATGTTTTATTGTATGCATAGCCTCATATTTTAAATAATTTAGATCCATAATAATCTGCTGATGCACTTTTTAACTTGGCTGCTTTTCTGATGACCATTTTGGATTTTTTTCTAATAAAATAGCTGTGTTATAGTTGCTTTTCCTATATTCAGCATCATCATATCCTTGCAAGTATAAAATCACAGCTTCCATGCAATAATTTTTTTTTTACAGTTACAAAATGTGGCTGCAAATAAAATGCACGTGCAAGAAAATGTAATCTCTTGGGGGATATATGAATTGCAATAGTTATCAACAGGCAAGATTTTCTGTAAAATGACAATAAATCTGCAAACATAGCTTACTTACTGAAAATGTGTCAGCAGCCGAAGGAAAAGGCCCTGACACAGCTGGAACAGCTCCCACTCAGCTTCCAATGCTGTTAAGCCTTTACTGTGGTCTTTAAAAGCACCACCATCATCATACTGCGGCCTGGAGCAAAAGAAATGTAAATATTTCCTTTAATATATAACTTGATTAGTATTTACAATTAATTATCACAATTCTGGACTACTTCTCAGGTTGCTTGATGAGTAAATCAAATTTTACCTCCGTATATATATTGGAACTCAAGTGTGACTACTGTAACTTGCTCCTTGCTGGCCTCCCCATCACTCGTCTGTCCCCACTCCAATCCATATTAAATACATCCGCTAGACTGATCTTCCACACTCAACGCTCAGTTTCTGCAGCACCTCTATGCCAATCCCTCCATTGGCTTCCCATAGCCTCAGAAATAGAATTCAAAATCTTGATTCTAACATATAAAGCTCTCAACAATACACCCTCTTACATTAGTGCTCTCATCTCAACATACTCTTCCGCTCTGCTAATGACCTTCTTCTTTCCTCCTCTCACTCCTGCCTCCAGGACTTTTCTTGTACTGCCCCTATTCTTTCGAACTCCTTGCCTCGCTCCACTAGACTATCCTCCGGCCTCAAATCCTCACTAAAAACGAATCTATTTAAAAAAGCATGTCACCTTCAGCCTTGATATGTAGAACGGACCTCTCACCCGTACCCTTTAGACTGTAAGTTTGTGACTTTTAAATATTTTGGTGCTTTGAGGAAAGCACTATGTATGTTTGATTTTAAACTCAATAACAGGGCCCTCCATTCTTTTGCAATGTGATAACAAAAAGGTTTTGATTTGTACATAACCCCTGTACAGCGCTACGGAATATGTTGGCGTGTTACAAAACTAAGGCATCCATTCTTTAGCTTCCGTAGGTACAAATTTTAAGTGATGTAACTCACCACAGTGCTATCACATCACATCCCTAAATCTAAAAACAGGATTCCCTAGAGAAGAATATGATGCTGGGAAAGATTAAAGGTAAATGAAGAAGGGGATGGCAGAGGAGTAAATAGATAGATGAGGTAATTGAAGCAATGAGATGAGCTTGATGGAACTCAAAGGGGCAGTGACTGTAGGGTCACAAAGAGTCAGACACCACTGAACGACTAAACAACAACAACTGAAAAGAAGAACACACATTTTATCTCCAATAATATTTAAGTAACCCAGAGCACGCTTACTTTGGAGATGCCGGGGTTTTGAGATTTTAGCTATAGCCCCTTATCCTACGGATCACCCTCCAAGTTACCAAATCTGCCTAATTAATGTTATATTGGTTGAAATGTGTCTTCATTTCAGTAGTGCTCATGACAATGAAAGAGATGGGGACAGTTAACGGCTACTGCTGTATTTATATTTTTCTGTCTAAAGCTTTGATTTGCTGTTGCTTACACATGTATTTTTCTTTACATAGATTTTAATTGCAGAACATAACATTATACAAACAAATAACTCATATAAAATTAAAAACATGTATTATACAAACAAACAAACTTCTATATTCTTCACTTCCTTTAATTATTTTTCTTTTTTAATCAAAACAACTAAACCTAACATGTATTAAATTTGCAACTTATATACTAAAAGTAACTTGCCCATAATAAATGGCAGTATCACATGGTATCTTCAGTTGTCAGTTCCGTCTCTGTCTGTACTGTCTCTCTTTGTGCCCTCTCTCTCTCTGTGCCCTCTCTCGCTATCTCTCTGCCCTCTCTCGGGCTCTCTCTGCCCTCTCTCTCTCTCTGTCTCTCAGTAATCTCTCTTTTTCTGTGCGCTCTCTGTGTGCTCTCTCTCTCTCTCTCTCTCTGCGCTCTCTCTCTGTGCCATCTTTCTCTCTCTGTGTGCTTTCTCTCTCTCTGTGCCATCTTTCTCTCTCTGTGTCCTCTCTCTGCGTCACAAGAGGTCTATTTTTTTTCACCTAGATGCAATATGTAATTTTACAATAATAAATATTGTGGCTAATTGTTTCATCTGTGCACATTTTAATTTTCTAGGGAACATTCCTATTAAACACATTTGTAGTGTAAGTATTATGTGTCTACGATACATATTATTAATTACTTCTTCTATTTTCTGCCATATTTTCCTAACTATTGGACAATTCCCCCAAATACACATCTTCTAATGTAACAATCTAACTAAACTTTTAATATTTTATGTAATTTTGTTTGTGGTTGTTTAAATGCAAGCATGGGATGTTGCAACTATCACAAGCAGAGACCTCTGTTCTCTCCAAAGGATTGTCTTTCTGTCCAGACATAAAACAAGATAAAATATAACTATACTCGAACATATAAAAATTCTTAAGAAGATTGGGTCTGGCAGAATTTTTTCACAACAAGGGACATACGACAACATGATTAGACTATAACGGGGAAAAAAAAATACACATTCCAACCCACCACTTGGTCGTAACACCAAACTGGGCAGTTATATAGAAAGCTTTCACCTGAGAACTGCATCCGTTATAACAACACAATATAAAAAAAACGTACACAATCTTACTCCATCAGAAAGAACTGCCATAAAGATTTTAAAAAACAACCCCGACATCACAATCAAACCGGCAGACAACGGAGGTGAAGCTGTTATTATGAATACTCAGCACTACATAAATGAAGCCAACACACAACTGTCAGACAATACCTACTACAAGAAACTGAACCAGGACCGTACAGAAAAATATGATATTCAACTTAAGAAACTCATCAAAACATTCCCTAAAAATATCCATCAAGAATTAGAACAACTCATCCCCACCAATCCTACAACTAGGACTTTCTACATGCTGCGAAAAATCTACAAATCAGGCAACTCGGGGAGACCAATTGTTACAGGTATGGATACACTGACTGAACTGATATCTGGATTTGTTGAAAACATTCTTAAACCATTAGGCCCTCATTCAATTGCGATTTGGCCAATTGAATAGGGCTCTAAATAAGCACATAGAAGTTTTTAGTTAGTGAACATCTTGCTTTTGGATAGATGTTTACTAACTAAAAACGTATTCAAAAGATATATGTTATGTGCTTATTTAGAGCCCTATTCAATTGGCCAAATTGCAATTGAATGAGGGCCTTAGTTAGTAACACCAGTAGTTAAGACACCACTGACTTTCCCAGCAAACTCAGTTAGATTACAGACCTACCTGCTAAAACACTACTTGTTACCATGGATGTAGAGTCTCTTTACAGCAACATCCCACACAAACATGGCACTGAGGCATGCTTTAAGTTTCTTTCAACGCACAAGCAAAACAATAAATATGGCCCTGATGTTATTGTTAAACTAATAGAATATATCCTTACCCACAACTATTTCACTACAACAAAGATACCTACCTACAGATTATGGGGACTGCCATGGGTAACTAAATGGCTCCACCCTACACCAGTCTATTTATGGCCATTCTAGAAGAAACATTCTTATCTGTATCCATTTGCAAAGCATACGGATACTACCGTTACATAGATTATCTGTTCATCGAATGGACAAAAGGAGAAAGCAAGCTCAGAGACTTTCACAATTCATTCAATACCTTCCATTCATCTATAAAACTTAAAATGAATTGAATCTTTCAAAGAAAAGGGTTACAACCCACATATTACCCAGAAGGTAACCACTGCAATCAAAATACCCTGTGAACACCTGTTAAAATTCAAAACAAAAAAAAACTACTTCACGTATACCTGTAGTGACCACATACCATCCAATTTTAGAGATAATACGGAAAATATTCAAAGATTTACAACCATTACTAACCAAAGATGCCTAATTAAAAGATATATTCCCAAAACCTCCCAGCCTTGCATTTAAACAACCACAAACCTGAAACAAAAACTTTAGCAGAAAATTGGCCAATGAACAACTTAATAAAAAAAATGGAACTAAACCTCGTAACAAATGTGCCTGTAAGTCATGTCAACACATTTGTAATGAAGATACAGCCACACATAATAACAAGACCTATAACATCAAAGGATCATATGCACGTCCTCAAATGTAATTTATAATACAATGTACTTTATGTGACACGCAGCCCCATTTAATTCCAAGTCCGTAGCGTCAACGACACACCTGCAAAGCCTGCCGGCTTGAAATTCTGCTGCGCTACAGAGCTATTATATTGAACCACGCCGCGAGTTACAGGCCGTAGACGCAAACTGGTAAACTCTTTTAACGTGCGCCAACTGTTATTGGGCTGGCCGAGCAGCAATCGTCCGTTACTATCCAATCGCGGTATAACGTAGTGCAACACAGGCCTCTAGAAAGAGGTCTAGCTGCAGACAATTGACAGAGGGAGATTATAAATTTGTGTTCCACCCGCCCCTTCATTGACTGTGTTTGTATTTTCTTTCGAAGTAGCACGCAGGTCCCAGAGTTGGAGGTTATTGAGAGAGAGAGAGAGAGAGAGAGCAGGAGTTATTTGAGAGCAGTAATTTGCGGTCTTGTTCATTTATCTTCTACTATTTAATATTTTACACTTAATCCTTGATTACACATATTTACAGATTACACATAATTGCAATACACATAATTTAAACAACACACATAGAGACATATAGAGCTCCACATCCCATCCCCCACATCCCAACAACAGTAATTAATTACATATGATACACACATTTGTCTTTTCCATCAAATATTAACAGCAACACTTTTTTTTATTTATCGTTCTATTATTTTTGTGATTGATATGGAGGGAGGGGAGGAGAGAGAGGTGCCCATGGGGAGTTTTGGTGGGGAGTAGGAGAGGAGTGTTGGGGACGAGGAGAAGGAGGAGGTGGAGAGGAGTGGTGGAGACGAGGAGCAGGAGGAGGCGGAGAGTGTAGAGGAGGAGCTGGGTGGTGGCAGTGTGGCCTGAGCAGCAGGAACACCTAGGAGAGAGACAGAGGGCGAAGGGCCTGATCCCAGGAGGGGTGGTAGTTTGGGGAAAGGACAGGCCTTAAGGACACTTCAGGGAGACGAGGATTCCCATCTAAAGTTGGGACAGTAAGAGACTAAGGGCAAGCACAGGGCCCACAATAACACACACCGGGAGAATGTAGTCCACCTCAGTGCTATCCGTGGCTGCCCTGTGATTATTGCAGGGGGAGGGAAGTTAGGCCAGGGCCTAGGGCTCAGGCATGGAAGGAGGTAACAGCTGAGGTGACAGCAGTAGGCACAGTGCCAAGGGATGTGAGGTCCATCAACACACAACGACATCAAGGCCAAGGTGAGGAGGATGATGGCTAAGGAGGACAAGAACCAGACTGTGACCTATAATGAGTGGATGAGGGTCGCCAAGGACCTTCTGAGACAGGTGCCCGCCGCTGGAGCTTCAGGCCTGGTGGCTCAGCAGGACCCAGCCCCCATGTCACATGACACATGTCACATACACCAACATGCCACCACATGTACATCAGACACACTATGCATGTACATGATGACCAACAAGGACACTGACATGTCAGCTCTTTGGAATTAACAAGGGATAAATGGATGCGTCATTAAATCCATGAAGCTGACAAATCATGGTCATTCCTGAGCACAACAATAGTAATCAACCAATAGATAGTCCATGTATTTATGTGCCCACTGCAGCCTATGCAGTTACAGAGTAACATCCAGGTTCATGAGTATCATCCAGGTTCAAGCCTAGATGTCAGAGAATTCACACAAAACAATGTATTATACATTATACTAATGACATACTCCTTTCTTTTCTCTCTTTCAGCATCAAGGAGGTCTGGGCCCAGTGGCGAGCCGGGGGTGTCGGCTCCACGGGGGATTGGGGCCCTGTGCCTAAGCAGAGGAGGACCTAGGGGATGTCCATATGTTTGTGCCTTCTCAACAACACTCTTCAGGGACCATCTATTGGTCATAATGTTAACCTAATCTAGCCTGGCTACAGAGTCTTGGATCTTGGCCGTGATGGTGATATTTTGTATGCAGATGGCTACTTCCCATTACATGGTCCATGATCCTCTTCTCTGTGGACACGTAGGGTTCTGTTTAACATGTCACCAATTGATGGTCACTGAGAAATGCTGTTGAGAAGAGATGCTGCAGTCCCTATAACTTTCTAAGGCCTTATTTTGTAGGTTTTGTATTAATGTGTAATGTGTAATTAAGGTCAATGGAGGCATCTTCTGCATCTGCAAGCTTTGTGAAGGAAATGTATGAGGTGTAAGGTTTTCACAGTGCCTCCCAGGTAGAAATTCCTTCAATGACAGCCCCTTAACATGTAGCTCCCATAATCTTAAAGCTATAATATAGCCAGATATCGAAGACATGATTGTTGTTAGCTTAAATGTAGACTAATAACACTATGGCGGTGGACTTGCAAAGTCTCACAATGGCATGTTAATGACAGCAAGCATTGAATTATGAACTAGTGACGCATTTGATCCTGACCCCAATATCAGTCTGAGAACAGATCCTTGGGTCTGATGTAAGTAACAGTGAATCTGGCTGGTGACCTTTGTGTCCTCTCCGTATTAATGGGTATTTGCCCATATTTCTGATTATCCAGATACCTAGCTAATAGTTAGTAATGCTTGCAGATGGGAATCAGGTGAGTTGGTATATTGTTACAGTATTTAGCACTGTACTGTACATGTATGTTGATTTTTTTTTTTTATACTCCCCCTCCACCTTTTTCTAGTTGACCTCTTTTTTTCAGATTTTTGTTTTTTGTCACCACACTGTATGTGTGAAACTGTACTGGATTACACAATCCAGAGGTTCAATCATCTGTTTCATTGAGCAGATCTAGACAAGTTGTAAATGCCATGCACATTAATGGTTTCTTTAATTAAATGGAGTGATTTGTGATGATCCTTTTTTTCATCAAATTCCGGTTGCAGTTGTGTAGTGCGCACATGTGACCTTGGTAGGTGCTATGCATCCTGCTTATTCTAGACTATCACATTACCCCCTGTAGGTATCCCCATTTTACCACAAGCCTCTTGCTCGGAATCCGCCCACACCACACCCATGAGATTAATGCATAGTTTTGACCATTTCTGATTGTGCTCTGTGTATGAAATAAAGCTTTGTTATACCGTTGTAACCGTGTCAGTGTGTTTTCAATGGTTGGGGTTATGGGACATGCGCATAAATCACATTTGTGTCACGTTCCTATATATGTAAACTAATGAGCCCTAGTTACTATGCAATAGATCAATAGAAGCAATATTAAAGTATTTATTTATTTTACCATTGAGGAAACCTTGGGAGGACAGGTGAAACGCTTATGGTTTGATTTTATTAGCAATTGCTTATTTTGTATTTTTCAGCTAGCTATTGTGTATATTTTTGTATATATATATTTTTTTATATATTTTTTTTGAACTGTGCCGGTGTATTTTGACCCTATCCATGCACAAGGACTACTGGATGAGGAGTGATTATATGCTGAAATACCTCTTAGTGTAGAGGTTACTAAATGTGAGTGTTCATTTGTGATTTTTATACATTGTGAATTTATTTTAAAATAAATTACACTAGGAAGTGGCGTGCACTTTCTCTTTTCTCTTCTTTCTTAGTGATGCCGTGGAGTATCAACATTTCCCTGAGGGGCGGATAGGAATATGACAGGTGATACTGGAGTGGGTTACAGTTCCTTCTCTAGTGGACTGTGATTTGTCTGATGTCTCTGCTATGACGTGCCCACCTACAGTGGCCCTACATGGTATAGCTCACAGCTTCATTCAGGTACACAAGCCCCTTCACCACCACCATTTAGCAATCCAGAAGGGGACCAGAGGAACATAACCACACTAATGTAAATTGATGAATAGCAAAACATAATGGGAGGTCACCAAATGGGAATGGGTATACATCTTGGAACATTGCCACCAGCAATGGCGTGGGACTTTCCAGGATGGGTATAGCGGAGATTACCCCTGATAGAGGTGAGTTGGTTGTTGATCCACGTGCCTCTACACAGCCTCTGTGTGTTTTTGTGGCCCTTCCTGAGATTAGTGTGGTGTATGTTCCCATGGTCCCCTTGGGGATTGCTAAGTGGTGGTGGTGAAGGGGCTTGTGTACCTAAATGAATCTGTGAGCTATACCATGGAGTGCCCGTATAGGTGGGCAGGTGATAGCAGACAGGTCAAACAAATCAGAGTCCACTAGAGAAAGAACTGGCAACCCACTCCAGTATCTTTGGCATGCAAAACTTGTGGAACAGCACAGGCAGTGACCTAGCTAAATGTGCTGCAGTCCATAGGGTCATAGAGAGTCAGACACGACTTAAGGACTGAACAACAAATAGTAAAATGTTCCACTGGTACTTGATATATGTGATGTATGTGTCATTTGGCCACTATTTATTTTTCCAATGTAGAAGTGATGAGCGGGATTTATATGCAATCATATATATATTCCAGGA
Source organism: Discoglossus pictus (assembly GCA_027410445.1). Classification (NCBI taxonomy): domain Eukaryota; kingdom Metazoa; phylum Chordata; class Amphibia; order Anura; family Alytidae; genus Discoglossus; species Discoglossus pictus. The sequence continues at coordinate 282,375,121 of CM050167.1, read as the reverse complement.
TCCACATAATAGCCTCTGTGAGTGAGAAAGGGTTAATATGGCATCAGTTTCATGTTTTTGTGTTGCTATTTAATCAGGTTTCTCACCCAAAATGCCAATACTTTTTGAGGGATTTAATAAATACAAGTGTACTAGTTACAAATCATTGATGCCAGCCAAGATACAGTCAAGAGCGCAGAAGGAGCTTAGACTGGTACTTGCTGCAGAGTTAGCTAAACGTTTTAATAAATCATTATTGACAGGAGTACTTCCAGATTATTGGAAAACTGCTAATGTAGTACAAGTTGTACAGTAACTTAGTAACCTATCAAATCCAATCCCTCCATATTACAGGGTTGCATGAGTGCATTGCTAAATAGCCTAAAATTGGCTGCATATTAAGTTACGGTGACCTGTCAATTTCAAATTTCCCTCTAAGCCATTCCAAACACTTCTAACTGTGCTTAATGCAAGTAACAGACTGTTTAAGCCCTTTTCTCCTCCCAATCCTATGCATACTGAACACCACCTGTAGAGGCAGAAAAATGCCTCTGAAAATGATTTAAGCATCAGAGCTGACATTAAAAACAGTATAACACCTCAAATGAGTCAATTGCAGCAATTGGCTTGAGCAGGGGAGGAAATCCCAAGGGGTTCCCCTTTAGCGTGTGGGAGGAGGGAATCCGGGGTTCCCTGAGCTTGTAGGGATGATCGCCATCTGAATCTTAAACTACGTGGCCATCTCTTATCAAAATCTATCATTTTGCTGGGAAGGGAAAATACAGAAATAAATGGATGACAGCATCTGTTATGTATTTCTGGCCAGGCCTAATAAAGGTTTAGGGTAGCACAGTTTTAGGTAGAACTAGGCTGACTTGAGCTTATAAAGAGTGCATGAGCACCAATATGGCCATAAGCAATATTTTTGTATAATTTCTGTTTCTAACATTCTGTATATATACATAAACAAACACATCACATATATAGTTGTCAGCAGGCGGGCTTGGCAAAACGTTAGCAACGGGGAAAATGCGGCCCTCGCAAAGCGGTTGCAGCCAGGCAAGGAGTGCCGAAGGTGCTCCTTGTACAGGTGGAGATGAGCACCGTACGCACTCATCCCTACGACCCCCTACAACTTTCGCACCGCATTTGCGGAGGTGGAGGCTCTACGTCACCTAACAAGCGGCTACAAACGCCCAAAGAAGCGGCACTTTAAAAAAATACAAACAACGCGCAATGACTACATACGGACTTACACAAAAAAATACGAGCCGCGGGACTTACAAAAAAAAATAAATGGGGACTTACACAAAAAAAAATTCGACACGCGTGCCTTAGAGAAAATCCATTACGGACTCAAAAAAATATGACCTTAATGGACAACCCGTGCACAGCGGAAAACAAAAAAAAAAGAAATACACACAAAAATAAAATAAAAACCTTACCCACAGCAAGGGGGAACACCCAGGACGTCTGGAACACAAGTTACACCTCGATTTCAGTCCAATTTAAAAAGTTTTGACACTCGAAAATCCCCTTAGTGAGAGAAAAAATGGCCGCTGCAAAAAACGAAAACGAGACTACAAGATCCCAAAAAGCCGCAAAACACCGCCAAGCACATATGACTTTTACAAAAACCTGTACGAGCTACAACATACACCATTAGCAAGGACGCTAAATCATTCACATCTGCGTACCACATGCACACACCATTTTAAAACACTAACTTACAGAATGCGTAAGTACACAGCTACAATAATGGCTTCCCCTCGCGCACGCAGCCACACCACAAAAACACTTACTCTCTCTGGCAAACAGCATTACCTGCCTTACAATTTTATTGCCGTCATTTTTGATGGGCAAGTCGCTAGTACTTTTTATATTTGTTTGTGTGGTAATCCGTGGATCAAGACAGTGCTTAAAGATATGATATAACTGGGGCAATGGGGTAGGCCTTGGGGAGCAAAAAGCCAAAATACTACACCTTCCCCCCAAAAAACTTACATTAGCCATGGCCAATAATGGACCAAAGCAATGTCATGTTATAAGGGAAAACAGATCCCATTAATTTTCTGTACATGTAATGTCACTTAGCACTGATAAGTACATATAAACATTTGTGCAATTATCTGAAGTTAGGACAAGTTATAAATAATGACGTAAATAGTTTTGCCTGAAAAGTAAAACAAAATCATTACAAAAGATGTGGCCACAGCTATAGAAAGTGCTACAGAGAGACTGTCAGTAATCTCATAGACACAGTATGGTTTCTGCATTATTTCAGCTCATTTAGCCGTGGGAGTAAATTCACAGGTCACTTTGTCAAAGTACAGTACATAAACCTGCTCTCTCCTGATACCAGCACAATTTAATTATAATCATATATTGCACATTCCAGCATAGTATTTTTTTCGTGTACATACTGATGTATGAGGCCAAATACTATTCACTGGGTCTCTGAACTGAACTACAATATGACCACTTGTTGTGAATAAATGCTGTAATTAAGGCCTGTTCTTTACAGTTATAATCACAAGTAAAGTAGTTAAAATCACTTTAAAAGAAACAGTGACTCAATAGGTGTGTGAAAGCAAACAATATATATATGTTCTTTTCTTAAATATATATAGGTGTTAGGTAAAAGTTTGCCTTCTGCAGAATGTATTTATGGCCACACTTTTCTATCATCTATCTGCATTTATATGCTACTGATACAGAATGAGGCAGGTGAACCAGACATGTCAGACTGTATACTTAAAGGAACTACAAATGAAATCAAAGTTATTTTGCTGTAATTAATAAAAATATATAAACAAACATTTAATATAAAATATGTTGCTGCCATTTCACATTTGTTTTTCTTATGTCTCGCTATCTATCGATCCATCTATCTATCTATCTACACACGTATTTATTTAAAATAAATGAGACTGCAGCACAAACATGCCTAAAGGTTTTTCATTTTTGTTGTAGCAAAAATGGTAAAATCACTGTGGGAGAAAGATGGAGGTGGATTAATTTGGTAATAGAGGTATAGATAATGAGGGTATGTGTTTTGGAATGCAAAAGAGAATGATTTGCCAGATATGGATACCTAATGAACATGCCCTTTTACACTTGAGAACAGATTGGGAACCGCATGGGAAGCAACTGAGACCTTCATGGGGCTCCAAAGCCACAGCAATAATATACAATACTATCATTTAAATTGGGATTTGCGGCCAAAGCATTCATTTAAAAGAGACACACAGGAATCTTATAGGATGTCCATAAACACAGCTAGTGACAGAGTACTAATGTAATGTGGAAACATGTTGATGTTAAGCATCCAACAAAGAAACATTATCAAGTGATTTTAAAATAAAGGATTAATATATTTTAGTATATATAAATACTTCCTCAGGACACACAATATTATGACTACTAATGTCACACTACTTAAAAAAGGTATTATACTGGTATTCCCAAAACCCCAAAGAACCCAAACCAATCATACATTACTAATTATAAGTAAAGCAATCACTGCCCCTCTTATTCCAAGAGGCAAGAGACAACATCAAACCTGCACTGCATGATGATCTAAATATAACAAATGGGCCTAGATAGCTTTAATAGGGTCAGTGGTCTTTAATGTAAAAAAGGATTTGACAACCCTGCTTTTGAGGAAATATGCACACACAATCCCTTATAAACATGTTTCCTTCTGTATCTCTCCTCTATTATTCTATACATATGAGGAGTATATAACTCACTTGGTACATATTTTGTTCTTGAAAACACTTTTACTTGTACCATAGATAGAAAGATGATAGAAAGAATTTACTGTTTACCAACCATTGCTCAGTGTTCTCCATCATTTTTTGCATTAAGCTTAGACACGATCTGCTTCTTAGCTTATCAACAAATGTTGAATAGTCCACCATTCCATCTTTCCTTCTTAAATTAAACCTAAAAATTTAGTAACGGATAAAAAATACTTTTACTTTGTGTAATATTTAAATGACATTTATAATATTCTACTCAGACTATAAACCTTTAAAAGGAATGTTTAACCTGTACAATTATTTTTAAAACATCTATGATTCTATTGTGCAACAGAAATGGTAGGAGTGAGCTTCTTTATTATTATTATTATTATTATTATTATTATTATTACTTGTTATAAAGTGCAAGCTTTTTTCCACACCCATTATTTTCAACTTTTAAAAACTCATGGGAAGGATCTTTAGCTACTGAGGCCACTGATCAAACTAGTATTGCTAATGATCTCTTTGTTTTTTGATTTACTGAAATAATCTCAGAAGCTGTAATTCACAAACGTTTTTAAAGAAATGCTCTTTGGTGTGTTTCCTCTCATCCATGCAATCACATAATAATGCTGCTTTAAAGTACCTTCTAAATCTGAGCAAAACTTTACAAGGTTGATATTGAGCTTTACCTGGCCAGTAGATGTTCAATATCAACAGCTGACATGGGGATATTCAAGCTTAGTAGCGCATGACGAAATGCAGATCTACTGATCTGAAAAGAAATTAAACAGAAATTTCACATAGTAGAAAAACAAACAGGATCGCAAAAGCCTTTGTGCACTTGAGTATCTTAAAATACAGTAAAAAATGCCATGTCTATCCACTGTGACAACAATGGACGCCATGCCTAACGGGTAATCGATAATTAATGACAATGATCTCTTGTTAATAGAGGATTTGAATCTCTCTTTTGGGGTAAATAAGAAGGGCTGTCTAACAGCTCAGAAATGGCAAAGTTCAGTATTAGTTTACTATAAGAAAAAGCATCTTTCATTAAGTCAAGAAAGTACTTGTTATTACCTATAGTTTTAAGCTATATCATATTAGGAACCTCCGCTGTTGTCATTTTAACCTATGATGAAATATGATTAGAAGTATAAATATGATTTCACTAAAAACATTGCACTTTTTCAGATCAACTAAATTGTAAAATAGTTTGTTTTACAATAGATTATAGCATACTATAGAGCAGAAGTAGTCAATTAATTTTTTTACAGAGGTTCACCAAGGTCCAAATGCCCTTAAGAAAATGTCAAGATTTAAAATCCACATGTTTTATGTATACACATATTTTAATATAATTGCATTTAGAAGGGAAATTGAAGGAAAAAGTTAGGAAAAGAGTATGCATTTTGAAAGGTTCAGGTTAGGTACTGTGGCAGTGTGGCCATTGGGGATCAGTTTCTTAACCAGTATGTATACAGTAAAGGCTGAGAATCCATGTTTCATTTTATCTTTTTAATAACCCCCCCTCCCCCTCCAAGAACATAAAATAAATAGCTTGGACATCTAAATAAAACTTCAGAAACACCCTGATGAGCCCTGGAGTCTCTTCTCAGTTCTCCGGTAATGGAAACCTGTTCTCTTTACACAATCCATGTTCAGTAAAACCCTTTTTTCCAGGACTTCTTCAGTGGCCGCATTTATTCCTCACATGAAGAAGGTGGGGCACTGGCCCATTCTTCTATTCAAATTCCCCCCTCACAGGAGCTCTTGACACTTTTTTTGGAGTGTTCTGTTGTCTTTACATGAACAGGCTTCTCCCTGGGGTAAAATAATACAGTCCCTTAAATGGTACCTTTTTTGTTTTTCTCACTGCTTCCTTTTTCCAGGTCGTTTGTTACAGCTTTCCCTAAATGCAGGTCCAGCTATTTTTGCAGTAAGATTACTCTCTAAACAGTCCTTATTTTAAGCAGGTTCAAAACACTTTCAGTTTTTCTCCCAGCTCCAGGTTCACAACCAAGAAAAAACAAACACAGGCATTCAGGCTGTAGCTCTAAAGTCCCTTCCTGTCTGATTGCAGGTGCAATCACTGATTGAGTTACATTTTAGTTAACACTTTCAGCTGTAGCCTGGGCATACAGCTAGATTCATTGCTTTGCTTTGTCACAGTATATTATAAGAATGCACTTGAAGGCCAAAAGAAATCCCTGCTCTAGAACTTTGGGCCATTTTGGTTTGCATATACTATATTCTTTGAATATAATCTGTTCTTGAATTCATTCTGTAAGAATCTATATTTTCTTTTTTGTTATTACTGAGTCTCTCTTGTTGAGTCTTGAAAAAGTAATGTTAAGGAACAATAGTTTTAAGCCATGCTTTATTTATTTCCTATTTTATTATGACCTATACGCATCAGGGAGCATGGAAATTACTTTATATAAATATTGCATTTAGAGATATTATGCGCTAAGCAACTGAATTTCAATAAGAAATCTGATTCCAAAAAGACGCAGAATGTAGAGATAAATGCATTTTAGGAGACCTTTAATTAGGCAAGTATTGAAATAGCTTTTTACAACTGGCAGGAGGACAGCATTATCTCAGTTAACCCTGGTTGGGCAAGCAAAGCATCTCCATAATTATGAAGTAGAATATAGAGAATAACAAACAATCTTTATTCGTGCAATGTGACACTGTGTGCTTGTCTACAATCAAGATCGGAGTTAAAATCAGACACTACATTTTCCATTAAAAGTGCACCTGTATATCATAAGGCATCTTATACTATAATTTCCAGAATAAATATTTTGTTACATCCATCGCCCATTTGCACCTTTGAGTCCACATGCTTGGACACAAAGCCCAATTAATATTTGGATATTGACTTTAACCTATATTTTACTGATGTTTTCTCCTTGGATATCTGCAGCCAATTATTCCTTTATATAACATATTAATGATGTAAATGATTTTACAAATTAAAGGCTTACATATTACAAAACTATTTTTATAGAAGCTTAAAGATACAATTCATTGAAAAGTCCCTGATATTAATATATATTACATACATTTTATATTTCTCTCTTGTTTTTTAATATTAGTTTTAATTAAATTCATATTATTATCTATGCTTTTTTTTTACAAAGCACAAAGAAAAATGACAACATTTAAAATAAATTAATACATAAAAAAATAATACAGTTTGGGGTTATGGAATGGGGTAGGGTTGAAATTGTTGTAGTGTAAAGTTTGTTTTTATTTAAATAGTTTTTAATATCCAAGCTTGTGATGCATTCATATATTTATCCTTAGAAGTTCTATTTGTGAATTACATTCTTATTTATGTACAGCTCTGCTGGTTTTACCCATGTGCATTTTGACCTTAACATTGTAGCATCCACCTAACCTGGTTCTCTGCAAACCCCTGTGCCCGGGTAATGAAAGAGCATGTGCCCAGATACTTGTCCTAAATAAATGTTTTAAAATTACATTTATTTTTCGTTTCTTCAAATACTGAGTTTATTGGTAATAAGTAACTAAACAAAAAAGAAACCTCATTGTATGATCACTACAGTAACCCTTTATTCTTAATTATACTGTCTCTTTTTCACTGGAACAAACTTTAAATACACATCATTTCATCTGCGAACTTACCTATTCTCCTATCTCTTTCTCACTTTGATAGAACACATATTATTATGTTCTAATAACATCTAGCTCTTCTAACCATACCTCCAATGATCCTCCCTTCAAAAGTAACCTGGTGCTACCTGGATACATGTTCCTTTCACCTGAACTTCAATCACATCCCTTTTTGTGACTTTACATTTGCAGAAAAGTGCTTTATAAATAAAAATAAATCTAATTGTAATTCTATGATTATTCATTTGGTGCAAAATCTTTGCCTGTTTCATAATTACACTATACAACTTACCAAGCCAGTTCCCGAGGAGCTCATCCTGTTAAATTCTTGTAACAATGATATAGAAGCTTCATTTAACTGCAATAGAAATGTTATTAAATATCACAAAGCATGTGGCTTTATTGTTATATAAAAAGATAATTACATTTTCCATCTTTTAGCATCTTTTCATTAAACCCTGATAAATGCATTTTAAGCACTGACATCTTATCATCTTCAACGCAGTGCATGTTTTTTTCTATAGAATACGTTTTTACTATTTGATAACATATTCTAAACATTGTCATTACTGCAGCTGCTATAAAGCTGTAATCCTGCCTACTAATCAGTGATTAAACTTCAACTTGGAAAGGCAAGTGTTTTCAAAATAAGATTACAATAATGGAATGCAGAAAATCCTCTATACCCCATGGAGTACAATCAACCTACAACTTGCACTGGTCCATAGCAGTGCTTTATATGTGAAGTAGGCAGGTGACTAGGGTACTATGCCTTAAGAGGAGACACATTGAAAAGATGTGATATAGACATATATTGAAGAGAGAGACAATAAATTATGGAGAAAAACTCTGTGGCCTTTCCTGCTGACTCCATTACTGTTAATAAATAAAAATATATTTTGATTGTGTTTCTTTTTCTGTTATATAACTGTGTCCTTCCCTAAGCTCAGTCAACTTCTAAATTCTTCGACAAATTTAACATACCTTCTGACAATCCAGATGCCCCTGCCTTTACCTCACTTCTCTCACTAATCTCCTAACTTGGCCTCTCACAGTTGTCCACCTCTGCAACACACTGTGAGGGCCACCACATTCACCTATTCTCACATCTCTGTGATGTTGCTCTGCATTCTAGCATACTCTTTCCTCTCTCTCTTTATCTGCAGCCTTACCAGACCCAGCAAAGCTCTCCCTCCTTCACAAACCGACATGAATCCCCGAAGCATTTACCATATTTACCATCTAGCAACTCTTGCTCCATAACTTTAATACATACCCCTGCCTAGACCTTGCTGCTGCACACTACCATCACTATCAAGCCTAGACAAAGTCTGTCCCCACCAGAATTCATTATGTTGCACCTCACACTAAGCCTCTTCAAAAACGCTCCTGCACTGCTGAGTGTGCCTGGAGGAAAAAATGACACCTCTACCCTTAAAGTGTTTAAGAAAACCTAATTTTCATCCCTCATCACAATACCGTCATCTATTTTTAAACTTAAAATCCCTTCTCCGCCCCTCATCTCCTCCTACACCTTTGCACAGCTTCACAGCACCAGATCTTGCCAAACATTTAAAAAATAAAAAAAACACAATCAGCCATGACATCTCTACACACAACACCACATACACATTCCACCCACCCCTTCTGTCTTCCTTTTATTTCACAACCTGCTCCCTTTATTCCCATTATCAAAATATCTTGTCCCCTCCATTTCTACCACCATTACCCCAGCCCTTACTCATTTTTTAAATCTCTCTCTTTCCACTGGCCCATTTCAATGTTACTTCAAGATGGTTCTCATCATACACATTCTAAGGAAGCCCTCTCTCCATCTAAAGAAGACCTCCCTCCATCCTTGATCCCTTTCTAACGTTCACCCCATGTCTCTAATCCCCCTAGTATCTAATCTACTGGAAAAGTTAGACTGTAGCCATCATACTCCCTTCTTATAAAACTGTTCCTTACTTGACAAATTAAAATCTGGCTCCTGTCGCCAACAGCCAAATGATACTGCTCTAGTGACTAGTAAGTACAGGGTCACTACTCCTTACTAATCCTTCGCAATCTCCTACCATGGCGCCACCTCCTTTCTGCTACCCCTTTCTGTCGGGTTTCCCATGGCTCAAAGTTAGATCCAATGTTTTTCTCTCGCTACACTTTCTCTCTTAGGAAACTCATCAGCTTAACTTTTAAAATTTCCCCCTTCCTATTCCACCGCTATATATAAAATGTCTTACTGTAGACAAGGCAAATATGTCCCCCACCCCCCTACATGTCTTTGTGTCAAACATGACTCAGACCTCTTCTTGATCCCCCACATCGAATTACTAACCAAAGTCCAGTTCAACTTGAGTACTTCCACCAGACTCATCCACCTCACCCAACAACCATCATCTGCTGCCCCTCTCTGTAAGTCCCTACGCTGCCTCCCCATTTCCTCAGGAATTATTATTTTTTTTCAAAATGCTTAGCCTCACTTACAAAGCCCTCAAAAACACTGAACCACTCTACATCTCAACTTGTCTCCAGAAACTCTCCAAACCACACTCTCCGCTCCTCCTAAGATTTGTACCTCCCATCTTCTACTATTAACTCCTCATATGCTCGCCTGCAGGACTTATCAAGATCAGCTTCTATTCTTTTGAATTCTCTATTTCGCTCTCAAAGTCTTTCCCCTTGTTTTTAAATATTCAAACCGTTCTCTGAAAACCTACCTGTTCATAAAATGTTAACACCTTCTCCTTTAACTATATCATCCACAAAATTATACTAGTATACCTCACCCTCATTAGCAATCCATCCGGCAGTCACCTTACCTCATGTTTCTATTCCCTATTACCTCTTAGATTGCAAGATCTCCAGAGACCAGGCTCCACACCTCCTCATATAACATACACATGTGCAGTCCTGTTTTATTTGCCTCCTAAAGTATTTAAATTGCTATCCATTGTTCATTTTAAACCTTGAACTCAGGAATCAGCTGGCACTTTAAAAAACATAATAAAAAATGTTTAAATAGATATTGATTTTCTCCCAAACAAGTAGTTCAGAACTATAATACTCAGCCATACCTTTTCTTTTATAGCACAAATTATTTTCTCAATTCTTTCACGCCTTTGCCCATGCAAAATATGTCTACATTTATTCCCTGTGGCAAAACAAAAAGTGGTAAATATAAGACCATAGAAATATATACGATTAAAACTCAAGAAGGTATATTTATGAAAATGTTTAAACATATTTATACAAACTTTGTACCAAACAAAAGATAATTTTCACCCCACTTGATAAGAAAACATAGGAAGTGTAGGTACTTTATGTTTTAACTCGTCGTAGCTCTACTAAAAGGACTAATGTGGACATAAATGTTAAATATACTCTTTTAAAGTACTTCACTTGAAAATAAGCAACATGTTTTTAGATATTCTAACTTCTGTGTATCTGTAAATTCAGTCATGTAAGCCCCCGTGGTTGTGGCCTTATTTCACAGCCATGAAGCATAGCACCCTACATGAGAGTGAACAGGAAGAAATGGAAAGATTCCAATTGGTGAGTGTAAATTTTATTTCAGAATTACTTTGAGGAGGAAAATGAAGTCACCTAGTTAAAACATTTAATAAAAACCTGGCTAAAAAATCATGCCTGATGTATTCAGCATTGTGTGTGCTGCATTTTCCAGTCTTTTTTTGTTTATGTGGTGGAAAGAACAATATATACAATGTTATAATGCAGTCAGATTGCCTGTACTCACTTATCAAGCACCCTAAGTTACAAAGTAACATATAGCGGTAACATTGGCATAAAGAAACAATGCAAACAATGCAGTCTATCTCAGGAATGATATATCGTAAAGAACACAACTTATACAAAGTACAGAGAGTTTTTAATGTGCTTTCAGATGAACAGTGTCTCTTTAACAACATGGGAGATCTCATGCATGCATAAAATACATTATGAACTTTAACCTGAGCAGACCTAGAAGTGTTTATAATAAATACTTGTCAATGAAAACAGTTGAAAACAATATATTTTCAAATGCTAATTTAATCACATGCTTTCTCTTTAGAATTGTATCACTGTACCTGGAAACTTCAATCCTAGTCTAGTGAACAGCAAACTAGTGGGCACGGCTGTGTTCGTTGTCTTCCCAATCCTGCAAACAAAATATTAAAATTGGTGCAATGTTGTCATAATCACAAATTAAGTTTTAGCTGGGTTAAAGCTTACACCCCATACCTTTTCTACATTATATCTCACAACTCTGTTGACTTGAAGAAAATGTAAAAACAATGAGAGTAAGCTTTAACCTATGATGAATATGTACTGTATACAAATAGAATAGAGTCACAACCCATTTTGTTACAAAGGTAATAAGCCAATGGTGGAGCCCCTAGGCAGTAAAGTGGAGGAGCCCCTGTGAGTGTGTGCACAAGGATGCACGCACCCATTTTTCCATTTTCTGTGTGTGTATATTGCTATCTTGTTGTGTAAGCAAATCACAGACATTTCCCCATTTTTACAACATCGCAACACATACACACGCTGAGATATTACTTGTTTATTAAATGCATTTTATGTTGGGCCATATCATTTATATTTTTCTATGGGAGGGCAGCAAACATATGTTACACAAACATAAATTATGATCACTTGTAACACACATAAACACTGAGGGCCTCATTCTATTATCTTGCAGGGGATCTCCTCTTACGGCCGGCCGCATATCTTGGAACCGGCCGTAAGCTCAGAAATCTAAAAACGCAAAAATAAATTCAAGCCTGCACTGTACAGCTCTGTAAATGCTAGGGATCATATTGGGGGACATGAGGATTAAAAGTAACCCACTCTCAATCTTGCACATCAGCCCAAACCCGAGTTCAAATTAACTGTTTATTTTCCGGCTGCGGCGTGGGCGGGTCTGAGGTGCTCCAAGCCCTCTGGACTTTTTACATGGATATTTTACGGATATTAAAAAACAAATATTTTACAGATTTGAGTATAGGGTAATTATGTGCTATTTTTGCTAACACCGAATATCACTTTATAGACTCTGCAAAGTGCAGGATGGCTTTATTTGGGCTATTTTATGTGCTTAATTGGTGCTAGCGGGACCTCTTTCCTGCAAGTAAGCTGCGGCTCGCTTTTAGCCTTGCAGAGATTGAATTGCAAATTGAATTGCAAATAGGAATTTCTTACGGCCGATTTCCTTGCGGCCATTTAAGATCAAAGGATTTCCTCCGGCGCGAGCGGCCGCAATAGAATGAGGCCCTGAGTAATTATGAGTGTTAAAGGGCCAGCACAAGGGCCCCTAGTGCATTGCACAGTGTAAACCGTCAGTAGCTACGCCCATGCACACAGACACACAAAGACAGATGCACACAGATATACAAACACACACAAGTACACACAGACATACACACACATAGAAGCACACAGAGAGGTACACAAAAACACATACACACATAGAGACACAGTCAGATACACACACACAGAGGTACACACATAGACACACAGAGAGGTACAGACAGAAACACACGCACATAGAGACAAACAAACATGCATTCATACACACGCTGCTACATAAACCCATAGGCACACATACATAGAGGCACACATACATAGAGTCACATATACATAGAGTGACATATACATAGAGGTACACATACATAGAGGCACATATACATAGAGGTATACATACATACACACATACATAGAGGCGCACATAGAGGCACACATACATACACACATTGAGGCACACATATATAGAGGCACATATACACACACACATAGAAGCACATTTACATAGAGGAGCACATAGAGGCACACATACATACATACAGACATAGAGGCGAACATACATAGAGGCGCACACACACACACACACATAGAGGCACACATACACATGGAGACACACACACACATAGAGGCACACATACACATGGAGACACACACACACATGGAGGCACACACAAACATATAGTGCCTTGCAAAAGTATTCACCCACCTTGGCATTTTTGGTGTTTTGTTGCCTCACAACCTTGAATTAACATGGATTGTTTGAGGATTTGCACGTTAGGGAAATTTAATGGGGCTGTAAGTCGGTAACACTTCATTCTGTCACTGTCATTGTCTGATATATTACTTACGGCTATTAAATTGGCCTCAAACCAGCCCGCCAACCACTTGCAGGGTAGGGGCGAGAAAACCCTACGGGATGTGAAAATTCGACTTGCAAGCCCGCAAATCCTTTGATCTGTCAAGCCCGTAGCCACTAAGTCCTGCATTCGCCGAGTGATGCAGCCTAAGGCGATCCTGTGTTTATTAAGTGTTTGGAGGCTCGTGGGCAATGAGCGCCTTTGGCGCTCATCGACAAATGCTGCAAGTTTTAGTGGTGTGAGTTAACGGCTCACCTTGCTAAGCAAAGTGTGACAATTTTAACATTCTCAAGCTCGCAAATCGGCAATATAAAATACTTTATTTCATGTGTAATTTCCGTATTATATCGATCTTGACGATATATAATGGACTCGCATGGACTAGAATATATTATTTACGGCTTTATGAATATTGCACTTTTTCTGGAATGTGGGTCCTATCGTAACTTGTAATTAAAGCCCGTAAGACTTTGAAATCCAACCTCCATTTTTCAGTGACGTAATTCTGACATTCTCTGTTTCCATTGGCTCCATCTAAACCCGTAACTACAAGTTGGACTAATTGATCACGTTCACGGCCTCACATCCATGAGCGAAAAATAGTTTATGGATTTGCCTCGTAGCTCGCAGGATGTTCTAATTTAATAGCTCCTTAAATCCGCAAAATTTCAAGCTTGCAGCCATTGGTCTCACGTTGCACATACGAGCTTCGAATTTAATGTGGCTGATAGGGCCCTATTATATTAGATGCTCGCAAATGTCTCAAACTCGTAATTTTAGCTGTGGGTGTTTTTTGCTAAATGTTTAGATGTATTCTATTGACTCAAGCTTGTAATTTACCTCCTTAAGCCTAAACATGTAAACCCTGCCTTTTGAAGTAGGATTTCAGGTGGCGTGATCATATAATCTGGCAATATTTAAGAAAGCGTATAATTTACTTCTTTGACACAGCCAATAGTAAATGAGACAACATGACATCAGTAAAACATGGAAGTTACACGTAAACTGCAATTGTAGGCTATAAATTAATTAGAACCAATAAGTAATGTTTGCCGATTGGGCTCGCAATCAAGCACATTAACACTCTATAAAATGCATTAGATCATCTATTTTAGTCCATATGGGTTTCATGATATGTATTAACCCCTTGAGTCACAGGATCAATATTACTCATAAATATATTTTTTTAAATGCATATTTGTGGGTTTGAAACTGTTGTGCAATTTATTATAATGTCTTTCCATGCCTTCCCATGCTTTTAAAGTACAGTATTATGTGTTAAATAGCTGCTATAGCTCTAATAAGTGTTGTAAAAGCCCTTGTGAGTCCTATTTAGTACTTGTAATATTTTTGACATAAACGTGATACTTTTTTCTATTGTTAGTTATACTTTATTTGCAAGCTAGAGCTATAGATCTAAGAGAATATCGATTTTGTGTAACTTTAATTAGTTAGAGCTCGTTATATTTGAGCTGAGGTAAAACAAATGGAGTTCTCAGGCCGAATTTGCATCTTTGGCTGGCCCATAGTGATTGTGGTTAGGTAACTCTTAATCGGATTGCAAGTAGCTAATCGAATATGTGACAATATTAAGAGCGATTTTAAGTGTGTGTAAATTTACGAATTGGTCAATAGAATAGGGCCCATGTACTCTTTGATTTAGTCATTGTCATGACCCCAAGATGAGGGGCCCATGTACACCCCTAACTCTCCTGCTTTAGCTTACAGGAACAATCTCCAGGTTCTGATTTTGTGTTATCTCAGTGCCCAGCATGCCAGTTCATGCATATCTGTGAGGAATTGACTCTGCTGGGTTTTGAACCCTGGTCCCCAGGCTGCTATACCTCTTCCCTACCACTGCGCCAGCCTGCCTCTTGCAGATTTGCCTGAGATCTGATACCTTGACTCTAAAAGCAATGCAATCAGTGACAACTCTCTTTAGCTGTGTCTGGTCAGCTGTCTGGTTCTTGGCCTATATAAGGCACTTCCTGTCTCTGTATCCTTGCCAGATTATTGTGTGGTTTCTGATCACTTCAATAAAGCTTGTTCCTGTTTCACCTACAAATTGCTGAACTGGATTATTGCTGACCTTGGCTGCTGGTCTCCACAACCTTGTGATTCCATATCATTACAGAATAATCTGGCCCTTTCATGGAGACCGCCGGGTCAGATTCTGCATTGGCCCAGCAGGTTGCTTTATTTGCAAGAACTGTGCAGACCCAGGCACAGACCATTCAAGTGCTGCAGGACCAGGTAGCTGAACTGCAGGCCCAACAGGTTGCTTTTACTGCAAGAAATGTGCAGACCCAGGCACAGACCATTCAAGTGCTGCAGGACCAGATAGCTGAACTGCAAAATAAAATTCAGTCAATGCACAGTGAGTATACCAGCTACAGGGCACGAGATGTTACACCTGCACAAGATGCCCGCTTGCCCCTAACAGAAAAGTTTGGAGGAGATCGCAAAAAATTTAGGGGTTTCCTAAATCAATGCCGTTTGCACTTCATGATGTTACCTCAATGATTTCCATCTGAAAGAGAGAAGGTGGGATTTATTTTTTCCTTATTCAAAGATGAAGCCCTGGCTTGGGGCTCCCCTCTTCTGGAACAGGACAGTCCAGTCTTGGGTAATCTAAATGACTTTCTTGAGGCCATGTGCCTAGTTTTTGATGACCCAAATCGATGTGCTACAGCAGAAGCCACTCTTCTTCATTTGCATCAAGGGAGGCGCTCGGTGGCTGAATATGCTGCTGAATTCAGACAGTGGGTTGCTGATACTACCTGGAACCAATCAGCCCAGAGGTTCCACTTCAGAAAAGGTCTCTCAGAAGCTATAAAAGATGAGCTAGCTCGTGTTGATCTTCCTGCTGACTTTGATGCATTTGTGCGGAGACTTTCTGAAAGAAGATTGGAAAGACAGGGCTCTTTTAGACCAAGTACTACTCCAATTTCCTATTCAAGAACTTCTACTCCGATCCCACAAACACCTACAGACTCTGAGCCAGAGGCTATGCAGGTAAATCTAATAAGAGGGCCATTATCCAACGAAGAAAAACAGTGGCGAAGAACTCACAATTTATGCCTGTATTGTGGTAGTGCAGGGCACTATGCCATCAATTGCCCTAGCAAATCCAAAAGAACAATAGCTATGGCAGCTGAGGGTGCACAGATTCAACACCAATCCCAGATTTCAGATCAACTGAATTCCGTCACACAACCCTTGTTTTCTCTGGCTCATGGTGAAGAGGGTATGTTGACTCAACATCCTCATTTTGTGGTGCCTATCACTTTGCAATGTGGTGATCGTAAAATTTCAACTACAGCTATGATAGATTCTGGAGCAGGCGGAAACTTTATGGACATTAAATTTGCAGCAGGAAATAGAATTCAGTCTATCCCTAATTCTTCACCTGTGTTAATGGAGACAGTTGACGGTTCTCCACTTACGTCAGGCCCGGTTACACATGAGACTGTGCCCTTAATGTTGACTGTGGAAGTGAATCACCATGAGGCTATCTCTTTCCACCTAATTTCCTCAACACAGTTTCCAGTGATTTTGGGGGTACCTTGGCTTGCTCTGCATAACCCACAGATTGATTGGAAGATCAGAACTTTGTCCTTTCCTTCAGAACACTGCTTAATGAATTGTCAACCCTCTAAGGTAACACCTGTTGCCACAACAATTAATGAAATGGTTGCTACAAACTTGACTAAGCTTCCTCTACAATATCGGGATTTTGCAGATGTCTGTGATAAGAAGAATGCTGATCAGCTTCCACCACACAGGCCTTATGATTGCCCAATAGAGCTGTTGCCTGGGGCTGCTATCCCATTTGGCCGTATATATTCCCTTTCTGAGCCTGAATTGAAAGCTCTTCGTGAATACCTACAAGAAAATCTTGCCAAAGGCTTTATTCGACCATCTACTTCTCCAGCAGGAGCTCCTATTTTCTTTGTAGAAAAGAAAGATGGCAGCCTACGGCCATGCGTTGATTACAGGGACATTAATAACATCACTGTTAAAAACCGCTACCCCTTGCCTCTGATTCCTGAACTTTTGGAGAGACTTCGCTCAGCTAAAATATTTATGAAGCTTGATCTTCGGGGGGCATATAATCTGGTTCGCATAAGACCCAATGATGAATGGAAAACAGCTTTCAGAACCAGGTACGGGCATTACGAATATCTAGTAATGCCTTTTGGGCTGTGTAATGCCCCTGCAACTTTCCAGCATCTTATCAATGATGTACTACGAGATCTCCTGGATCAGTTTGTTGTGGCATATTTGGATGATATCCTAATATTCTCTGATAATCTTGAAAACCACAGAAAACAGGTCCGTATAGTTCTAGAGCGCCTTCGTACCCACCGCCTATACATTAAACTAGAAAAATGTGAGTTTGAACAAACAGAAATTCAATTCCTGGGGTATGTAATAACTCCCAAAGGTTTAAGTATGACGCAAGTAAAATTAAAGCTGTGCTGGACTGGCCCATCCCCAAGAATGAAAAAGATGTTCAGAGATTTGTGGGGTTTGCCAATTTTTACAGGCGTTTCATTAAGAATTTCTCTGCCGTTATTACACCGATCACTGAACTCACACGTAAAGGGACTCCTTTTCAGTGGTCCGATAAGGCGGATACCGCATTTTCCCGATTAAAGACTCTGTTTACATCTGCCCCCGTCCTGGTACATCCTCAGCCGGAATTACCATTTATTGTGGAAGTTGATGCTTCTGATTCAGCTGTTGGTGCTATACTGTCTCAAAGGACTAGACCTAAGATGCTGTTACATCCGTGTGCCTTCTATTCCCGCCAGATGGTGCCAGCAGAAAGAAACTATGACATAGGGAATAAAGAACTTTTGGCTATCAAAGCTGCCTTCACCGAATGGAGACAACTCTTGGAGGGAGCTACCCATCCAATTGCTGTCCTCACAGATCACAAAAATCTGGA
Organism: Discoglossus pictus; assembly: GCA_027410445.1. NCBI lineage: Eukaryota > Metazoa > Chordata > Amphibia > Anura > Alytidae > Discoglossus > Discoglossus pictus. The sequence continues at coordinate 282,356,636 of CM050167.1, read as the reverse complement.
ATGTATTCGATCAGCAAAGAGACTGTCAGCCAGACAAGCACGCTGGTCCCTATTCTTCTTGAGGTTTAATTTTTTGGTTACACACCGTCCTGGCTCCAAGAATGGTAAGGCGGATGCCTTGTCTAGAATAGCTGACCCCCTCCATACTACCGTAACCAAGACCACCATCTTGCCGGAGGATATATTTATAGGAGTTACATTTCCTTCTGATCTGATGTCTCGCATTAAAAAGGGCTACGCTGAAGACCCAGTTCTTCGTGATCCTCCTCGTGACCTCCATATGACGATGCTTAATGGGTTTTGGATTTTTCAACAACGTCTGTTTGCTCCCGAGTCAGTGCGACTGGACCTTTTACGTCTCTACCATGACTCAAAACCAGCAGGTCATCCAGGAATCCGAAAGACGCAAGACCTACTTGCCCGATCCTTTTGGTGGCCGAAGTATCATGAGGATGTTAAGAAGTATGTGTCCTCTTGTGATGTATGTGCCAGACATAAGACTCCTCGCTCATCCCCTGTTGGCTTGCTTCAGCCTCTTCCGATTCCTCATCGTCCCTGGGGATCTATATCCATGGACTTTATTGTGGAACTACCTCCCTCTAAGGAACACACTACCATTCTTGTTGTTGTGGACAGGTTAACTAAGTTAATATATATTTATATATATATATATATATATATATATATATTTATATATATATATATATATATATATATACACATTACACACTTAGTCATGGTTATTACTAAGATTAGATATTTTTGAGACTTTATAGTCTTGTTAAATTACTTGATATTAGGTGTATGCTTCTAATCTTCTTCCTCCACGCGCTAGGTTTGCCTATAGGTGAACCAGAGGCTCTGGTCTGTGCCTTGTCTACGCCCCTCCCTACTGTGCTGAGTTTCTTTTATTTTTGGCGCATAGTTTTTTAATAAAATGTATTAAAAGTTATATTTTATGTTTAATGGCTCTTAGTAACCATTAGGATATACAGTATATTATGCCATTTATATTGTTATGTCTTTTTTCTTTCTCAGTCGGTCATGATTCCAATGATATGACCAGATATGAAGTGTATTATACATTTCAAGGTCATTGTATTAACTGACTCTTGATATCATTTATTTTCTCCCCTGTCCAATTTACCCATGCTATGAATAGAAGATGTTAATCTCCTTTACATTTATCCAGTAGAGTATCAGATCCAGTTGCCTTTTCTTTTTCTTTATATTTTTTATCTATACAGCAACTGCTACTCAGTTATAGTGTAATCGACATAATTTTGTATATAACAGACATCCTTTTATTATAAATATATATATATATATATATATATATATATATATATATATCATATACATGTGCATAACCCAACCTTAGCTTTGCTCAAAGCTGTGTGATACAGCAGGCATATGCTTAAGGGAAGCCATCTTTGAAATGGTTATGGATTGCAAGAGCGAAACCTTTGTGGGCACATTTGCATGTCCCTGCAAAGGTTCCCAGAATACAGTGTAACAACTGTATTTATCAAAATTCTGGGCATGAAACAAGTGTTTTAACTTGTTTTAGAAGTTCAAATGTGAACATACTCAGGGCACAAATTTAATTAAATAATGTTTAGCCATTGGTACTAAATATGAGCAGTGCTAATTTCAGCTGGGTTCAGATATAATTGATGTTTTGTTACAACAAAAAATATACAGTAAGAAGAATACATTCTGAAACACATCTGTAAAATTAGTTCAACAAGAAAAAAATGAAGCAAATTTTAAGTCACTGAAAACAAATTTGGGGCCTCTACAAAAAAGTAGGGCAACTGAAAAAGAATGCAAGGACTGATTTATATACAAGCTGCAGATTCAGTACATACAGTCTCTGGGTTCTGAGCTGTATTAAAAATCACCCACTCATCACAAATGTAAAACAATGCATATTCTGCATAGACGCCGCTTGGATAATTGCTGTTAACAAATCAATAGGAAGTAGATATTAAATATCAAGAACTCCACATCCAGCACAATACAATGTAATCAATTTATATTACTGACAAATACCTCTAAGACTCGAGGACACTGTCATCCAGGTTTTTGTTTGCACACTTACAAACTCTTTAGTGGCATAGCCTTGTTTATTATTAGTGAATTAACGATTCCGCTGGATGCTCCAATTCAGATATCCCCTCTTCACTCTGTTAATGACCTTCTTCTTTCCTTTTCTCATCACCTCCTCTCACTCTTACCTTCAGGACTTGTCATCGAGCAGCCCCAACTCCTGCCTCAAAATTTTCAAAAACTCACTAAAATGCATCTATTTAAAGAAGCTTATCACATCCAGCCTCAACGTGCCCAAACTGTATACTCTACAAAATTACTTACACACACAGCATACAGTGCAACACACAGCCACCTTTTCTTGCATCAGCCTACTGCCTTGAAGACTGCCATCTTGCATGTGTCTCACACCACACCCTTACCTTGTAGATTGTAAGCTCTACAGAATAGGGACATCAACTATGTTGCACCAAGCTGTCTGCTGACCCATTCATATAGGATTGGTATTGTATTTTATCAGTACTTGTTTTTTTTAGATAACTGTTATAAACCTTGTACCGGAAACTCACCAAGCTATAAACTTGTAAGTTAGGAATAATGTCTGGGGGGGAAATGAATGCATTTGGCTTTGTGCAAATGTCTGCAATTGTTTTTTTTTGCTGGCACAAAATACTGTGCCAGCCACTTGGGTGTTAGTTGTTTTCCATCAACATCTTCACCAGAGTTTATTGAGATATTGAGGTTTTGGCCATGTCTTCTACATTTTGTACATATTTTGAAACATGGTAGAAACACATCTTGAGCCCAAAATATTTTTATTCATGGTGATTCATTACATTAGCCTTTTTATATTTTACAATAGAATATGAAGAGTCTGTGACTGTGAATTGTCCTCTAGTATGAAGGACAATCCATACATCCATAAAGAGAGACATATAAATCATGTGATGCTTTTAGGGAAATGTTATCAGCAAACCAAGCATTTTCAGCCATTTCATGCAAAGTGCACTTCACCTTGGTCAGCATAGGGTGCCCAGAATAGACTGGAAGCTGGCAACAGTTCATTACCTCATTAACATTACAATGCACTGTTTAGTGTTTTATTTCATTATATAGTATGTGAGTATTTAGAGAGTAAGAGATCAATTTCCTGATCTTGACCTGAGGTGCTTTATGTATAAATGACTCATTATGCAATAGTGGTTGAATAAAAATGCATTTTGTTTTACTTATGTCTATACATATATATATTTATTTATTTGTGCTTCTGACTATATATATATATATATATATATATATATATATATATATAACATATTTTATTGCCCAATTTGTAAATTTATACACACTTAAAACTGCTCTTAATATTGCCACATATTCTATTAGCTACTCGCAATCCGATTATAAGTTACCCGCCCACAATCACTGCGGACCAGCCAAAGACGGAAAGTTGGCATTAAAACTCCATTGGTTTTAGCACAGCTTGAAAATTACAAACTCTTAATAATTAAAGCTACACAAAATCAATATTCTATTAAATCCGTAGCTCTAGCTCGCAAAAAAAGCTCAGACCCAAAGTCAAAAATAATATAACTACTAAATAGGACTCGCAAGGGCTTTTTCAAACACTTATATGTAATTAAAAAATATAATTTCTGAGAAATATCGATCCCAGGACTCAAGGGGTTAATACATATCATGAAACCTGCATGAACTAAAACAGATGATTTAATGCCTTTAATAGAGTGCTAGATTGTTTGATTGTGACCCGATTGGTACATATTACTTATTGGCACTAATTATTTTGTAGCCTCCGATTGCAGGTTACTTGTAACTTCCATGTTCTACTGACATCATGATGACGGACTAATTTACTATTGCCTGTATCTAAAAAGTAAATTATGGGTTTGCTTAAATATAGTAAGATCATATGATCACGCCCCCTGAAATGCGACTTAAAAAGGCAGGGTTTACGTGTTTAGACTTAAGGAGGCAAATGGCAGGTTTGAGCCAATAGAATACATCTAAACATTTAGAGCAAAAAACACCAGCAGCAAAATTATGGGTTAGAGGCATTTATGGGCTTCTAAAAGAATAGGGTCCTATGTTTTAACGGTAAACATGTTGGCATTTGTTTACCAAGAATATTAATTGGCATCATATTATTTCATAAGCTTGGTTAGTTGGTTTGGAAATATTTTATAAATACTCACTAAAACAAGTACGTTACCTTGTCCACATGTTAGCAAACTCATCGTCAGTGTACTCCAGGTCCATTAACTTCACAGCTTCCTTAAACTGCTGAAATGTAACCAATCCAGAAGAATGAAGGCAAGAGGTGGGTAAATACTTCTGAAGGGGTTCACTGGAAGAATATAATATAAAGTTGACCGAATATATAAAGTCAGGCAAACATTAATTCAGTTCACCTTTTTTTATACTTTAGAATTTCATCTTTTCTTTTTTCTTTGTTATCATTCATATGTTTATTTGATAATTGTTGATATACAGAACTTTCTAAAGACTGTATATTTCTTATAGGATGATCTAGCTCAATATTAAAGTGACCCTGAAGACAGGTGGGAAAGCATTTGGAAAAGGTGCCTTTCTTTTTAAATTATATGAGGTAGTGGTTTCAAGCTGCTTCTAACCGGCCCTTACATTTTCAGAATATTAATGGGATGCGGGGCGGGGCCAACTGCCGCAGTGATCGGCCACAAGTAGCTGGAGCTCCGCAACTGCAATAGAAAAACAAGGCTGAATGCAACAAAGTCAGACTATTCTCATCCCAAAACCTTACTCAGAGACTCCCCATCTCTTCTTCTACCATGCGACACCCAACATCAAGGGAAAATTAGACACAAAGTCGGCCGGTTGGGAGAGAGGCCTACTCACCCCAGCCAGCCCTAACCGCTGCCATCTTGGAGCAAAACCTGCGAAGCTTTGGCCCAGCAGATCGGAGGATCCGCTGTAACGAGGAAGTGCTGAGAAAGTCCATGGTAAAGGGTCTCAGCCCAATGGAGGCGCAGCATAAGACGCGGCACCCAAACCAGAAGCCGACAGGTGCGGCTACAGCATCAAGCAGCAGACACAGAGAACAGCAGGAGCCTAGTGGAGAGGTCCAGAAGACAGGGGCAGGGGGAGACAACCGGTCACAGACCATGAGTTTCCCAGCAAGAACGACAACCCTTAACAACAGCCACAGGGAGCCCTGGAGATCGACTTAGAAGACCCAGTTCCGAGGCCCTGCCGCATCCAGTTCCCAGTGCGGCCTCCATCTTGGATCGGGGCCCCAGCGGCCCACCCAACGGACTCTATCCAGCAGGACTAGGGCATAACATCGCTACCAGGGAAACAAGCAACACAAAGCCCAGAGGTGGCAGGCGGAAAAGGTGAGAGAACAGAGGCAGAAGTACTGAGGCATGACAAAGGCCTGAGAGCAACCAGAGGATGTCTGAAGGACTCCTGCAGTGGGCGGAAAAGCCTGGAGGAGAAAACAGAAGCTGGGTGAGTATAACCCATTTGGGAAAAGAAGGTGGGAGATAAAAAAGCTACACCCATAAGCAAGGAAGCAGGGGGTACACAGTAAAAGGAGGGGGCTGGTGAGGACGCAAAATAGCACATCAGAATCCTAGTGGTACCCAGCATCAACACTCCCTAAAAAAGCCTAACCAAGCAACATACTGTAACCAGAATCAGTACCCTACATAAAGAGACTTAATCATCACTCAAATTATATGTAAGACACCTGATAAACCACTAACATAGTCTGGCTTCCATAAGAGAGAGACACACATCTGTGAGCCATACAGTACTAGCAGAACTCTATCCATTGGCAGATCAGAGGGGGCTCTTCATAGAGATCATCAGAGTAACACATTGTCAAACGCCATAAACATTGGCCCCTACACTAGGCCTTCAGTAATACTTGGCTGCTCTATACTGGGTTTGTGAACCCACACAGCAAAACTAATTGCTTCATCTCTGATACAATAGAGCCACTTAATGGACATTTTTGAAACTGCCCATAACTGTTTGAGCAGTCAATCAACACCTCACTGAATATCCCTACATTTTACAAGATATACTGTGTCGCCATCTGGTGGCTACAACTGTTACTACATATTACAGGAAAAGCAAAGGAGTCATACAATGTGTAAAACCGTGACTTTCCACAGTTGTTAAGACAACATCACAGAGCATCACCTAGCTTGGCAATACAGGAGACATTCTTGATAGCAACTATACATTATATTCTCCGGTCTCCACACCCACTTATTAAGCAATACGAATAAACAGAGTTCTCGTAGCTAGAAAGGAGTTGCCGTTGTTCTTGAGTGAATTTACAGTGAACTTCAACATGTACAAACCACATATCCCTCCCTATATTGGGGCACTCATAAAAGCAGATTGACAAGCATATAAAGTAAACTTGGAAACTTGAACACAAGTTTGATGTAGGAGATGGCAGGTGTATCTACGAGGCGCAACACCAAAGATATACAAACTTACTGTATTGCTCACAGAAAAATATTCAACAAGTATCTCAACAAGCTTCTACACCGACAAAGCAAACAGCTAAATCATACATGGAGGCATCCGCCCCAAGTACAAAGGCAGACATTCAAGATCTGAAAGACTTGATATCCTCCTTCAGAACAGAGATCAAATCAGAAATACAAAAAGTAGCAACGGACTTGTCTGTGGAAATAAAGGCTGTACAATCAAAAACAACGACATTAGAGGACAAATGTAACAATCTCCTGCAAGCACGTACTTGGTTAGACGAGGAGGTGGCTTTATTGAAAGAGGAACAATACCATCACCAGTCCGCTCAAGAAGATCTGGAGACTAGATCACAGAGACAAAATGTAAGGAACCTCCCAGAATCAGTGAAGAACCGCTTACAATATTTAACAGAACTATGCAAATTTCTACTGCCAGATATGTGCGAAGAGGACTTTAAGTTAGACAGAATTCACAGAGCACTTGGTGGCCGCTCATCCAATGTAGATCACCCAAGAGATGTCATAGCACGTTCCATTATGTCCCTTATAATGATCAATTCATGAGAGCGGCTAGAAACGGAATTCCAGAATACGGGGCCACCAACTGAGCATCTACTCAGATCTATCTTCAACAACCTTGTTCAAACGGAAAACGCTGAAGCCTATCTTGGAAATCATACTAGCCCGGAAAATGTACACCATCCGATTTCTGGAGCAGGGAACTGCCCTACTGTCGTTGTGGAAGATCCAATTACCAGAGAACTTCAACCTACCTCCTATACAAGCTCCAAGACAATGGAGTGGTCCTAGAGCGCAAAACACTGCTACAACTTAAATAAGGACTTTTCTGCAGCTATATGAGACATGTTCTGTCATATGGAACCTGCCTCGGATGCTATCGAGGCACACTAGGTGACTGGGCTGAAAGAACCATCTGAAAGTATTAATGTTTCATTTCTCAAGTTTGCTTTACATGTTTACAAATTTGTATTGGCCTAAAAAGACACTTGTAATATTATAATATGTCCTAAATGTGCCCCTTCAGGGCTTTGTTATATTTTAATTATTAGGCGATCCATCTCAGTATCCACCGGAATGATACTCGTTGGCTCACCAATAAAAATTAAGAGTACAGCTCTTTTTCTCCTTAATTTAAATTACTGTTATTTTCTAAAAAAGTTAGCAAAATTATATTTTAAGGTTTACTACAGGCACCAATTTGTGCTCATTTATACTAAATGCATTATTTAACTTGTTTGAGGTGTCAGTAAACTAGTTAATTATATAAACCAATAACTGATTTATGTGTTTTGGCAAGAAGTGTTTTACTCGTTTAATTTGTTCTAATCTCTTCTTTTTCTTTCTCTTTCCATTCTAGTACCAGTCCTCAGCCTTCAAACTTATGCTTTCTATATTCCATACAGGAGGCATTCTTGAACCAATTCCTAAGGAGGTTAGGTAACTTACCTGTTCCCCTCGAATTAGACTTTTTACCAGTGTCAGGTGAATCATGGACATTAAAATAATTACGCATAATGTTCAGGGCTTAAATGAGCCTGTCAAAAGGGGGATAGCCATAAAAGAATATCATCGCCTAGAAGCAGACATAATACTAATGCAGGAAACTAATAAAAAAAAAATCAATACCCAAATACTGGGCGAAAATATACTCACAAACATACAATTTTTCGGCATCAGTTAAAAAAAGAGGTGTCTCCACTTTGATTCATAAAAGGCTTAACTTTCAACACACCACCACTTAAAAAAACAACGAGGGAAGATATATTGCAGTACATGGAATTATTAACGACAGAACAGTGTCACTGCTTAATATTTATGGTCCAAACTCGGATCAATCCGCTTTCTTTCGCAGAATTTCAAACCTATTCTCCAACTGGCAACAATTTATTTGGATTCTAGGAGGGGATATGAATGCTGTTCTAGACCCAGTCAGAGACAAATCTAGATCTTCCATCTCAACTTCAGCTCCTGCCGCTACAAAAGCTTCTAAAGCAATATTAAAATATAATTGTTTATTTGACACATGGAGGAGGATGAAACCAAAAGTGACGGATTTTACCTTTTGTTCATCCAGGCATACATAAATCCCATTCACGTATCGATTATATATTGCTACAACAACAAATGGTTCCTAATCTGTCTGAAGCAATGATCCACCCCATTTCATGGTCCGACCATGATCTTGTTAGCATATCACTAGGTGATTTACTACAGAAAAGCAGATCTCCCTCATGGACATTAAGCCCGGCACTCCTTAATGATCCTTTCTTAAAGGAGATGGGGTGTTGGGCAGCCCATAAGGCGGCATTACGAGGAGTCTGCATACAACTAGGTTTAGCAGCAAGACATTCAGATCAATGCCAAATAGACAATCTAAACAAGAAACTATCGGACCTCCATAAATCAAATTTTACGAGGAAATCCTCAAATGTAAACATGATCTGAATATAATTCTGCAAAAGAAAATGGTAACTATCATGCAACGTACTCAGTCTAGATTCTTTAGCCACTCCAATAAACCAGATACAATGTTAGCAAGAAGACTTAAACAACAGAGGGCAAATTCATTTATCCCTAAATTACTATCCAAGGGAAACAATATTATATTTCAACCAGACCAAATCATAAAGACATTTCAGCAATTCTACAGTTATATTCAACGTCCACCCACTCAGGGACCCAAATTCATAAATCCCAAATTAATGAATTTTTATCGTCCATCAAATTACCTCAATTTGAGAAAACTAAAGTAGACTCTCTCCCATCCTCTATATCTATAGAGGAAATTAGGACTGCAATAAGGGCTACTAAACCTCATAAGGCTCCTGGTCGGGACGGATTCACAAACTATTATTACAAACAATTCATGGAGATTCTTTTACCTCATCTTCAAAACACATATTTAATGATTTTCTCTCTGGAAAATCTATGAAAGCAGAATTTCTGGAAGCAAAAATGATTGTATTGCATAAAGAAGGCAAATACCCCACACAATGTAGCAGTTATAGGCCTATAACATATATAGTTGTCAGCATGCGGGTTGTTGCTAATGTGAAGCGAGGGCTGCAGTTGCTGGCAAGGAGCGCCAAAGCTCGCTACTTGCGCTGGTGGAGATGAGTTCCGTAGGCGCTCATCCCTACGACCCCCTACGACTTTACGACCGTAAATGCGGACCCTCGCAAAGCGGGTGGCCGCATTTGCGGAGGTGGAGGCTCTACGGCGCCTTAAAATCGGTTACAAACGACCACACAATTGGGACTTGGAAAAAAAAGCATAAATACGCAATGAATAACTACGGACTTACACAAAAAAATCCATTACGGACTCGCAAAAATACGAACTTAACGGCCAACCCACGCACAGCAGCAAACATTTAAAAACAAAAAAATACACACAAAAATAAAATAAAAACCTTACCCACACCAAGGGGGGACACCCAGGACCTCTGCAACACTGCTTAAACCTCAACTTCTGGCAAATTTACAAAGTTTACACACTCGAAAATCCCCTAAGCAAGAGAAAAAATGGCAGCTGAAAAAAACTAAAACAAGGATACACCACCCCTAAAGCAGATAAATTCCACAAAGCAAATACGGCTTTTACAAAAACCTGTACGACCTACAACATACACCATTAGCAGGGATGCTTCATCAGACAAACCCGCCTACCACATACACATTCGCCGCCATTTTACAACACTACCTTACAGAATGCGGAAGTACCCAGCTACACTAACGGCTTCCCCTCGCGCACACAGCCTATTTACACTACACACTTCGCACATTGCTGACGCTTACACCTCAGCTCCACAACAGTGCAAACCTACATTGTATGCTGCAGCAACATCAAAACAGATTGTCAGCTCTTCAGCACAATGCTTCCTGCATGTATTATATTAATTAATGAATTCATTACTTATTTAATTAGCATCACAAAATACATATACACAAAAAATAAAAAATAAAAACACTATTGCAATAAACGCAAAAGACATTCACTGCGCGCCTCACAACGAACGCCAATGCTGCTCATAGCACACAAACTGCACCAGGGGACAGCCTTGCAATAAGCGCAAAAAGCAGATCAGCGCCGACCTTACAATGACAGCAAAAGCGCCTCTGATAAAAAAAAATACAACAACCAAGAGGCTCATTGCGAGCCACGCGATGAGCGCCAAAGGCGCTCAGCGCGAGCCTCGCAATCACCGCAGAGATCTCAGACCACCACAAAAAATTATGTCTGTGCCAAACACCATTCCTTGACTTACAATTCTATTGCCGTAATTTTTTGACGGGCAATTCGCTAGTATATTTATTAACAATGATATTAAACTGTAAGCCAAGATTCTGGCAAAAAGATTAGCCTTACTACTGTCGTCAGTGATCCATCCGGACCGGTAGGCTTCATCCCAAGTAGGGTAGCGCCCGATAACACTAGACATACTGTATTTTTAATCTCAAAGACATAGCTTCCAACAAATAATTACCCCTGATGTTACTATATTTAGATGCTGAGAAAGCATTTGATAGGATTGATTGGACCTATATGAGAGAGGTGTTACTTAGATTTGGCCTTAATGAAAGCTTCCTAGAGAGTGTTATGACACTGTACTCAAACTCTAGAGCATATATCTCTTACTAGGGATTCAGATCACAATTATTTATAATTGCTAGAGGAATAAGACAGGGCTGTCCTCTGTCATCTCTGCTTTACGCACTGTGTCTTGAACCCGTAGCGATAGCATTAAGGGAAAACCCAGATGTTAATAGGATTAAACTGGATGACAAGAAGTACAAACTTATAGCCCTATTAAATTCCCCTAACGTGTAAAACCGTATACTGTAACGTAGCCTGCAATACTTGTGGCTATTAAATTGGCCCCGTAAAGCATCCCGTCAACGACTTGCGGGGTAAGGGCAAGAAAAGGCTACGGTCCGTGGAAATTTGAACTGCGCACCCGCAAATCCTTTGATCTGTCAAGCCCATAACTGTAACGTTTCCAATCACACTATTAAATTGCAATGAATTTTCAAAAGGCCAACAGGTACTAGAGAGGACCCGCTAGTGGGATAAAACCCCACCCGTAGCACTGTAAGTGCAAATGTGCACACACTACTGTACATATAATAATAATTCTCAAGCTCGCAAAGCGGCAATATAAAATACTTTATTTCATGTGTAATTTCCGTATTATATCGATCCTGGCAATCAATGTGGTAATACATATAATGGACTCGCATGGACTAGAATATGATATTTATGGCTTTATCAATATTGAATTTTTTCTGGAATGTGGGTCCGATCGTAACTTGTAATGACTTTGAAAGGGAGAGAGGGGGAGAGAAGAAGGTGGATAACGAGAGAGGGTGGAGAAGTAGAGAGGGGGAAAAAAGGAGTGGGGAGAAAAAATTAGAGGGTCAGAGAGATGGAGAGGGTGGAGAGAGAAGGAGAGGGGGAGAGGAGAGGAGGAGAGAGAAGGAGAAGGTGAGAGAGGAGGAGAGAGAAGGAAAGTGCGAGAGATCAGGAGAGGGGGAGAGAGGAGGGGGGAGAGAGAAGGAGAGGGGGGAGATAAGGAGGGTAGGGAGAGAAGGAAAGAGGAGGAGAGAAGGGGAGAGAAAAAGGGAAGGGAAAGAGGGGAAGAGAAGGAGAGAGAAGGAGAGAGAGGGGAGAAAAGGATGCAGGGGGAGAGAGAAGGAGAGGGGGAAGAATGAGAGAGGAGGAGAGGGGAGAGAGAAGGAGAGGGAGGAGAGAGAGGGGGAGAAAATGAGACAGGGGGGATAGAAGGAGAGGGAGACAGAGAGAAGGGGCGAGAGAAGGGGCTGAGAAGGAGAGGTGGGAGATAGAGAAGGAGAGGGGTGAGGGAGAAGGAGGGGGGAGGGACGGAAAGGGGGAGAATGAGAGAAAATGAAGGGGAGAATTAGAGAGAAGGAGGGGGAGAATGAGAGAGAAGGAGAGGGGAGAGAAGGAAAGAGGGGGAGAGAGAAGGAGAGGGGAGGGGGAGAATGAGAGATGGGGAGAGAGAAGGAGAGCGGAAGAGAAGGAAAGAGGGGGAGAACATTTTGAACGTTTGTCCACTGACAAATAAATGATCAGTCTATAATTTTAATGGTAGCTGTATTTTAACAGTGAGAGACAGAATAACAAATAAAAACAAGAAAAATGCATTTAAAAAAGTTATAAATTGATTTGCAGGTCACTGAGGGAAATAAGTATTTGACCCCTTTGACTTTTGCACACATCTCAGGTGGGATTTTGTCCCACTCCTCTTTGTAGATCCTATCCAAGTCATTAAGGTTTCGAGGCTGATGTTTGGCAACTCGAACCTTCAGCTCCCTCCACAGATTTTCTATGGGATTAAGGTCTGGAGAATGGCTAGGCCACACCAGGACCTTAATGTGCTTCTTCTTGAGCCACTCCTTTGTTGCCTTGGCTTTGTGTTTTGGGTCATTGTCATGCTGGGATACCCATCCACTACCCATTTTCAATGCTTGGGCTGAGGGAAGGAGGTTCTCACTCAGTACATGGACCCATTCATCGTCCCTTTCATGTGATGCAGTTGTCCTGTCCCATTAGCAGAAAAACATCCCCAAAGCATAATGTTTCCACCTCCATGTTTGACTGTAGGGATAGTGTTCTTGGGGTTATAGGCAGCATTTCTCCTCCTCCAAAAATGGCGAGTTGAGTTAATGCCAAAGAGCCCGATTTTGGTCTCATTTGACTGCAATACTTTCACCCAGTTCTCCTCTTAATCATTCAGATGTTCATTGGCAAACTTCAGGCGGGCCTGTACATGTGCTTTCTTGAGCAGGGGGACCTTGCAGGAGCTGCAGGATTTCAGTCCTTCACGGCATAGTGTGTTACCAATTGTTTTCTTGGTGACTATGGTCCCAGCTGCCTTGAGATCATTAGTAAGATCCTCCCGTTTAGTTCTGGGCTGATTCCTCACCATTCTCATGATCATTAAAACTCCACAAGGTGAGATCTTGCATGGAGCACCAGACCAAGGGAGACTGTCAGTTATTTTGTGTTTCTTCCATTTGCCAAAAATCGCACCAACTGTTGTCACCTTCTCACCAAGATGCTTGGCGATGGTCTTGTAGCCCATTCCAGCCTTGTGTAGGTTTACAATCTTGTCCCTGACATCCTTGGACAGCTCTTTGGTCTTGGCCATGGTGGAGAGTTTGGAATGTGATTGATTGATTGCTTTTGTGGACAGGTGTCTTTTATACAAGTAATGAGCTGCAATTAGGAGCATTCCCTTTAAGAAAGTGCTCCCAATCTCAGCTCGTTACCTGTATAAAAGACACCTAGGAGCCAGAAATCTTGCTGATTGGTAGGGGATCAAATACTTATTTCACTCATTGACCTACAAATCAATGTATAGCTTTTTTTTGACATGCGTTTTTCTGGATTTCTTTTTTTATTCTGTCTCTCACTGTTAAAATACACCTACCATTAAAATTATAGACTGATCATTGCTTTGTCAGTGGACAAATGTTCAAAATCAGCAAGGGATATATATATGGCAACTTACAAGGACATGATGGAGCTGAGACCATAGGAAAGGCTTTCACATGTAATCAGGGATCAGCAGAGGACTGTCCTGGGACAGTGAGAGAGGAGAAGAGTATGCAATTATCCTCAGTGGAGAATGGACTGTCAAGAAACGGTTTGCTTCTAAACCAATGGATGGCATTTCTGGGACTATAGCCGGGTCATGAGATGACAGAGGACCTAGTGGTGCAGGAAAGGAACCAGTATGCAGCCTGGTTGGCAATCCCTGTGGTGGAGCCCTATTTGTCATTGGGGCTGAAATAAGCACTCTGGTAACTGGCATATGGCCCTCTGGATGGTGGGGTGGGCACTTGTTAGCGTACAATGGATGTGCTTGAGAGACGTTGTAACTCTTTGGGGGTGGCCCCATGGTCAGATAAGGCGTTTACACTGATGCCATTGATCCAGCAGGAATTACAACTAGAGGCAGAGTATATGGATCTGCTAAATGAGGCTGCCAGGGATGGGCTTTTGCCTCCAAGTTGGGGAAAACCCTGTAAGTCAGGCAGGGGAAAAAACCCTGTGCTAGAGACTAAGGGATCCCAGATAAGTTGTGCTATGGCTGGGTCAGATGGGGACTGTATGGACTTTGTAACCATTGAGGACTTGCCCTCAGAGAGCCCCATAACATGTCAAGAGGTCTTGGGAGAGGATGTTATGAAGTCTGACTAGGACTGTCTATCTATGTGGATATACAAATGGGCCAGGCCCAGGTAAATGTTACTATGAATGGGACAGATAATGATAATACCATTCATCATGGGTGCATACCAGAGGCAGTGGAGTCTGAATCCCAGACAGTAAAAGCAGGTCAGGTGGACCCAGTGACCAAGGATCCTGATGGATCTGAGTGTCATGCCCAGATGGTGGGAGACAAGAAAGAACAATGTAAGACAATTATTCAGCTATCATCCCAGGCCACCATAATGGATGCTGATATCAGGATAAGACTGGTATGTTCCTCCTTGGAGGTATTTTATTGGGCTCCAAACTGGAGCATCTTCCCCAAGAAATGGGGAAGGGGAGGGAACGAACCCCGGCTGTTAGGGGGTGGGCTAGCCAGGGTAACTTGGGAACAGTCACCTGGACTGGGTACCACCCTGGAACTTTTTGGACTGAGTAAACTAATAGGCCTAAGGACTGTTTTAGATGCTGAAAGTCAGCTGTTTGTACTGGCCTGGTTGGAGAGGATGGCAATGGCACCCTTGGACTGCATTGATTACCCTGACACAGAGGACTGTTGACAGAACCCAGGCCAAGCAAACAGTCTGGATTGGAGCAACTATGCTCCTGGCCTATTAGTTAGGGATTAGCACTTGCCCTGGCCTCCACAGGGGTTGCCCCTGGCATTTATGTCTCCCCTGGAGCTGGTACAGGGGAATAATGAATTTTCCCTAAGTGAGGGGAAAAGAAGGGGCATTGGCTCTGGCTTTTAGGGAATGGGGTGGTGATAACACCTGGTGAGCAGTCACCAGAACTGGTTAACCCCAGGGAACTGTTTGAATTTGGGAAACCAAAAGGCCCAATGGACGCCCCGGAACTCAGACACTGGTTCGGGGAGGGAGCGGACCTAGGGAGAGAGATTGGATTGCCCAATTGTGGTCACATAGGCCCAGAGACTATTTTAGATATCCCAGCGCAGCTGTGGGGACTGGCTTGGTAGTGGGAGATTGCTCTGGGAAAGAAATTGTGGCCCACATTTTGAAACCTGGGGCCTTGCACAGGTGTGGATTCAGCAGCTCAGGTTACTTTACTGCTCCAACTGGGGGATTATTGCAAGTACCTGCTAGCCTGGAATACCAGTAAGGCCCCCCAGGACACTGTCGCCATGTGGACCCCAAAGAAAAGGTGTTGGCCCAGAAATACCCCAGATTGTTTAATACCTGGATGGGCCACATATAATGGAGCTTGGTGTTGCAGAAATGTAACTGTACTGTGTAACATTGAAAGGGCAAGCTGCATCAGAATGTCAATACAGGAGGATCACTAAACCTCAGTGTAGTTGAGGAGTCCTCAGATCCAAAGGACTCCCCAAGCTACACTGGAAAAGAAAGAGGGAGGAGTTGTCATGGCCCCAGCTGTGCAATACCTTACAGATTGATGCCCTCAGCCTTATAAGATAGGCTTATTGTGCCAGGGGAAAGGGGCCCACTGAGATGAGTTAACATTGGGGATATTGTGATTTGTGTGTTATTCCTGGTTATGCTTGTTTAAAGCTGCCTGGGTGCCACTGGGCCCATACTGTGGTACCCATGTTTATAGTTGGTGTGTGAGTATGAACATGATGGGAGTGATGGGAGGTATGTCTATGTTGTGCTTTGGGGGGGGGGGGGGGGGCTAGCACTTACAAGGGAAATATTGTATATGCCCAATATTTCATAGTAATGGACTAGTCCCTTATTAACAAGAATAGGAATATTATTGACCCCTAGGAGTCACATGACAACATTATCTCTCTTTATGTATCACAAGCCTCAGACTGGTGTCTCCAGGCTTATTGTATGTAATTGCTACCAAGAATACAGCAGTGGAAAGGGAAAACAATGGGTGATTGTCTTAGACTGGCCGGCAGGGCTGATAATGTGAGCTAGAAGGTGACTGGGTGTAACCATGGATGCACATTTGAATCGATTGGTCCTTCGTTGCTAAGAATTTGGTATAAATATGTCTGATGGTTTCAGTAATAAAGATGTTATACTGGTTCACATAATTGTGAATTTCGTTATTGATGCTGGGAATTCTGTTTGCTGGAGTAAGTTGTTTTTAGAACTTAGAAATATCCTTATGCTACACAAGACCACAGACACCTCACAGTCTAACCTAAGGGCTCAAAGTTCTTCCTGCTGTATAGAGGTAAAACAAATCGGTCACACCTGTGGGGAGAGGTTTGGGCAATAGACTCTTATCATACCCCATTCAACATATAGGTTGTGACACTGGGCCCTCCATTCACTAGCTTTGCCAGTGACCTTACCCCAGATAGACTCCATCTCTCAAATCATGTATTAGATGGAAATTGTGCTATAGGATGTAACACATAAGGAACTCTAAAACATATGCTATGGGAATGTCCCAACATAAAACACATTTGGAATACAACTTACAATCATCTATAGACAATTATGGGATATAAATATACCTAAAAAAACAGAAGAAGCGTTATTAGGTTTACCAATCCCAGGCTTATCGAAAACAGCCCAATTTTTATCGAACCAGATATTCCTGGCAACTAGAAGCATAATTGCAAAACTCTGAAAATAAACCATTCCAACATATGAGGAAGTCCTACGGAAAATTACATTTATTCAATCTATGAGTGTCTTGTCATCCGAAATAGATGAGAGATACAGAAGATAGGCCTCCTGTTGGGATATGTGGACTCTTGGCAACTGAGGTTGGTAAGCATGTATTTTAAGGACTGAACTATTCCTTTTTTTTCTTTTCCATTTTTATCTCTTTATGTTTATTTTATTCTTTTATTCTAGTTGTTAGATTTCTGTTAAAATTTGCAATGGAAACACTATGTGTAGCTAAAGATAATTTTAAGGAAAACAAAATGGATAAGAAAAGGCTGCAGAAAATATGTTTAACACAGGTTGTAATATGTCACTATACCATGTTATATCTTTCCTAAGGTGAACATGGAGGTACTGCAATTTTCTCTTCTCATAATAAAAAATATTTAAGAAAAAAGAATATTAATGGGATGCATTGGTATGTGGTACTAATTACAATAAGGTGTGCACGCTGTGGAAGGAACTGTTACATTTCCAATATTAACTCTAGATTACATATATTGTTCTTTTTCACAGAATATAAAACAAGTAGATTCTTAGCCCAGTGGTTAAGAAACAAGACTGTGAATTAGCAGCTGTGGGTTGAAGTCTCACAATGACCCTGTTTTTTTTATAGTAATTTTTACTTTGTTCACAAGATGAAACTGAAAATCAATATGATACTGTAAATAGGTGATTTAAGACACTTTTTGTGTAGTAATGCTCAGTAGTAAAAGTGTTACATTTTCAATACTAATGCTATGCTACTTATAATCTTGTATATCACCACTATAAAATAAGTAGACACATAGGCCCTTATTCAATTGAGCAATTGTAAGTTACTGAAGCCAATAATGGAGCCCGTAAACTAATTTGCTATTCAATTGGCGTCCTTTAGTGAGCAGCAAACGATTACATGCTGAAAATCCCTGCTGTTGTCAAACTCGTAATTTACAGCCCATCTAAGCCTTTAATCTTTCAAGCCCACAAAAGTTACAATTGCTTAAATCACAAATCGCTTTTCAATTGCTACAATTCCTCAAGCCCGCAAATGTTTTCGCACCCATAAACAGCAAATGTAGAAGAAAATCCTACGGGTACCAGATAGAACTTGCAAGGGGGTTTAGCCCCTGTCTGTAGCAATGTAAATGCAAATAAAAAATCAATATTGCACTTTAAAAGACGGAAAGGGATGATAGACATTAGAATCAATTGTACAACAGTCTGAAGCTCGCAAATCTGCAATGCAAAAAATATTATTGTTTGTTTCATTTCGGGGTTATATCAATCTCTGGAATCAATGAGTTAATACATACCAGGCCACCCATATGGATTAGAACATTTCCTTCATTCATTTTTAATATTTTATACCTTGCCAAATTGCAAGTCTGATCGCTTTATGGGACCTATAAACGCTAATTGATTGATGTGTAACCCTCATGTTTTACTGATGTAATGCTAACAGTCTCATTTACAATTGGCTGTTTCTAAATCAGGAGTTACGGCCTTGCATAATTGATCATGATCATGCTCTGAAATGCTCCTTACGGGTGCATGGTTTATGGTTTAGGCTTTTGGCCTGTAAATTGCGGGCTTGTTCAATTGAATCTCTCTGTAATTGTAGCAAATTTCAAGCCCGCAGACATATGTTCGGTATAACTTAATTTGCTGGCTTGCAATTGAATAGGGGCCATAGTTCAGCAATACATTGCTTAGACTGAAAAGCAGATGATGGTTTGTATCCTTTTAAGCCTTATTTATATTATATAATAACTTTTATTTTGGTCAGAAGACAAAACTGAAAGAAATATAAACTGTAAAGGGGTGTTATGAGACAAGCAGTAGGAATGCACATTTAGAACATACAGTTTGCGAGAGAGAGAATGTTACCTTTTCTTTACTGTCTCCAACAATAAATCCCAAGATCTTTCTTTGGTCATTTTGGCTTCATTTTGCTTTTCAATACTTTTCTGAAGGTGTTTAGCTGAACTTGGATTTATCCACTCAGTGTTATGAATCTAGGGGGAAAAAACTGTGGGTTAACATGGAACTATGCTACAGTTCACACTATGGCCCCTCATACCATACCATACTGTACTCAATTGAGTCACCTATAGTGCAATCATTTATAGTAGAAGCATTGTTATCTTAAAACTAGAATTCTCTACATTTTCTAATTAAATATATAGGGCCTCATTCTATTATCGGCCGTAAAACAGCCTCAAGGCTGCGATTCCGTTATCTTGCAATTCAAGTATACGGCCCGCAAGGATCTCCCCTTACGGCCGGCCGTATATCTTGCAACCGGCCGTAAGCTTTAAACGCAAAAATAAATTCAAGACGACACTGTCAAGCTCTGTAAATGCAAGGGATCATATTGGGGGACATGAGGATTAATAGTAACCCCCTCTCAAGCTTGCACATCAGCCCAAATCCGAGTTTACATTAACTGTTTATTTTCCGGCCGCAGCGTGGGCGGGTCTGAGGTGCTCCAAGCCCTCTGGACTTTTTACATGGACATGTGACATAAATTAAAAAATAATTTATTTACGGATTTGAGTGTAGGGGAATGTTGTGCTATTTTTGCTAACACCTACAATCACTTTATAGTCTCCTCAGAGTGCAGGATGCCTTTATTTTTGCTTTATAATGTGCTTAATTGGTGCTAGCGGGACCTTTTTCCTGCAAGTAAGCTGCGGCTCGGTTTTAGCCTTGCAGAGAGGGTTCCCGGAGCAATTGAATAGCAAACAGGATTTTCTTGCGGCCGAAACTCTTGCGGACGTTTTAGATCAAAGGCTTTCCTCCGGCGCGAGCAAGGGATAGCAAGGCGCCGCCCGCAAGCCTGCCGGAATCCCCGTCCGGAGGGGAATAGAATAGCCGAATAGCCTGCGGCCGGTCCTTGCGGCCCCGCATCTCCTACGGCCGATAATAGAATGAGGTCCAAAGCCTTTAAGAGTATAAAAGCTGTTTGTAAACCGTCAGCCTTATTAAATTGCAATTCGGCAAATGCTAAAGGGCTCTATATAAGCACAGAGCATATTTTTATTACAGCACTTTTTAGTTAGGGAAGATCTTGCTTTTGGATAGAAGTTCACTAACTAAAAACTTCTGTAAAAAAAATATGCTCTGTGTTTATATAGAGCCTTTTAGATTTTGCCGAATTGCAATTTAATAAGGCTGCGTATTTATAGTTATCAACAAACATGAATAGGGTTACTTTGTAACTATGTAAATCTTTATTTCTCTTAAGACAGCGCCGATATCTAAAAAACACTAAGATTCTTCTTTAAAATCAACATACAAAAACATACCTTTGAAACTTATATATATTGATTCATTATTGCACTGTAGATTTAAATATATCCCAGTGTGAATCACTAATAAGTGCTTAACAGAGCTGTGTGAATATTTAAGACTACTTAGCAGAGTTGTAAAATAGAGATATTTATTTTTACCCTTAATAGGGAGTTTTTAGCAGAATGCCTTATGGTAACTAATACGGCATTATGCTAAAAACTCTCTATTAAGGCATTATGCTAAAAACTCCCTATTAAGGGTAAAAATAAATATCTGTATGTTACCACTCTGCTAAGTTTCTAATTGGACACATGAGGGTGAATGAAAGGGTGCTTGCACAAGCATTAAGTCCCATATTTAGAAGAGCCTTATATAAGCATCATTACTATTGGTAGTCTTAAATATTCACACAGCGCTGTTAAGCACTTATTAGTGATTCACATTGGGATACATTTAAATCTACAGTGCAATAATGAATCATTATATAAAGGTTTCAAAAGTATGTTTTTTATATTCATTTTAAAGGTTTGTAGATATTGTCACTGTCTTAAGAGAAATAAAGATTTACATAGTTACAAAGAAACGCTATTCATGTTTGTTGATACAATTAGTAGTGTGAAGCACTAATGGGAATAAGTTTCCTAGGAATATAGATATCATATTTATAGTTACACAGAAAAGGTCGTAGTTATTGCAATATAAATATAATTGGTTGTTATTAAAATTGTTATTGAAAGTTTAGACATTTTAAGCAAAATGAGCTATAAAGGACTGGAGCTTGAATAAAGGGGGTTAATATTGTATTATAGTTGAAAAACAATTGTTGATGTGAAAAATGGACACAATACTGTGATAAAAATGGCTAAAATAATCTAAGTTCATGTTGGATGAACACAATCTAATAAAAGTGGGTGGACTGCAAGTTATTTTAGGTCAACTTTTGACCATTGTAACAATAAAGGCAACATGAGGATAAAATGATGTTGGCGCAGAGTTCATGTTGCCTGCAGCAGGCCATTTGATAGCAATAGCTTTGTGTTATTTCCTGTGGTGTAAGAACATGTAACTCCTCACTACAAAACACTACAGGTCACTTGCTGCACTAGCCAACTCTAGAAGAACGTAGTCATGAAGTAGATCAGGTTTTAGAAGTCCATGAACACTATTTGTACACTGAGACTATGTTGGGTTATTCATGTCAATCTGGAGTCCAAATGAAAAACAAATTTATTGCTTAAATGCAGTGTGTAAACTGATCTCATTCATAATGCTAATTAGTACACAAGTCATTACTGTAGATAACATTACATTTAAAATAAAATGTACTAGGATGTCCAAGGTAGAATACAAGAAAAAGACAAGAGGGAACATTAAGAGCAAATACAATTCTGACTATTGATTGTTTCATACTGTTAGTTCACTTTTATTATTGGTACAAGATTAGTTTATTAATTTATTCTACTTTAAAAAAAAAACATGGGGACCTCACTGAGAAAATAATACTTTTTGTAGTATTATCCCTGGCCCATAACATGTATTAAGGAATCACCATACATTTGTAAAACAAAACAAAAAAAATATTTTGCCCCTAATATTAAACCTTACCTTATTATTTTGGAAGCAATTCTTGAAATCATTAAAAGAAATGGAAGAATGTCCAGATAATTTTAATCTGCAACAAATGCAAAATATAATTAATACATGATACTAAACACAATCAAGAAGTTACCATTTTGACTGAAAAGGAACAATTATGTGTACTACGCCTTTACATCAACACACTGTAGACTTTAGCTCACTGACCGCATGACTAGTTACCTGCACTTTGTAATAGGGTGAAGTTTAAGTCCCTCTGCAAGTGTAAGTGTTAAGCTAACTAATTACCCATTTTTTGTCACTGCTGGCACCTATTAATCACCAAGATGGTTTCTGAAAAAACAGTATATTTAATCACTACTCTAATGTTGCTGGTTAATATGAAAACAACATGGGCTAACAATGTGAGAGAGTCTACTAATCAAACAACAAACATGGAAATAAATTACCGTAATATGGTTATATATTTTATAAAACACACAGAAAATATGAATCAATTTCCACATCATAAAAGCAAATTATGAATAAATGTGTAAAGTCAAGTTATTCTGTAAATATTTGTACTACTTACAGGTAATTAACACTGTACGGTTCAGTTTTGTTATTTACTTTCAATTAAGCATGAACTGATTCTCCAGTCCTTTCATTTTATAGTAGCACTTGTCTCTCGCACAGCCCTGCGCTCGCCCTTGCGCAATGCCAGGCATGCTGCCGGCTTTCTGTAGAGGAGCGCGCTCTAGCGCCATCTAGACGGTATATTGTGGTAATGCATGCTTTCTGTAAGAGGCATGCTCCAGCAGCATCTATAGAGTATTTTGTGCTATTGCAGTCTACTTAAATAAAAATACTTCATATATGATTCTGTTCTTTTCTATGTTTTAATAAAAGGTGAAAGGTGTGTTTATGGTTAAGGTTAGGCATAGGGTTAGGGCTAGGATCAGGGGGTTAGGGTCCGGGGTTAGGGTTAAGGGTTAGGGTTAAGTTTAGGGTCAGGGGTTAGGGTTAGGAATAGGGTCAGGGGTTAGGGTTAGTGTCAGGGGTTAAGGTTAGGTGTAGGGTTAGGGTTAGAATTAGCATCAGGGGTTAGGGTCAGCGGTTAGGTTTAGTTTTTTTTTTTTTTTTTAGTCTTGAGTCTTCTACGCTGCTCCTGCTACTTTCAGTGATATTTTCTCTCACAGACAGTAGCAGGAGCAGCATGCGCGTATTCCTTTAAAAGGACGAAACAGATGACAAAACAGCGCAAGCGTGATGCATCCGATGCTCTACCATAAGAGGATAGGTCTGATTCTACTTATATATGTTAGGGTCACTTCTTGAATTTAATGAATGCACATTAATGAAAACATTATTTCCTCATATCCTGGTGCTGCACTATATGACACTTGCTTAGTAAGCCAACACTGACTTCTCACCAGAGCTTATCACATATATAGTTGTGAGCATGCGAGCTGTTGCTAATGCTTGCGGGCTCGCACAGCCAAAGCCGCTCCTTGCCAGCAACTGCGGACCTCGCAACATTTACGTAGTTACGAAAGGAAAATACGAGACACGTTACGACCCATTACGACCTTGCAAAAATTGTCCGAAACTCGCGCACATCAAAACATGAAAAACACAATAAATACACACAACAAATACATAAAAATCTTACCTACAGGAAGAGGGGGCACCCAGGACCTCGAAAACTGAAGTTACACTTCAATTTAATTCAAAATAAAAGAGTTTAGACACCCGAAAATCCTCTAAGCGAGAGAAAAAATGGCAGCCGAAAAAAAGCAGTCTAAAGACGCAAAACACCACCAAACAGCTACGGATATTCCGAAAAAGTCGGATGACATCCAAAACGAAGGACGCTAAATCAGCCACAGCCGCATACCACACATTAGCCACCATTTTCGAACAATAACTTATACAATGCGGAAGTACACAGCTCCGCTAACGGATTTGCCTTGCGCACGCACACTATTACACTGCACACATTCAGCACGCTTACACAGCACCTCCACACCACTAATGCTGCAGCAACATCAAAACAGATTGCCAGCTCTTCAGCACAATGCTTCCTGCATATATTACTTCAAAATAGGTAAAGTATATTACTTTATTAATCTATTATATATTTTATTCTCATACACCAAACAGCATTTGCTCACTTTCAATTTCATTGCCGTAATTTTTTGACGGGCAATATTCTAGTAATCACATATTATAATTGTCCAACTACGATTCGTCTTCACGTTGTGTTGCGTAGTGCGTACGACTTAGCGATGAGCACCACAGGCGCTCATTGCCCGGCGAGCCGTTAAATCGTACCACTTTGCCGATCGTACGACTTTGCGATGAGCGCCGCAGGCGCTCATCATCCGGCGAGCCTCACGCAGCGAGGTGAGCCGTTAAATTGTAGCACTTTGACAATGAGCGCCGCAGGCGCTCATTGCAGGTGAGGCGAGCCGTTATATTGTAGCACTTTGGCAATAAGCGCCGCAGGCGCTCATTGCAGGCGAGCCTTGCGCAACGAGGTGAGCTGTTAAAACGTAGAACTTTGGCAATGAGCGCCGCGGCGGAACCAAAACAATAAAAAAAAACACTAAATACACACTAAAAAATAAAAAAAAGGTCACTTACAGCATGGGGAACCAGGCAGGACGTCTGGGAGTGAGTTGGAACTCCAATTTACAGCGATATAGCCGAGTTACAAAGATCGAAACTCGGCTAAGCGAGAAAAAAATGGGCGCCGAAAAAAATGAAAACGAGGCTATACTACTACGAACTGCGTAAAACACAGCCACAGACGTATGTGTTTGAAAAACAATGAGATAAAGGATGCGGATTAACCGCGCAATGAGTAAAAAGACAGTAGCGAGTACATTTTACGAAACGCAATTACAGATTTACGCATTAACACAGATTTAACGACTTTGTCTCGCGCAACATCGGATTTCCCGCCTAAAACAACGCATTTGATGAAATATAAGTTGAAAGTTAAAAAGTTCAAAAAAAAAAAGGTGTATTTATTTTATGGAAAAAAAAAGGGACAAATGTAGCGTCATGTTGTGTGGCAAACAAATTTCACAACATTTCATTTTTATTGACCGTCATTTTACCGTTTTACCATATCTACTGTTAAACCGTAGTACTTTAGCGGGCTTAGCGATGAGCGCCGCAGGCGATCATTGCCCGGCGAGCCTCGTGCAGAAAGGCGAGCCTTTAAACCGTAGTACTTTGGCAATGATCGCCGCAGAAAAAATGGCGGACGAACAAAACGAAAACGAGGCTACAGCACTATAACCACGGAAATCACATACCGATAATCCGCTAAGACGCATACCACACATTACCCACCATTAAACGATGGACGGATCATCCGCTAAGACGCATACCACACATTATCCGCCATTTTAGGATAATGCGGAAGTACACAGCTACGTTAACGGTTTCGGCTCGCGCACGCACACTATTACACTGCACACGTTTATCACGCTTACACAGCACCTCCACACCACTAATGCTGCAGCAACATCAACACAGATTGCCAGCTCTTCAACACAATCCATAAAAATACGTATATTCATTTATTAATTAGAATTCTATATTTCAGTAGTACACACAAAACAACATTAGCTACCTTACAATTCCATATGTATATTAATAACTAAACAACTTTAAAAACATACACATCTCATTGCCGTCATTTTTTGACGGGCAATACGCTAGTATATATAATAATCATCAGCATGAGACTCCCAAAACCCATAAAGACAAAATGTGTATACTATTATTATATTATCATGCTCTGAATTTGCTATAAAATAGGTATAAAACTACATTTTCAAAAATGCTTGCAAGGTTTCAGTGACTAACACAATGATCAAGCTTTTTGTCACAGCAAAATTAAATACATTTTAAGCATGAATTTTTGAAATAAGTTGCTATTTTACAAGGTTCTAAATGGCTTCAAATTTTTTGAAACATGTTTTATCCTTTATTGTCCAACATTATGGCAGTCTTTCCAGAGCGCTGCCTAGGAAGTGAATACCTTCCTATCTGACTATAATAAATGAAATCAAATAACATTTTTATATATATGATTAAAATGTTTGCATTCTGCTAATGTATGTGTTAGGTTCCCTGGTGGACCAGTGGTTAGGACTTAGTGCTCTCACCACTATGACCTGAGTTTGATTCCAGTCAAGGAACCAAGAGGTCACACCACCCTGAAGCCAAGCAGTACTTGGATGGGAGACCACCTTGGAGCTCCAGGCGCTGTATGCAGTGGCCCACTGGAGAAAGAACTGGCAACCCACTCCACTATCTCTGCCATGAAAACCAAGTGGATCAGCATGACCATGGACATAAAGATGTGCCTGGTGTTTTAAGGTCAGTGAGGTCACAGAGAGTAAGAAATAACTAAACAATGCAAATTTAAAAAAAAAGTATTTTAGTATACATATTTAAATATATAAAAGCTCTTGAGAAATATTATTCATTTGTTGGGACAAACTGTCTATAACATATTTTTCTAGGCTTTGTAGGACTGCTCTTTTCTGTAAAAAAATAAATCAGCTGAAAGAATATTCATTGTTAGGTCAAAATCATTTGCAATAATGACTCCATATGAATTTGCAAATAACATTGGGAGTGGAAAGGTGCAAGTAAGGCAGATTATTAATATAGTAGTACAGAACTCCACCTTATTGTGTTCTCATATTCTACATTTTGCTTATTGCTTCTGGACTTTTTTCTCATTTACTCATTCAATACATTTACATACTGCTGCAAATCAGAGTTCTGTGCAAGTACATGCTGTCTTGCTTTGTGAACGTGGTTATTAATTATGTTACCTGCACCTCTGGTTATTACTGTCTAGCTCCTGGCTTACTCTCCCCTACCCTTTAGTCTGCCTCCAATCAGTCTTAACGTCTGCTTATAATATGAGCTCAATTACAACACAATGAGCCTGGTCTTAGACTTGTTACTTGACTATGAGTTATATATGTTAGCCTCTAGTCCAGTTTTGTCTGGTACTCCTGAAAATATTTCAAGTGGTCTACTGTTGATCCTGGAATATGGACTGAATTCTAACTTTCTCAGCTTGGTTCCAGACTCAAAGTCCCATGCTAGTCATGTAATCACTTGTCTCTGTCTCTGGGGTATTGGAACCAGCCAAGTTAAACCCAGAGCTTTAATAGCTTACACTACCACAGCTGCAGCGAAGCTCCCTTCCCTGATTCTTGCCGGAGCACAGCTGGGGCTACAGCGCTGCGATGGACCCATCCATCATTACGGCTTTGCTCCACGAGATTCATAGGTTGCATCAGAGGGGAGCAACTAAATTGGTGGCTAAGGTGCATTTTCCGGGGGCCCAAGTGAGGTTTATCCCCAAGAGGAGGAGCATGGGGCTCCCCTTTAGTCTCCCGAAATTGGTTGGCTAGGCGTCCGGCGGCTTCTGTTGAGTCATGGTGATGATCCAAGACCCAGGCTCTCATAGTGCAGGGGCAAAGCTGGAAAAATTGCTCCATGACTATTAGTTAAGAATCATCTTTTATAGACTTTACTTCCTGCCCCTTCCACCACCAATCCAGAGCATGCATAAACCGCCAGACCACCTTCTAAAGGGTGTCTCCTCCTCAATGTAAAATACATGCCAAAAAGTACGGGCTCTGTTGAAAATCTTATATAAAGGGTGTTTTTTTTCAAACACAAGGCAAGATTGAAAACTTACAAATTTATAATCTAAAGGGATTATTGAAACATCCTTGTACGCCTGAAGGAATATTTCTTATATAGTCATCACCAGAAGTTCAATAATTCTCCCTGGTCCATTATTTCCAAGACACAACCATGTTTTTTCTAGATGGAGTAGTGCAAACATTTATGAGTGAGGGGTCTTACTGTACAAAAATGTCCATGTCATATGTCCATCTTAAACCCATTTCTAAAATAAAATGTGACAAATTACCAGTCTTCTCTGGGTTTGTAAACATGTGTCTGGAACATTGATGGAGGGACACAATACAAGAGGCTGTATATATTTTCCAAATTTTCCAAGTGATACAAAGATAATAAAACAAAACAAATAAAGAAAATAACAGTCCTGGCTTCCAAAGAAGCAATACCCTAAATTAATCACTAGCAAGCTTGTCTCCAGCTAAACCTGGGTGGAGCAAAACAAACAGTCCAGTAGTTTGTTAAAAATCACTGGCCTGTATACTTTTCAGATTTCCACGTCTCCACTCCAAGTAGTCATAAGCTGCAGGCTGTTATCTCACTGTGTGTGTCTTCTCCAGGTCAGACAAACTACAAGCAATCAGTCCATAAACCCTCCGATACTCCAGGAGCAGTCTTAAATCAGGGCTGCCAAGGTGCAGCTAATTAACTGAGCAGGCAAGTTAACCCCTGCATCCCTACTAGGAGAAGAGAGCTGTACAAAGTTTGTGGCTCATAGAGGAACAGTATGAGTATGAATTTACCAATTGTAGGTGCCGCAAATTACATAATCCCAATTCACAATTCTCAAAAAGAACCTTTAAAAATATCTTGGTTACAAAATATTCTCCATTTTTTAGTTTATTCAGTGTGCATGGCAGAGATTATGATAGGGGACATAGACTAGACTGTAGAATGGGGGATGGGTATAGGGGTGGGTATAAAAGAAGGCACGTTGGCTGGAAAAAAATGGTCCGGTAAGGTGAGCAAATTTTATTGTTTTGCTGTGAATTCTATCACTCTGGGCTGGGTATTTGACAATCAGATACCATGCTAGTAGCTAAGTATAAATAACAATTATAATTTGTAACAGAGCATGTGGTAGCAGATAATGTGAATGGTATTTAAATCTACAGTATCCAGAATGTTGAGGCAGAGTATTTCAGTTAGGACATATTACAATTTTCAGAAGCCTCTAACATTTACATTGTATTGTGTATAGAGATTAAATTCCTACCACTGCCCCAAAACATTAATAGTATTATTATAAACCTAACATTTATACAAGTACAATTACAACATCATTAGGAAATAACGACCAGCCCTATTTAAACTTTTAGAGCACGTTCATGACAAGCTCCAGGAATCTACTATAATAGTCTACGGCATGTGAGTAATGCCTGCTCGTTGTGTACTGCGCAGGCGCTACTCACATGCTGATTGCTGATGAGCTGGAGAATCGCGCAACTGCGCATGCGTTTCCACAGCCACGGGTGCGCAAAGGTGTAGATTAGCGGAGGGATGGGGAGAGAGTGAGGGGGGGCGGAGACAGAGGGAGAGGGGACATGGGGGGCAGAGGGGGGACAGAGGGAGGTGGAGAGAGCAAGGACAGAGGGAGGGCGAGAGAGGGAGGTAGACAAAAAGGGAGAGGGAGGCAGAAAGAGGAAGAGAGAGGGTGAACAGAGACAGAGAGGTCACAGAGAGAGAGAGAGGGCGCACAGAGAGAGTCAGAGCACAGAAAGACTGAGGGCTTACAGAGAGAGAGAGGGCACACAGAGGTGGGCACAGAGAGAGGGAGAGGGCACACAGAGAGAGGGTGAGGGTGCACAAAGATAGACAGAGGTCACACAGAGACAGCACAGAGAGACAGCACAGACAACTGAACATAACATGACACCGTAATTTATGATGGGCAAGTTACTAGTCATAGGGCCCTATTAAATTGTCAAAATCGCAATTTTGCCAAGTCAAAATGTGCCATGCTGATAGACTCATACCCAAAAAGACTGAGTGCTGTAATTAAATCAAAAGGTGCTTCAACAAAGTATTAGTTTAAGGGTGTGCATACTTATGTAAACATATTATTTTATTTTAATATTTTTTCTTCCCTCTACCTAAAAGATTTCAGTTTGTTTTTCAATTGAGTTGTACAGTTTATAGGTCACATTAAAGGTGGAAACAGTTCTGAAATGATTTATCTTTGTCTAATTTTTTTACAGCAGAGAAACCTGACATTTTAACAGGGGTGTGTAGACAGGAGCTATGTACAAGATGTATTTTTAGCACAGGTAGCTGGGTATTATTCCAAAGTTTTGATTAAATGTTTAATGTTTAAGTTATTTACATGTGGTTAGCTTTTTGCTTCAAAATAACATACTCTAAGTGACCTCAGTATTCCTTTTAGTTGTTGTCACTAGGGTGCCACTAACACTATATTCTGCATTAATATTACATTATAATTGCTGCACACTTGATGATGGCACTAATTTTCTAAATTATTTATCCCTGGCTTATTCCCTCAGGAATACCCACCCCCCGGGTTGTGCGATCAGAACGCATGGCCTTATAGATCATTTGCAATGCTCCAATCAAGTGCAAGATACCATCTAATGTAAATAAAATAATATTATTGGAAAATGTTCCATTTTTCTGCTGGATATATTGTAACTAGCGACTTGCCCGTCAAAAAATGACGGCAATGAAATTGTTAGGTAGCTAATGCTGTTTGGTGTCTAATAATGAAAGATGTAATACAATAATAAATGAATATACTTTACCTATTTTGAAGCATTGTGTTAAAGAGCTGTCAATGTGTTTTGAGGTTGCGGCAGCATTAGTGGTGTGGAGCTGCTGTGTAAGCGTGCTGAATGTGTGCAGTGTAATACTGTGCGTGCGCGAGAAGAAACCGTTAGCGTAGTGGTGTACTTCAGCATTGGCGTAAAATGGCGGGTTATCTGTGGTATGCGTCTTTGCGGATTATCCGTCGGTGCTTCGTGGTGTTTTTCGAGTTTCGTGTGGTGTTTAGCGAGTGTGTAGTGGTGTTTTACGTGTTGAGAGTGCTGTAGCCTCGTTTTAGTTTTGTTCGTCGGCCATTTTTTCTCTCATTTAGCGATTTTATTAGTGTCTAAAGTGTTTTATTTTTATTTAAATGAAGGTGTAACTTGTTTTTTTGAGGTGCTGGATGGTTCCTCTTGCTGTAGGTAAGCTTTTTATGTGTGTGTTGTGTGTATTTATTGTGTTTTAAATGTTTGTATGTCGGCGTGTTGCGTCCGATGTTTGCGAGGTCGTAATGTGTGGTAACGTGTCTCGTATGGTGTTTGCGTGTGTAGCCTCGTTTTCATTTGGTTCGTCTGCCATTTTTTGTATCGCTTAGCAAATTGTTTACTGTCTAAACTCTTTTATTTTGAGTAAAATGAAGGTGTAAGTTGCATTTTTGAGGTCCTGGATGCTTCCTGTTTCTGTAGGTAAGGTTTTTATGTATGTGCTGTGTGTATGTATTGTGTTTTAAATTTTGTAATGTTCGTGAGTTGCGTCTGAGTGTTGCGAGGCCGTAATGTGTGTGAACGTGTGTCGTATGTTGTTTGCGAGTGTCATAATGTGTGTGTCGTGCTCTTTGGGTTTGCGACGTGAAGTTTGCGAGGGTCGCAGTTGCTGGCATGCCAGCAACTGAGACCCTCGCCCAGTGCCCTAGCTTCGCGAGGGCCTTGGCACGCTACGCGAGCCCGCAGCGTTAGCAACAACTCTTACGCTCACAACTATATATTGTAATAAATCGGTCACAAATGCTGATTACAGAAACAATTGTATTTCAGTATGATATTTTGAATTTTCATAACAAAAATATTAGCAAATACTTGTTTTTATGAAAAAAGGTCAAAGTGATATAGGACACATTGTACACTTTTGACTTACAGTATTTTAAAATGACTAATGCTTTGCTACATAAATAATATTTAGTGTTAAATAAACATGATGGGCTGAACTAGATGTTCCTACTAAGTGTTTTAATGGCCAAGCAAAAGGGTCTGAGCTCAGCAAAACAATCCTGTTTGTAGGCCCAGGACATCATTACGAAAATAAATACAATATGAAATGAAACCAGGCAAATATAAACAGGTGCAAATGTAACTTTATTTAGTTTTATCCAACATTTGTTTTGGACTTGTAGCCATATGACGAAAACATATTAATCTACTGTATTAAAAACAGCAAGAACAGACTGCACAAATATACATAATAATCCATATCATGTAAGTAGGGCACACGTGTAGTGGCTGTAGATAAGTATAGCACATAAAAATAAATAATGCTTTGTTTTTAAGATACTGATCACTTGTTATGGTATTACTATTGTACAATATCTGCTGACATATAAGATGCTTCAGCTTATAAGAGGCATCTGACTTTGTTGTTAAGCAACACTGAAGTGACTTCACAATTATTTAAAATTTAGAGCTAAGAAAGGAATCCTTGTACACACTGCAGAAGAGATATGAATATACAAATACTGCAGTAGACACACTCATCTGCTTTTTGCATACATTTCTCCATATATCCATTGTTGTTGTTGTTGTTTAGTCGTTCAGTCATTTCCGACTCTCCGTGACTCTATGGACCACAGCAGGCCAGGTGCATCTCTCAGTCACTGCCCCTCTGAGCTCTATCAAGTTCATGTGCATTGCGTCAGTGACCTCATCTATCCATCTCTGCCTCGGTCGTCCCCTTCTTCTTGTGCCTTCAATCTTTCCCAGCATCAAAGTCTTTTCAAGGGAATCCTGCCATCTCATAATATGGCCAAAATATTTGAGCTTCAGCCTCATGACCATACCTTCTAGTGAACAGCTTGTCTTGATTTCCTGAAGTATTGATTTATTGGATCTTCTTGCAGTCCAAGAGACTCTGAGCAGTCTTGTCCAACACCACAATTCAAAGGCGTCAATTCTACGGCGCTCAGTCTTATGGTCCAGCTCTCACATCTGTATGTTACTACTGGGAATACCATAGTTCGAACTATGCAGACTTTTGTTGATAGTTTAATATGTTAACTTTTTACAAGCTTGTCCCAGCTTGCCAAATGTCTTTTAATTTCAAGACTACAGTCACCATCTGCAGAGATCTTGGATCCAAGGAAAATAAAATCTGTCACTACCTCCACTTTTTCCCTGTCTATTTGCCAGGAAGGGAGTTTGCAGTTTGCCATGATCTTCGTCTTTTTAAAGTTGAGCAGCAGGCCAACTTTTGCACTCTTTTCTTTTGCCCTCATCAGTAAGTCCTTTAATTCCTCCTCAGCCATCAGAGTAGTATCATCGGGGTATCTGAGGTTGTTGGTATTCCTTCCAGCAATATTGATTCCAGCTTTGGATTCATCCAGTCCAGCCACACAGTCAAAAGCTTTAGAATAGTCTATGAAGCAGAAGTAAATGTTTTTTGGAACGGTCTTGCTTTCTCTATTATCCAGTGGACATTGGCAATTTGAGCTCTTGTGCCTCTTCCTCTACGGAACCCGGCTTGCACATCTGGTAGTTCCTGGTCCATATTTTGTTTGAGTCGAGCTTGTAGAATCTTAAGCATTACCTTGCTGGCAAGTAAAATGAGTGCAATTGTTCGATAATTGGAGCATTCTTTGGCACTGCCTTTTTTGGGGGATTGGGATGTAGACTGACCTTTTCCAGTCTATTGGCCATTATTGAGTTTTCATCACCTCCTGCAGCCTTATTATCAACAAGGCATCTTATCAACAAGGCATCCTAGGGTCCATCTCACTTCACTCTCCAAGATGTCTGGCTCCAACTCATTGGACAAATTCCTGCCACCTCTTCTTTATCTGATCTTCTTCTGTTAAGTCCCTACCATTTTTGTCTTTTATCACACCCACTTTTGCATGAAAAGTGCCTTTTAGGTTCCCAATTTTCTTGAAGAGATCTCTTGATTTACCCATTCAGCTATCTTCTTCAATCTCTTTACATTGCTCATCGTAGAATGTCTCCTTGTCTCTTCTTGCTATCCTCTGGAATTCTGCATTCAGTTGGACAAATATTTTCTTATCTCCACAACCTTTCACTTTCCTTCTTTCCTGAGCTACTTTAAAAGTCTCATCAGATAGCCAGTTTGACTTCTTACTTTTCTTTCATTTAGGGATATTCTTTGTTGCTGTTTCCTGGATTATGTTCTTCAGGCATTCTATCTTCCATGTCTAGTTCCTTAAATCTATTCTTCACTGTATATTCACAAGGGATATTATTTATTTTGTATCTACTTGGTCTGATGGTTTTCCCTCTTTTCTTCAGTTTAATTTTCAACTTTGCAATAAGAAGCTCATGGTCTGAGCCGCAGTCAGCTCCAGGTCTTGTTTTTGCTGACTGTATAGAGCGCCTCCATCTTTGGCTGCGAAGTATATATTCAATCTGATTTCTATGTTGTCCATCTGGTGATGTCCATGTGTAGAGTCTTCTTGGAGGCTGTTGGAAGAGGGTGTTTGCCACGACCAGAGAATTATCTTGACAGAATTCTACTAATCTCTGACCTGCTTCATTTTGTACTCCAATGTCAAATTTGCCAGTTACTCCAGGTGTCCTTTGGTTCCCTACTTTAGAATTCCAATCTCCTATGATGATAGTAACATATTTTCTTGGTGTTATATCTATGACATATTAAATGTCTTCGTAGAACTGGACAACTTCAGCCTCTTTAGCATCCGTGGTTGGAGCATAGACTTGGATCACTGTGATATGCTTTGGCCACTCTTTGATTGACTAGGATGGCTACACCATTTCTTCTGCAGGATTCTTGACCACAGTAGAAGATCTGGTGGTTGTCTGATGGGAAATTTCCCATTCCATTTAAGTTCACTAATTCCCAGGATATCAATGTTTAACCTTGTCATTTCATTCTTGACCACATCTAGTTTGCCTTGGTTCATAGTTCTAACATTTTAGGTCCCTATTCTGAATTGATCTTTGCCGCATCAGCCTTTCCTTTCCCCTCCAGACACATTCGCAGCTGGGTGTCCTTTCGGCTTTGGCCCAACGACTTCATTAGATCTGGTGTTACTTGTCCTTGCCCTCTGCTCTTCCTCAGTAATGTGGTAGGCACCTTCTGACCTAAGGGGCTCATCTTCCGGTGCCATATCGTTATGTCTCTGGTTGCTCCTGTCCATAAATTTTTCTTAGCAAAGATACTGGAGTGGGTTGCCAGTTCCAGTTGACATGACCTGCCCATCTTGGCTGACCCTAAATGGTAAAGCTCATAGCTTCATCAAAGTACACAAGCCCCTTCACGACGACAAGGTAGCGATCCAGAAAGGGATATCCATTGTACAATATGATTAATAAACAGATGGCTATGAAAAGTAAGTGTACCATATTAGATTAACAGAGATGTAAATGTTAAACGGAATTAAACCAAGGAACAGAGGGAAAACCATCACACCAAGCAGATATGAAATACATTATATTCCATGTGAATATGCAGTGAAGGTAAAGAATAGATTTAAGAGACTAGACATGGACGATAGAATGCCTGAAGAACTCTGGACAAAGTTTGTGACATTGTCCAGAAAATAGAAACAAAGAATATACAGAAAATAAAGAAAACTGTCTGCCTGATGAGTCTTTGAAAGTAGCCCAGGAAAGAAAGAAAGCAAAATTTTGTGGAGATAGGAAAAGATTTGTCCAACTGAATGCAGAATTCCAGAGGATAGCAAGAAGAGACAAGGGGACATTCTTTAATTGGCAATGTAAAGACATAGAAGAAGATAAAAGAATGGGAAAGTTGAGAGATCTCTTCAAGAAAATATTAAAGATGGCAATGAAAGAACACTGTCTCCCAAAACGATTCTACCTCCTCCCATGTCCGGATTCCCCTTCCAAGATGGCGTTACGTTGCGTGATGACGTCACCCTGTGTCACATACTCACGTACGCGACGTCATCGCATCGCCGATCAAATGCTCTATTACAATCCCCCAGGCTGAGTAGCATATCAAAAACAACACCTAGGTGGTCTTACATGGGTACTTCAATCAATACTACAAAGACTATTTACATCCTTAGGAATAGATCTATAGCACATATAATTAGCCTAGACACCTCTCCTTGATCACATATATGGCTGCCCAACTCCTCATATATTCAGCCTCTCTATATGGCTAAACCTAAGTGGTATATATAAAAGAGGAACACACATACTGTATACCTCTATTCCTGCCCATCCAATACTATATCTGCTCTAATTCATATGTGGCACTGGACCCTCATTCCAATATCATCCCTGAACCCTTACCATCACTCTAAAGTGCAGTATTGTAGGTACACTAAAAATGAAAACACAACTATTAAAATATTCTATACTAAAATATAAAATCATATAATAAAATATATTAATATAGTACTAAACTTATAAGTGGTGGCAATCATGCATGTTAGTATATATAGGTATAGGCCCTCCTGTACTCACTGCTACTACTCACAGTGTTAATCACAGAAAATGATTAAAAATGTCCACCAAATATACAGAAACTCTACTTTCTGTTGACAGCCCTATAACATTTATCACTGTTCTGGGGGTTCATAATATGCATTCTAAAGGGGGCGAGGTATGTCCTATGTAGAACTGTAAGTGAAACCTCCAGAATTTTGTATGTGAGTGAGCCCCTAGACAAATTGGTAAAGGCCTCTTTCCACTCAGCAGGCTTGAGTCCCTTTCCCAGGTCCTGTTCCCACTTTTGCACAAAGGGGGGTTTGAATGTTTTATCAGGCTCGTTAAAAAAAGAGTTTAAGGCTCCCAGTATACCCCTAGTCAGAGGTAAGCTCTTACACAACACTGAAAACCAGGTTGATTTACTTCTGCTTCATAGATTATTCTAATGCCTGAGATTGTATGGATCACAACAAAATGTGGCAAGTTCTTAAAGAGATGGGAGAACCACATCATCTCAACTGCCTCCTGAGGAATGTTCATGTGGACCAAGAAACCATGGTCAGAACTGACCATGGAACAACAGAATGGTTCAAGGTTGGGAAAGGAGTGTGCCAAGGACCTGTTGATGAGGGTGAAATAAAAAGTTGGCCTGCTGCTCAACATTAAAAAGATGCTGCTCAACATCAAAAAGCAATCTCAGTTCCTGACAAGTTCCCGGAAGAAGTGGAGGCAGTGATAGATTTTATTTTCCTGGGATCCAAGATCTGTGCAGCTGGTGACTGTAGTCATGAAATTAAAAGATGTTTACTTCTTGGGAGGAAAGCTATGGAAAGACTGAACAAGCTACTAAAAAGCAAAGATATTAAATTACCAACAAAGGTCAGCATAGTAGTAACACACGGATGTGAAACCTGGACCATAAAGAAGTCTGAGCGCAGTAGAATTGACACCTTTGAATTGTGGTGTTGGAGAAAACTGCTTAGAGTACCAATCAATCAACACTACAGGAAATAAAGACAGACTGTTCACTGGAATGTATGATCATGAGGGCTAAAGCTCAAACTATAGGCCATATAATGAGAAGACTTGATTCTTTAGAGAAGACTCTAATGCTGGGAAAGATTGAAAGAACATGAAGAAGGGAACAGCAGAAGCGGAGATGTATAGATGAGGAAATTGAAGCAATGAGCATAAGCTTGATGCAGCTCAGAGGGGCAGTGACTGACACTTGGCCTTGTGTGCTGTGATATATAGGGTTATGGAGAGTTGGACACGACTGAAGGACTAAGCAACAACATATGTTAAAAAGTAAATTTATGTTGACTTTTCACCAAATTGATTTCTTGCACATTTAATAGATAATTCAAGGGTCGATTATGTCATAGATAACATTTAATAAATAAGTACAATTTTACTTACTCATCACAGTACTCTACGCAAGATAAAATATACAAACACAAAAAAATGATAAGTAAAGAAACTACTGAATGGCAAATACTTAATATTGAATTTAGGGTGAATAGAGTGTTAAATTCATATATAAAGTGACTTCTCTATTACCAATTCGATATATAGGATATATAGGATTGCACACAGGAGACCCAGCTGGCTTTAAAAAATCAAGTTTGGCAACCTTTACCCCTGAGATTTGCTGCTGAACCAGAAAAAAGGAGACTCTGAAACACTGATAAACAACATCCATACTTAAGGTTGGTGAAACACCTACAGTTCTAATCTAGAGGCCTTACACTACTGGAGATTTATTCTATGTAAAAATTTGA
The DNA here is from genome assembly GCA_027410445.1 of Discoglossus pictus. NCBI lineage: Eukaryota > Metazoa > Chordata > Amphibia > Anura > Alytidae > Discoglossus > Discoglossus pictus. The sequence goes on along the minus strand of CM050167.1, from coordinate 282,318,429 downwards.
AGTTTGAACACACAATAAGCTGTTTAATTGTGGATTTTGATCAAGAGAAACCCGGCATATTATCTCTCAAATAATAATAAGGATATAACATATGCCTTTTATGTGGGAGACTGTGAAAAATCAATATAGGCTACTTCTACACTGCCTTATAAGACTATAAATTGATTTAAAGATGAAATAATTGTTTTTCTTGTTGAAAAGACAGTACAGTAAGAGTTAATCTCTTTGCTTACAACTTCTCTGTGTACTCTACTGCCATCTAGCTGTGATAACAACTGAATAAACAATTAAAGCAGGCAAAATGGCTGGAGTCTCTAAGAGACGTTCTTAAAAAAAACGATTCAAGATTATTGCACTACAAAACAAACTGTGCATTCTCCAGATAAACAATTACCAAACAGTGGAGCAGATACTTTTGCGCCCTGCACTAAAGCAGATATTCACGACGTGAAACAATTACTTTCCTCTTTCAGATTACAAATTACAGCTGCGATACAAAGAGTTTCTGTGGAACTAAAAGAAGAAATAAAAGCATTGAATACCAAAGTTTTCGAATTAGAAGACAAATATAATAACCTTCTTAAGTCACATATAGAAATGGAAAAGGATCTGATTGAGCTTAAAGAGGAACAAAAACAATTTAAAATCATACAAGAGTATCAAGAAAATAGATCTCGTATGCCAAACATTTGCATACGTAATTTATCAGAGTCAGTACAAGGTCTACCTCTATACATGAAAGATTTATGTGCCAAACTTTTACCAGATCTAGATCTCCAATGAGAGACCAAGAGACGTGATCTCAGATTCCATTATTTTTCTACAAAAGTCTTATTCATGAAAGCAGCTGGATTTGGTGTTCCTGGAATTGAAGGAGGTCAACCAGCTATGTTCTCTGACTTTTCACCCACTACCTTATATAAAAGGAAACTCCTGAAACCCTTTTTGGAGGTAATTACAAAGCATGAATTGAAGTATACTTGGAGTTATCCTTTTAGATGGATTATATAAAAAGAAGGGATAAATCATACAATTCATTCTCCCGAGGAGGGTGAAGCAATGCTCCATTTGTGGAACTTACCAATTCCAAACAACCTGGAACAACATTCTCTAATACAAAGCAGACCAAAAGACCATCCATACTAAAAAACAGAAGTGACACCAGATCAGAAGTAAGTGAAGAAGTTCCATATCACAATCAAAATAGAATGTGCAGAAAACCTAATGGACTCTTAGAATTGATAAGCTGAGCCATGTGCCATTACTCTTAAAAATGTTACGTTTTAACGTTTTATTCCCCCACCCCAGAAGATTTTCTATGCGCTAATTGCTCCATATGCTAGTTGGGTAAACCACCTCTGTATCCAATTTTAGGATACAATCTGGCTCACTATAAAAAAAGAGGGCAGCTATATAAATGTTTACAATATTAGACTTAATATTTGGATTTGATATGTAAAATATCTGACATAAAAAGCAGAAGAAAAAGATGAAAATGGTTCTGAGAAATATTGATCATTTACTATATAAAATGTTTACAATCATAGATTTGTTATTGTTAGAATTAAGAAAAGGTGAAAAAAGAAACAAGGATAAAAGAATTACAGTAAAAAGAAATAGAAATAGAAAAATGTTATGTTATATTATAAAAATGTAATTGTGTTATCTTTTACTGTTATCATTTATACTGAAGTGCATTTACAACACCGGTGTTGTTTATTTGTATTCTCTGTTTTCACAATCAAAAATATAAAAAACATTTTTTTTTACCAGAATTGCCAATATTCCATTGCTTACATTGCATTGTTTGGGAACAGTTTTTAAAATAATAATCAAAAGAAATAATGACCTCCATATTAAAATGTATTTAACATACCGACAAGGAAGGACCTGGTGGGGGACCAGATAAGCAACACAAGGACTGGTATTATTACTTTGCCTTATATTAAAAAAATACTAAAAATGACCAAGGTGACATATGTTTGATTTAAGTTTCTTCTTATTACTACCAGTACTCACTCCTATCTTGCAGGGAATATTCTCTATACTATACTATATATATATAATAGCAGATATTAAAATCCAGACTGAAGAAACTGATTTCATTATGGGATAAATGTAATTAATAAAAATGGCATAAGGGAAATTTCCAGTAAAACCTATTGGTGAAGTTTAGTAAAGATAAAATAAGCAAACCTGATACTGTTCTGCAACTAACTTACATGATAATAATGAGGAAAATTTTGAAAATGGGAGGAAGCGGATTGCATGATCAATACATTAGTTATATTCTTGATATATGTAAATGATACACTTAATATGTTAAATGTTCTTAAGAATTTGGTAAACAATTAATATTTTTTTATAATAGAGTCATTGTTATATATTTATAAAACATGTCTATGAGTCTATGAACAAAAATGTAACTCTGTATGTCATATACAGCGGGGGGGGGGGGGGGAGGGTTGTTGTTGGTGGGGAGTATTTGATTCCCTGCTGATTTTGAACTTGTGTCCACTGACAAAGAAATGATCAGTCTTTAATTTTAATGGTAGGTGTATTTTAATGACAGAATAACAAAAATAAAAACAAGAATAACCAACGTCAAAAAAGTTATAAATTGATTTGCAGGTCAGTGAGGGAAATAAGTATTTGATCCCCTATCAATCAGCAAGATTTCTGGCTCCCGGGTGTCTTTTATACAGGTAACGAGCTGAGATTAGGAGCACTCTCTTAATGAGAGTGCTCCTAATCTCAGCTTGTTACCTGTATAAAAGACACTTGTCCACAAAAGCAATCAATTAATCAGATTCCAAACTCTCCACCATGACCAAGACCAGAGAGCTGTCCAAGGATGTCAGGGACAAGATTGTAGACCTACACATGGATGGAATGGGCTACAAGACCATCGCCAAGCAGCTTGGTGAGAAGGTGACAACAGTTGGTGCGATTACTTGCAAATGGAAGAGACACAAAATAACTGTCAGTCGCCCTTGGTCTGGTGCTCCATGCAAGATCTCACCTCGTGGAGTTTCAATGATCATGAGAACAGTGAGGAATCAACCCAGAACTACACAGGAGGATTTTGTTAAGAATCTCAAGGCAGCTGGGACCATAGTCACAAAGAAAACAATTGGTAACACACTACGTAGTGAAGGACTGAAATCCTGCAGTGCCTGCAAGGTCCCCCTGCTCAAGAAAGCACATGTACAGGCCCGTCTGAAGTTTGCCAATGAACATCTGAATGATTCAGAGGAGAACTGGGTGAAAGTGTTGTGGTCAGATGAGACCAAAATCGAGTTCTTTGGCAGCAACTTAACTCGCCGTGTTTGGAGGAGGAGGTATGCTGCCTATAACCCCAAGAACACCATCCCCACCAACATAGAGGTGCAAACATTATGCTTTAGGGGTGTTTTTGTGCTAAGGGGATAGGACAACTGAACTGCATTAAAGGGACGATGGATGGGGCCATGTACAGTCAAATATCAGGGTGAGAACTTCCTTCCCTCAGCCAGGGTATTGAAAATGGGTCGTGGATGGGTATTCCAGCATGACAATGACCCAAAACACACAGCCATGGCAACAAAGGAGTGGCTCAAGACGAATCACATTAAGGTCCTGGAGTGGCCTAGCCAGTCTCCAGACCTTAATCCCATAGAAAATCTGTGGAGGGAGATGAAGGTTTGAGTTGCCAAACATCAGCCTCGAAACCTTAATGACTTGGAGAGGATCTACAAAGAGGAGTGGGACAAAATCCCACCTGAGATGTGTGCAAACCTGGTGGCCAACTACAAGAAACGTCTGACCTCTGTGATTGCCAACAGGAGTTTTGCCCCCAAGTACTAAGACGAAGTGATCAAATGCTTATTTCCCTCATTGAACTGCAAATCAATTTATAACTTTTTTGACATGGGTTTTTCTTGGGGATTTTTTGATATTCTGTCTTTCACTGTTAAAATACACCTACAATTAAAATTATAGACTGATCATTTCTTTGTCAGTGGACAAACGTTCAAAGTCAGCAGGGGATCAAATACTTTTCCCCCACACTGTATATAGTGAAAACAATTAAACAATTAAAAAACTATTTAAAAAAAGACTGAGATAATACTGTATTTATAGGATAGCAACGTAAGGAAAAAACCCAATGTATAGTTGGAAAACAAAAAGAATACCGCTTTATTAGCTTTTTTCCTATAAAAATCAGTCAGTGCCAGATTTACCATCATGTTGGAGGTAAAGGGACAGATTGTTCCCAGTGTGAGCCCATATCAATATAAAAAATGTCAGTTAATTCTAAATTATTTATCTTCATCAGTGACATAATTGTTTCCATGCATATGTGCCCTACTCCAACAATGGACACAATAAATCTGCTTTGAAAAGCACTAATAAATCAGCGGCCATTACTGCCATACAGCCAGGGATCTATTTTAAAGGAGAAACATATAGCAACATAATATATGAGATTGAAAAAAATACTTCTAGTCCAGCAAGATTAACCTTTTTATATCTTTTCAGATCTTTATATTTTGTATATTGTCAGCTGATCTAGATGAGGGCAAACAAATAAAGACATGTGAAACCCTACCAATTGTCTCAATCGAGAACAATTCCTTCAGGATTTCAAAAACTGGCAATCAGATTGTACCCTGGATCAATATATGCCTATTCTAATTGGCATAAACTAGCATGCTCTTTATTAATAAGAAATACACCTAACCACTTTTTAAAGTTTTTTATTGAATATGTTGTCACTACCTCCTTTGGTGGTAAGTTTCACAATCTGTATTATTTTACTGTGAAGAACCCTTTTCTTTGTTTAATAAGAAATATATTTTCTTCTAATCTCAGTGGGTGGCCTCTTGTCAACTAGAAGTTTCTTGTCAAGAAAAGTTCACTTAACAAAGCCTTATACTGACCCTGGATGTAATTACCGTATATATACGAGTATAAGCCAACCCGAGTATAAGCCGAGCCACCTATTTTACCACAAAATACTGGGTAAATGAGTGACTCGAGTATAAGCCGAGGGTGTGAAATGTGCAGCCCCTTGTGTCCCTTTTGTGCCTTCTGTGTCCCCCTCTCTCTCCCGTGTCTCTTCTCCCCTCTCCCTTCCCTGTGTCTCTTCCCCCCTCTCCCTTCCCTGTATCTCTTCCCCCCTCCTCATTCTCAACCTCCCTCCTCAACCCCACTCCTCATCTTCAAACTCCTTCCTCATCATCCCTCCTCATCCTCAACCTCCCTCCTCAACCCCCTCATCCTCAACCTCCACCTCCTCAACCCCCCATCCTCATCCTCAACCCCTCCCATCCTCAACCCCCTCCTCAACCTCAACCCCCCTCCTCAACCTCCCTCTTCATCCTCAACCTCCCTCCTCATCCTCAACCTCCCTCCTCATCCTCAACCTCCCTCCTCAACCTCCCTCCTTAACCTCAACCCCCCCATCCTCAACCTCCCCATCCTCAACCCCCTCCTCAAGCTTCAAGAATTGCTCACACCTCTCACAGAGGTATGGACTCTGGAATAACTGCGCCATGCAGAAAAATGTACACTGGATGAGACTGTCACTGGCCTAAAACATATTTACAGATTAACACATTTATACAGTAGTTACATTTTAATACAGTATTTTTTAATATATACAGTTCTGTGTGTAAATAAATTAATCTACAGAACAGTCCATTATTCAATTTGTGGTTTGACTTTTTATCCTTTTATAAACTCCCATTCTTATTCAATAACTGCACTCCCTGCTTTTTTTTTTTTAATTTCTATTGAAAGAGACACAGTTATTATATAAAACATAGCATATGAAGACAGATGCAGGTTCCCTGGTGGTCAAGTGGTTAGGATTCAGTGCTTTCAGAGCTGTGACCTGGGTTCAATTCCAGTCAGGGAACCAAGAAATCACACCACCCTGAAGCCAAGCAGGGTTGGGCCTGGTCAGTACTTGGATGGGAGACCACCTAGGAATACCAGGAGCTGTATGCTGTGGACCACTCGATAAAGAACTGGCAACCCACTTTCTGCCATGAAAAAAACAAGTTGATCAGCCTGGTGTATTTCCATCCATAAAGTCACAGAAAGTCGGACGCAACAACAAAAAAAATTGTTTTTTGTTATTAAACAAAAACTGTACTTGATAAACCATATGCATATATTAAATTTCCAATTTCAATATTGAATCTGTGATGATATTTTTTGTTTTTTCTTTAAGAAACTAAAACTCTTAACCATTAAACAAAATATAGTAACAAAAATTAATAATAAAAGGAAGAAAAAGATTTTAACAAATTTATAAGAAAGAATAAAATATATTTGTGACATAAAGGAGAACATTGTGCAATTATGACCCTTAGGAGGTTTTTTTGTTCATTAATACTTTTTCTGTTTATCCATGGTGACCATTTTTTATTATTTAATGGCAAACAGTTTTCCAAAGAGTAAGTAAATTTCTCGAAGTATGCCACTTCATTAAGTTTGTTGATGAGTTGGTATCAAGGGGTTGACTTACCTCTGTTTTGGGTAAACAATTATTAAATGTGATCTGTAAATAAGAGTAATAGCCTTGTTTTACATTTGCCCACTGCTCTTGAAGTGATTCAAATGGAATGATTTTGCCATTAGTTGCATTATACTAACTAACTAGCAACTTGCCGGTCAACAATGACGGCAATAAAATGTGAATCCTGGCAATGCTGTTTGCCACACAATAGAAGCCTCTCCGCCTCAACTTTACTGGCCTTGCAATGAGCGCCTTTGGCGCTCATCACGGGCCTTGCAATGAGCACCTTTGGCGCTCATTGCGAGTCTCTCCCTCTGTCTACTTCCTCCCTTGTGTCTCATTTCCCCCTCCTCTCCCTCCCTTGTGTCTCCTTCCCCCCTGTGTTTTTAGCCCTTTCCCTCCTGGCCCCCGTGTCTCTTTCCCCACCTCTCCCGTGTCTCTTGCCCCCCCTCTCCCTCCGCTGTATCTCTTTCCCCCCGTGTCTCTTTCCCCCGTGTCTCTTCCCTCGTGTCTGTTTTCCCCCATTTCCCTCCCCTGTGTCTCTTCCCCCTCCTCTCCCTCCCCTGTGTCTCTCCCCCCTCCTCTCCCACCCCTGTGTGTCTCCCCTCCCCTTCCCCCCCTCCTCTCCCTCCCCTGTGTGTCTCCCCCCTCCTCCTCTGTGTCTCTTCCCCCTCCTCTCACTCCTTTTTGTCTCTCCCCTTTCTCACTTCCCTGTGTCTTTCCCCCCCTCCTCCCCGTTTCCTGTCTCTCCCCCCTCATTCCCCTGTGTCTCTCCCCCCTCCTCTCCTTCCCCTATGTGTCTAACCCCCTTCTCTCCTACCCCTGTGTCTTCGGCCTCCCCTGTGTCTCTTCCACCACTCCTCTCCCTGTCCTGTGTCTCTCCCCCCTCCTCTGTGTCTCTTTATCTCATTCCCCTGTGTCTCTCCCCCTTCCTCTGTGTCTCTCCCCCCTCCCCTCTGTGTCTACCCCCTCTTCTCCCACCCCTGTGTGTCTCCCCTTCCCTGTGTCTCTTCCCCCTCCTCCCCCTTCCCTGTGTCTCTCCCCCCCTCACTCCTTTGTGTCTCTCCCCCTCCTCTCACTCCCCTGTGTCAGTCCCCCCTCCTATCACTATCAATTTTTTTTTTAATTATTATTAATTAATCCAGAGGAAGGCAAACAGAAAAAGAACCCAAGTAAGACCTAGCCAATCGTCTCAAACCGAAAACATTTTTTTATTCCTTCCTGACCCCAGATACTGGCGATCGGATTTCTCCCTGGATCAATACTGTCTCTCTAATTATCCATGATAACCCTGAATTCCCTTTTTAATTAGAAATAAATCCAGTCCCCTTTTAAAGTTATCTATCGAATCTGCTGTCACAACCTCCTCTGGTAGAGAATTCCACAGATTAACCACCCTGACTGTGGAAGAACCCTTTTCTTTCTTTAAGGTGGAATAAATTTACTTCTAACCTCAAGGGATGTCCTCTTGTCAGTTGAAAACCTCTTGGCACAAAAAGCTCCCTTGACAAATCTTTATACTGACCCTAGTTGCATTTATATAAGGTAATCATATCTCCTCTTAGACGACTTTTTTCTAGAGAAAATAAGTTTAATTTTTTTAGTCTTTCTTCATAATTTAGCCCCTCCATTCCCCTTATTAGTTTTGTTGCCCTCCTCTGTACTTTTTCCATATCTAAAATGTCCTTTTTATGAAGTGGTGCCAAAAATTGTACTCCATATTCCAAGGGCGTACTAGAGATTTGTATAGTGGCAGAATTATATTTGCTTACCTTGCTTCTATACCCTTCTTAATATATGCTAATATTTTATTTGCCTTTGCAGCTGCTGCTTGGCTTTGAGCACTGTTACCTAGGTATTTGTCCACAAGCACTCCCAAATCCCTTTCAATATCTGATACACCTAGATTTGCTCCATTAAGATTAAAAATTGCATGGCTATATTTCCTTCCCAGATACATAACTTTACATTTATTTGTATTAAATCTCATCTGCCATTTAGACGCCCATTCCTCAATTTTATGTAAATCCCTTTGGAGGGAAAGCACATCATTATCTGATTTAATTACCTTGCAAAACTTTGTGTCATCAGCGAAAATGGAGACACTGCACTCCAATCCCACCTCTAAGTCATTAATAAATATGTTAAAAAGGAGAGGACCTAGTACTGAACCCTGAGGAACCCCACTTACCACATTAATCCAATAAGAGTATGTTCCATTTACAACAACCCTTTGCTTCCTGTCTTTTAGCCAGCTCTAAATCCATGAGCAGATATTTACTGCAATTCCTGTATCTCTTAGTTTCGACAATAGTCTCCCATGTTTGCAAAATCCCAAAAGACTACATCCACTGAGTTGCCTTAATCCAGGTTCCTACTAACCTCCTCATAGAAACTAATTAGATTTGTTTGACATGACCTATCCCTCATAAATTAATGTTGACTCATATAATCCTGTTCAAATAGACATATTCTTGTATATTATCCCTTATTAACCCTTCTAAAAGCTTCCCCACTACAGAAGTGTGGCTCACTGGCCTATAATTCCCTGGATTTGGTTTTGCTCCCTTTTTAAATATAGGTATCACATCTGCTTTTCTCCAGTCATCTGGTAGAGACCCTGTGTTGAGTGAATCTTGAAAAATTAAATATAATGGTTTGGCTGTTAAGGAACCCAGTTCCCTCAGGACCTGGGGCTTTATTGACATTTATTTTTCCAACCACTGGTACCTCACTTGTGTATACCGAAGAAAAGAACCTATTTAGAACATCTGCCTTTTCCCGGTCACTAATTTTCAGATGGCCTGTGTCACATTGTAATGTTTCTATAGCTTCCTTTCTTGCCTTCTTTCCATTAATATACTTAAAAAATATTTTAGGGTTAGTCTTACTCTCTTTTGCAATACATTTTTCATTTTCTATTTTAGCCAGTCTAATAGCGCTTTTGCAAGACTTGTTGATTTCCTTGTACTCCCGTAAAGCAGTCTCTGTCACCTCTTGTTTGAATAATTTAAGTGCCTGTTTTTTACTCTGTATCTTGATGTTTAAATCATTGTTAAGCCACACTGGATGCGATTTACTCCTTTTTTTTTATTCTCACATGGTATATGCCGATGTGTATGTATATTTAGTAAGGATTTAAATGTTGTCCATTTATGTTCAGTGTTAGTACATATCAGTTCTCTGTCCCAGTCTATATGTTGTATTGCTGCCCTTAGACCGTTAAAATCTGCCCTTTTTAAAATTAAGAGTTTTTGTTGGCCCCTTAAAATTTTGTTTTTTTAATTCAATCTCAAATCAGACTGTGTTGTGATCATTGTTTCCCAAAGTTTGCCCTGTTCCAACATTTGATACTATATCAATATTATTTGTGATGACTAAATCTAAGATAGCTTCATTTTTTAGTAGTCTCTTGTATAACCTGGGCCAGATAATGATCCCTGAGTGTACTCAAGAACCTGCTCCCCTTAGCTGAACTGCTGGTCTCATTTATCCAGTTTATTTCAGGGTAATTAAAATCTCCCATTATTAGAACTTGATCATGCTTAGCTGCATTTCCAGTCTGTAACAATAATTGTATTTCCTCACCTTCAGCTATATTTGGGGGTTTATAGCATACTCCTACTAATATTCTTTTGAAATTTGCTGCTCCGCTATTTAACTCTACCCACAAACATTCAACTTTATCACTAGGTCCACCATAAATATCTTCTCTGACTATAGGCTTAAATTCCGGCTTAATATACAGACAAATCCCTCTTCCTCTTTTACCATTGCCTCTATCTTTCCTAAATAGGTTATAACCATCCAGATTAACAGTCCAGTCATGAGATTCATCCCACCATGTTTCGGTAATGCCTATTAAATCACATTTTTCATTAATTGCTTATAATTCTAACTCTCCCATTTTTCCTGGCAAGCTTCTGGCATTAGCAAGCATACACCTTATGTTATGAGTCTGTATTTCGGAAGTGCCTGCCACTGTACTTGAGGTACTTAGTACTAATCCCTATTGACTATACTACCCCTCCCCCCATCTCCACCCCTATGAGTTGTTAATTCATCCCTTATACCCTCTACACTTTCTACCCCATTACTTATATCTAGTACCTCCCCCCACCTACTAGTTTAAAAACTCATCCAGCCTTTCCACCATCCTATCCCCTAGCACAAAAGCACCCTCATCATTAAGGTGCAATCCATCCCTGCTGTAGAGATTGCACCGAAGTGAAAAGTCAGCCCAGTGCTCTAAAAACTCAAACCCCTCCTTAGTGCACCACATCTTTAGCCACGCATTAACCCCCCTAAGCTCCTTCTGCCTCCCTGGGCTAGCACGTGGCACTGGTAGTATCTCATAAAATACTACCTTGGAGGTCCTTACCTTCAGCTTATTACCTAGTTCTCTAAAATCATTCGTTAGGACACTCCATCCTCCACTAACTTTGCCATTGGTACCAATATGTCCCAACACCGCCAGTTCATTTCCAGTCCCTCCCAATAATTTGAAAACTGTTAGATTGCGGTTGCTCTGCCTATTCTGCTCTCCCACTTCTCCAGTAGAACTGTTCTCCCGGCTGTTAGAGTGAACAGGCTCTATCAGGCATTGCCATTCCTGAATGGACATCCCCAACAGTTTCACTCAATCTGGCAAATCTGTTGGTGTTTGCCAACTCAGAACTGGCCTGCCTCCCTCTGTTCCCCCTGATTCCCCTTCTAACTGTAACCCAGCTACCTCCCTGGACATCCTCACTAGCCAAGGTCCACCCCCCATGCTAGGCCCATCTAAACTGTGCTCCGAGAGCACCAACCCCCTTTCCAGTGGATTGTAATTGAGTTTGTATAGAGTTTTCGTCTTTGCTGAAATATGAAGTCCTAGATATTTAAATGTGAATTTTGCCACTTGAAATCAAAATTAATTTGTAATAACTTTACTGTTGGTATAGGTAAAGCTTCAGATTTTTCAGTAATTATTTTGTGGCCTGAGATGCTCACACACGTATACTATAACTGCACTTACACTAGAAGTGCTCACAGCTCACAGTTCTCTTCTTTCCCTGTTTAAATTAGGTTTGTAAAATCAATTTGTAAAATCAATTTTTGATTTAACTTTTAGAGCACCTGTGGCACCTTCATCAAACTTAGGTTCACAAATCCCACCAGCCATTAAAATATCATTATACCACTTTTGTTATTTTTAATAAATTCCTAAAAGCAATTAACGAAAATTCTAAAAATGGACTTGTTTGGCTTTACTATGTATAATATAACTCTTAGGTTACATGGCTACATAAAACATTTTCCAACACACATGTTTAGCACTGTAGCCTCTTCAGGTTGTGACCTAACTCATTCTTGGTATTCTGTTTTATAGAATTCTAAATACATATTTTTTTAAAATACTATCAACTTTATGAAGGTGTATTGAATGACAATAACTATCAACTTTTCATAAATAATTCACAGTGTTCGGATCTCTTTACTCACTAGTAAGTATTTTTTTTAAATCTGAAACAAAGCAGAGAGCACACAGCCTTCTCAATGTCCTTGCTATCGGGTAACAGTACTGATGTCATATCATGTCTATACATTATAAGTGGGACCTTCCTCTCATCCCAAACCACTGACTGAGTTGCATTAATGTATACAAATATACATTAATGGGTATAAAATGTGTGAATGGAAATAATTATGAACATGCTCCTTTAGGAGTACTATTAATGTACAGGTATAATAATGAAACAAATAATAAAATATAGCCATTACTGGCTGTCATTAACATCAAAATTAAAAAATTGTGACATCTTTATTTATTTGGATGTAGAGAAATAATCACAAATACTATACACAAAAAAACAAACCTTCTTTACATTAGTGGAAACACCATTTCACACTTATAAATGCATTCAGGTGAAACCTTTCAGGGAGCCTGGAAACCCTGGCTTCTAAATATTTTTCCAAAGTAAAATGCTAAAAGTTTTAGATATGTTTGTCCAACCCTGTTATATACCCTATGTATATATACACTGTATATACATATACATTACATAAAGTAAAATATATTCATAAAAGAAAAATAAAAAGGCTAAGGGAAATTCAAGGATAATATTTGAAAGTTGTAAAGTTTTAAAGGAAGAGTGGCAAGCAAGTTAAACAGTCTTCCAGAATATGTTGCAGTGAGAAATACATTAAAGGACAAGTTATTTATGTTAATAGGATCAACAGACTAAACAGTATATGACATTCTTTATTAAAATGTTATTAGTCCTAAACAATAAAATTCACATTAGATCAGGGTTCTTTTAGCACACAGTGCTGTCAATAACAACCAGGGAAGGAGCAGTAGACATTCAAGTTTGCAAATTTGGGGCATTTTTTTAGCTAAAAAAGTAACATAAATTTAGAGACAATAGTAATGTTTTTGAAAGTCATGAAAGTAATATTTTTATCTTGTTTTCAATTATCACACCACATTTCCAAAAACTGAAATATATTCTGCTGTTTTACCTGTTTAGGAGACTGCTGATTTGCTGTGTTGTTAAGAAGCCACAAATGTTCCAAAGGACTCGTGTCACTGCTTCCCTGTAAACAAAAGTATAGAAGTAAATTTCTGTGCTTCTGATTCATAAGGAATTTGGTGATGCTAATCTGAGTATAGATAAGAGTAGAGTATTATATTGCTTGGTTTCACATAATTTATAATTAGACAGCCAGAGCCTAATAAAAAATGTCTATTTGTATATGACTGGAGATAGCCAGGTCATACTGGTAAGTAGACTCCTGCCTGATATCCTGATTAATAATAACTTCAGCATCCAAAACTCCACTCTCAAGACATAATATTTTAATTAAAAAGTGTGAGGTAACCTGTCTGACTTATCACACATTCTGACAACGAACACTCCAGTACTTTGTTGATGCAACCCTTCCGTTGACAAAGAACAATGGCCAATGAAGTCAGCAGCTTTGCACCATCAGACAGACGGTTTAAAGGCATGTGGAAAAAATGTTTTGCATTTTTAAACTGATGGAGTTCTATAAATTTTAATTGGGATTTAAATGTGTTTAAATCCACCCTCCCTGTCATAGCTGTTAATGGTGTTGCATCTTCTGATTGTAAAAGGTTTACTAACAATGCTATTCACTGCTACAATCAGTATGTCATCTGCTCAAATGACTTTGTGAGTGGACAGTCACTCATTCCGCAGCTAAACGCCTTCAGAATATCATACTTTCCATCATCTCTCTCCTGTAAAGCTTTTATATTCTAGGAGCTGTATTGAAAATTGACTGACAACATAAAGGTGCTCAGTGGCTTTGTGGCCAACCCTCAACAGTTGTAGTTTATGCAACTGCTTGTGGGGAGTCTTCAATGACTATATCAGAGCTAACTAAAAATGCTTGGTTAAAAAATTAATTAAACTAAAGTTGTATTTAGTAAAATAGAATCAGTACTCTAAAAGAGCCTGTTGGTTATCTTTATGTCAATTCTTAACCAATTTTAGAAACGTCATTAAACAAGGAACACGTGTAAAAAGTGTAAGACAACTATGGCCTTTGAAGTGAGTTGGCAATCATTTGTTCCCCTGCTAATCGCCTTCAGAGAATCACACTTTCCATCCTCTCTATCCACAAAGCTGGCACAGTATAAAGTGTTTGTGCCACACAAGAGAGACACAAAAAGGTCTTGGATTGCTAAAATGCCTATATTTAAGTCAATATGTAATTAATTTTAGAAATGTCAACAGCTTTCACAAACTATTTCCATTCTTTTATTTGATGGTGAAGATTAGTTTTGGTGCGTTCCATCTCCCTTGAATGGATTTGCTACTAAGTGAAAATAATGAGCGGATTGGTAAAGCTTTTGAACACACTGAGATTCAGTATAGATTTCTTCTATGACAAAAAAAATATGTACCGTACATATACAAAAAAGTTCCAAAAATGTATGAGGTCTTACCTTGAAATTGTTCCTTGTCCTTTAGGATCATTATTTCGAAACATTTGTTGCATGTAAGTTTGAGAATTGTTTAGTTTTTCCTTGATCATGGAAATAAGCTAAAGAAAAATAAAGAATTGGAAGTAATACGTTACATATTTTCGAACTGCAGTTTTAGCATTTATATTAAATTAAATCTCTGTTTGTAGAATAAGCTTATGGGTACCATTCTTTGCATGAGAAATACAGAAAATATTATAGGCAAGAAGATGATGTGTAGGGTACAAGGAAGACATGTAGGGAGTGCACGTGGTATAGGAAAATGATTTGTTGGAACGCATGTAGGGAACAAAGTGGAGAAGGTTTTGGGAGTGAACAAGGTCCAGAATAAACAAGGTCCATCTTTTGGAAGTAGACTAGGAATCCAGAGGAATAGATTTTGTCATAAACTTAAAGGATGTGGGCCTCAATCACATGGCCCATGTTTTTAGAATTAGTTTTGTGGCTGTTGCTTGGAAATGCATGTTCTTTTTCAGGTGACAGACAGGGAATTGTTTGGTATTTGGTCCCTATTTTGCACATTCACTGCATGTACATGTAAACACCTACGAGTATGAATTAGTGAGTCAGAACCAAAGGTCATCTTCGATTGTTACAACATTTATTTTAAAGAAAATCACCAAAAGTTGACACATGTAGTCTATATAGGCAAGTGGTTTTGCCACTTAAACCTTGATGTTGTGCTGGGCAAGCTAACACACAAGGCCGGAAGTGAAGGCAGAGAGAGGGTGGCCAAGGCAGTGAAAGAGAGGGAAAAGAGTTGAGAGAAGTAGAGGAGCAGAGTGGCGAGGAGAGGAGGAATGGGGAGAGTGGGAGTGGTAATATTAGTCAGAGTAGGTAAATTGCTGTAGAGGGTGGAGAGAGAGTTCCCCTGGGTCAGATAGGCACAGAAGTTGCAGGGAAAGATGGGAGGTGTCTAAACTTAGTGGAGGGATAGAGGGGCAAAATCAAGTCATCGTGGTCTGAGGAGAATTAGGGGCTGATGATCCTAGACAAAGCAACTGGTACTGAAAAGAAATATCATGCTTCCAAATATATGATGGGGGAAATTTTGGTGCTTCTTAGTGCTGTTGGTGCCAGCTCACACATCACCCATGTAGGAGTGAGGTGATATCAGGACAGCGGGCTAAGATGCAGAGAGGTGGCGGCCACGTGTAGTCTATATAGAAAAGTGGTTCCTAGTTAAAGTTTTACTATGTTGTGCTAGGAAACTCACAAGGCCTACAAGTGGAGGCAAAGGGCGAAGTCATAGGATTTCAATGATTTAATGCACATTGATAGTGACAATTTTAATAGCTTACTCACAGACACGTAGTCTTACATGGAGTCTAAACCTATATGCCATGTATCAAAATGCATTAGATATACGCATCCATACTGCATGACTATAAAAATACTTTAACATAATATTCAAAAGATAATTCTCTTGGGATCTCTGATGTCTTTGTCTATTTACCGGAGGTTATTTTTATATCATAGTCACTATTAATATAGTAGTTTACAGGAAAATTACAGTAATAGCATTCATGGCAATTGTTTAGTGCACATAAAACTCTGACCACTAAACTCTGAAAAAATGTTTTACATTAAACCAAAATTAAACTCTTCTAACTTGTTTAAACATTTTGATGCAATATGTGAAATATTTTGGACTTAATTACTTTATTTTGCCCCACATTTTGGTCGCTGTAGCCAATTTGTTTGATAGCAGGACCTACTCACTGGTACAAAAGCAGATGTCTTTCATCATTCAATGCAGCCACAGCTCTCCAGAAATGTAAAAGCCCCTCTCATAAATAACTTTAACCAATGTGTCATGGTATAATTTTACATTTTTCTCTTCCTCCCTTGTGTCTTCTCCCCCTTCCCTGTGTCTCTCTCTCCCTTCCCTCCCCTGTGTTTCTCCCTCCTTCCCTCCCCTGTGTTTCTTTCTCCCTTTCCCCATCCCCTGTGTCTCTTTCTCTTTCTACCTTTCCCCTCCGTTGTGTCTGGTTCCCCATCCCCTCCCCTGTGCCCCCCCCTTCCCTCCCCTGTGTCTCTTCCCCCTCTCCTCTCTTCTGTGTCTCTTCCTCGCTTCCCCTCCCCTGTGTCTCTTTCCCCTCCCCTGTTTCTCTTACCCCACATCTCCCCTCCCCTTTGTCTCTTCTTCATTCTTTCCTCCCCTGTCTCTCTTCCATGGATGTAGCAATTGGGGGGGATGGGGGGGGGGGGGACAAATCCCCACAGATTTTTCTATGTTTGCATGTTTGTATACAGGGAGTGCAGAATTATTAGGCAAGTTGTATTTTTGAGGATTCATTTTATTATTGAACAACAACCAGGTTCTCAATGAACCCAAAAAACTCATTAATATCAAAGCTGAATGTTTTTGGAAGTAGTTTTTAGTTTGTTTTTAGTTTTAGCTATTTTAGGGGGATATCTGTGTGTGCAGGTGACTATTACTGTGCATAATTATTAGGCAACTTAACAAAAAACAAATATATACCCATTTCAATTATTTATTTTTACCAGTGAAACCAATATAACATCTCAACATTCACAAATATACATTTCTGACATTCAAAAACAAAACAAAAACAAATCAGTGACCAATATAGCCACCTTTCTTTGCAAGGACACTCAAAAGCCTGCCATCCATGGATTCTGTCAGTGTTTGATCTGTTCACCATCAACATTGCGTGCAGCAGCAACCACAGCCTCCCAGACACTGTTCAGAGAGGTGTACTGTTTTCCCTCCTTGTAAATCTCACATTTGATGATGGACCACAGGTTCTCAATGGGGTTCAGATCAGGTGAACAAGGAGGCCATGTCATTAGATTTTCTTCTTTTATACCCTTTCTTGCCAGCCACGCTGTGGAGTACTTGGACGCGTGTGATGGAGCATTGTCCTGCATGAAAATCATGTTTTTCTTGAAGGATGCAGACTTCTTCCTGTACCACTGCTTGAAGAAGGTGTCTTCCAGGAACTGGCAGTAGGACTGGGAGTTGAGCTTGACTCCATCCTCAACCCGAAAAGGCCCCACAAGCTCATCTTTGATGATACCAGCCCAAACCAGTACTCCACCTCCACCTTGCTGGCGTCTGAGTCGGACTGGAGCTCTCTGCCCTTTACCAATCCAGCCACGGGCCCATCCATCTGGCCCATCAAGACTCACTCTCATTTCATCAGTCCATAAAAAATTAGAAAAATCAGTCTTGAGATATTTCTTGGCCCAGTCTTGACGTTTCAGCTTGTGTGTCTTGTTCAGTGGTGGTCGTCTTTCAGCCTTTCTTACCTTGGCCATGTCTCTGAGTATTGCACACCTTGTGCTTTTGGGCACTCCAGTGATGTTGCTATGGCCATATGGACAAACTGGTGGCAAGTGGCATCGTGGCAGCTGCACGCTTGACTTTTCTCAGTTCATGGGCAGTTATTTTGCGCCTTGGTTTTTCCACACGCTTCTTGCGACCCTGTTGACTATTTTGAATGAAACGCTTGATTGTTCGATGATCACGCTTCAGAAGCTTTGCGATTTTAAGAGTGCTGCAGCCCTCTGCAAGATATCTCACTATTTTTGACTTTTCTGAGCCTGTCAAGTCCTTCTTTTGACCCATTTTGCCAAAGGAAAGGAAGTTGCCTAATAATTATGCACACCTGATATAGGGTGTTGATATAATTAGACCACACCCCTCCTCATTACAGAGATGCACATCACCTAATATGCTTAATTGGTAGTAGGCTTTCGAGCCTATACAGCTTGGAGTAAGACAACATGCATAAAGAGGATGATGTGGTCAAAATACTCATTTGCCTAATAATTCTGCACTCCCTGTATATAAGCTATTTTACGGTCTGTGTATACAATGAGCTGCATCCCCCCCAGAAATATTCTGGCTCCTACACCCCTGCCCTCCCCCCTATGTCTTTCCCACCCCTCTCCCCTCCCATGTCTCCCTCCCCTGTGTCTTCTACTCCTCCCCCCCTCCCCTGTGTCTTCCTCCCCCCTCCCTGTGTCTTCTTCCCCCTCTCCTGTGTCTCTCTCCCCCTTCCCTGTGTTTCTTTCTCCCTCTCCCCTCCCGTGTGTCTGTTTCTCCTTCTCACCGCCCCTGTGTCTCCCCTCCATTCCCTCCCCTGTGTTTCTTTCTCCCTCTCTCCTCTCCTGTGTCTTTTTCTCCCTCTCCCCTCCCCTGTGTTTCCCCCCGTGTTTCCCCCTTTCCCTCACCTGTGGCTCCTGCCCCCTTCCCTCCCCTGTTTCTCCCCCATCCTTCCCCTGTGCCTCTTTCTCCCTCTCCCCTGTGTCTCTTTCTCCCTCTCCCCTTCCTTGTGTCTTTTTCTCCCTCTCCCCACCCCTGTGTCTCTCCCCCTTCCCTCTCCTGTGTTTCTTTCTCCCTCTCCCCTCCCCTGTGTTTCCTCCTTCCCTCCTCTGTGTCTACCCCCCTTCCCTCCCCTGTTTCTTTCTCCCTCTTCCCTCTCCTGTGTCTCTTTCTCCCCTCCCTTGTGTCTGTTTCTCCCTCTCCCCCTCCCCTGTGTCTCTCCCCCACTTCCCTCCCATGTGTTTCTTTCTCCCTCTCCCCTCCCCTGTGTCTCTTTCTCCCTCTCCCCTCTCCTGTGTCTCTTTCTCCCTCTTCCCTTTCTCTGTGTATCTTCCCCTCCCCTCTCCCCTTCTCCACTCCCCTGTGTCTCTTCCCCCACGGTGTCTCTTCCACCTCTCCCCTGTGCCTCACTGAAACTTTCTATGTTTGTTACTTTGCTGAGTGTATGTTTACAATTGTTCAGTAAAGTGAAACTGAATCACTGTGTCTGTCTGTATCTTCATATTTTATGTGTCAGTGATATGTAAACTTATCAGTAGATGACAATGTTCTGTATTATTATTCTCACATTCATATAACAATTTTGCTCATAGTTAGAATTCCATATGTACAATGCAGTTATAACACATCAAATTAAGACCATTTTATTTAATATTTAATAATATATTATTATTACTATTATCCTTTATTTGTAATGCCAGTGAACATACATAGCATATTTACACCGGATAATTGTAGAGAGTGGAAGAAAAGGTGTAGGACAGGTAGGTAGATGCTAACTCATGGGGGTGTGTTTTGTACGTGGGTAGTTTATAGTATTTGTTATGGTATGTATGAGCTATGTTATTTATTGTTAAAAAGAGTAGGGATAACCTTTTGTAATGGCTGTGTAGGGCTTTGTCCTGTGAACACCTCATGTTTTATTGTGTGTTGGTTGTTTAAATTGTTTTTTCATGGTTTTTGTCTCTTGTAGTAATATACACTCACTGTTTTTAACTAAAGGGCTCGCTACATATTTTGTTGGTTTTAGGATTGTGTGAATTGCAAATTATGTTTTTTTTCCACTGCAAGTTGTTGCAGATCTTCGCGAGAATACATTAAAAATTAGCAAGTGCAATGTAATCCCAGTGTATTTTCTATATGTAAAGCAATAGGGAGTTGAACACTGCCATGTACTTTTTAACATACGTTTTAACGGATAATTGAGGCCATGGAACTCAAAAATGTTTTTATTGTACATTTACAAGAATGTGTTTAAAGTGATACACATTTGGCATATTTTAAAACTACAGGTAATAACAAATACTTTATAAAAAGTAGATTTTCCTGCAATAAACTTAGATTTATTTAAAGTTTGTAATATTTACTTTTCAGGCCACTTTTCTGATTATCTACTAAATACTCAATGTATGTCTTGCAAATTACAGTTCATAGCCAGTTAACGCGAATTACTTATGTGACTCTGAGCTGATTGTCTTCAGTGTACATCACATGGAAAAACAAAAAGACTGAATGCTGATTATTCTGATTATACCACTGAATGTTATCTCTTTGGATGCAGCTGAGGACTCATACAGTTCAAAAAGACCAGTAGACATACTGGGAACATTGGTAAAAATACCATATATTATATGCTACAAAGAAAAAATGCTGTGCATGCCTTGTTAATGTGCAATATGATGTGTATTGTCTACTTGAAGAGTGCCCATGATACAGGAGAGAAAATAATATTTGCAAGTCTGCAGAGGACAAAGAAAGGAGTATTTTTAGAAGAGATCCAAGGAAGAGGTATCTGAACGGACCCAAATAAGATTTAAAAACAACAATAATAACCCCCCCCCCCCCCCCCCCCCCCCAAAAAAAAGTGTGTATGCATGCACATGTGTAATGCAGACATATGCATAGAGGCAATGAGCCAATGCTATCAGTAACACCCCCATCCACTTGTTTTGCCTACCATAAAAACTAATAAAGCCATATACAGTTTGATCCTTTCACATCTAAAGTTACACTTTAGTTTACAGTTTCAAATGTATATTGTTAATTTAAGGCATGTTAGCCTCATAAAATTATCAATTAAAAAAAACACATTTGCTTAATGGACATTTCTGGGGAAATTCCTCATTAAAATAAGAAAGTTCTGAGTATGTGTAGCAATAAACTGAAGGCTATATTTGTACTTATGGTATACTAATGATAAAATAATACTATAAATAAAATGTTCATGTTTTTTTTTATAACCCCTATACTTTTTAGTCTGTATAAATATGTTTGTTTTGTTGTTTGTTCTTACCTCATCAACACTGTACTTTTGAATGACCGATGTATCCACGGAGAGACATCCGCCTGCAGTCTGTGCTCTATGATTTCCTTTGGATTTGATCTTGTGCTCTATATAATAAATAGCAAAATATTATCACATGTTTGGAAAACATGGTTTAAATATTTTTTTTACAGATAGTGTAATTTTCATACATTTAAATGTTCTGACAAATAAAATGTGCTTTGCTTTACTGTGAAATTATAAAATTTGAGAAAAGTCCTACTTTGATGAAAGTATGATGGATACATGGAATAACCTCCCAACTGAAGAGGCCATACAACTTGGTTCTGAATGAAGAGGCTCGGGGAAATCTTTGTAGGACTGTATGTGCCATCTTCTGTTATTGAGATGATCAGGGAGCAGATGGATTCTGATGACCCACTACATTCACAGTAATTCAGATATATATAGACTCAGATGAGTGAAAATCAGACACGTAGTGGGTATTAAGCTGACGAAAAGTAGTGGATAGCACCATATTGGAATAAGAAGAGAGACAATAATGAATGAAGATGGGTTATCAATGTCCACTGCTGTCATTGTGTATGACAGCAAGTATTCAACTCAAGTGGAAATTCTGGCACTAAAAATCAGTATTAATGACTTTCACATCTAATGCTATTAAAATGTGACATTTAGTGAAAAAAAAAACCAGAAAATTGCTCCTTTCTCCATCACCTTGAAGGTGCTACTCCTCTCATATCTTTCAAACTGATTATTGCTCCTGTCAGAGAGTACTAAAGTTACTCTCAACTAAGGACTATGACCTTGAAAGCTTGCAATCTAATCATATTCAGCCATTAAAAGGTATAATTTCCTCTGAAATTGTTTTCAGCAATAACAATGGAATTCCGATGAGAAATTTTGGAAACATTATCAGATTTTAACATTCTCTGCTATCAACATTTATAAAATGATATTGAATGAGATGGGAGATTGAGAAGGAGTAGGTTTACTCACTAAACCAAATTTTTTTTTAAATTACACTGAATCTTGTTTATACTGATGTTTATCAGTGTTGTAGTGTTACAGTTGCCCTTTAAAGTGACATAGCAGAGGTTCGAAAATTGGTATAATTTAAAATTATAAGTAATAACAAGTACTTTATGAATTGAATGCAATTCAAATAAAAGCATTTTAGTAAAATAACATTGTATTTTTCCATTTTGAGCTGTCAGTAAATCTTTCTGACCCACCCGCAAACAGAGATTCATATATTTTGTTAATGAGAGATCAATGCTATTAATTACTGATAAAGGGTCCATTGTCCTCTGCGCTGTCTCACTGAAGACAATGGACCCAATGCCTCAGAGGGCTTATCATTGTTTAACTGCATTGATATCTCATTGAGAAAATATATGAATCTCTGTTTGTGGGTGGATTAGAAAGGCTGACTGACTGCTCAAAATGACAAAATTCAATGTCTACTGCAGGAATTTTTATTTTTAAATAACATTCAAAAAGTACTTGTTATTATGTATAATTTTAAAATATAGCATAGTGTTACTTTCATTAAAATATGTTACCACATTTCTTTTTTTTCACAATTATTTGACGTTAATAATCACACTGTCCCATCAAATTGCACGTTATGGAATACACAAAAAGCATTCACTAGAGGTTTGATGATCAAACTGAAATCACAATGGATAAAACAAAGAGGCACACCACTAAAAAAATTATATATAGAATTGAATAAATTGGAATCTAAATTTTTGTTGGATGCACAACCACAGGTGGAAATAGAGATCAAATTAATTAAAAACAAAATTAACAAAATCAATCAGCAAATATCAGATAGAGCACTGTGGCGCTTTCAACAGACATACTATCACCAAAACAATAAAAACAGTAAATTACTTGCTACTCAAGTTAAAAAAAGAAGGGAAATAAAAAGAATAGCAACGCTGAAAGAGAAAGGTGAGGATATCTCCTCCCCTAAAAAAATCAGTCAGGCCTTTTTTAAATATTATCAGGACCTGTATAACCTAGAAAAAGATACTAACCTATGCAAACCAATAACAGAAGATATTCAAAAATTTTTAGATGGTATTCAATTACCAAAATTAACAGAAGTGGAGCGATTAAAACTAAATGACCCAATTAATACCCAGGAAGTTCTTCAAGTAATAAAACTTCTTAAACCTTATACTACCCCAGGACCAGACGGATACACTAATTGTTTTTATAAAACTTTTGGTCAACTATTGAGCCCTCATTTGACAAACTCCTTTAACGAAATTAAAAATACAGGATGTATTCCAAAAGAAATGTTAAAAGTGACACTGATTATGATTCCTAAACCTAATTTGGACCCACAATATTGTTCCAACTATAGGCCCATTTCGCTATTAAATGCAGATATTAAAATATACGCAAAAATATTGGCCCTTAGAATTCAACAGGTGATAGGAAAACTAATAACAACAGATCAAATGGGATTTATAGCAGGAAGACAAGGCTCGGACAATATTAGAAAAATCATGAACTTAGGGGAAATAACGAGCTCCCGAGGTACTCCCACCCTATTCTTGTCATTAGATGCAGAGAAAGCATTTGACAGAGTAGGGTGGGAGTATATGCGAATAACGCTAGCTAAATTCGGGTTCGGAGAATTTGGGTCTAAAGCAATTGGGGCCCTATATAGTTCCCCATCGGCACAAATAGCAGGGTTGGGAAGTAGCACAGACTCAATTGTAATATCAAACGGTACTAGACAGGGTTGCCCTCTCTCTCCCTCCCTATTTGCATTAATGATAGAACCCCTAGCGGAAGCTATTAGAGCATGCCCCAGGATTTATGGGATTAGGGTGGAGGAGAGGGAGTACAAAACTAGCCTTTATGCAGATGACGTTATTTTATCACTTACTTACCCAGAAACATCTCTTTATCACTTATCAAAAATAATTCAAACATATAGCAAAATTTCGTATTATAAAATGAATTACAAAAAATCAGAAACTTTATATTTCAATTTTTCAAAAAAGCTGCTATCCAATTTGAAGGCTTTATACCCATATAATTGGAATTCTAAATCTTTCAAACATCTTGGAATAGTGTTTATGAGGAAAACTCAAAAAATGGTGGATAAGAATTATAGAGACTTATATGCGAAATGTCAAAAGATTATGGAAAAATGGAGAAATAACAGATTTTCATTCTCAGGTAGAATTGCAGTCGTAAAAATGATGATTCTTCCAAGAGTTAACTACCTTTTGAGATGTATTCCTTTTAAAATCCCTAAAATATGGTTAAAGAAACTCCAAGGAATGATTGATTTTTATATACATCAATCCAAACATAGAAGAATAAAAAAAATAACCATGGGAAGAACTTTTGTAAAAGGAGGAATTTCTTACCCGTTATTATTGCCTTACCAAGAAGCCAATAGTATAGTTCACGCGTTAAAATGGCTGGAAACAGCTGCTTATCTCCCATGGTGGCATATGGAACAAGCATTAATTCCAGAATGGCACTTATCAGCCTTATTTTATAAAGGAAAATTCCCCCCCAAGGATATTATGACTGGATCAGGGGTGGTAAAAGAAATTTTAAATAACTGGAAACAAATTAACAAGAAAAACGTTTTAATACCAGAGGGCAGTTTAATGACCCCACTAAAAGCATTGTTACACAGAAATATGGAAGGCACTTTAAACGAGTGGAAAAAAAAGGGCCTGATACGAGTTAGAGATACTTTAATCCAAGGATCTATGGCATCTTTTGACCAGATTAGGAAAAAATTTAAGATTGCATCAGAAGGATGGCTAATCTATGAAGCATATAGATCCAGTTGTAGTCAATTTAACATTACCCCACAAAATAGTAAAGAGTCAAAAGAAGTAGAAAAAATTCTACTGAGATCAGGAAACAAACATTTAATAAGTAAATGCTTTAACATAACAAGATCGTGTGGAGGAAAATCCAAAACAAAAGGTATGGAGCAATGGGAGCAGAACCTGAAAATAGTTTTAGAGGTTAAAGACTGGGATGCATCTTTAAAACTAACAAACAGATTTATCAAGCAATCAACATATAGAGAAACATTTTTTAAAATAATTAACCACTGGTATTTTACTCCAGTTAAAATCGCTCAAATCTCCCATAATCCCACGGAAAAAATGTGCTGGAGGGACTGCGGCAATATCGCCCACTTGCTGCATATTCTGTGGGAATGCCCGAGATTAGAGCCATTTTGGAAAAGTTGCTATACATTTTTGTTTAATATTGTGGGAAAGCAATTCCTGTTTAAGGGAGAATGCAGCTTGTTACATAATTTTCCGAACGATTTCACTTTAGAGGAAAAAGCCTTTGCAATTTTGACTTTCTCAGTAGCAAAAAATATCTTAATTTCTAACTGGAAAGCCAAAACTGCTCCAAACTTTTTCGATATCGTTTGGAAAATAAAATATATACGAGAACTAGAGAAACATTATGAACAAAAGGGTTTTATTAATGGTGATATACTAAAATGGAAAATTTGGGACCAAAAACAAGACACTAATATCAACATTTAAATGTCAGTAGGGTTGAATGGTGAATGAAAGAGTACGAATGGCAGAGAGGATAATTTATAAATTGTTGTTGTAAAATTATTTGACTATGTTATTGTAATATGTTTAAATCTGTTTTTGCAATAATGAAAAATAAATATAAAAAAAAAAAAAAAAAAAAAAATATGTTACCACAGTGTAGTTAATCAAATAACACTATATCTAATAGAAATAATATCTCAATAATAAGAAGTAGTGTACTGTACTAATATTACTGTAGAGTGACTTCTCTTTCTTCAGTGTCCATTGCTCTAATCATACTGTAAATCTCAGACCAACCGTTACGCAGGCAATCTAGTTTTTAGTGGTCAATGGAAATCATTTATGAATCTTTTTCAGATATGTTAAGATATGTTACTATATTAAATAATTATAAAAAAAAATAAAAAATAATAAAAAAACAAACAACTATACCTGTTCATGCTAAACAGAATTTATGTTTAAAGGTAACTGTCTATTGTCTTTTAGAGGAGACATCCAGCACATTATTAGTCTGACAAGGACAAACACGTTTTTAGGGCAGTCGTCAACAAAATGCTACTTAAAATAGCTAGAAAATGCATGTATAAACTTGCCTGGCTGTGGGACATTTGCCAAGTGTTTAACAAAATTAGAACTAAGAGTTTCTCATTATATTTTAAACCAGGATTTTATTTCCAGTTGTGAAATACACAATATGTTGCCTAGCAATCAAAAAACGTTAGTGGGAGATTATTATTTATTGTGACTGCAAGATGTAATTATACTCACTCTAACTATATTGTTGACTTCAGGGAGGTGAAATATTTTTTCATGTTTAGTCTGTCTACCAAGACAATGACGCACTATTGATTGTTTGCATAAGTAGAAGCGGTGCATAGAACACTACTTTCCAACAGTACTTAGAAAATATGGGAATGGCTGCAATTCACAGCATTCAGCAAACCTTATCACAGTTTCCATTATATTTAGGGAAGCTGGGGAAAACTCTTTATATGTCAAATTTATAGTACGATCTTATATAGATGACGTTATTGTCAAACCTACCCAGCAGATACACCGGGTTCTTTTGATCCCTTCACCAAGACAGACGATGTCTCTAAAATGCCCTTACTCTTTATGCAGCATTTAAAAATATGAACGCAGGCTCAGCATTATAAATATCAGGAAGGCTTTTATTGCTGTGGAAACCTCATAACAGGTCTAATAGATGTATAGTTAAACTTGAACTGATAACATTCTGCTATAGTCTTCTTGGTTTCTATTAATTGCTTATTCAGTCTTTGACTATGTTTCATGTGCAAGGCATCATAACATCTTTACATCCTTTTAAGTAGTTGTACAGGACCAGGACTGCTATACTCTCTGGCACTCTGATATATGTATATATATATATATATATATATATATATATATCTTTCAGATATCTTATTCCATATATGCTAATCCAGTCAGACAGTGATAACTCTTATCATCTTCTATAGGGATTCTCATGCATATATATATATATCTTCCAGATATCCTTTTCCTTATATATATTAATCTTCTCGGAGTTACTGAAAGCTGTTACCTTCCTTTCCTCCTGTCAGAGACATCACAGACTCCATTCAGCACAGACTTTTCCTCAGAGATACATTACATAACTGACAGATTATATAACTCTATCAACTGTCAGTTACTGGCTACCTCATAACATTCAAACTGCCAGTTAACTCATCTCCTGGACACAATTAAACATACAGTAATCAACATAACATGACATAGCATAGCATACAGTAATTAGCATACATATGATAATCAACTTAATACAACAATAAATAACTATAAAGCATACTGAGCCCAGTCCCACAACCACATATTCCCAGGAGGCAGTCCTGACTGGAGTCTTTAAGCAGCCAGGGTAATGGCCATCCTCAAAATCCTAATCATCCTGGGCAGATCACATTAGTCCCAGGGACTGGTGCTCGTGGGGATCATGACACTGTTGTATTCAGTTTTGCTTTAAAGAGACATGGAAGGTTTCTGCATTTTACTATTCCTCTGTAACAATTTACTTTTATGTACTTTGTCCTTTTAAGAAGTGCTTTTATTCTCTTTTTTACTACCCAAAATCATACAAATAGTATCTGTTTGAGTCTGTCCTCTGCAGTTCATGAAGACACGGACTCCATCGTACTGGCTATGCATTGTCTCATACTAGCCAATCATTGACCATGTCTCAGTAGCATGTTGCAGCCGATTGCTGAATATTTGCCTGTGATTGGATAGTATGAACAGTAAGTACGATGGAGATCGTGTCTTCATGAACTGCAGAGGACAGACTCAAACAGGTACTTTTTGTATGACTTTGGGTAGTAATAACAGAGATTACAATCATTTCTTAATCAAATAAACTACATACAATCAACCCTTGACATTCTCTGGTCTGACCTTCGAGTTTTTCACATTCATGTTTTTTCCCCTCTCATTTTCACACAAGATTGGCATGAGGGAGTCCTTCGCCGAAGGGTGAAGGGATGCTGAGCCACCCCCCACCCCCCAAAAAAAGGACGCTTGAGCCCTTAAGGAGGGCCCGAAAGCAGCCTTTCCCCAGGGGTGAGTTTCACCTGATCCATCACTCTGAGAGCTTAAGCCCTCCAGACAGGTAAACTTATATTTAACAATGCATTTTTCCGCATTTATGGGGACCCTGGGAACGAAGATAAACTGTAAAAGTAAACTGATACATAAATATATTAAATACCTAACAAAAATCCAGAAATCTTCCATGTCCCTTTAATGGGGCAGACATGTTGTCTTTGTTCCAAGCAAGATAAGATACCTGGAAAGAATTGGAGGAGCCATGTGCTGAGATAAGATCTGCTCATTTTTGTTGAAAGCTGCCACTCTAACTAGGCACTTGCCAGTAGAAGTAAATAGAAGTGAAATCCCCAGTAGGATGACCTTCTACCTCAGACTACAGAAAGACTTGCAGTCCAAGATTGAATCGCCTATGATACAAGTCACTTAAATATAGGATTCCCTAAAATGCATTTATGATCATGGCTTAAATAGCTGCTAAGTTTTGTTTTATAAGCTTTGTTCTTATTCCACAAACCCATATGCTGGTAAAGCTATTTAGTTTATGAATAAAATATTAAATATTGATATATGCGTTTAGAAATAATTAAGGTGCATGTTTAAAGTAAATAAGAAAAAGTGCATTAGACACTTGTCTATAAATCTGATCTACATTTATAAAATAAAATGCTAACATAGCTGAGTTTAGCACTGAATTTGTTCCAAGTCATAAATAGAATTCCTGCCTCTACTCAATTGTTATTTACTTTTAAAAAAAACATGCAAGGGTTAAGTGTTTTATAATATTGTGTGTGCAGTCTGCTTAAAGGTAACAAAAGTAAAGTAGTATACTATTAAAATTTGCCGATTTTAAACATTAGTTAATTTAGGAAAATGAGTGCTGCCAAAGTTAAACAATATTATTTTAATACCTGTATAAACTAATTTTCCTTGTAACAGGTACATCCACTTCATGTGCATGGATACTGCTGCCTCACTGGACAACATACAAGCTTTTGCGTCTAATACCCTTAAACCATTGTAAGCTCTTATGAGAGCAGAGTCCTCTACACCTTCTGTACCAGTATGTAACTTTCCATACTTGTCTTATGTACTCACTGTATAATAATCCAGAAGAATGAGTAACTGATTTTTCCATAGATCTCCAGAACTCAAATAGTGCAGTCAGACTCAAAGTGTTCAAACACACACATAACCCCCCCACCACACACACCCACACACACACACACACACACACACACACATAAACACCCTTACACCCCGCCCCAACCCCAAACACACTGTCAGACCTTTTTCAAAGAAAAAATCCAATCTTATATGGTTATTATAATCTAATATTATGTTCCTATTATATTCTTTCTTTTATATCCAATGTATTCATATTTTATATGCTCTATATATTTATATATATATGTATGCATTTATATTTGGAAAATTTCTATGTAAAGGTTTTCCAGTTTCTCACTGAATTAGGATTCTAAATGTTTTAATGATCTGTAACACACATTATCTAAGCACACTCCTCAGTTAATTGGAGAGGTTAAACAAAGAACTTCATTATTAATGTGCAGGATACTCCTTCAAAATTCTCATACATATATAGAGATAAGTGTCTGAAATCATATTCAGTAAATGTATCTATGGGGCCTCATTCAATTGCGATTTTGCCAATTGAATAGGGCCCTAAATAAGCACATAGCATATATTTTTTAAAGAAGTTTTTAGTTAGTGAAAATCTTGCTTTTGGATAGATTCTTACTAACTAAAAACTCCTTTAAAAAATATATGTTATGTGCTTATTTAGAGGCCTATTCAATTGGCCAAATTGCAATTGAATGAGGGCCATGGTATGCAACATGTGACAGTTTTACACTGAAATGTCAAAATCTAAGAGAGATATCAGTTTTAATTATTAGGGGAAGGTTAAAGGTTAATATCTCATTTAATTCTATTTTATTTTTGGAATTTGATGTACGAGGGCGTTATCTAATGTTAAGATATTAATTGATATAAGTCTCTAGGACATTGTCTTATGTGTTAAATATTTCTGACATCATCATGGTTTCTGATTGGTTGCCAAATACGTAGTCTGATTTAAATTTCTGATAAACAAATTAAGTTTTGGGTATAATTAGGAGAGAGACAAAGGAATTGGTTCTCTGATCTAACATCTATGATCTAACAGCTCTCATCTAAAATCTTAGGAGCTATGAGCTATGATCCAACATCTAACATATAACATTAGAGAGACACAGACACACCCCAGGGAGTAACCTTAGTAAACTCCTAGGCCCTCATTCAATTGCAATTTGGCCAATTGAATAGGGGTCAAAATAAGCACATAACATAACTAAAAACTTATTTTAAAAAAATATGTTATGTGCTTATTTAGACCCCTATTCAATTGGCCAAATTGCAATTGAATGAGGGCCCTAGAAAGAACATACTAACATATACTATTGGGATTTTCCCAAAACACATAGTTAATTTAAAATGCATTCTCCAAGATCGACTATATGTATCTGAAAGGTTTAGGATAAGATTTAGGATTGCTAGGCTCTGAAGCATTTTTTTGGGCACCCTGACTTGAACGTGCCTGACAAGTGCATGCGTGCACATACGAAACCGTGCCCTAACATCTGCATGAGGGGAGAGACAGAAGAGGGAGGTGAGTCACAGGAGAAGGGTAGACAGGAGAGGAAGATGGGTAACAGAAGAAGGGGAGACAGGAGAGGGAGATGAGTGACAGGAGAGGGTGAGGAGTCACAGGAGAAGGGGAAACAGGAGAGGAAGATGAGTAGCAGAAGAAGGGGAGACAGGAGAGGGAGATGAGTGACAGGAGAGGGTGAGGAGTCACAGGAGAAGGGGAAACAGGAGAGGAAGATGAGTAGCAGAAGAAGGGGAGACAGGAGAGGGAGATGAGTGACAGGAGAAGGGGAGACAGGAGAGGAAGATGAGTGACAGGAGAGGGTGAGGAGTCACAGGAGAAGGGGAAACAGGAGAGGAAGATGAGTAGCAGAAGAAGGGGAGACAGGAGAGGGAGATGAGTGACAGGAGAGGGTGAGGAGTCACAGGAGAAGGGGAAACAGGAGAGGAAGATGAGTAGCAGAAGAAGGGGAGACAGGAGAGGGGGATGAGTGACAGGAGAAGGGGAGACAGGAGAGGAAGATGAGTGACAGGAGAGGGTGAGGAGTCACAGGAGAAGGGGAAACAGGAGAGGAAGATGAGTAGCAGAAGAAGGGGAGACAGGAGAGGGAGATGAGTAACAGAAGAAGGGGAGACAGGAGAGGGAGATGAGTGACAGGAGAGGGTGAGGAGTCACAGGAGAAGGGGAAACAGGAGAGGAAGATGAGTAGCAGAAGAAGGGGAGACAGGAGAGGGAGATGAGTGACAGGAGAAGGGGAGACAGGAGAGGAAGATGAGTGACAGGAGAGGGTGAGGAGTCACAGGAGAAGGGGAAACAGGAGAGGAAGATGAGTAGCAGAAGAAGGGGAGACAGGAGAGGGAGATGAGTGACAGGAGAAGGGGAGACAGGAGAGGGAAATGAGTGACAGGAGAGGGTGATGAGTCACAGGAGAAGGGGAAACTGGAGAGGAAGAGAAAGGGAGACAGGAGGAAGGATTAGATATAATAGGAGAGGGAGAAAAGGAGATGAATGACAGGAGAAGGGGAGACAGGAGAGTGACAGGAGCAGGGTAAATGGGAGAGGAGAGACAGGAGAAGGAGAGTGGCAGAAGAAGGGGAGATGCGAGAGGAGTGACAGGAGAAAGAGAGCGACATAGGCAGGGGAGACAGGAGAAGGGATGATGGGAGAGGAGTGACAGGAGGAGAGTGACATGAGTAAGATGTCTTTTCTCTGGGGGTGTCCCTGGGGGTACAGAGGAGACCCGAGGGCACAGAGTATAGAGTGGGAGAGATGTGAGGGGACCTGCGCACAAATGTTGGGCTCGCTCATTACGCGCACACTTTTGTGTGTGCAAACATGCGTCGGCGTGCATTTGTCGGCGCACATTTGACAGGCGTGCTAAAGTCGCGCTACCATTGTTTTAAAATAAAGTGTTTGGTCATCTGAGTACGAAACAAAGTTTTGGGCCATTCTGACAAATAAGTATAATTGAATTTTTGTATGTAGAAATGTTACAAATGTATCTAGAGACTCATTTTGAGGGTTGGCTATGCTGCCAGGGTATACAGTAGGCAGAAGTGAAAAGGTAAGTTATGGCTATGGTACATATAAAGATTTTCTACCATCTCTGTCCTCACCTCTATTACTATCTCTTCTCTCCTCATCTCCATTATTATTTCCCTCCTCCTCATCCTCCTCAATATATCCCTCACTATGGCCCTCATTCAATTGCAATTTGGCCAATTGAATAGGGCTCTAAATAAGAACATAACATATTTTTTTAAAGACTTTTTAGTTTTTAGTTAGTAAACATCTATCCAAAAGCAAGGTTTTCACTGACTAATAACTTTTTTTTTTTTTAAAGATACTATGTGCTTATTTAGAGCCCTTTTTAATTAGCCAAATTACAATTAAATGAGGCCCTATATCTTTACCTCTCCAATTTAATTAACATCATTATTTCCTTATTATCTCTCTACTTATTCTCTCCATTTTCCCATTTTATAAGATTGCTAGGAAATGTACAGATGATTTACAGAAGCAGTGTGCACTGATCTTACTCTCATCTTCTTCACTTCCATTTTAGTTCTCCCCCAGCATTTTAACAGTCTCTCACTGTGTACTTTCACCAATCTGGCTAAAGTAATACTGAAAAGATAGCTGTGACGATGACAAATCTCCCTCCCAGCTTGTCCTACTCTTGCTTATGTTTAGTTTCGCCCATGCTTTCAGTTGCGTCATGACTAATAGCAGTGGCCAAACTACTTGAAGACCTGAAAAAGTGTGCGCTTTTCAACTTGCAAATGTAAAAACGTATTGGCTGCAATTAATAATTATTAAAAAACTTAGTAATAATAATAAATATTACCTAAATAGATTTATAATGCACTTTTGAAGTGGTTTCACATAACATACTGGCCACATACTGCTCAGATATTACGGTAAGTTGCATATGAACTTGAATGGAAAAATTATTGTAAATATAAGAATTGGTTATTGCAAAAAGCATCTTGCCCTAAGTTTCTATACTTACGCTAAATATTTCCTTTCATCTAATACTAGTTACCAATAAAGTCATATAGTAAATACAATTCTGAAAAAAAAAATACAGAATAAAAATTAAATATTTAATGCTAAAAATTGTTAACATTAAATATTTAGGATAGAGAGAATGCTGTTTCAACAATTTCAAAGCTCACAGGATGCAGTGAAGACCAGAATGTCTGCTCTAAAATCAATTGGATACAGAATGTAATGGCTGCCTAGCAGTCTTCATTCCAGTGAGTTTCAAACAAGCCTTGCATTTTTTAAAGGTGTTTTCTAATGTACTAGAAATACTGAATAGCAGCTGGATTTTTGAGGAGCCGGAATGCGTTCTATCACAAGCCTTATAAGAGATATTTGAGGCTAAGAAGGAATTTATTTTTCTTCATAAGAGATGATTAGAATTTTTTGGGGAGATTTTTTGTTTCTGTTCCACTATAATTATGAAGTGAATTGACATGTCATTTTCAACATCAACATTTATCTATAATTACTATATTGTTATATATGTCAATACCATGAAATTATGAACATTAAACAATGATCTAATGATAAAATATGTTTTAATATTTAACTATTTCATTTAGTTATTTTGTATTTATGAATCTGGAATGCTTGTATAAACATATTTATGTTGTCTAAGCTTTTCTTAGACTTTTCTGTAAAGTGTTTGGTTTATCTTAATAGAAAATGTATTAAGACTTGTGCTTGTGTTTTAAATGTACCTAGACTCTTTGGAGATGCTTGTTTTATAATTGATATATGTTATGAGAAATAACTAGTTTGACACCCAGGAGGGCCCACTGGACTGTTGTGGACTATGGGCTGTTGTGGACCAAGCACAAATGGTACAATTAAGTTAGTTAGCCTGTTAGGCTCAAGGACCACAGGTGGTGGGTAGTTTTATGGATAAATGTGCTGTGTGTTCATCAATTAAAGAGTTGTCAGTTTAAACATACATAAACAAGGTGTATGGTTTATTCTGAGGGAATATAATACATTTTAATCACTGAAATTATTACTACCGACTCAGCCTGAAATTCTGATCCTAACCTGTGGGGGTAGTATTGCTGAACATGCTTCCTGAGCTTCCAATGTTTTTGGCATCCTATGCATGTATCCTGATACCTGGAAAAGGCAGCTGGGCGCTGAGATCAATACAACCTTGACAATCTAGGGGTATTTATGTGGCTAAGAGCAGAAGAGTTTGGAGCACATGTATTCCCCTCGCCCCTGGGTCATCAGAACTAGGTATGAACTTTATTTACCTCAAGGGCTAGGAATAGATTCCAGGTGAAGAGTAGACAGTTAGTCATATTTAATATTAATTAGCTTAGAGTTCTGCAAGATTGTTGTTAATTAGATATTTCCCATTTATTTCACACGTTTTCACGCACACCAGTGTGTATTGTGTCCTATTATAATTTTTATTATTATTATTATTACTTTTATTTGTAATGTGCCAACATATTCCGTGGCGCTATACAGGGGAAAAGAACAAGGAAAAATATAATTTTAACAAACTGCAAAAAATGGAGGGCCCTGTTTTGAGCTTAGAATCTTTGTAGAAAGTGTTTTTTCCCAAGGCACTCTACAAGATTGAAAACTCTCTACTTACAATGTAAAGGGGATGGAAGAGGCAGATAAGAAATAGCAAGGTTAAGGAAGAAAGTGAAGTTTCATTAGGTTGGAGGGTATGCAAAGTTAGAATGTTTTTTTCACATAGAAGGAAAAGGAAAGCATCTGAGAAAGTAATTTGGTAAGTGATTCTAGTATGTAATATGTTATCTGCCCCTAGTGGTCAGATAGTATAATCTGCGATTGGGAGGTGAGGGGCCTGTGTTAGGAGGTATGTCCCAAGAAGCCAGCAGAAGAAAGAGAGAGGGAGAGGAGGTGGGAATTGGACTTGCAGAAGTGTTTCTGCTTATGAGCTTTAGCAGGGGGGAGGAGATAGTGAATGGAGGAATGAGAGTAGCTCATGGGAGCATAAAAGAGGAGAGGAGAGCATGGAAGGTGAGATGAACATGATGTGTAAAAGTTGATAAGAGGAGCTTGAGGAAAAGACAGGGTGTAATGAGGAAGGAACAGGCATGAGGAATAGATTAATTAGGTATAGTTAGAAGGTGTTGTTAATTGATCAGCTGTAGGAAATGTGAGTGACTTAATAAATCAAGAGAAACAAGGGACAGGGGGGTGGGAAGTGATTGTAGTTCCAGAGAGAGTGAGAGAGGAGAGACTGAGGCCTATAGGTAGTGGAGAGACTGCAACAGAATATGAGAAGGGTGGATAAATGTTATTTCACAGATAAGAAGCAATAAAACCAGGCTTTGGGGGTGGGGGAGCAGGCAAGGTAAGGGGGGTTTCAGACAAATGCAAAGGTATAGATTTGCTTAGTGAACGTTTCATCAGATATCACAGAAACATTCATACAAATATTGATAATATTACATATAGTACAAGTTGAAATGGCTCCACAGTGTCTTTAGATACCTTCAGCACAGCTTCAGACAGTGTATTTGATTGTAGGTCCAGAGAGAGTGAGAGAGGAGAGACTGCAGCCTACAGGTAGTGGAGAGACGTCAGCAAAGCTTCAGACAGTGTATTTGATTGTAGTTCCAGAGAGAGGTAGAGAGGAGAGACTGAGGCCTACAGGTAGTGGATAGACTTCAGCAAAGCTTCAGACAGTGTATTTGATTGTAGTTCCAGAGAGAGTGAGAGAGGAGAGACTGAGGCCTATAGGTAGTGGAGAGACTTCAGCAAAGCTTCAGGCAGTGTATTTTATTGTAGTTCCAGAGAGAGTGAGAGAGGAGAGACTGAGGCCTATATGTAGTGGAGAGATTTCAGCAAAGCTTCAGACAGTGTAATTGATTGTAGTTTTAGAGAGAGTGAGAGATGAGAGACTGAGGCCTATAGGTAGTGGAGAGACTTCAGCAAAGCTTCAGACAGTTTATTTGATTGTAGTTCCAGAGAGAGTGAGAGAGGAGAGACTGAGGCCTATAGGTAGTGGAGAGACTTCAGTAAAACTTCAGACAGTGTATTTGATTGTAGTTCCAGAGAGAGTGGGAGAGGAGATGTGTGATACTCAACCTATCTATACTGTCCTCTGCACTGTGAAAAGTAATGATATGCCTGATTCATCTGATCTATATGTTTAGACCCAATTCTCTTCAGTGAAGTGAAATGAGGACCATGCCTACAGCAGGCATTGTGATAGAAATGTAAGACACTTAAAGCCTCATTCAATTAGCAGCCCGCATCTCGCGGTATACAGGCTGTATGTCTGAGGGTTTGCTGCGGGCTTGAATTCTGCTACAATTACAGTGCTATTCAATTAAACAAGCCCACAAGTTAGAGGGCGAAAGCCGAAACCGTAAACCATGCAACCATAAGTAGCAGTTCAGGATGGTAACATGATAAATTAAGCAAGGCCTTAACTACCCATTTAGAGACAGCCAATATAAAATGAGACCGCCAATATTACAGCAGTATAAGATGGAGGTTACATGTCAGTCAATTAGCGTTTAGAGGTCCGATATGTGATTGGAATCACAAAACAGCAAAATACAAAAAATACTAAATAATAAAAATTAATGCTGATACTGTTCTAGTCCATGTGGGTGGTCGATATGCATTAATTAATTGATTCCTGAGATCAATATAACCCTGAATTGAAATATAAAAAAAATGATTTTTGATTGACGAATTGCGAGCATTAGACTGTTGTGTCATTGATTCTATTGTCTTACATCGCTTTCCCCATCATTTACAGTGCATTATTGATTTTTTTATTTGCATTTACAGTGCTACGGACATGTCTTTAACCCCTTAGTGAGTCTTCTCTAGTACTCTTTATGGATGGGAAAACATTTACGGGCTTGGGGAATTGTAGCAATTTAATATCGATTCGCGATTTTAGCAATCGTAACTCTTGCGGACGGGAAAGATCAAAGGCTTAGATGGGGCTTAAGTTACGATAGTAACAACCACAAGGATTTCAAGCCCGTAACCCATAGACCGTTTTTGGCTTGCATAAAGATGTCAATTAAATAACACATTCGCTTACGGGCTCCATTATGGGCGCCCTTAATTTACAATTGCTCAATTGAGGCCCTTACTCTAATAAAAAAGATCACACTGCCTATTTCAGCTTCCACCATAACATATGAGGCCAAGAATGAAAATACATCTACAAACTGAACTTCTTTGGTGATTTTTTTTTTTAATTAAATGTCAAAAACAGTTATAAAAAAAGCCTTTTCTAAATGTAATCAATCTTTTATTTGACCACTGCAAACCTCCAAAAGAAAATTGTGATTTAAAAATTGGTTTAGTTCCACTATGTTGTCAACTTAGCTATTGCTGATACACCTTAACCATTGCTATCAGAAACATGAAAATCCATAGACAAAAAGAAGTACTGTAGAGAATAATAATATGGATGAGTCCGTAACTGCCAAAAGGGAAGGCCACAAGGAGCTAAAGTGAAGGTAACAGACATATTATATATCAGCCATGACTACATTGCAGAACAACTAAACTCACAACAAAGGTGAGTATTCATTGCCAGGCTTATATTTTATAATGCAGCATTAAATTAATTACTATGCCTCATCTTTCTTTTTGTTATTAAGCAGTCATTATTATAACAGTCTTGTTCCCAGAAGAATCATCTAAATTGTATGGGCATGTCAGTACAATAACCCGTGTAGGACGCAAGGTGTGATCCTTGCACAATACGCTTCCCACATAGGCTATTAGTATTAAAGCTGCTGTCAAACTGAAATAAAAGAACCAGCTTTTTGTTACAGTTAAATCTTATTTTAACTCTGTGAATTGTTTCACTTCTCATCTGGCAAGACAAAATACAAGAATATGTACTGAAAATTAGTGTATTTAACCCCTAATGTAACTCCAGATTTTTTTCTTTAATCTGAAAACAAATATTAATGTAGTTAAACATAAGGAAAAATAAAAATGGGTGCAAACATTGATCAATGATTTAATGCATAATTCATTAGATAATTATTACATTTTGCTGGCTATCACAGTTGAGGAAGGGCATAATTCTTCCTTATGGTAGGCATTAAAATAGTTAAAATAATAATACTTGAATAAATCTAGGGTAAAAAGCTTTTTTTGCAGCTAGGTATAATTCACTCTTGCCAAGCAGGTTGATGTCTGTGTGCCTTCCATGAATACAAGCCCTCATCCTAGATCTGCAGAGCAGTCATCCAGATCATGACCCTGTCACAACCTAGTCTTTAGAAAGGCTTGAATTGGCACAAGCTAACAGATCCTAACCCCAGGTATCTTCAGGTTCAGAGATCCCCCACTCGGGATAGGTTAACCAGGTGTAGGTTACAGTATATACACACACTCTCCTCGATAAAGACACACCATGTATATGTGTCCCAAAAAAGGCATAACTCGAATCTTCCTGGTGCACCTTATACCCCCTGTCATCTAAGAACCAATCAGCCTTGAGTATGGTAGGCCCTATTCTGACCGGCTGCTTCTGATGCATGTCCACGAATTAGGAGTTAGTGGGCGAGTGTCTGAATGGAGTGACTGCAAGTACGGGACTTGGTAAAGAAGCTACAGGGTTTTCCCCAGGGGTTGTTCGGCACCAAGAAATCTGGGCTAGAAAATAGGTGGCCTACGTGACCTCTTCACCAGCCAGACTAGCTGACTGCCAGGCTACGCAACATTCCTAGTAGGAGATCAAGTGTAAAGGGTGGATCTAGGCTGGGCAACACCTCAAGCCATCCTAGGATTATGCAATGGCTACTAGAAGTTGCTGGGGCCCAATCTTGTGGGTAATCGGACCGGAAATCGGACCTTTAAAAACATAGTAAGGGGATTGTGACAGATGTTCATTCAGTTATTCAGCTGCCTCAGCCCTTATCCAATATATATATATCCAATAACAATTTAATGTTCTCTGTATTAATCTCACTACGACTATCACTAGCACCACCCAATTATTTTTCATGGTACCACATAGCCATGCCATGGCCTGCCATCAATTCCTTCAATTATTTTACAGAATCATGTTTTAGCTGTTTCTGGCTAAACCACTGACAGTGTGTCTAGAGTAGTGGGTCTCAGCCTTTTTTAATCTGTGGACCGACAGAGAAGGATGCAGACATATGTAAACATTAAAAGTTGTATCTTTATTGAAATTAATTTAAAAGTATTTAACAACAGAATAAAACAAAAAAATGCATATATACAAGTGACTAAAAAGCTCAATTAGTTATATGAACTGGATTGCCCAGTGGTATTTTTAACTATAAGTAACCGCAGTCAGAGTTAAATGCAACTTATGTAGTGCCTCAGCAGCTTTTAAACTAACAGTGTTTAAGCAACCACCTTCATTGAAGCAGGGAAAGTATGGAATCAACAGGGGATTCAAATAGTTACCTCTGTGGCCCTGGTATACTTAATACAGTGGAGAGACAATAAGGGGACCCACTGCTTATTACTGCGTAATCTGCCTAGG
This sequence comes from Discoglossus pictus, assembly GCA_027410445.1. Taxonomy (NCBI): domain Eukaryota; kingdom Metazoa; phylum Chordata; class Amphibia; order Anura; family Alytidae; genus Discoglossus; species Discoglossus pictus. Next base: position 282,278,524 of record CM050167.1, on the reverse strand, counting down.
TATATCTGTGCTAAGCTCTCTGTCTTTGACTAGTCCCACCAAAGATCCACTTACCCCTGCTTCAAGGACCTGTGTGGTGGAGGAGATGAGAATGAATGAACTCTGAATGAAGCAGGGGTTCAGACAATCGGGTCTCAAACCGACACTCAGGTTTCACATTTGCTTCTCCAGGGATGATGTTGCTGGAGAGAACGTGCTAGCTATTTAACAAAGTAAGTGAGTAATTGTGCCAGGTGTTATCAATTAATTATGTCTTATTTCTTTTTGCTTGCAGAATCGTCAGAACAGCTTGGTGCCTGAGGACAATGAGCAACAGAGTTTAGTGCAATACCCAAGTGTTAAATAAATACATTCAGTAAAAGAACTCAAGATTATATCATATAAATGAAAGATGATGCCAGCAAGGTAAATACTGTATATACTCGAGTATAAGCCGAGTTTTTCAGCCCTTTTTAAGGCTAAAAAGGGCCACCTCAGCTTATACTCGAGTCACTCTCCCCCCCCCCCACCCGTGTCTCTCTAACCCCCCCGTGTTTCTCTAACCCCCCCGTGTCTCTCTACCCCCCGTGTCTCTCTACCCCCCTGTGTCTCTCTAACCCCCCGTGTCTCTTTCCCTTCCCCCTCCTCATCCTCAACCCCCCTTCCTCATTAGGGAGGTTGAAGAGGGAGGTTGAAGATGGGGGTTGAGGACGGGGGTTGAGGAGGGAGGTTGAAGACTGGGGTTGAGGAGGGGGGTTGAGAAGGGGGTTGAGGATGGGGGGTTGAGGAGGGAAGATGAGGATGGGGGGTTGAGGAGGGAGGTTAAGGGGGGGTGAGGAGGGAGGTTGAGGGGGGGTTGAGGAGGGAGGTTGAGGAGGGGGGTTGAGGATGGGGGGTTGAGGAGGGGGTTGAGGATGGGGGGTTGAGGAGGGAGGATGAGGAGGGAGGTTGAGGATGAGGAGGGGGTTTGAGGTTGAGGAGGGTAGTTGAGGAGGGGGGGTTGAGGAGGGGGTTGAGGATGAGGGGGTTGAGGAGGGAGGTTGAGGATGAGGAGTGGGGTTAGGGAGGGAGGTTGAGAATGAGGAGGGGGGTTGAGGAGGGTGATAAGGGAGGGGGAAGAGACACAGGGAAGGGAGAGGGGAGAAGAGACACGGGAGAGAGAGGGGGGACACAGAGGGCACAAGAGGGACACAGGGGGCAGCACATTTCCCACCCTCTGCTTATACTCGAGTCACTCATTTTACCCAGTATTTTGTGGTAAAATAGGTGCCTCGGCTTATACTCGGGTCGGCTTATACTCGAGTAAATACGGTAATTGCATGGCAAGAATGATATTAAGACCCACTCTGTCATTATCTACACAAATGCCTTGCATAAGTATTTACCCCCCTTGACTTTTTGCCTATTTTGTTACATTACAGCCTTAAGTTCAATGTTTTGTTAATCTGAATTTTATGTGATGGATCAGAACACAATAGTCTAAGTTGGTGAAGTGAGTATATACATAAAACTATTGGCATGTGCGTATGTATTCACCCACTTTGTTATGAAGCCCATAAAAAGCTCTGGTGCAACCAATTACCTTCAGAAGTCACATAATTAGTGAAATGATGTCCACCTTTGTGCAATCTAAGTGTCACATGATCTGTCATTAAATATACACACCTTGTTTCAAAGGCGCCAGAGGTTGCAACACCTAAGCAAGAGGCACCACTAACCAAACACTGCCATGAAGACCAAGGAGGTCTCCAAACAAGTAAGGGACAATGTTGTTGACAAGTACAAGTCAAGGTTAGGATGTTTTTAAGTAGCCAGGGCTAGGAAACTGGTCAGAGTTGAGGGAAAGATGGATGGTGCTAAATACAGGGATATTCTTGAGCAAAACCTGTACCACTCTGTGCATGATTTGAGGCTAGGATGGAGGTTCACCTTCCAGCAGGACAATGACTCTAAACACAATGCTAAAGCAAAACTTGAATGGTTTAGGGAAAACATGTACATTTATTGAAATGGCCTATTCAAAGCCAGACCTCAATCAAATAGAAAATCTGTGGTCACACTTAAAGATTGCTGTTCACAAGCGCAAACCATTCAACTTGAAGGAGCTGGAGCAGTTTTACAAGGAGGAATGGGCAAAAGTCCCAGTGGTAAGATGTGGCAAGCTCATAGAGACTTATCCAAAGCGACTTGGAGCTGTGATTGCGGGAAAAGGTGGCTCTACAAAGTATTGACTTTAGGGGGGTGAATAGTTATGCACATTGACTTTTTCTGTTATTTTCTCTCCTTTTTGTTGTTTGCTTCACAATAAAAATAAAAAAAAACATCTTCAAAGTTGTGGGCATGTTCTGTAAATTAAATGATGCAAATCCTCAAACAATCCATGTTAATTCCAGGTAGTGAGGCAACAAAACACGAAAAATGCCAAAAGGGGGTGAATATTTTCAAAAGGCACTGTACCTAGGGTTCAGACACCACTAGATTTAAAGGTGTACTTTTCCTTTCCTCTCCTTTCTGCAGATTATTATTACACTGTTAGAGGTGTCCATTTAGTTTGCCCCTTGACTTTAAACTACTAAATGTTGATCTAATATAACAGTGATTACACTTTATTGGGCTACAATCCATGTGGTAAATCTCACTGAAATCCCCATTATCTTCTGTTCTAAGTATATGGCTACTTAGTAGCTTTCCCAGTGTTTTTTTCCATATTAAGGTATTTACGTCTGGCATGGCTGAGATTGAGTTAGACTGGGACTATAAAATAAGGACTAACAAACGATTGTAAGGTGTCAATTGTGCCTTTGAACAGTGTTCAATTGACAACATCAATGGTTACTGGCAGATGGGCTTACAAAATTTAGAGACATTATTGAGGAAACAACCAAATTCCTTTTGGAATAAGGTGAGTCACGAAAAATATCTAGCTAAACACTAAAGAATTCCAAGAGGTTTAAGAATTAAGGTCTTCCCTTCCTTCTTCTTTCACTTAGACTCTTACAAAGATAAGCGGGAACAAGCACTTATTAACTGCTTAGAGACTATATTAGTGATTTTATCAGATTATGAGCAAGAGATTCAGGTAGAGTTAGAAAATAAATCAACTCTCTGAACAAAACATTAAAACAGTTTGAATCCGTAGACAATTTAAAAAAAAAAACATACCGAAGAATCCAAGCAGATCTGGACAAAAAAGAAAATGGAATTGTGCGACTGAAAAAAAAAAAAATCAACAGGGACCTACACGATTTTGAAACAGGCAACATCTTTGAATGGACTCACAAAACCAACAATAGAAGAAAACTTAGACTACGAGTAGACTCATACAGATGATACCAGATCTCAGAATCAGAATTGGATACATCCATTACTGACGAAGAAGATACCAGATGGGATACTGCTGGACATAAAAAGAGGACACCTGATTTTTTTAGATCAGTGCCAGATCCAGCGAGCAGAGAGAACCCTTCCTGTATATCAGGAAGAGGGCTTGGACCCGCCGAGGAGCCTAAGGGGATCGCAGGCAATGGGGGTACAAGAAAAGTGGGAACTTCCCAACCAGAAGAAATTGGGGCAAGGGAACGAGATGGTGAAAAATTATATGATGCATATCATCAATCTGTCAACAAGAACTTTGACAGCATCACAAATACAATTACTGAAAAAAGGCTTCACCTTTTTTTGATTTGTTTCGAGGTATATAAAGATCTGCATCTCTTTGCCGAAAAATATTAATCAAGAAATTCTTTATATACCAGGATCTAATGACACTATTAAGTGTACCAACAGAAATGTCAAACACTTGTATAACCAACTTCAACTAAAACCCCAGACAAGTTGAAAGTGAGATCTTAATTCAATCCACCACTATCAACATGTCCTGCAGTAGATGTCTACGTAAAAGCAGTTACATTGGAACTGGAAACAAATAATTCTGTCAAGTCCATCAACCTAAGCACAGCTGAGGAAAAGGCATTGAAAGAGATTCATGGATGGAATGACATTGTGATTAAGCCCTCAGACAAGGGGGGCATCATTGCCCTTTGGCCAGTTGAAATGTATATTACTGAAGCATTGAAGCAATTGAACAATACAGACTGCTATAAACATCTCCTGGGTGACCCCACTGATGGCTATGCTGAAATATATGATAAAATGATCAATAAGGCTAAAGCCTTTCTCATCTCAAACAAACCCAGGACAGCAAATCTCTACATGCTGCCCAAAATGCATAAAAATGCCCAAATACCTCCAGGCAGACCGATTATGGGAATGATCAAGCAGAATTCTTGACAAGAAACTTTGACCATGTGTGACAATCCTTCCCTCCTATGTAAGGGACACAATGGACGTTCTGAAGCATCTAGAGGACATCACCTTGAAAAGAGACACCATACTGATGACATGCCACATTGAGAGTCTCTACACCTCCACACTGCTGCATGTAAAGTGGTTTGATACTTTCTGACAATGGAGTCATTAGAAAAATACTTAAGTTCATCCTCACCCACAATTAGTTTGTGTTTAACGATCATTTCTATCTACAAACACGTGGCACTGCCATGGGCTCTGCCTGTGCTCCTACTTACGCCAGCATATATCTAGGCTGGTGGGAAAGGGAACTAGTATTTTCAGACAAGAATGCAGCTTTTACAGAACACGTTACTACGTGGCTAAGATATATTGACGACACCCTGATCATATGGGAAAGAACAAGTGAGTCTAAAATAATTTATATGCAAACTAAACAACAATGATCTTGATCTCAGACTGACATATACGCAAGATATGTACAAAGTGGATTTCTTGGACATCTCCATAATCAAAGATAAATTAGGAAAAATTATGACTGACCTATATCGTAAACCAACTGCCACAAACAGCACCCTACACCATTCCAGCTCACACTTCCCACCAACACTAAAGACCATACCCACAGGAGAATTCCTGCAGATAAGAAGGAACTACTCCAGTATCGACACATTTAAGAGCAGATCTGATGACCTGCAAGATAGGCTGAAAGCAAGAGGGTACAGTAACACCTGCATAAAGAAGGCTTATCAACGAGCCCTACACACTCCTAGGGATCAGCTGCTGTCCACGAAACTTAGAACAGACACTAATGAAAAAGTGAGATTCATCTCTACTTTTAGTGAAGACTGGCAAAGAGTTGATACAATTCTGAATAAACACATAAATAAACATTTTAAAGACTGACAGCCAAGTAAAGACTGTTGTAGGTAACAAGATTCTCAGTAGATGGAGAAGATTCAGAAATATGAGAGTTCATTTGACACTGAGTAATTTCTGTAGAAAGAAAGAGCCAAGTAAAACTCTGCTAGATGGAACTATGAAGTGTGGCCACTGCAAGTTTTGCCTCTTTATGTCCAAAAGGGCATCTGTGGTAGATAGAACTGGAAAGGCGATACATCTGAAAGGCCTATACAATTGTGGCACAAAGGGGGTGGTGTACTGCCTTGAATGCACATACCTACTCAGATATGTCTTAATAACTATTAGAGAGCTTCGGAAGAGACTTGGCAAATATCTCGGCAACATACGCAATAGTGAAACATAACGTCAAGGGCAAACCCCTCACGTTAGTTGCAAGACATTTTTGGGAAGTACATAACTCTAAACCCACTCTCACATGTTGGGTTTTACAAAAAATTAGCCTTTGGATCAGAAAAGGCAATTTGGAACTTGAACTACTAAAGGCCGAGAGCAAGTGGATATCATTATTGGACACAGTCACACCAGGCGGCCTTAAAGAGAATAATAATTTCCGTGTCTTCCTCTAAACTGCATATAAGAATAACTTACCTTTTTGTTCTATCTATAATATTGATTAGTCTTATCACTAGATGCTCCTTTCCTGTCACCATATGTTGTTATATTTCCCTTTTCTGGCATTTTGTAGAGTAAGATACCAGGAGTTAATCTAACACACCGGGTCTTTAATTTTGTATTTTAACAAAACACCTATGTGCTTTTCTTTTATCTACTAAAATCTTTTGCTTGCTCCACTGTCATCTCTATGATTTGTATACATTCTGTGCTGATATTCTCCAAAAACTAAGAGTTGTAAATATCTCCCTTGCCTCTAATCAAGTATTTACTTATATATCATTCCCAGGGTTAATAAACACTAAACACATGTTAAGACATGGAGTGCACAGGACACGACAAGTGTTAATATTATTTCTACCTATGTAAGAGCCCAAATATCTGTTTGGGCTAATTAACTGCTGCAAATAATTACCTATATGCATTTATACTGCAAACAAGCTACTGTGTAACATCATATCTTCTTTCTTACCACAGCCAAGGCATGTCTTACTATAGCCCCTAGTGGTCACTTACCATTGATATTAACTAATGGGTTTAAAATAATATTTCTTCTGCCCTCACAGGGCTGTGTCTCTTAGGATTTTTGATCCAGATATATACGCTTAGATTAGGACATATTGGGTCGTGACATCATCTTCCCATGATGATGTCATTTACTGAGCTAAAAAAGTTTTTGAATGTAGGATGCAAAAATGCATATACAGTACCAATATATAAGATAAATTGCAGATCATTTGTCATACTAAATTCTACCCAATTGTGTATTATGGATCCATAAGTATTTGTGTAGATAATGACAGAGTGGATCTTAATATCATTCTTGCCATGCAATTATTTACTTTGCTGACAACATCTTTCATTTATATGATATAATCAGAATTAAGACTTTACAAAAGGATTTATTTTACTGAATGTATTTATTTAATACTTGGATATTGCACTAAACTCTGTTGCTCATTGTCCTCAGGCACCAAGTTGTTCTGACGAGTCTGCAAGTAAAAAGAAATAAGACATAATTGATTGATAACACCTGGCACAATTACTCACTTACCCTGCTAAATAGCCAGCACGTTCTCTCCAACAACATCATCCCTGGAGAAGCAAACGCGAAACCTGCGCGTCGGTTTGAGACTCTATTGTCTCCAGCTGATGACATCACAGGCTGCCATGCATCTGGGCAGCTAGAATGCCGTACTGAACTCGGTTTCATTCAGAGTGCATTCATTCTCATCTCCTCCACCACACAGGTCCTTGAAGCAGGGGTAAGTGGATCTTTGGTGGGAATAGTCAAAGACAGAGAGCTTAGCCCAGATATTCCTAAACAAATTACGCAGTAATAAGCAGTGGGTCCCCTTATTGTCTCTCCACTGCATTAAGTATACTAGGGCCACAGAGGTATCTATTTGAATCCCCTGTTGATTCCATACTTCCCCTGCTTCAATGAAGGTGGTTGCTAAACATTGTGGGCCTCATTCAATTGCGATTTGGCCAATTGAATAGGGCTCTATATAAGCACATAGCATATTTGTTTTACAGATGTTTTTAGTTAGTGCACATTTATCCAAAAGCAAGGTCTTCACTAAATAAAAACTTCTGTAAAAAAAATCTGCTATGTGCTTATATACAGCCCTATTCAATTGGCCAAATTGCAATTGAATGAGGCCCTTTTAGTTTAAAAGCTGCTGAGGCACTACATAAGTTGCATTTAACTCTGACTGTGGGTACTTATAGTTAAAAATACAACTGGAGAATACAGTTCATATAACTAATTGAGCTTTTTCGTCATCTAGGGCGGCACTTGTTGTATATATGCATTTTTTGTTTTATTCTCTTGTTAAATACTTTTAAATTGATATCAATAAAAATAAAACTTTAATTTTTTACATATGTCTGCATCCTTCCCTGTCTCCTGCCAGAAACTGTATACACTGCCTTACCTAGGGTTCAGAAACCACTAGATTTAAAGGTTTACTTTTCCTTTCCTCTCCTTTCTGCAGATTATTATTACACTGCTAGAGGTGTACATTTAGTTTGCCCCTTGACTTTAAACTACTAAATTTTGATTTAATTATACAGTGATTACACTTTATTGGGCAACAATCCCTGTGGAAAATCTCACTGAAAACTCTTTTATCTTCTGGTCTAGGATTATACTACATGTCATCTAATTTTGCACTGATCTGAAAAAGGGACAAATGCGGATATATTTATCAATTTTCTATCTGTATCAATGACTAATGATAGTGGTATGTTTAAAATGTCAGGCTATGCTCATACTTTCGGTGATAAAATATCATCTCTAGAAGTTCCAATTTCTCACAGAAACAAAAATAAAATGTCTTCTCATTTTTTTGAATCCTTTCATGATTGCTTTGTCCCCATGCAGAGATTATTTCATAATGACCTTTATTGGAGGCAAAAGTCTAAACTAAGTTATTCTGGCTACACAATGTAAGGAATCTGAATGTTGTGTCAGGTTGCACACAACAGGCTTAGCCAAGAATTAAAATTTATAGTAGTATTAGGTAAATCATGTAAGGCTCTTCAAGTAATAAATAATTAAGGGAAGCAATCAACAACATTACATCAATGACACCCTACATTCTCATATGTCATATTTCTCCTTTTGATACAAGAAAATATGATGTCAGATTCAATAATATTTAAATGAGCCTAATGTTACGACAAAACAGATACAAAATTAATAATATCTCTTGTGAATATGCAGTGGACAAACTGTACCCACATGCTGCACAACCTGTACCCACTGTTATGTAAGCATCCTAGGGGTGTGCAATTCCAGATAGCAGTAACCAGCATAAATATGTAAGCACAACTTTTCAATATAATACATCATTTTCTAGTAATCAGTGGCTGTTTTTAGGAAATATTTGAAACCCAGGAAACTTCTGTATACCTTTAATAACTTCAATGGTTTGTCCAATGAGCTGGACACAAACATCTTGGAGAGTGAAGTGAATTGGGCCAGAGGAAGCCAGGGTGCAAGTCGTGTTTTGTAGAGCAAAAGAGATCAAATTGACAATTTCCGCTGGAATATAAAGAAAGCTACAGAGTTCCAGAATAACATTCACCTTTGCTTTATAGACTATATCTTAGCCTTTGACTCTGTGGACCATAGCAAAATGTGGCAAGTTCTTAAAGAGAGGGGGGTACCAGACCATCTCATCCACCTCCTAATGAACCTGTATGTGGACCAAGAAGCCATGGTGAGAACCAAACATGGAACAGTTAAATGGTTCAAGATCTGCATAGGCATTCAAAAAGGTTGTATATTGTCACCCTATTTATTATTATTATTATTATTATTATCTTTATTTATAACGCACCAACATATTCCGTAGCGATATACAGGGGTTGAGTACATGGTCAAAACAAAATGAACACCTTATTTATTGAACTTATATGCAGGAGACAATGATGGAATTGATATTGCTGGGAGAGATATCAATAATCTCAGATACGTGGATCATTCTACTCTCATGGCTGAAAATGTAGAGGGCTTATTGATGAGCAGGAAAGGAGAGAGTGCAAAAGCTGGCCTACTGTTCAACTTTAAAAAGATGAAGATAATGGCAAACAGAATTCTCAGTTGCTAGCAAATGGGGAAGAAGTGAAAGCAGAGCTCTGTAGGTGGTGACTGCTGCCATGAAATGAAATTATGTTTACTTCTGGGAAGAAAGCTCTGGCATGATTGGACAAGCTATTTAAAAATAAAGATATACTATTAACAAAGATCTGCATAGTGAGACTATGGCATTCCCAGTAGTAAAATATGGACCATTAAGAAGGCTGAGCATGATAGAATGTGTGGCATTGCTAAGAATCCCTTGGACTGCAAACAGATCCAACTAAGCAATCAATACTACAGGAAATTAAGCCGAACTGTTTACTGGAAGGTTTGATCATGAGGCTAAAGCTCAACTATTTTGTCCAAATCATGAGAAGGATTCCCTAGAGAAGACTCTGGTGCTAGGAAAAATTGAAGACACACAAAGAATGGAACAGAAGAAATGTCAATGAATAGATGAGGTTATTCAAACAGATGTGCCTGGTATACTGTGTCTCTGTAGCGGTTAAAATAAAGACCACCGGTGTTATCTGGCAGCTATGTTATCCCTCCCCATCCTTTTAAAGTTCTTGAGTCACATACTAGCATACTAAGTCACACATCAGTATATGGGATCCGCATACCCAACTCTAAATATTTATTTTATGATTTATGGTAGAGAAAACTGCACCGTACGGTGTAGCTAGTTTTTAATACTTTTTAAAATGAAATCAACTTCCTTTTGGGTTGACAGTGTCCCTTTAACTCTCACAGTGGGGATGATAAGCATGAAGAGCATGTCCTGTTGGTATAAACATTAATAATGGCATGAGCTTTAACATTTATAAGCCCCTTCAAACAAAAGAAATCCAATAGGTCAATAGCTGGCTGTTAGAGACAAAATAAAAAAAAACATTATTTGTTAAAGAGGCAGGGAACACAATTTTCTCCATTTCTAAGAACATATTTTAATCTTTTCAGATGTTTTTTTCATGAAAACATGTTAAGTGAAAGCTGAATACACTCCATTGAAGCTATGCATGGAGCATACTATAGTATATAGGTCTCATTTGGCAGAGAATGCTAATATTTCTGCTCATTGTCTGACAGAGACAAGCCTCTCAGGTAAATGAATCATATGAAATCAGTTTGTTCTGCTCTTAGGCCTTCATTTGACTAAAGGAAACACACAAACACACTAACAAACACAATCTTTCAGATGTAACAAAGACATTCTGAATATATACTGAACCATGTTTAGTTCTAAAGCAGGGCTGTCCAGTTTGACCCCTCCACATCATTGCTTTTTTATGAGGCACCACAATCCCATAAACTGAATAATGTACTTTTTGTTTCTAGACCACAACCTAATTTTCACTTGTATAGAATAGACATGCTGCCCCACTCTCCTGTGTTCCTTCCTCACAGTTTCTACTGTTTCTCCTTTAATATATTCTTAGCCTCGACTATATTCATTCCTTCAAATTATTATGCAAAATGATGCGCTGCATATATAGCTTATACCAGTGCCCTGGTTACATTTCAAATCGATGATAGGTATGGTCTTTCATTGATTTTGCTTGCACAAGTGACATCTTACAAACCAGTGTTAAATATAGAAATGTATAAATAAAGTAATGTACTATTTTCTCACATGAAGTTTGTTTATATGTATTGCTTGATTAATGTGTGAAATGTACTTTCTGGATAGCCCTTAAATGAAAAGGTCTGACACCCCTGTTCTAGAGTCATAAGTTGCAGAACCCTTTGCTATATGGCAATCTGTCAACCATCAATAATATCGTTTTTGTAGTGTGAGTTTGTGTGTAACGCTCACAAAATTGTCAGTTGCACATGCGCGCTGCACATTGCGAGGCTCGCAATTTGCGGCGAAGAGGGAGAGCGAGAGAGAAGAGGGAGAGAGAAGGAGGGAAGAAGAGAAGGAGAGGGAGGGAGAGAGAAGGAAGGAGGGGGAGAGAGAGTAAGAAGTAGAGGGAGAGAGAGAGAGAGAGTGAGAAGGAGAGGGAGAAAGAGAAAAGGAGGGGAAGAGAGAAGGAGGGAGGGAGAGAGAGAATTGTGAATTGCTCATACGCACTTCTCATTGTGAGGCTCGCATTGCGCGGCGAAGGGAGAGTAAAGGCGAGGGAGTGAGAGAGAGAGGGAGAGAGAAGGAGGGAAGGAGAGAGAAGGAGAGAAGTAGAGAGAAGGAAGGAGGAGGATATAGAGTGAAGGAGAGGGAGAGAGAGAGAAGGAGAGAGAGGAAGAGAGAAGGAGGAGGGAAGTACTTTAATCCTAATTAGCACATCAAAACAGCTAATTACAATACTCAAACTTTTCATTTTCATATAAATGCAGCAACATCAACACAGAATCTCCCTTTAATAGGAATGGATAACACAAAGTATAGCCAGATTTTCATGCTCTATAACAATAACCTAAAAACAACTTAATCCCTAATGTTCAATTTAAAATATCTAGCAATTCTATTCCAAATTTGTAAGAAAAAACTATTGCAATTTTATTTATATATATGTTTACTTTTTATATGTACAATAAGGAATGGCAATGCTCCCTCTAACAGCCGGGAGAACAGTTCTACTGGAGGAGTGGGGGGGCAGAATAGGCAGAGCAGCAGATAGGTTTTGGTGGTAGGGGACTCTATTATTAGGAAGGTAGACAGGGTGATTTGTCACCCAGATCCCAGCAATCGAACAGTTTGCTGTCTCTCGGGTGCTCAGGTTTGTCATGTTGTGGATCGGGTAGACAAATTATTGGGAGTGGCTGGAAATGAACCGGTGGTCTTGGTACATATTGGTACCAATGACAAAGTTAGTGGACGGTGGAGTGTGCTAAAGAATGATTTTAGAGAAATAGGTAATAAGCTGAAGGCAAGGACCTCCAAGGTAGTATTTTCTGAGATACTACCAGTGCCAAGTGTTAGCCCAGGGAGGCAGAAGGAGCTTAGGGAGGTTAATGCTTGGCTAAAGATGTGGTGCACTAAGGAGGGGTTTGGGTTTTTAGCGCACTGGGCTGACTTTTCACTTCGGTGCAATCTCTACAGCAGGGATGGATTGCACCTTAATGATGAGGGTGCTTTTGTGCTACGGGAAAGGATGGTGGAAAGGCTGGATGAGTTTTTAAACTAGTAGGTGGGGGGAGGGACTAGATTTAAGTAATGGGGTAGAAAATGTAGAGGGTATAAGGGATGAATTAACAACTAACAGGGGAGGAGATGGGGGAGGGGTAGTATAGTCAATAGGGAGGTAGTACTAAGTAGTAGTACTAAGTAACTCAAGTAAAGTGGCAGGCACTTCAGAACTACAGACTCATAACATAAGGTGTATGCTTGCTAATGCCAGAAGCTTGCCAGGAAAATGGGAGAGTTAGAATTATTAGCAATAATGAATGAAAAATGGGATTTAATAGGCATTACCAAAACGTGGTGGGATGAATCTCTTGACTGGACTGTTAATCTGGATGGTTATAACCTATTTAGGAAAGATAGAGGCATAAAAGAGTATGTATGTTAAGCCTTAATTTAAGCCTATAGTCAGAGAAGATATTTACGGTGGACCTAGTGATAAAGTTGAATGTTTGTGGATAGAGTTAAAAAGCGGAACAGCAAATTTTAAAAGAATATTCGTAGGAGTATGCTATAAACACCCAAATATAGCTGAAAGTGAGGAAATACAATTATTGTTACAGATTGGAAATGCAGCTAAGCATGGGCAAGCTCTAATAATGGGAGATTTTAATTACCCTGAAATAAACTGGATAAATGAGACCAGCAGTTCAGCTAAGGGGAGCAGGTTCTTGAGTACACTCAGGAATCATTATCTGGCCCAGGTTATACAAGAGCCTACTAGAAATGAGGCTATCTTGGATTTAGTCATAACAAGTATTATTGATATAGTATCAAATGTTGGAACAGGGCAACCTTTGGGAAACAGTGATCACAACACAGTCTCATTTGAGATTGAATTAAAAAAACTAAATTTTAAGGGGCCAACAAAAACTCTTAATTTTAAAAAGGGCAGATTTTAACGTTCTAAGGGCAGCAATACAAAGTATAGATTGGGACAGAGAACTGATAGGTAAAAACACTGAACATAAATGGACAACATTTAAATCCTTACTAAATATACATACACATCGGCATATACCATGTGGGAATAAAAGTAAAAGGAGTAAATCCCATCCAATGTGGCTTAACAATGATTTAAAGATCAAGATATGGAGTAAAAAACAGGCATTTAAATTATACAAACAAGAGGGGGACAGAGACTGCTTTACAGGAGTACAAGAAAATCAACACAGCTTGCAAAAGCGCTATTAGACTGGCTAAAATAAAAAATGAAAAATTAATTGCAAAAGAGAGTAAGACTAATCCTAAAATATTTTTTATGTGAAGAAGGCGAGGAAGGAAGCTATAGGAACATTACAATGTGACACAGGCCATCTGAAAATTAGTGACCAGGAAAAGGCAGATGAGCTAAAAAGGTTCTTTTCTTCGGTATACACAAGGGAGGTACCAGTGGTTTGGACACTGCAACATAATGGGGCTACTACCTTCACCAAATAACTGGTTAACGCAGGAAGAAATCCAAAAAAGGTTGGAAAAAATAAATGTTAATAAAGCCCCGGGTACTGAGGGAACTGGATTCTGTAATAGCCAAATCATTATATTACATTTTTCAAGATTCACTCAACACAGGGTCTCTACCAGATGAGGAAGCCCAATACAGGGGCAAAATGGACCGTCAGGAGTGGGGGAAGGATGGTGCATCTAATCTAAGCATATGTATCAGCAGAGACTGTGTCAGCAGAGACTTCCTCTCTACACAAAACACAAGTACTCCGGCATATTGCATGCCAACAAGGGATATAAGTTATGCTCTGTGTCTGCTTTTCTGCACTTAAAATTGTAAAACCAAACATTGGGTTACGGTTTAATGATGCTAAAAGTGCCATACATGTATTTTTCAGAGACAAACATATATATAACATTTTTTCTCCCTTGTATACATTCTAGAACAGCGTATCTACATGCACCATTCCTTTCCCTTTTTTTGTCTCTTTATGTTTTTAACTATTTTTGTATTTAGTGCACTATTTTTATAATAAGTGTCTTATATCCCTATATATTATAATACAATTGATCTATTGCATACCTATGATTAGCAAATATTTTGCATATGAGGAATGCATTAAATGTATCAAAGATACTACTGATACCACTACCACATAAATAATAGGTTCTACCTTTTCAATTTATTATATTTATCCGTCAAGCCAAATTTGTCACTATTTAAATCCCAGAATATTGTGGGACAGTGACACTTTTTGACATTTATTGATAATTTCAGGAATGACACACTTTCTCTTTTTAATATATTCTCAGCGTTTTTTTTCCTGGATTTTACTTGATTTCCCTAATTTCCCTATTAATTACTTTACCCATTTACATTATTTAGTGTTAACCACTAAGAAATTATATAGGTCGTTACATTATACTATCTCTACCAGATGACTGGAGAAAAGCAGATGTGATACCTATATTTAAAAAGGGAGCAAGAGCAAATCCGGGGAATTATAGACCAGTGAGCCTCACTTCTGTATTGGTGAAGCTTTTAGAAGGGTTAATAAGGCATAATATACAGTAATATGTCTATTTGAACAGGATTATAAGTAGCAGTCAAGATGGATTTTTGAGGGATAGGTCATGTCAAACAAATCTAATTAGTTTCTCTGAGGAGGTTAGTAGGAACCTGGATCAAGGCAACTCAGTGGATGTAGTCTTTGTGGATTTTGCAAAGGCATTTGATACAGTGCCACATGGTAGACTATTGTGCAAACTAAGAGATACAGGAATTGCAGTAAATATCTGGCTAAAAGACAGGAAGCAAAGGGTTGTTGTAAATGGAACATACTCCGATTGGACTAATGCGGTAAGTGGGGTTCCTCAGGATTCAGTATTAGGTCCTCTCCTTTTTAACATATTTATTAATGACTTAGAGGTGGGATTGGAGTGTGGTGTCTCCATTTTCGCTGATGACATGAAGTTGTGCAAGGTAATTAAATCAGATAATGATGTGCTTTCCCTCCAAAGGGATTTACATAAAATTGAGGAATGGGCATCTAAATGGCAGATGAGATTTAATACGAATAAATGTAAAGTTAGGCTTCTGGGAAGGAAAAATAGCCATGCAATTTATAATATTAATGGAGCAAATCTAGGTGTATCAGATATTGAAAGTGATTTGGAAGTGCTTGTGGACAACCACCTAGGTAATAGTGCTCAAAGCCAAGCAGAAGCTGCAAAGCCAAATAAAATATTAGCATGTATTAAGAAGGGTATAGAAGCTAGGGAAGCAAATATAATTCTGCCACTATACATATCTCTAGTACGCCCTCATTTGGAATATGGAGTTCAATTTTGGGCACCACTTCATAAAAAGGACATTTTAGAGCTGGGAAAGGTACAGAGGAGGGCAACAAAACTAAAAAGGGAATGGAGGGGCTAAGTTATGAAGAAAGACTAACCAAATTAAACGTATTTTCGCTAGAAAAAAGGCGTCTAAGAGGAGATATGATTACCTTATATAAATACATCCAGGGTCAGTATAAAGATTTGTCAAGGGAGCTTTTTGTGCCAAGAGGTTTTTTAACTGACAAGAGGACATCCCTTGAGGTTAGAAGTAAAAAATATTCTACCTTAAAGAAAGAAAAGGGTTCTTCACAGTAAGGGTGGTTAATCTGTGGAATTCTCTACCAGAGGATTTGGTGACAGCGGATTTATTAGATAAGTTTAAAAGGTGATTGGATTTATTCCTAATTAAAAAGGGAATTCAGGGTTATCATGGATAATTAGAGAGGCAGTATTGATTCAGGGAGAAATCCGATCGCCAGTATCTGGGGTCAGGAAGGAATTAATTTTTTTTTCTTTTCTTTGAGACGATTGGCTCACTTGTTTTTTTTTTTCTGTTTGCCTTCCTCTGGATTAATTAATAATTAAAAATATAAAAAAATAATTAAATAATTGATTAATAATTAATTAACAACTAATTAATTAATATTTAATCCGCATATTGCAGATCAGAGGAGATATTAAAAGGTTGAACTTGATGGACTGAAAATCTTTTTTCAACCTTAATTACTATGGCCCTCATTCAATTCCAATGTGGTCAATTGAATAGGGCTCTAAATAAGCACATACCATATTTTTTTTTAAGTAAGTTTTTAGTTAGTAAACATCACTAACTAAAAACTTCTTTAAAAAAATATGGTATGTGCTTATTTAGAGCCCTATTCAATTGTCCAAATCGCAATTGAATGATTGCCTATGAAACTATGTAACTAATAAGTAGAGAGAAGGAAGGAGGGGGGAGAGAGAGTGAGAAGGAGAGAGAGGTAGAGAAGGAGAGATACGACAGAGAGAGCGAAGGAGAAAGAGAGCACACAGAGAGAGGGAGAGGGCACAGAGAGAGAGAGGGGGGTACAGAGAAAGAGAACGCACATAGACAGGTTACAAAGAGAGACAGAAGTCACATTTTGAAAGACAATATTATACCGTCATTTTTGACAGGCAAGTGACTAGTCAAGAATAAAATGGATTTTACCAAGAGGTTGGAGTGCAATTTCTTGAGAAAGGGTGGCAGGCTGCATTTGCACTAAACACAGTTTTGTTCTTTGACATTTATGTATATAGTTACAATATCCATTCACAATGTGGATAGTCTAACCATATACATAAGTCATATAAAGAGGGTATTTGCCCCATGATTTTGATGCTAAGAAAATATATAACATAATGTGAGGACCTATCAGTATATAAAATAATATTGCTGAAGAAAAGTAGCTTTCTTATCTGAGGATTAAATCCTGGAGAAGTTTCTCCAATACTGAGGAATGGCCTTTAGAAATGCCCAGAGGAACTCTGAATTCTATTGTGTCTTTGATTGTTTATGGAGTCCTCACCGAGAAACAAATGATTAAGTGTCTGAGCCTAATGATATAGTAGGATTAAATAAGAATGTCACTGCTTCAATAGAAAGAAAGTGCCTATCTAGCAATTATTTCACTTTTTATGCATGGTTTTGTTAATCTCTATAAGAGGCCTCTCATACAAAACAATACTCAACATGAATACACTTACTGCATTTCTTGTACCTACTGCAAATAAACATTTACTGTACATGAAATGCTAATGTGGATGTTTATAATGTAAATGTTTATATTGGCTAAACAAGATTTATAACAATATATACTATTAAACAATTCAATTAATGGACATTGGATTCCTAGCTCAAAGACAGGGCCCTCCTTGCTTTGCTATATGTTAATTTGTATTTATCCTTGTCTGAACTTAACTTATGTACAGCGCTACGGAATATGTTGGCGCGTTATAAATACACTATAATAATAATAATAATAATAATAATAATAATTAATTATGTGTTTCATGTGATAACCAATTATATTATTAATTTAATTAACTTTATGGAGATTTCAATAAAAATGGGTATTTTGGATTTAGAGGAATATTTCTAATTAATCCCAAATTCTTCCATTGTGAGATCAAAGACGTAACATGACATTTCTTCAATAATGCATAGTTTTCCACTTGATAGTTTGTTCTATTGTCAGGAAAATGCCAGAAAACTACTTTAAAATTTGACTGACACTGCAGTTATGTTATGAAATATTTAGTACTGCAATTTAATCACTTCTTTTATTGTGCCTAAATGATTAATATATTTCATAAGTACTGCATCTACAAGAATGATCATTTGCATGACCGAAGTATAAAGTGACAAAAAACAAACTACGAACTGCAAAATAGTATTTATAAAACTTTGAACCTCATGATTTTAATTAACAATGTAGTTTAATATGCTGTGTAATGCTAACTAAAATACATAGAGATGTTTTGCACTGCAGTTTAAATGTCACAGTTTTGCACTGCATTTTAAATGTCACAATAACACTTTGCAATTGAATCTCTAAGTAATGCACTTTAAATTAATAAAACAAATACAGCTCATACATTTCAGTGCTTTTCAGATTCTTAAATGAATAATATTTCTGGGAAGATGTTTTTGCACTCAGCATTGATTTAAATACCAGCTCCTGCACTTCTGGGTGCATTTCTTGCCAAGTGATGGATCCCATTACAGTACAAATTGAATACAGAAATCCTACTAACCTGGCTCCCAGGCTCTTGCATGGCCAAGGGATGATCTGACAGATCTATTAATCCCACCATAATCCAGCAGATTCCTCCCATAGGTGCTGTGCAGACTCCTGGCTAGGTGGCTGCTCTGCCCCTCAATGATGAAGGAAGGAGGCTCTGCAGTTTGTGTGCTGATTCTGGGAAGCAGCAAAGATGTTTCAGGCATTGCAACCTAAAAGTAGCCAGTGATAGAGCAAAAAGTAACAAACTGCAGCCAGTTTAGGAAGAAGACAGAATAGTTGTCTCAAGCAGAAAGTGCAGAGTGTAACTAAGCAGAGCTGTCAATCACTGCACAAGTACGTGCGTTGCCATGGTAACAGGGGGCAACAAAGCCCTCAATTACCACATCTTGTTTGTGTCTTGTTTAAAGTCTTATCTGTGGAGTTTCTGAGATTGAAAGTATTACAAATCGGTATTATCTATGGGAAGTGGACAAAGGTGGATAAGACAGACTAATGATACTTTCCCCCTTTTTATATCCAGAAGACATAATAAACTACTGAAAAGAAAGTGAAGTGTTGTTACACAGGATTGGTATTGAATCCAATGAGAACATATTATATACAAAGTATTAAAAGCAATTAAAACATTGGCATGAATTAGGGCATTATCTGTGCATTGTATACCAAAACAAACATTGAGCCCGATTCAATGGAGCCCGTAAATGAGGCTGTAAATTAATTTGCTATTCAATTGGCGTCTTTTTGCAGGCTCTAAACGGTTTATGTGTTACGGCCTTGAAAACCTTGCAGTTGTTAAACCCGGGAAATGTACAGCCTCCTGGTGTCTTTGATCTTTCCCGTCCACAAGAGTTACGATCGCAAAAATCGCAAATCGCTATTCAATTGCTACAATTACCCAAGCCCGCAAATGGTTTCTCACCCGTAAATGGCAAATGTAGGAGAAAATCCTACGAGTGATAGAGAGGACCCGCAAGGGGGTTTAACCCCTGTCTGTAGCACTGTAAATGCAAAAAAATAAAAATCAATCCTGAACTGTAAATTACGGGGAAAGCGATGAAAGACATTATAATTAAATACACAACAGGCTCAAGCTCGCAAATCGGCAGTGAAAAATCTAATTTTATTATGTGTTATTTAGGAGTTATATCGATCTCGGGAATCAATGAGTTAGTACATATCAGGCCACCCATATGGACTAGAACAGTATTGGCCTTCATTTTTATTATTTTGTGCTTTGAAGGTTTGAGAGTCCCATCACAAATCAGACCCCCAAACCTAAGTGTTTGACATGTAACTTCCATGTTTTATGTCCGTAATGATGGCAGTCTCATTTTCTATTGGCTGTTTCAAAATGGGTGGTTACGGCCTTGCTCAATTGATCATGTTCCCGCCCTGAACTGCTACGGACAAGTGCATGGTTTATGGCTTCAGCATTCGGCCCGTAACTTGTGGCCTTGAGCAATTGAATAGCATCAGAATCGGAGACGAACGGGAGCCCGCAACACACCTGCAGACATACAGCCTGTATCCTGTAATATGCGGGCTTGCAATTGAATCAGGCTCATAGCTATGCTGTAGTTAATTTACTATTAAATAGATCTTTTTTAAATAAAAATGTCTGTAAACTTTTAAATAATACAAAGTATACCTGCAAGAAGAAATAGTATGATCTTAATACATATCACACCTGTAATGGCATTCTGTGAGTTAGGTGTAAAATCTTACTGCAGATAGCATGCTAATTGCATGAACCTATCAGATGTCCATAGGGGTGGGAGAAGTGTCAGTCAATGTAGACTGCCCTAATAAGGATCTTTATCTGGGGGAAAAACATTATACATTATTATTTTTATGATGATGATGATCATTATTAGCTTTTATTTGTAACGGGCCAATATATTCCGCAGCTCTATACATGGATTAAATACAAGGCAAAAACAGTTTTAACACAATACAAACAAATATTGGGCCCTGGCTTGGAGCTTAGAATCTGGCATACAAAGTGCTTTCTCAAAGCACCTTACAAGATTAAAAGCATGCAAATTTACATAAAAGTAAGAGTGCCTAAAAGCACCAAATATTGAATTAAAGTTAAAATGTGTTTGTTTTGTCAAAAGGGGTGTAACAAAATTTACAGTTGTGACTTTTTGGATCACTTTGATAACTCCATGCATATACAGTAGTAGTAGAAGTTCTACAAAGTGATCCAAAAAGTCACAACTGTAAATTTTGTTACACCCCTTTTGACAAAACAAACACATTTTAACTATATCTTTATTTGTGAATAAAATTATATTAATTTTAAACACTTGTTTGATAACTCCATGCATATACAGTAGTAGTAGAAGTTCTACAAACAAGTGTTTAAAATTAATATAATTTTATTCACAAATAAAGATAGTCACATGTATGAAACCATTTACTACTTTTTTCACATTCTACATAAATATGATTTCTAGTGTTTGCACTTCTCCCCTACATAAATCACAAATGGAAAAATAGATGAATGTTTGTACCATATACATCTCACAGTTTATAGTGCAAGAATTAATTTTAACATATGTTGCTTTAATAAGAAAAGATACACCTGGGCAAGGTCTCCTAATATTCTTAAAGAATGCATATTTGTTCTGTTGCAATTGTTGTCTACTCACTATTTAAAAGAATCAATCATAAACTTAAAGATTGGATAGTGGACCATATATATTGTATTGCTGATTTCATGTGGTTCTGCCTGTTTTAATCCAGCACATGCACAATTAGGGGATACATCCCTGTTTAGTATATACCTACCGGCAGCACCACATCATACCTCGCGCCTGTCCTCTCCTGGCTCCCAGGCATAGAGGTGTAGGCCAAGGTGAGACTGTATATGTTGGCATCAGAGGGGGGCCCAGGTGTATAACTATCAATGGACATCATTAATCTCAGTGGCCAATTAAAACTGTATGAGGAGCCATATAAAAATTAAGTTAATACAATTTAATGTGTGTCTTCATTGAATTGTATATGTAAATGAAAGGTTTTCTATGCACGTAAAGGTTTGACGAACTCCTTTGCAACTCCATAGAATCTTAGCAAATATGTCCATTAGAACTTTTAATACAAATGTAACAATTATGGAATTTGTCTAATTAAATTATCACTGCTCCTTTTATGTAGTAACAAGGAGCTACCATATAATTTTTTTTTTCAGTGGCGCCACTGACATTAGAATTTTGAGCCTGTAATCTTTTTGTATCAAAAGATCACAAGTGATAGCTTAAAATTGGAATGTCTTAATGATGCAAACAACACAAAGAAAATAATGATTGGCATCTCCCTGTCTCCTTAAAAAAATGGGAAAGCACAGGTCAAGTTGAACAAGTTCATAATGTTTACACCTTATTTAAACTTCCCTATGTTTGCTCGTTCATATACTTTAATTTATAATTCGCACAACATGCCCGAAAAGTACTGTAACATGTTTATAATTAAACCATTTTGTAGATTTTGCTGTAATAGTATTAAACATTCTGTTAAGGCTTATGGTCATACTACTCTAACAATGTGTATTACATCTAATGCCCTCCTCCCCCTGATTCCATTTTAATGGGATGTTTTTATTTGGAAGTGGGTTGACACAAGGAGGCTCAATTATTCTCATTTACTGTGTGTTTTTTTCATGTTTTTTCCCTGCCATCACATAGAGGGAAGGATTATGTATTTATAATTGTTAAAGGACCACTGTAGTGTTCATAAAATAATATTTAATTTGTTTATTTAGTTACTCATTAGCATTAAAGTCAGTATTTAGAGAAAATAAATTCAATGTAGCTTGTAAAAAATGAATGTGACATTTAGTTTTTTAGACTTCAGCAGATATTCTGCTCTCAACTTCCTACCAGAGAAGTATCAGTCAATGTAGGCTGCCCAAATAAGAATCTTTATCTACTGTCCTGATAACAATGATTATCTGCCCCCTTTCCTGCAGTGGCTATGGCAGAAAAAAACTACATCAGCATCTGGGCACATCGTCTTTTACGTCAATGATACCAAACAGAGGGTGGAGAAAGCACATCTGCTTTAAGTATCACAGCTAAATTAAAATGTAAATTTTAAAAGCTACATTGCTATTTTTCTTCAAGTGCTGATTTTATTGCTAATCAGTAACTAGAGATACAAACTGAACTATATCTTATGAATACTAAAGTTATGCTTTCATGTTTAGCTGGCGTCAGGAGGATTGTTATATGTATGAGGCTTGCAGATGCAGTTGTGTAATGTTGCACAATTACAACAACATGACAGTAAAGGTCTCCTCAAATCATGTTGAAATACTTTTTTGAATTTTTGAAATCTGTTAATTTTTCACTGAGAAATCAAATAAAATCTGTGTCTACATGTGTAACATACTGCCCAAATGCTTTTGCATTATGAAGCCAGTCAGGTTGCAGGGGTGTCGTCACCATGCAAGTCTATGTCAAGACTGCTTAGATTTCCATGATGAAGGGAACAGACTGTGTTTATTTCTTTCTTAGGTTTCTGCTCTCCTTGCTCTCTGGAATTTGGGCAATGCAGAACAGAGCTCATTGGGGTTATTGCTCTTCTCTGGTAGTGCTCTGTGTAGCAATGAAAGCAACAAAAAAAAACTTTACCACATTCATCTGTGCAGGCATGATATGCTGGACTTACCAAAAACAGGATAGCTATATATGAGATATTAATGGCTGCCTTCCCTACAGCCGTGGGCTGGACTTGGCTATCTGTTATTTCTCATGTAGGTAAACAAAGACTTAAAACTTTAGATTTTTTATCTGTTATTAGTGTAATCAAAAAATAGACCATTTTAACATGGCTAGTTGAATTGAACACCAGGGAATGACCTACGGTACATTTCGCAGATGGGATCCTTGCTTCTTCAGTTTTATGGCCATCAGAATATGTTGGTAAAAATCTCTGAATCAGGACCTGCCCTTCAGTTGTTTAACGTAATAGATAAATACATTATAAATTGAAGTTTCAGTTTTAGATTTGATTACTATGACATAAACCTGCTGCCATATAGTTTGGTAACATATTACCATAGTGAACTTTATGTACTATCATGTCAATTATATGTTATCTTATACATATTAAAAATAGAATGCTTTATGTGCTATACACGGCTATACGGACCATGATTATTTTTTATACACTTTCTCTAATCTACTTAAATGTATTTCTGAAAAATATAACATTTTTATCAAGTTTCATATAATGTTACTGTTTTTTTTTTATTTCATGGCCATTTTTAATATAGAGAATTGTTGTATAGAATGCACACTTAGGGCCTCATTCAAATGCGATTTGGACAATTATATAGGGCTCTATATAAGCACATAGCATATTTTTTTACAGGAGTTTTTAGTTAGTGAAGACCTTGCTTTTGGATAGAAGTTCACTAACTAAAAACATCTGTAAAACAAATATGCTATGTGCTTATATAGAGCCCTATGCAATTGGCCAAATCGCAATTGAATGAGGCCCTTGCTCTTTAACCTATTGTATTGTTACTCATCTTTACCTTATTGCTGACATAGGGCCTCATTCAATTGCGATTTGGCCATTTGAATAGGTCTCTAAAGGCACATAACATATTTTTTACAGAAGTTTTTAGTTAGTAAAGACCTTTTTTTTTGGATAGAAGTTCACTAACTAAAAACCTCTGTAAAAAAAAAAAAATATGCTCTGTGCTTATATAGATTCAAAGCCAAATCTCAATTGAATAAGGCCCATAGTTGGCATGGATTTGAATGAAAAGAGAAGGATTTCTTCCTAACAATTAATTACTCTAAGCTCTATGATACTCAAAACAATTTATGAGAATAAGTTTCAAATTGGTTCAATTAATCTGATCAGACTCCAACCATGATAATTATGTATTCTATTTCCCCCCCCCACTTAACTGAAATTTGGCTAAATTGCTGCATTACTATGACAGAGGGCCAAGAGGCTGTGACATTCTAATAAGTGTGCAATATATGTGAAGTCTCCAGCTTTAAAGGAATACTGTGGTGTTTGCAAGAGTGCATGCTCCAAGAACAGCAATGAATGACACCAGCAATTCGGAATGAGTAAGGAACAAAAGAAAAGAGTAATGGTAAATGGGCATGCACAGTGTAGAATGCAATTAATTGGTAACAGTATAATTGTGTATACAGAAAATATTAAATAATAACACATAGGCCCCCATTTAATTCCACGCCTGTGGCTGTAAGTCTGTGGGTTAGAAATTTGTTAAAATTCCGGCGGTTTTCAATTGACTCAAGCTCGCAATTCAGGGCCAAAAAGCTAAAAACGTAGGCCATGAACCCGTATGTAGCAATTCAGGGCATGATCAATTAAGCAAGCCTGTAAGTTACAATTTAGACAGAGCCAATAGTAAATGATACCGTCATCATGACACCAGTAAAACATGGAGTTTAGACTACAATCAATTAGTGTTTAGAAGCCCAATCTGCAATCGGACTCTCAATCCTGAAATGTTGAAATCAATTAAAAAAATGGTCTAGTCCATGTGGGTGGCCTGATATGTTTTAACTCCTTGATTCCTGGGATTAATATAACACGGAAATAAAATGTTAAAAAAATATATTTTTTTATTGCAGATTTTCGATATTAAGACTGTTGTGCAATTAATTTGAATGTCTTTCATCACTTTCCCAGTATTTTAGAGTACAGAAGAGTGTTTATATTTGCTTTTACACTGTTACGAACAGGTGTTTAACCCACTTGCAAATGCTATAATTTGCCATTTATGGTTTTGAAGGCAATTGTGGGCTTGGGGAGTTGTTGCAATTGAATATAGATTTTGTTGGAATTAAATAAGAAATGTGCATCTTTAGCACTGGTATCATTTGCAGGCTTGAAAAATCAAAGGATGAGATAGGACGGAGTTACATTTATGACATCCGCATGTTTTTTGAACCTGCAACTCGCAAATCGATTGCTGGTAGCTAGAAGAGGCCAATTGAATATCAGTAACTTTTACGGGCTACATTACAGGCTCCGGTAATTACAATTTGGCCAATTGAATTGGGGCCATAGTGTCTGTACTAGGTTGAAGAAGCTTAGGATTCACTTGCAGTGATCATGTAAATTGCAATATATATTATTATTTTTTTTATTTTTTATTTACACCATCTTTTTTTCCTTGTTGCATCACAATAAAGTATAAAAATTCACACTGACATAATTAATGCACATAAATTCACGGTACCACAGTGCTCCTCAGTTCAGATTATTGGTATCTTAAAAATTCTAATATTGCAATTACGGTAGATAATGCATCAGTTTTTGCAAGGTCCTTCCCAAGACTAACCATCTTTCCCGTTATAATAGCTAATAATTCTAAAACTTAATAAAAGCTGACTTGAAAATATGATCACCTTGTAGATTTAGGGATCATTGTCCAGGAACAAAAATTTTGTCCAGGAACAAAAAGAGGCAGCATGGGAAATGGTGGTGTGTGAGGCCCATAATCTTGTAGATCCAGGGACTAGTGTCCAGAATCAATTTAGAGGAAGCAGAGGATATGGTTTGAGTGTGAAGCCCAGAATCTGGATGTAAAAGCAGTTTTAAATGATAAGTTACAGATCAGCAGTCCCTATTCTTGTGGGAATAGTTCCCATGTATCTGTGGGAATTCTTGCAGTGGTAATTCTTCCATGATGCAACAGCGATGAACATGCTGGACCCCCACATTAGGCTACTGTTTTTTTATTTATTTTTTATTAATATTTTATTGTTGTAGAAAGGTATAAATAACATACACTTCATAAAAAGACATATCTTCTGCCCAATCGTTGGGAAAATTGCACATCAGCATGAGGAAAGGAACAATATACCAGAGCAAGTAATACATACAACTTATCAACTGGGTATGGCAATAAAACAAAATACTAAGACCCCAAACCTCTTATCTTTACTTTATATTTTAAGGTTAACAACCCAAAATATTACATTAAGAGGCACGAAGGTACAAGACATAACATCATTATGATTAACACATGTTGTTGTTATCATTCTATCCTTTATTACCTTTTCCTTTCCCTCTTCTTTTACCCTAGTTTTATTTCGTTTTGCTAAGGCCTTCCATCTCTTTTTGGGTCCTTTACACCATTACGTTCATTAAAGAAAGAGTTGAACTACAATATCCCAACGGGAACCCAATAGTATACCAAACTACTATAATAAAATATACATTCAAAATAAACACCCCTCCAATCACACTTCTTCCATTCACATTAGGCTACTGTTGATTACTCAATTTTCAGTAGGTTCTTCTTGTTTGCCATAATGCAGAAAGGTTGCTAGATGAATACCAGCTATAAGCTGCTGCTCTAACTTTGTGGGGGTATAGACTGAAGTATTTATTGATCACGTCAATTAGAAAGCCATTACATTGCCACCTCATTATATTCTTTGATGTTAGGTAAATGTAATCCTCCATAGAATCTTGATTGTTGCAATTTGAAAAAGTGCTCTTCTAGGGCACTTCCACATAAAAGTTCAAAAGTCATTATGTATAGCGGCTACGTCTGTTTTTGTAAAATGATTGGTAGCATCTGGAGAGTATAGAATAGTCTTGGGAAAGATATAAGGGAGAAGTGACTAAACTTTTTACTGTAAAGTCTATTTCTGAATATATTGAAAAGGTCATAAGTGTAATTTACAGTTTGACTGATGTTTTAGCTGCAATCAGCTTCATAACCAAAGATGCAAAGTAGAGGTCCCCACAAGTCACCATTATACATGCTATTCTCATAATGGTCTTTCAGATATGATATCAGGTACTACATGTGGGCAAAGTTTGTATGGTCTTTGAATGAATAATGAGAATCCTGATAAGGTAGATTTTTGGACCCAAACCTAAATAGATTAAGAGTTGGGTTCACTCTATATACAGGACTAGGGTATTTGACCTTATTCTTGCCAGTGTCCCAATTTGTTTTAAATTCAGTACGCATTATCTTCTGGTGAGGGCTTCATTTTCAGCTAGTCATGTGGTTGGTTTTTCTGTAAATTAATAAAAAACAGAGAACTATATATATATATATGTGTGTGTGTTATTAATATCAGCAGGTACTGTTTTCTGAATTACAAATTAATCAATAGGGTTCTTGATTAGAGTCTGAGAGCTGGACACCCCTTCTTTAGTGCCGTCCATACACCTATATTTCCTGTACCCCAATACCAACTGCTCTGCAGGTGGGTGAACACCAGAAGGCCACTTGAATTTTGCTGGGAGCTGGTTTGCAAGGCAATTATTGTACATCATTGAATACATAGAGTTCTAGAACTATCTATCTATCTATCTATCTATCTATCTATCTATCTATCTATCTATCTGTATTTCCATATATCCATCTAACAGCTGCATAATATAAGAGAAGGTTGTGCTTTCATACCATTATAAAGTGTGGAAAAGTACGTTTTAATTTTTCTCAACCTCAATATTAATAAAATAATATTTTGCATATCTAGCACTCTTATGATTATCTAAAATAAAATGTACATTAATAAAGCAGCATGCAATATTCAAGAGGACAACAACCACTTCATAATTAACATCATGCTGTTCACAATAACCAGCAACAATGTTTAGCTGCTCTTCATCTCAAATCTTTTATGTAAATAAAATGTGACCTCTAAGAAACATTTACCTGCTGTGCCATGATGATTTCACTAAGGGTGGCTCTTATAAAGTGTGTCATCTCTATAGTACTTTAGAATAAGTACTATATAAAGACTAGTAGGACCCAGCCTTGTTATGTCCTATACCACAGTATTTAATGCAATAAGCGTGTGATCTTAAAAGGACTCTTAGTATTTTTTATATACATTTCTTTTATACAAATTTTAGAACTAGGTAAATGTATTTAATTTTATCCTCCTTTAATGTAGAATTTCCATCTATTTACTTCTAAGAAGCTGACATACTAACAGCTTGTCAGGTACTGTAACTGCCACCTTCCTCCCTATATGCTGGCATCCTTCACATGTGTGACCTGGCCACACTGCATTATTCAAGCTGGGTAAGGGTAATACTATTCCCTGCTACCACTCTGACATTTGACTAACTCTAAGCTTTCTCTTCCTGTTTGATTTTAGGAAGTAAAAATGGATTTTGTAATATATTTGTGAATGCAGAGTCCTGCTCTAATTGAAGATTTACATTCAAACAGATCCACAAATGTCAGACATTTCTTTGAAATTTACAACCAGGAATATATGTAGTATTGCAAGAGAAAATATGTCTGCTGCTCATCTATATACGGTACTGCTCATCTACACGAATCCTCACTATATATTATTCTGGGAATTGTAGCCTTGAGATTCATCACATATAATTGTCAAACTGCAATTTGTCATCACGCTTGAGAGCCTCGCAAAGCGAGGCGAGCCATTGAGGCACGCAGGACATAGGCTGCAAGCATTGGAGAAACGCGGGACTTACTTGGGCTGCAAGCAGTTGAGGAAAAATTCCGACCTCAGAATCCCGGGGCCACAAAATTCCAACCTTGCAAAAAGACAAATTTAATGGCCGAACCGCAAAAGTCGAAAACCACAAAAACCAAGAAAAATAATTAAAAAAACATAAAAACACACTCGCACACAGCACAGAGGTGGAGTCAGGAAGCATGGGAGTGAAGTTGCAAGCGATTTTGAGCCTTATTTGATGTGTTTCATAACTTGAAAATCGGCTAAGTGAGAAAAAAAACGACGGACAAAAAACATAAAAATTCCGGAAACTGGATAAAAATGAGGCTGAGCAAAGCCAGGCACGGGGGACTTAGAAAATACACAATGGCAAAGACACTAACACACCAACAACGCCAGACACACTGGACTTAGAAAATACACCACGCCAAAGACAGTAACACTCACACCAACAATGCCAGGCACGCAGGACTTAGAAAATACACCACGCCAAAGACAGTAACACTCACACCAACAACGCCAGGCACACCGGACTTAGAAAATACACAAACGGCAAAGACAGTACCACTCACACCAACAACGCCAGGCACACCGGACTTAGAAAATACACAAACGGCAAAGACAGTAACACTCACACCAACAATGCCAGGCAAGCAGGACTTCGAAAATACACAACGGCAAAGACACTAACACTTACAAGAACAACGCTAGGCACCCGGGACTTAGAAAATACACAACAGCAAAGACAGTAACACTTACACCAACAACGCCAGGCATGCAGACACACAGAAGAGAAACAGTCAGCAGACACACAGAAGAGAAACACACAGGGAAAGGACAGGGGGGAGATGCTGGAAAGAGACACATGGCATTCCTAAGCACAAAACTTGCAGGTTAATGAACCCTGCAATGAGCGGCCCGTACAGTGGGCGGGAGGAAAGGTTCATGATGAGCACCAAAGGTGTGCAGAGAAGCAAAAGCCTCACATTGTGGGGCAAACAGCATTGTCTGGCTTACAATTTTATTCCCGTCATTTTTTGATAGGCAATTTGCTAGTTTAAATATAATATTTTTTATGAAATGGTTTTATGTTCCTGTTTTGCATACTTGCTAAGAACGGCAAGAACGGTGCAGATTTGAAACCATGGCTCTCCAGCAATGAAAAATGCCCTCACTGACATATGGTGCAAAAGGCAGCAAAGGCTTCAAAATGATGCAGATTTGAAACCATGGCTCTCCAGCTATGTAAATGCCCTCATGGACATATGGCGCAAAAGGCAGCAAAGGCTGCACGGGGAACGGCGAAGGATAACTGAAATGTGGCTGGTGCTACGGACGTCATGGCCCAATATGAGGGCCAGACGAGTTCTTGGACATGGGCAAGGACAGCTGATGGGGGTTGAAATCAGCAATGAGGTGCAAATACTAAAAACTTTTCAAAAGTTTCAAACAGACCAGATTTTTGGAATTTTAGTGTAAATGACCCCCATGTATTGATGCAGTTATCCCTCATACCTGATACAAGAATTATCTTGAGGCCAGTGGTTTGGCATCTTCAAGCTATTTTTCCCCCACTCGTTAAACAATCACATGAAAACACTATGGCTCTCATTCAATTGCGATTTGGCCAATTGAATAGGGCTCTAAATAAGCACATAGCATATTTTTTTAAAATACGTTTTTAGTTAGTGAAAACCTTGCTTTTGGAGAGATGTTTACTAACTAAAAAGTTCTTTAAAAAAAATATGTTACGTGCTTATTTAGAGCTCTATTCAATTGGCCAAATCGCAATTGAATGATGGCCTATATAATTTAATCAAACTGGTGAGTTTGGGCCACCAGTATCTTTAATTGTTCAAGTACCTATTGGAATGTATAATATCAAAACTCCAACTGAAGAATCCAATGAATTGGTCACTCCTAGAGTGTCTGTATTTTTGCACATTTTATTTACCAAAAAAAGGGAAAGTTCTATAGAGGTGATGTGCGGCTAATAGCAGTTTATCCCCTTGCATTTTGGCTAATATACTTGCAACTAGTATTAATACATTGCATCCGTTTATTTAAGACAAGAGACGTAAAGTGCTCTATTGTAAGTGCTGCGCTAGTACAAGATAATGAGGTATATATGGCCACATGTAATGTAACATTTGTTCATGAATATTAAATATTAAAATGGCTTCAACATGAAGTTGTTTGTTTCAGCATAATGTGCATATGCTAATTGGTACAATGGGTTGAGGTGGGTTAATGGGAAAGCTTAATAGGGAGAAAATGCACTGTATTTTGTGTAACAGAATACTCAGAGAAAAGGCTGTGGCCATTTCGGAAGCCTCTGCATTTTGGGTTACCATTTTCCTTTGGCAAAGTAATATAATATAGTGGGAAACATCTTAGTGAATAAGTAAGAAACTTAAAGTACTACAGAAACAGGTATTGGAAAAAATAGTTAATGTACAATCCCCTGATCTCATAAATAAAGTTGTGTGTGTATATGTGTATAAAAGATAAAACAAGATAGGATTCTAAATGGTAAAGAATGAAAGCCATTAAATTGCAATTACGGTAGGAAAAAAATTCCTTTTAATCAGTAAGTTGCATAAGGAAAGCCATATTGGTCATATTAAATAGTGGGTAATAGGGCCAAGTGATTTATAAATGTTACCAGAACTCCAGATATTACATTTGACCATATAACTTGATTATCCATTGTGCTTTTTTTACATCACATGATTTTGTTTAAGTTTATATGTATTAGGAAGAAATATTTATAACTCATCTTTGTGAAGCTCGATAAATATTTAATAGGAATTAACCTGTGCCTGTGAGATAAGTTGTTTGAAACCACTGTGTATAATATATATATATATATATATATATATATATATATAGTTGTTCAGTTGTGTCCAACTCTCTGTGACCCCATGGTCAGCAGCACGACTGGCACATCTATTGTTACATCTCTTGTCAGACTTATCCATAAGTCTATCTTGGCAAAGATACTGGAGTGAGTTACCAATTCCTTCCCCAGTGGACCGTGATGATTTGTCTAACCTCTCTGCTATTACCTGCCCATCTTGGATGAACCTACATAGTAAAGCTCAGAGCTTCATTGAGATACACAAGCCCCTTCACCATGGCAAGGTTGTGATCCAGAAGGGAATTTATAAATATATATATATATATATATATAGTATCTAACTAAAATGAGTACACCCCTCACATTTTTGTACATATTTTATTATATCTTTTCACGTGACAACACTGAAGAAATGACACTCTGCTACAATGTAAAGTAGTAAGTGTACAGCCTGTATAACAGTGTAAATTTGCTGTCCCCTCAAAATAACTCAACACACAGCCATTAATGTCCAAACCGTTGGCAACAAAAGTGAGTACACCCCTAAGTGGAAATGTCCAAATTGGGCCCAAAGTGTCAATATTTTGTGTGGCCACCATTATTTTCCAGCACTGCCTTAACCCTCATGAGCATGGAGTTCACCAGAGCTTCACAGGTTGCCACTGGAGTCCTCTTCCACTCTTCCATAATGACATCACAGAGCTGGTGGATGTTAGAGACCTTGCGCTCTCCCACCATCCATTTGAGGATGCCCCACAGATGTTTAAAAGGGTTTAGGTCTGGAGACATGCTTGGCCAGTCCAGCACCTTTACCTTCCGCTTCTTTAACATGGCAGTGGTCGTCTTTGAGGTGTATTTGGGGTTGTTATCTTGTTGGAATACTGCCCTGCGGCCCAGTCTGCGAAGGGAGGGGATCATGCTCTGCTTCAGTATGTCACAGTACATGTTGGTATTCATGGTTCCCTCAATGAACTATAGCTCCCCAGTGCCGGCAGCACTCATGCAGGCCTAGACCAAACATATATACACGTATGTCTATATATGTATATATGTTTTCTATAATATGTTGTGTTAAATTACCCCTATATGCATTACCTGCTGATGTCAGATGCTGCCTCCACTCTCTCTGCATCACTGTTTACAGTTAAACTGAGGGTTTCATCTCATATCAGTGTTTTTGTGCTCTTTGTGCCTTATCCGTTTATCTGTCATTTAGGGATTATTTTAACTACCTTTCCTCAGTATAGATGTATACTTTTGGTGGTGGGAGTGTCATGGTCTGGGCCTGCATGAGTGCTGCCGGCACTGGGGAGCTACAGTTCATTGAGGGAACCATGAATGCCAACATGTACTGTGACATACTGAAGCAGAGCATGATCCCCTCCCTTCGGAGACTGGGCTGCAGGGCAGTATTCCAACATGATAATGACCCCAAATACACCTCAAGAACAGAATACTCACTTTTAATATTAAATAAAAGGTTGTATTTATCATTTCATTTTATAACATTTTGCTCACTGTTATGTGTAGTTTAAAAAAAAAAAAGTTTCATTGTTAGTAGATATTGAATAGGTTTTTGAGGGGTTTAAGGGTTGTTTAGGCCGTTGTTTTCGCGACTCTCGGTTATCCGGAAACTACACTTATCCGGCAATAGGCAATCCGTGTAGGTGCCCGATAATTGGGAGTTTACTGTATATAAATATATACACATTTAAATAAATAAATAAATATATATATATATATATATATATATATATATATATATATATATAAACTGCTGAATGCATCCAATATTCCAGGCTACCTACCACTTGTTCTAGAAACAAAAATGGTGTCTTCCAGAACAGACTTTTAATATTAAATAAAAGGTTGTATTTATCATTTCATTTTATAACATTTTGCTCACTGTTATGTGTAGTTTTTCTTAAAATAAAAATGCATGAAATCACAGTGGTTCTGCAAAATAGAAATAAATGATAAATAATATTTGGACAGCACATCCTGGTAAAGTAGATGATTGTGCCCCTTGATGTTTGGTCCCTTCCTCTGACAAAGTTAAGTCTGCAAATGCACTTTAACCCAGACAGAAAACTAATACACATAAGAAGAGTGTAATAATGTGGGTTATGCCTATGAGAGCTCCTGGCATATATTGTTTTAATGCATTTTATTGATCTACTTGGACAGATCTGAGGAAAGTCAGTTTTACTTTCCTAAATACCAGTCTACTAAGTAAGAGTAGAAATGTGATGGACTTGCCAAGGAGAGGCATCAAATGCGAGTAAAGCTGTCACCAGGAAGAGGTGCGAAGGTAAAGGAAGAGCATATGGGGTTTGGGAAATTGTGTGCCCTTTATTTGCAATGCACATACAATATATAAGAATATCTAGAATAGTATTTTGTACAGCATATAAGGGCATGGCACTCTGCCTCCACAGTCATACACATTAGCCACGTGAAATACACACCACGCCTTCATGCCCTGCCCACCCAGCTGGAGAGGCTGTGCCAGTCTCCACATACCCTGCTCTGTGCAGCCTGGATCAGTAAGGGGTCTGCTGAAGGGGCTCTGTATTACAGGGGTCTGGAATGGTGAATGCAGGCTTGATCAGAGGGCTGTAGGGGCAGGGAGGGGGCACTGGTACACTCCCCTGATCTCTATAAGAAGTGGGGTATTTTCTCAGCTGTCAGTGGATGTATTAGCTCTGGCTCACCCAGAAGTTCAGACTGGCACAGCAACCTCTGGGGGTCCCAGCCTGTGACCATGTGAGCCCCTGGTACCTGGAGAAGGGCAGCATGGTGCAGACATGCACTGCACACTCAAGAGAAAGCTGAATGCCAAGCGCAGCACCATGCATGAGTTTGGCGGAGGGGCTCTGGAGCTCAGGAGATACAAATCCATCCAGGGATCGGGGGACACTGCTGGGGATGTTACACCAAGACCCCCCTGCCCAGAGTCAGCTGTATCCATGCCAGCCAGCCCTGCCAGGACCTGCAGCAGGGGCAGGGGGTCTCCTCTCACCGGATACGGTAAATACAGTATGTGATATGTGGATGCTGCCTGATCTCATCTGGTACCCTACATACAGCTACTGATGAGCTTTATAGGTCAGGACAAATATAGACTCTATGGCAGGTATATAATAGTGATGGTTGGACATACTAATTGCAATGTTGAACTTAGCTCATTTAATTATAGCAGAGGGAATGTGCTGGGCTGGATTGGACATGTTCAGTAAGTTTCAGCAGGTGATTTGAAGCACTGGTTCTCAACTTTGTTTGGTCTGGGACAGGTTGGTCACTTTCCTGTGCTCATGGGGACCAGCTGTGAGATCCAGACTATCAGGAGGTGCTTCATGTGACTGGATGTACAGGCAGCTTTGCACTGATTTGAGTGGAGTGCAGTTTACTGCTTGTATATTCCTCTGTAATATGGCTATAACTGTGACTAATTGTGATGGGTTGTATAAAGTGTTAGGCTCTCAGAGTCTGACACTAGTCTTATCATACCCTATTGAGAGCCACTGATCTAAGGGGTGCTTCTAATGCCCCTATGAATGAGGGGTGCCAGCATGGTGCCTTGGCATAGAAAGGCTGTTTGTGCCCAGTATTCCTTTGTGGAATGTATGATTTGGATTGTGCCACCAAGATTATGCATTACATTGTCTTTCTATGTGGTATAGTTCCAAACATCCATCTATCTATCTATCTATCTATCTGTCAATATACCAGTGTGTATCTTTCATCAGTCTGTAAATAAGTCGTGCACAGTGACATTTTTACATAACATATATAATCCCATTTATAGAAACTGCCAATAAACACAGCAAGCATTCATGCTCTTACTCTATCTATCTATCTATCTATCTATCTATCTATCTATCTATCTATCTATCTATCTATCTATCTATTTATCTATCTATCTATCTATCTATCTATCTATCTATCTATCTATCTCTCACTGCGTCTATCTATCTATCTATGTATCTATCTATCACATTATCTATGTCTCACTGTGTCTATCTATCTATCTATCTATCTATCTATCTATCTATCTATCTATCTGTCTATCTATCTATCTATCTATCTATCTATCTATCTATCTGTCTATCTATCTATCTATCTATCTATCTATCACACAATCTATCACCCTATCTATCTATCTATCTATCTATCTATCTATCTATCTATCTATCTATCTATCTATCTATCTCTCACTGCATCTCTCTCTCTCTCTCTATCTTTCTATCACACTATCTATCTCTCGCTGTATCTATCTATCTATCTATCTATCTATCTATCTATCTATCTATCTATCTATCTATTTCTCACTGTATCTATCTATCTATCTATCTATCTATTTCTCACTCTATCTATTTATCTATCTATCTATCTATCTATCTATCTATCTATCTATCTATCTATCTATCTATCTATCTATCTATCTATCTATCTAGCTATCTAGCTATCTAGCTATCTAGCTATGTATCCATCTATCTACCAGTGTGTATCTTTCAGCAGTCTGTAAATAACTCATGCACAGTAACATTTTTTACATAACATATATAATCCAATTTAAAATGTAATAAATCATTGCTTGGGGAGCCTTAGTAAATAGTTTTACAGTGCCTAGCAGCAGGGAGGTCTAATCCGGTCAAACACTGGAGTAAAACTCGTATGAGCTTGTTTAAAACAAATTTATGCCAAGTGGAATGTTTTTCATCAACCCAAAATACTTTTCATGAAAGATAAAACACATTATTAGTTTTTTTGATACAAAATGTTAAAATCTTGAATAATAAACCTCAATTTCTCTATCTATCTATCTATCTATCTATCTATCTATCTATCTATCTATCTATCTATTATTCTTCCACCACCAGTATCAGTGTCTCTATTTTGAATAAGCCCCCCTTCCTGACATATGTCCCATCTAGTACCAGTATGATTTGGGGAATACTAGATCTTTGAGAAGATAGTACGTTACAATGAGTGCTTCCCTATATCTAGTTCTACAAGCACCAGAATGCCTTACCATTGATGATACAAGGCTATCATTCTAGCTGGACCACAACATTTATATATTTACTAGGAAATCGCCTGTCAAAAATGACGACAATACAATTTGAAGCCTGGCAATGCTGTTTGTGACACAATGCGATGTTCTGCCCCCTCTGAGCACCTTCGGCGCTCATCTTGTGGCTCGCAATGTGCACCTTATAAACCTTTGTGTAAAGGCTGATTATAACCAGCTCTTCATGTTTATTACCCTCCACTCTGGGAATATGCAATCGCATTAGATGAAGTTACTAGCAGAGAGGGAGGGTCTTTTCACCTAATGTATGATTAATATATCTAACTTTCAATCTAATACTTCAACTTGAAATTTTTAGTAACAACCAACTGCGATCTTTTCACAGATGTGCGCGCACACATGTACACACATATGTGCGCACACATACGCACGCACACATGCACACATATACATGCGCGCACACACATATTCTTATTGTTAGCTGCATTTAATATTCATGAGTTCCCCTTTAAGCTAATGTGTATTTATATATACAATGTGTATATTCACCATGACAAGACAAGAAATGGCGATTTGATAAAGTTTCAACTGTTAATTATTAAAATGGAAAATGCAAAGTAGGTTTACAATTGGTGCTGTTCCTTAGCTGGATTAAAACCTCATAAATCTGTCTTTGTCAAAAAACAAAAATGCTAATGTGCAA
This sequence comes from Discoglossus pictus, assembly GCA_027410445.1. Taxonomy (NCBI): domain Eukaryota; kingdom Metazoa; phylum Chordata; class Amphibia; order Anura; family Alytidae; genus Discoglossus; species Discoglossus pictus. The sequence continues at coordinate 282,240,874 of CM050167.1, read as the reverse complement.
AAAATAGAACTGAGCCCTGACCGTCGTTTTACATAGTATAAAACAGTCATTAAGAATATAAATACACATTTTGCATGTGTATCCATTATTTGTATATATTGAGCTAATGTCTATTGGGAAATCAGTAGATATTGTGAAAGTGCTCTGTGCATTACAGATATTACACAGCCAGTCTGTTACACTATGTGCTAGGCTTTCAGACACTGGTGATATTGAATTTTCTCGTATTGATGAAATGAACATTATCTATCTCTATTAAATAGGTTCATTTGAGTCACTGGTGGGCGGCTTATAATCAGCAGAAAAATAAGGAAATTATCTCTTAATACACTCAGTTTTCATGGAAACATTGTTCAGTTTTTTTCTTTATTTAATTTTTTTTTAGTGTTTATAGTTTTTATTACGTTTTTACAAAATTCAGATGTTCACGAGGACCTTAGAGGAGAAAGTTTTGTGGAGGTGGCTGGCAGGTCTTGTTTATAATTGTGTCTCAAGTAGAAGTTTGTGGATACAGTTACAGATAAGCAAGTAATTGGATCACTTGGGACAGAACTGCTTGTCTCTTCTTTATAGACAGCTTAGCCAGCTAATGGAGACTTAGCTACAGATACACTTCAGCATAAATATTTCATTTGTCAGATATGGGTACAGCTAGGATGCTTTGAACTGTGTTTTTTGCACGTATATTATATTTTAAGACTGCAGACAGTATTAATATTGCATGCTTGCAATCACAATGGAGAGAAAGTGCATAAAGACATCAGTGCCAAATCTGGGGTAATGTTATAAGTGACTGGTTCAAAACGCATCAAATAGATGAGCACAATTCATAGTTATGTGTATCTGAGAAAAATAAATATGTCTGAATGGTAACGTAAAGGGAATTTGACAGTGCAAGGCGGCTTTGCTTAAATGTTATGCCGACCTGCTTTCAACTGGGATAACATTATTTAAGACTTACCAAGACAGATTTCAGTACTGCTCAGGACCATGAGAGGGGTGTGGAGGGGTACAGCAGTGGCTATTAATAGAGTAAACTATGTGTTCAAATTATATTTTCTAGCTTCAGCTTGATTTGTGGATGTTTGCACATGTATTTTTTGAATACTACTGAAAAGAAGAACAAACATTTCAGCTAAGATATCATTAATTAAACAGGTTTGGTAACCTGGAGCATGCTCCATAAGATAATGAGGCTATAGTAAGCCCATGAATTTCCAAGGTGATCATGCACCACATTACAAATCAAGTGCTATCTCACTTGAAATAATTTTCTCATTACAATGAGAGGTAGAGAGAATTACAGCATTGGATATTAATGAGGTGTTTTTAAATGACATTTGGGCCCTGTTTGAGCTACCAGGAGCAATGTTATATCAACAACTTCTAATAGCAATATTCTAGATCTTGTTGAGGGATCAACTTAACAAACATCCATAAAGTGCTTATCAGTAGTTAGGTGAAACTAATGTAAGTACTGAACACTTTACAATGGGTGCATTAACCCTTAAATGGGGTTATGTGATCATGCCCTCAGTGTTCTAACCAAATCAAAATGATCTCATTAGGGAATTCATAGACACGGGGTATGACATGTATGGTTGCATGTGCTAGAGGGAGTTCATTATGTTTATTAAATTGTTTTGATACCGAAGTACAACTAGGCCATGTTTTTGGCACCATCCATTTGCTACTTTTATCTTAGTGTCTATGCTATGAGCCAGCACGTCACCCAGTGAGCACTTAAGAGAAGTGGCACCATCTTCATTATGATGCAGATACTGTGATGACTCTATACTTACACATATCATATTTACCAACTTAATATTGCCTTTTTAATTTACAGTATTTATTTTGACCTTCGCATGATATACCGTATGTCAGTGACTCTATCAAATTGCATACTGAGTTTTTGACCAAGTATATTGGACCACTGTAGTGCTCTAACAGTAAAGTATAATTTAATATATAATAAGTGGGTAGCAATAAAATTAATATTTGATAAAAAAAATGAAATACTGATTAATGCTAACCAATTATTACACATTAAATACAATATTTTGAATGTATGTATTGCAGGCTCTAGCAGAGCATCTTATCTCTACTCATTATTAGATGTCTAGGGTTTGGTAGCAGATGTATCTGTCATAAACCATATTTATTTTTCTCAGATACACATAACTATGAATTGTGCTCATCTATTTGATGCGTTTTGAACCAGTCACTTATAACATTACCATCTTATAAGCTGGTCTAGGTTTTCCTGTTGTGACCATGTTGCAAACTTGACATGTCCACTAAAAGATATTCAAAGCATTTACTGAATCATGTGAGATATTATTTCCTGTGTTACCGATGTACTCATTAATATCAACAGGTAGTATTGTATGGTTCTATAAAAGTATTTAAAAAAAAATAAATATATATATATTTTTAATGGGAGTGTTTGGTTATTTTTTGTGGAAATACATTAATGCCCTTTTTACATTCTATATCTGCACTGTACTACTATTAAATGTGTTAAAATATAATGATTAAAAAGGAGGAATTATTAATAATGTATGCATATGCACAAAAATGTATATATCTAACTGACATTTTCTGCAACACTGCTTATACATTAACATGCATACACTTATGTTTCTATATAAAAAATAGTGTGTGGTTTACCCTTTAATACATTACTATCTTCTTATTTTACAGACACAGATCCCAATAGTGGAAGTTACAACAATCTCTCCAGTGGGACAAGTTACTACAGCTGTGTCAGCCAGATAACTATAGGTAAGAAAAAAATCATGTATTTGTATAAACGTATAAACCGGTTCTGGAGAGCCATACACATTATAGTATTTAAGAATTAAGACTAAATAGAATAGTACAGCTTGAAACTAGTCAAATTCCTTTTCTAATATCATCTAGTAACAATTGTACTATTTGTGTCATGTGGCAGAAGAGTTTGTCTGTACCAGATGCAGGAGGTGATATATCTTGACCCAAGCATGGGCCAAGTGATATGCTACCGACAATAACAGACAACTTGTTGGATGGAAACAGGCCACAGTGTTTATTTGTAAACACAATGACATAAACATAAACCATAAATAAATAAATACATATACAGTTGAGGGGAGGAGCCAGGCCAGAGACAGTACCCTCTACACCCTGAACCCGCATCCAAGGCCTACTTTGATTGTACATGCGTAGGAACCCACTTCACCACTGGCCCGACGACTCACCTCACCATCCGCCACTGTGGCAACATATAAACCATTCCTTTATTATTTAACACAACACTTTTTTTAACAGAACATTAATATAACAGTATCAACCTAAACTTCTAACACATTTTAACCTAGCAATAAACCATCCTTATTACTCATACTGGGATGGGCGGGTGGGTACCTCACTTTTGACTAGCTGGGTGCACAATGGCTGACAGGCACAAGGACAGCCTATAAAAGGCTCCACCCCCAGCTAGCCACTTCCTTATCTTCCTGGTCCTGCCAGATCAAGGGGCTCCTCCCCCCAACCCAGGAGACCTGGGAGGTGTACGTAGCCCTTCAAAATCACCTCTAGGTGGCACATCTCAGTCACAAGTCAGTTATATAGTGCAACATAGTTTCATATAGACACAGTGCTAGACATAGATGTAGGCAGTTCACTTGTATGACTAAGTATAGATTTTCCTTATGAATATCTAATAATTGTTTAATCATTTGCATCAGACATACAAAAGGTTAAATAAAGTATAGCTTTTATTTATATTTTAAAATCCAAAAATAGTTAAAAATAATAAGTCTGCAAGTTTTCAATCTTGCATGACATTTGGGGAAAGCACTATGGACACCGGGCTCTAACCTCAAAGGCAGGCCCCTAAATCTTTGCAATGTGTTAATATTGAATTTGTCTGTAAATTAACTTATGTATAGCGCTACGGAATATGTTGGCGCGTTTCAAATAAACGATAATAATAATAATTGTCACAAACTGCTTCTACAAGAGGGCTTGATATTAACAGAGTTCAAAACTACCCCAGCAGAATCGTGTAGTTCTTGTTCTCTGTGACACAAAAGATGGCTTCTGAAGAGGACAACGCCCAAAGGTACAGGCAGAGAATACTGGATACAGGTTACTAGTGGCCTCCGGCAGAACCACTCCCCAATTCAGGACACAAACACAATAACAGCCTCACACTGTGGATATGTGAAACTATAACTGAACATTTATTGAATCATAGAACCAACATATGTATACTCTATCTCCAATACCACACACTTGTGTGCCTTTGTGTATGTGTGTGATATCGGCACATCTGCCTTGCAACCTTGGTTGCTATAGAGCTCTTGAGATAAAACTCACCAGATATCTAAACTACATGACAGGTGTCTATAGCTAGCTAGGGGTAACAGCCTTGATGTTAATCTCAAGGGTTTGCTCAGGTCTCCTAAGGAGCAGTCATCTGTCTTGAATTAAGGCCTGTATGTGTGCAGATGCAATGTTCTGCAGTTAAACCTCTGTGCATAGCATTTTTACCATTTCCACATATATTCTGTTCTATATCACATGTTCTCTCTATAACATATTATAACTAGTATACAAGATCACAATGTACAGGCAACATGTAACCCAAACAACAATAATACGTAATCACAATGCAACAATGTCATGCTCCTTGGCCATATGCTTAATTAATGGTAATATCACAGTCACTAAACAATGTAATCATGATAATAATAATAATAATAATAATAATAATAATAAATGAATACATAGAAAGTGACTTGTGATTGGGGTTAACATACCAGAGAAAGTTCTCATCAAGGTCTCTGTTAATTCACTCGTATGATTAAGTAGGCTTGGTTAGAGCTAGTTCATGGTGCTATGGTTTCAGAGCTGCAGCAAGTGCTGCTTTTTCACATAACTTGTTTCACTACTGCTTAAACTGTTTAAATATGTAAATGAACTCTTCAGTTGTTAATTTCATTAATAAAAACAGGGAACCCTCGATATCCATTTTGAAGGAGGCAAGTCACTGCCTCATTGAAACAAAATTGAGTATTCTCTACTACCTGGAGTCATTCACATACTAAGAAACACTGTGGTCCTCACAATTCTGTTATAGTATTAGACTTATTTTTTACTATTTCCACACTATATAATAGTAGTTTTATAATGTAAAAATAAAGTAAATAAAGTGTTTCTCCTATATGTACTAACTTTGAAATCCATCTAGCAGTTCTTGATAATATTCCTGGATGTCATTTTGACTGTCGATATTCATAAAGCTATGCTTTTCACGGCTCTTCTTATTTTATTGTAGAACTCTCTCTTAAAATGTTGGCTTTTAGACAAAATCTTTAATATATGTTTCTGATGATAACCTTATTTCAACAGCGAAGTAAATTATGGTCTGCTGAGTTTGTAAAAAAAGACCTGTATCCAATTTGCAGCATCCAAATGCATGCACTGGTGCCTGGAAAACTGATAACTTTGTGAATCAAAGATCAATGCAAATGTAATTCAATCATTGCCTGTCTCAATTCATTGTTTCAGAGCATTACTTTGTATTTAATGTGGGCCAGAAATTAAACATTATAGAGAATCCATTAAAACTGTTCAACAAAAATGAATTTTGTACAGTTATATTTTCTGTTCTTGCAGAATGTTACATACTGCTACCTTGTTAGTAAGGAGTCTTGGGATACAGGTTGTAGGACTAATGTCATCAGTACCACATTGGTTTCAGAGACATTAGTTGTATCAATTGTGAGCCCCCTATCATCAAAACTAAAATATAAAATGCCTTTCAGACACATTTAATGGGACTGAATGTGAGGTTTTTTTTTTTATTGAAATGCTGTTGCATTACATTTTGATTCCCAAAACATCTGTTTTCTATACACCAAAGCATGAAATTGCACCCCACTTCAGTTTCACATTTACAAATGTGTTATATCTTGTGTGTCTGATGTCTATAAATACATATCTTTAAATATGTATACAAATATATACAGTGCACATAATAATAACGTGAGTCAAAGCACATTTAAAAGGGTGAAGTTGCAGTGTTTCAAATAAAGAACCTGGAATCAGAATGGAGAATATAATCATTTGTGTATGTTTTTATTCTGAGCACAATACAATGAGAACCTGAATGCTGGTGATAAAATGAAATAGAAGCTACATCTGGAATTCCTTGAGATTGAAATAGCATTAGAGAGAAATTAAAGTAGATAGAGCTGGATATTTGGTCAAACTCACTTTGACAGGTGATCCACCCACTTTTCACCCAAACCACAACCCCCTCACAAACTGCGCCCCAACCCTTTCGCAACCCATGTATGACCTGCCCATAGATGTACGCAAGTCCCTCCTTTATCCTCCACCCTAAGACTCTGCTACATCATGTACTGTAGCCTTATTAAATTATAGAAAATATTAATAAAAAAAGCTACATTATGTACTGCAGCCTTATTAAACTGTGGAGGTGATTACAAAACATGATCTACATTATGTACTGTACACTTATTATAGAAACAGTCACCAAAAACAAGATGAATAGTTAATAAATGTTTAATTAAAAGAAAAAAAACAACAACAATGAAGTAAATAAAAGTTACAGAAATCTGGTCAATGTATTCCACAAGCATATATTCTATGTCATGGATTTCAGACCTATTATAGAAACAATATAATATATAAACAATATAGTCAATAAACACAGAAAGCATTCATGCTATCTCACTATCTATCTATCTATAATTTTGACCTATATAATATATCCTGGTGCTTAACACCTCTTTATTAACTATATATTTTAATAAACTGGAATATAAAAAAACTCAAAAAACGCCACTAAATAAACATAAAATTGTTGCTAGTAACTGGATTGACAGCTTCCTTAATTTACATGGTGAATAAATAGCTAGATCTTAATCCATAGTATTCAATTATAATTATTGACATAGTATTACCCTCCATTGGTTATAATTAATCCTCATATGCCTTATTTCTGGATAAACTTAATCCCAGGATTAACATACAATGAAAACTCCAATATAAACTAAAACAATAATGATAAAAGAATAGTATATGGAATATTACCCATTAGATTTCAATCTAGCACTTTTTAATATATCACACGGCAATAGGCTGTTGACAGCCTTCACTATAATACTTGCGGTTTCAAGCTGCCCTGTATAGGAGCCTTACTGCTGCGAATCAATCATGCTTGCGTTATATAATAGTACTCATCAGTGGGTCATTTCATTACTCAAAAAAATATCAATGCCGACGGTCCGTTTCACTTGTCAAACAAGCTTCCATCTGAGGATAGCAGTATACATGCATTGCCCAAAGGTATATGGAAGATCCCCGTTTTAAATATTAAAATAAACTACCAAAGTGTTTGTTTGTATGAAATCATTTTATAAACAATTGCTCAAAAGCTCTTTTTTAATTCACTCAAACCTTCCAAACAGTCCCTGCAAAGATCTGCCACCAATGTGCATGCATACAATGTTTCTATTGGTACTAGATGTACTAACCACTTACAGATTGTCTCTCAACAAAAATTAATTGTAGACATGGCTGTGCTTCAACAATCATCTTTATTATACTATATAAGTACAGTTATAAAGTTGAATATACAAGAAATTATGTTATCATAAAAATAAATAAATAAGAATAAATAAACACACATACACACACACAATAATTAATCAAGAGGAGTTTCAGCTTTAAACATATACCTTAAGTTTTAAAATAATATCTCAAAAACAGATACCCTTTACAACCAATGCCATTCTCCACAGTGATTGCTTTTCAACTTGCCATACAAAATGATTCCTTGCTCTATATAACCATTTTGCATACAGTAGATTCCCGGTTATCCGGCACCCAACAAACCGGACGCTCAAACAACTGGCACCGGTATTGATTCCACATATATTAAAAAAACTCCTGCTAAACCGGCATAACCGGCACTATTCGGCAGTTTGAGACTGCAAAAAAAAAAAAAAAACTAACTTTTTTTCTAATTGTTTTTTTTTGTGCCTAAATGGCCCAGTTTAGGTGCCAATGCCTTTTTAAATGCATTTTGGTGGTTTTGGGGGGGTTTAAGGGTTAACCCTTAAATTTGGGGACTCGCCATTAACCGGCAACTACACTTATCCGTCAATAGGGAGTCCCCGTGGGTGCCGAATAATGGGGAGTTTACTGCATATCTATACTGTAACAAAATAGGAGCCATGATAGTATCATGTCAATAATATATTTGGGGAGAATCATTATGATAAAACTGGTTTGGGTGGGGATAAAGGAAAGACATGACAGATTTTAGGGGGATTGCACAAGGGATGGAGTTAGGATATGGGCGTAGCTTGGTTGAAAAGTTGGCGTGACAACCTATCAAAATTAGTTTTATGAAATATCCAGCTCTATCTACTAATCAATGCTAATCTAAATATGACCTTTGATAATAAAAATGGTTGGCTGGTATAAAAGATGTCTGAAAAATAAATCACAAGAATGTTTATTTATCACATGCTTATTTGGCTTTTGGCTGCTTATCTCTTAACACCTTTGGACTAAGTTACTGATTATTATTATGTTACCTGCATTATGCCTTCCTTTATCTGTGCAATAAAATTATCCTATTGTTAAATGCTATAGTGGTGTTTGGATTTGCAATTGGTAAATTGAAATCATTGCAGCCTGCAATGAGGTATTTGTTCTATGTGGTGAGTTCTGTTCTATGTATATTATTTGTTTGATTTTTCCTCATTTTCTATTTTCCAACATTTTAAACCTTAACTCTATTAGATTGTTAGAAATTTTTATAATAACATCTTGTGCTACAGGAAAGAAAGTTACAGTAATAGCTGGAAACGTGATGTGACCAAGCTCATGATGGTTTATTGAGTACAGGCTGAAACCATTTATTAAAATATATTATAACTGCATGCAGTGAGAATGCACAGATTTCCTATTTCTAAGGCATGCTGCTTTGTAAATTATTGTAATATAAGGATTATGAAAATATAATTTATGTTACAAAATATATTTTTGTTTTTATTGCAAACAGAACTATTTGACATTTTCCGATCTTATAACTTTTTGTTGTTTATTTTTGTTGGTTGTTTTTGTTTGGACATATGATACATTTGTGCTCCCATTTCTATTTGATTACTCTGTCCCATCTGTTAACTTTCCAGCATTCTCCACACCCTCCTCTGAAACCATTTTCCCTATTCTCTCTCCTTCTTCCCTTTTCTTTCTACCCTTTCACTTATTTCTATAGTCCTTTCTAACTCCCTCTTTCTCCTTTCTCCTTTCATCCTACTCATTTTGTTACAGAATTACTCTCTTTCCCACCTCAACTCTTCCTTCCCACACCTTTCTTATACCTTTATACCTTTTGAGATTTATATTAATCTTGCACTTAATTTTGCCCTCTTCCTTATATTCCTACTTTCATGCAAATTAAGCATTTTCTAAAAATATAATGACAGCTGGTATAAATTGTTACCCTTTTAGGATAAGCTATCACAAAAGGACAATTGTATGGCACAATAGCTTTAACCTGGTTATTATGGGGTATGATATATATATAAAAATTAAGTTCTTGTGTATTGTAATGTTGCCAGTATTGAGCTTTTAGCTTAAGAATGTTTTCGCCAGTAGAGGGTGATGAAAGATTGACTTTTGACTGCTTATAAATTCTGCATCTCCATTAAGGAATAGAGAGGAGATACATATGGTACACCAGGAGTTAACAAAAGTATACCAAACTTAGGAGCCAGTCAGACTCTTGAGGAGTATTGATGTATGTAGTTATCAAAAAGTTCGTTTTTTTTTTCTTTTTGTATTTGCCTTGTTTTTTATGTTGGGGATGGAAAAGGAAATTAAGAGAGAAAAGAAAAAAGGAGAATTTGAAAATGTGTTGGAAAATGTTCTCAATGAACAAACTTCGTATGATATAATTTAGTCTATATGTGAGAATCAATCTTTTATATATATGTCTGTATCTGTTTTTTTATTTTTTGTTGATTTTTTCTTTTTTGTATGTTTTAAGTAAAATAAAAATAAATAAATAAATAAATAAAAGTTAGGAGTCAAAAGGAATATTTAGGGGCTTTGGTTACTCTGTGAATGACTGTACAAAATAGGTATGCATGTCCTTGAAACTGTAGATAATGGACTGGACTATATTTTAGTTTGCCAGAAATTATGCCAATCAGTGGGTGTCACAAATGTGGGATAATGCCTCTACCTCATACAAAGTGGAAAATTAGGTCTTTGTGTGCCTACCCTTATTCTTTTATATTTTATGATCTACCTAAAAAGCATTCTCTGTTATTTTTACAAAGCAACTACTCATTGTTTTCATTGATAATTTATTTTTCTGGGACAAAGCTTGAGTAGGCCCCATAGAGTAATTAGGTTTACAGTAAAGAGGTTTCTAAACGACATTCATTTGATAAAGTACTTAGTTATTATTTGTAAATTTAAATTACACCGAATGTCAAACCTCCGTGAATAAGAGATTAACATAAACAACTTAACTTAACAGGGATGGAACCTGTCATACATTTTCGTAATTTAATAATAGTTAAACAAACACTGGTAGAATAGCTCAGTTCAATTCATATAATTGTGTACTGTAAATACAGAAATGTACGTTAAGTTGCCTTGTACTGCATTGTCCTTCTGTAGATCCCAATGTCACAGGACAAGAAGAGTCAGGTTTCTTCCAACTCTGAAACCTTCAGGGCTATATCCATTGAAATACATCCTGTCCTTTTAGTGGTGGAGCCTATTCACTATAGTGTGCAAGATCCCTTAATTGTAAATCTGATCCAAAGGTTTGTGGATGTTGCTCTCACACTCTACACTCTAGAGATTGAATCTTAAATACTTTCTCTTGACCCGTGAAAGGCCCAGCAGTATGTCCGCATGACATTTTGGGCATAACTTGTTCCCTTAATAATTTTGTTAGGCACACAAACACTTTCTAAACCCTTCGATAAATAATTAGACACAACCACTTATTGAAGAAATACTGGCCACAGCGTTTATTGGTAAACCCAAATTCACATAATAATAACAATACCATTAATTAAATATACGTAAACAAGAGAGGGGAGGAGCCTGGAAACCGAGACAGTACACTCTGCGCCCTGACCCTCGTCCAGGGCCTACCGTGATGGAGCATCTGTACCTCTGTAGGGTAGGATCACCCCCACTTTACCACTGTCCCGGCAACTCCCCTCACCACCGCCCCGCTGTGACAACAACAAAATACAGGCACATCATAATTCAGCCTAAAATGAAGGCATATACAACTGCTAACGACGTAGACAGATTAAACTAATATACTTGAAGTATTATATTAATTATTTTCCTTTTTTTTATTTTTTTATTTATTTATTTATATATATATATATATATATTTTTTTTTTTTTTAAACACATATTTTCCATTTTTCCATATATAAATACCTGATTTTTTACAATTTACAATAACTTAACACCAATGCTCCAAATATTAGGGATGGGTGGGTGGGATCTAACTTCTTGGCTAGCTGGGGGCATAATGGCCAAACTGGCGCCAATCCTATAGGCGGCCCTGCCCCCTAGCTAGCCACTCCTACTCTACTATACTGCCGGGCCTACACGGGTCACGTGTCCCTCCTACCGACCCCAGGAGGCCTGGGGAGGTATCCAGCCCGTCATTCTATGTTGCTGAGCATCTTGAGTAAGCAGGGCAAATATGAACATAGTCATACATTATTAAATGGAAGCTACATCTACAGGACAGAAACAAGTAATTTTATATTCAGAATAAATATAATTAAAGAAAAGCTCAAAGTCAACACTGGACTACATAAAACCTTCTATCATTCTCTAGTAAATACAGTTATCTTATAGACTAATTACACAACAGTTGATGCCATTCACCATTTCTTCCCTTGAGTTTGCAAAGTAGAAGAATCAAGCAATTTAGCCATCAATTCCAGGTAGTCCATAATTGTCCAGCCAAATATCCCATGGTCACAGTTTAGCCCTCCAATGTATTTTATGTCATTAATTGTCTCTGTCTGAACTAAGAAATGTATATTGCAGCAGTTTTCCAACATATCAACCAAGATCCTGGAGTAAACATGTGCATAATTGTCTCTATTCCCATCGTTTCTCCCTCTGTCTGTTACTGCTCTTCTTCAATGTGTCTTTCACTCCTAATTAGCCCTCCAATTCCATATCAAATAATGGTAAAGGTAATGGAAGTTTCTCTGTTTTAATATTAAAAATAAAACTACCTTAGTGTCTGTTTGCAGGTCACTCACTCAAATGTTACAAACAGTCCCTTGCAAAAGTCTGCCCCCACAGCTCATGCATACAATGTTGCTATTGGTAAGAGATGTACCATCCACTTAACAGACTTTCTCAACAGCATTTTTTTTTTAAATGTTGCTGAAAGACAATCTTCAAGTGCCTAGTAAATCTAGTACTAATTGAAACATTATATGCATGAGCTGTGAGGGCAGACCTCTGCAAGGACTGTTTGGAAGGATTAAGCGCTTCTTAATAAAATGATAAGATATGCAAACAAAAACTTAGGTGGTTTATTTTAATATTAGAAACAGGTAAACTTCCATATACCCAAATAAATGTTTTATAATATTATACACTCATAAAAAAACTATTTCATTGCTCTTTCCTCTTTTGAATCAAATTTCTTGTTTCACACTGATTTGATCTATCTATTTTGCCTTATGATATAGATTAACTGCACCCTAATGTGTGAGTCCTTATGATATTTATTTCTCATGACTGGGTTAGAGCAGATAAGTTGATTCAGTCATTGTGTTCGTATTGATTTGTAAAAAATAATAGTATTTTCACTGCTTGATTCAATTCTTATGGAGCAGGAGTATTCTGAATAACAGGCCAGAGGTTGTAAAGGTGATATCAAATTCATTGAAATGATAGAGTAAACTATGTCCTTGACAAGAGAACAATAAAAGTAATAATGTATGTTGTGGAACTTTTCGACTGTCAGTGCAGGATATATGCCTTATACTAACATTGTAATGATTTCCTCCTGCAGGGTTTGAAGTTAATGGGCCTGTTGCAATAGGAATATCACACTGGAAGCCTCCATATGTTCACAATGAGACTTTTCTTCACAATGAGACTTATCTTCCCTTTGACCAGCCCCAGCACAGTTCGGACATTGCTGCAAATCCAGTATCTTGCTCCTTTTTGACACAGATGGATTTATCAGCCTCCTTATCTTGTCCTACTTCGTTGTCAATTATCCCAACGCCTTCACAGAGCAGCAGCCAGGAAACGCTAAGCCAGGACTCTGACGTTAACCAAGGTAAGACCATTTTATTTTACTTTTAAGAAAATAATAGAACATATTAAAAAGTATTCCAATATATTTAATTTCGAAGGACCTCTGTAATATCCCAAAGAGCGGAGATAGTTGTTTTAAATGTACACTGATCATTATGAAAAGTATTAAAATAATGATTAAACTTTCTATTCCATGATTTATAAAAGCATTATTCAGCATTTATTCAATATAATATCTGTATCCAGTTCTGCTGTTGGTTTCCACCAATACAGAGTCATCAGAGTGGGTCTCTTTGGGAGATAGGTCTAAAGGGCTTTAAGTAACAAATTGATTAGATAGAGGCTAAGCAGTCATTGATAGGATGCTTCCCAGTTATGGTTCACTGCCAAGGAAAACAACTTTAACACAGCACTAAAAGAATACAACTGTGTTGATGTAATCTCCTGTGTGATGGCATTGCCCACCACAAGGGCTGTCTCTTTTTGTTTACCTTATAGTTTGTGGTGACCAGCAGTTGCTGAATCTGATCTTTGAAAGTTATTTTAACATTTATCAGTGCTTAATTAAAACATCTAGCTCCTGTTAAAGCATTACCATGGTCTATTAGGTCTATTAACTAGAGTAATCATCTGGACCATCTGTAAAAATGGAATCTAAAACCTAATTCTTATAAAACACGTCCCCATCCCTATATCTCTGTTCACCAGTCCCGCAAACCAAATAAAGTTTGAGGTTTATGGGTGGTGGGGTAAGATGATAATCATATAAGAGAGGCCATGAGAGGGATGAAACAAGAGGGATAATACGCACAGATATAGAGATTCTCAATCTTCTTCCTCTTTATCCTCTTTATCTCTCCTCAGCTTTCCTACCCCTTCTCTCTCACACACCCCACTGTCTTCCTCCCTTCGCTATATGTCACTTTTCCTCCTTCCTCTCCCCCCTCTCACTCTCCCCCATCTCTCACTCTGCCATTCCCTCTCTCTCTCTCTCTCTCTCCGCTTCCCTTCTCTGTCTCTCTCCCCCTTTCCTTCTCTCTCTCTTCTCTCTATCTCTCCCTCCCCTTCTCTATCTTTCCCTCTCCCCTCTCTCATTTATCTCTCTCTCTTTCTTCTCTTTCTCCACCTTTTCTCTCCCCCTTCTCCCTCTACCTCTCATTTCTCCCTCCCTCCTTCTTCTTGCTCTCTACACCTTCACCCTTCTATTCCCTTTCTCTCTCTCTCCCCTTCTCCCCCCACCCTTGTCTCTCACCAGCACTCTTGTCTTCCCACTCTCACCTGTCTCTCACAAAAGGTCCAATAGGTTAATTAAATAAATGGAGATCTAATTATTAAAACATTGGCTTCATTAAATGAGTTATGTCCCTCCATTCAGCCTTGTTACTTTTTATAAATTGCTCTTCTGATCTATCTTTGATGACAGACTTTTTGAAAATGCCATTGATGTAACTATAGATTGAGAAAAAGCATCTATGGGAGTTGTCTACAATTGTGTTACTAATTAATACGCTCTTGCAAAACTCTGGGAGGAGTAATGTGCTTTACAAAACCAACTAAACTGAGGTATATACATCTACATTTAAAAAGCAAACTGTATAATTTCTGCCAATGTATTACAGAAAACATATTTGAAATGCTAATTAATTATTGCTGCTAACGTGTTAAATAACAGGAACAAATAAATTGTGGTAATGCCTCTCTTTATGCTGTCTAACTAAGTAGTAAATTTACTGTAAACTGTACCTTGTAATGAAACACCTTGCCTGGCAGGTCAGTAATACACTGTTATCTTTCTGGGTGTCAGGTATAGTTTTCTCTTCTATCATTACCAGCTTAGTATAAAAGGCTGGTGAAATTAAGAGAGTGAGTGAAAGTGCATACAGAAGAAGAATATTTGGAAAAATACAACACAATGCATCTTCATCATCTTATTTTTTTTGTTAGGATATAATTTTCTTAAAACTAGGAATTTATATATTTTTAATCTTATCAAATCTATCTATCTATCTATCTATCTATCTATCTATCTATCTATCTATCTAACATTATTATAAACTGGCCACCAATTATATCCATACTTGCAGGATTTGGAAAAGCCCCCTGCCAGAGGTGTCAATGAGGCATCTTATGAGTACCCTCAAATTCATATAACAATCATATATATAGTTGTCGTAATTGCGAGTTTGTTGGTAACGCTATGTTAAAAGATACTGGCTTCCGCAAGACTTTGAAAAAAGCTTGCAATAAGCGCTGAAGGCGCTTATTGCCAGGCCCACGATGAGCGCAAGGACCGCAAGACTTTGAAACAGGCATGACGATGCCCGCCATCAGTGCCGAAGGCCGTAGGCCTTTGGCGCTGACCTCGAGGCACGCAAGACTGAAAAATTTACGAGTTTAATGGGCAACATTTTTTTCAAGCCCATAACTCAGGCTTTGACCAACGAGAAGCCTGCAACACTTTGAAAAAAAGAACCAACGGCGCTCATCGCGAGACACACAATACTTGAGCAGGGAGAAAGAGGAGAAAGACACAGGAGAGGGAGAGGGGAGAGATGATGGAAAGAGACATAGGTGTGAGAGAGGGGGGAAAAGAGACAGAGAGGAGGGAAATAACAGGGAAAAAAAAACAATCCAGGGAGAGGGGGCACATGGAAGGGAGAGGTGGGAAACAGACACAGGGATCAGAGAGTGGGGAGAGGCTTTCAGCGCTCATTGCTCGCAATGAGCTCCGAAGGCCTGCAACTTAGAGGTGTGTGATGGTGTGTCACCAGAGGGCAGTAGATAGCCCTTCAAGATTCTCCCCAGGAGTGAGATGGTTAAGAAGATCCTTAAAAAGCTTGGCTGTGGCTGCAATAAAGAGCGGCTGCTATCTCCAGGTGGAGAGCTGTTTGACAGAGCTGGAGTGTTGTGGAAGTGTGCAGGGCCGACGTCAGAAGCCGCACTGAAAACTAATGGACCAAAGCCAGAAGCTTTGAAGAGGGAGCATGAAGATAAGAGGAACAGAAAGTCCCTGAAGGTGATGACCAAAGGAGGGATCTGCTTCGGAAAGAGAGTCCGGAGATACAGAGCCTAAGAGAGAGGTGAGAGTAAAAGACACCTCTGCTACCTATGTTTGGACTGTATGTTTGCACTTCTATGTAAGATAGTAAGGGAACTACAGTTTAGTTATGCAGGGCTTCAAGGAGAAGCTAGGATTTATTTTCTGTTTGGTTGATTTTAAAGGGCTCCTGCTTTCTCCATTTCGGTGCTGGATATTAGGGCACGGATCCTGAGAGTGACAGTGAATTTGTCACAGGTGGGAGACCCTTACATTGTGTGGCAAACAGCATTGCCAGCCTTCAAATTATATATCCATAAACTCAATAGGGGCCTAATTCAATTGAGAAATTGTAGCTTACGGGAGCCCGTAATGTAGGCCATAAACTAATTTGCTATTCAATTAGCTTCTTTTTGCTTAAAATCCCTGCGGTTGTTACAACCGGAACTTACAGCCCGTCTAAGCCTTTGATTTTTCAAGCCTGCAAGAATTACAATAGCTAAAATTACAAATCGCTATTCAATTGCCACAATTAAAAGAGGCCACAATTGTTTTCAAAACCGCAAATGTCGTCATGAATCTTACGGCTTCCAAATGGGCCCTGCAAAGGGTTTACAGACTAGTTTGTAACACTGCAGAAGACAATAAAAATACACGAATGGACGTTAAAATATGGGGAAAGCAATGGAAGGTATTATAATTACTTGTACAACTATTCCCAATTAATCAAATAGCACTTTAAAAAAAATGTGGGGTCATATGTTGGAATGGTCATCATATGTCAATATAAAAAGTCATGCTGCAAGATACTGAAAGCAATTAAAGAGACACTCATTAAATTGCAACACAAAAACATGAAATGGCTGCCATATTATCCCTTTCTCACTGACAGAGGCTCTAATATGGACCATAAAAATACAAAGAACATCTTATATACATCTCACTCGTTACATCTATATTGGGAAAATAAATAGTGGCCAAATTACACAGCCACATTACATATATCAAGGACCAGGCGAATATTTTATTTATGGTTGTTCAGTCCCTCAGTTGTGTCTGTGACCGCATGGATTGCAGCACACTTACTTATTTCTCTGTCTTCGCTTATCTACAAGGTTTGCATGGCAAACATACTGGAATGGGTTGCCAGGTCTCCTCCAGTGGACTGTGATTAGTCTGACCTCTCTGCTATGACCTGCCCATCTACAGTGGCGCTACATGGTATAGCTCACAGCTTCATTGAGGTACATAAGCTCCTTCAACCCCACAAAGTAGTGATCCAGAAGGGGACCAGGGGAACATATACCACACTAATCTACTCTAACCCGTCAGGAAGGGGCACAAACACACATGGATGCTGTACAGAGGCACGTGGAGCAACAGCCAACTTGCCTCCATCAGGGATAATCTCTGCTACGCCCATCCTGGAATGTCCCACGCCATTGCTGGTGGCCATGTGCCAAGATGTATATCCATTATCATTCGGTGACATCCCATTAAGTGCTTTGCTATCAATCAATTCCCCTTATCACTTGTCATATTTTTATCAGGCCACACAATCACAAATTGGACTTTGCATGTTTGTTAACCCTTTATTATTATATATTATTATATATATAGATATATATATTATTATATGATATCTTATTATATTAGTGACTTGCCCGTCAAAAATGACGGGGCAATAAAATTGTAGGGCAGGTAATGCTGTTTGCCACAGACAGTAAGTGTTTTGGTCATGTAAGATCCTTCGGTGCTCATTGCGAGCCTCGCGCTGAGCACCTTTGGCTCTAATCGCGTGGCTCGCCATGAGCGCCTTTGGTGCTCATTGCGAGCCTCTCGGTTGGTTTATTTTTTGTTATCATACGCTTTTGCTCTCATTGTAAGGTCTGCGCTGATCTCCTTTTTGCGCTTATTGCAAGTCTCTCCACTGGTGTAGTTTGTGTCCTATGAGCACCGTTGGTGCTCCTTGTGAGGCGCACAGTGAAGGGCTTTGTCGTTTATTGCGATACTGTGTTTTTTGTTGTTGTTGTGTATATGTAGGTTTTACTGATAATTAATGAATTAATGAAATCATAAATTAATATACTTTACCTATTTGTAATTAATATATGCAGCAAGCAATGTGCTGAAGAGCTAACAATCTGTTTTGATGTTCCTGCAGCATCCAATGTAGATTTGCAGTGTTGTTGAGCTGAGGTGTGTCAGCAATGTGTGCAGTGTTTAGTGTAAATAGGCTACGTGCGCGAGAGGAAAGCCGTTTGTGCAGCTGTGTAATTCCGCATTCTGTAAGTTAGTGTTGTAAAATGGTGGCGAATGTGTATGTGGTACGCAGGTGTGGATGATTTAGCGTCCTTGCTAATAGTGTATGTTGTACCTCGTACAGCTTTTTGTAAAAGTCGTATGTGCTTGGTGGGGTTTTGCGGCTTTAGGGGGTGTGTAGCCTCGTTTTTGTTTTTTTCGGGGGCCATTTTTACTCTCGCTTAGTGTGTAAACTCTGTAAATTGGACTTAAATGTGCATGCAAACAAACTCCCAGACGTCCTGGCTGTCCCCCCTTGCTATGTGTAATGTTTTTTTTTTTTTGTGTATTTTGTATTTTTTTAATGTTTTTCGGTGTTTGCAGGTCGGTTGTTATAGTCGTATTTTTGCGAGTTAGTCATTTTTTTTGTGTTTTTTTAATGTTTTTCGGTGTTTGCAGGTCGGTTGTAATGGTCGTATTTTTGTGAGTTAGTAATTTTTTTTTCTAAGTCCTGCATCTCGTATTTTTTTGTGTAAGTCTGTATTTAGTCATTGCTGTTATATCTTTTTTTTTCAAAGTCCCGCTTCTGTGGCTGTTTGTAACTGCTTGTGAGGCGGTGTAGAGCCTCCACCTCTGCAAATGCGGACCCCCGCGCCTTTGGCTCATTGCAGCTGATGTTGGAGCCTCCACCTCCCGCAAATGCGGCCCCTCGATTTGCGAGGGTCCGCATTTGCTGCCCAAACTTTTTGTAGTTTGACAACTATTATATGTGATGTATTAATCTATTGCATAGTAGCTGGGGCTGATTTGTTTACTGATTAATATCATAGGTGTGGTGTGGGTGGATACAGAAGGGCAAGAGGCTCTTTTGAAAAAGGGGATATCTAAAGGGGGTAATGTCATAGACTAGAATAAGCATTAGGCATAGCACCTACCAGGTGGTCACTACACCACTCCAACCGGAATCTGATGAAAAAAAGGATCATCAGAAATCACTCCATTTAATTGAAGAAACCATCCATGTGCATAGCACTTACAACTTGTCTAGATCTGCTCAATGAAACAGATGCAATAACCTCTGGACTGTGTAATCCAATCCAGTTTCACACATATAATGTGTTCCCAAAACAAAAATCTGAAAAGAAGTAATCAAAAATAAAAAGGCAGAGGAGGATAAAAAAAAAGAAAAAACATGCATGTGCAGTACAGTGCTAAATACAGTAACTGTAACTGTCATGGCTGAAGCATGATAAGATAGGCTTATTATGCCAGGGGAAAGGGGCCCTCTGAGATGGGTTAATATTGTGGATGTTGTGATTTATGTGTTATTCCTTGTCATGCCTGTTTAAAGTTTTAAATATAAAATATTAAATAGTAATGGACTAGCCCCTTATTAATAACATTAGGGAGATAATTGACCCCTAGGAGTCACATGACACCAGTATCTCTCTCTATGTATCACCAGCCTCAGACTGGTGTCTCCAGGCCTATTGTATGTAATTTCCCCCTACCAAGAATACAGCGGTGGAAAGGGAAAACAATGGGTGATTGTCTTAGACTGGCAGGCAGGGCTGATAACGTGAGCTAGAAGGTTTGGGTGTAACCATGGATGCACATTTAAATTGATTGGTCTGTTGTTGCCAGAATGTGGTATAAATATGCCTGATGGTTTCAGTAATAAAGATGTTATACTGGTTCACATAATTAAAGTGTGAATTTCGTTATTGATGCTGGATGCTGGTTCCTGGAGTAAGTTATTTTCAGAAAGATTTGTATGCTATACAAGACCACAGACATCTCTCAGTCTAACCTAAGGGCTGAAAGTTCTTCCTGCTGTACAAAAAAACAAACCGGTCACACATGTGGGGGGAGGTTTGGGCAATAGGCTCTTATCATACCCCATTCAACAGACAGGCTGTGACAGTAACAATATACCAACTCATCTGATTTACATTTGCAAGCATTACTAACCATTCGCTTATTCTCAGGATATCTGACTTGTTATGACCATTAATAATGATGTGTCATCTCAAAATAAATGCTTAGCTGTGACCAGCGTCAGTGGTCAGGGTGTACTATCACCTTCTCCATATGAAATTGTTCATCAACATTGATATCACATCCATCAGCTATACAGGTGTTAGCACATGTTAAAGAATACCCATGATCTCAGCAATAGGGGGAAATACCCATTAATATGGAGAGGACACAAAGGTCAGCAGACAGATTAAATGTTCTTATATCAGACCCAAAAATCTGTTCTCAGACTGATATTGAGGTCAGGATCACATGCTTCACTAGTGCATATATTAATGCTGGCTGTCATTAACATGCCATTGTGACACTGTGCAAGTCCACTGCCATAGTGGTATTAGTCTAAATTTAATACATATCTGGATATGTGATAGCTTTAATATTGAGGGAGCCACATGTGTCGGGCTGTCATTGAAGGAATGTCCACCTGGGAATATCTTACTTTTAATACATTTCATTCACAAGGTTTGCAGATGCAGAAGATGCCTTCATGGACCTGAATTGTGCCTAAAACAAAACTAAAGAAAACAATATCCTGCAAAATAAGGCCTTACATAAATATAGGGACTGCAACATCTCATCAGCATTCCTCAGTGACTGTCAATTGGTGACATGTTATACAGAAAACTACGTGTCCACAGAGAAGAGGATCATGGACCATCTGATGAGAGGTAGCCATCTGCATACAAAATGTCACCATTACAAAGGCCATGATCCTATACTCTGTAGCCAGGCTAGATTATGTTAACATTTGGATCAACAGATTGTCACTGAGGAGTGCTGTTGAGAAGGCACAAAACATATGTGCAGACCCTACATCCTCCTCCGCCTAGAATCAGGGCCCCAATCCCCCGTGGGTGTCTGCTGTCTCCTTGGTGGTGGGGGGAGGGCAGGAGGCAGCAGAAACAGCAGTGACGGTGGTGCTGGCGGTAGAGGCATGGGGGAAGGAGAGGAGCAGCGTTTGTGCCGGGGAGGTGTCTGGGTTGGAGGAGGTGGAGCTGGGGACCAGAGCGCGGCGCAAGGTGTCTGTGGTCAGTTGTTGGAATGCGCTATGGTCCACTCCCATCCTGAGCAGCCCGCCAAGGTAAGATTCAGTTCAGATATCAGATGGTGCCTCCTCTCCTCCTTATTTTTCCTGGCCAGGCTCCGGAGATGCTGGCCTGGATTACCCTGAAGACACTCCAGTTGTTGGCTCATGATGGCCAGCATCTCCGCCTGAGCAGCCTGGCTTGGTGGTGGTGGGGATGGAGGCCTGTGGGTTGTTGCTGGGTGAGGAGGTGGTGGTGGTGGCCCAGTGGAGAGATGCTTTTGATCAATTATCTCTAGTACTTGATTTATTACAAAAATAAATTTGCCAATGGAAAGCTGAACTACAATCATTATAAGAATACAATATAGAATTTGGAGATGTAAGTAGAAAAATGCACACTGGAAACGTGCATAGAACAAATATAGAAAATGTGTGTGGCCACTGTGGTCCTTACAATTTCCGACTCCCTGGGACTCAAAGATTTAAAAAGACTTTGAAATAGTCCCCACTTGTATTAAATGTCGGAAATGTTGCTAAAGATTTCAGTTTTATTGTTAGTTGAATTGAAATGTAGGTAAAGCAAACAATTATTTAGTCACATGCAATTTAGGTTTTTATGTATTTACAAGTCCTTTCAATAGACCAGGGGCGGGCCGCAGGTTGCCTAGCCCTTTTCTTTGGAGTGGAAGGGCATGCCCCACTTCATAAATACACAGTCCTCTATATCTCACTAAAATTAGCAAAAGTACCCAGTTACAGTGCCTTGCTAAAGTATTCCACCCCCCCCCCCCCCTGGCATTTTCTATGTTTTGTTGCCTCACAATCTGGAATTAACATGGATTGTTTGATGATTTGCATCATTTAATTTACAGAACATGCCCACAACTTTGAAGATGTTTTTTTTTTTTTTTTATTGTGAAGAAAACAACAAATAGGACAAAAAAACAGAAAAAGTCAATGTGCATAACTATTCACCCCCCTAAAGTCAATACTTTGTAGAGCCACCTTTTGCAGCAATCACAGCTCCAAGTCGCTTTGGATAAGTCTCCATGAGCTTGCCACATTTTACCACTGGAATTTTTGCACATTCCTCCTTGCGCAACTGCCCCAGCTCCTTCAAGTTGGAAGGTTTGCACTTGTGAACAGCAATCTTTAAATCTGACCACAGATTTTCTATTGGATTGAGGTCTGGGCTTTGACTAGGCCTTTCAACACATTTAGATGTTTCCCCATAAACCACTCAAGTATTGCTTTAGCAGTGTGTTTGGGGTCAATGTCCTGCTGGAAAGTGAACCTCCGTCCTAGCCTCAAATCACGCACAGAGTGGTACTGGTTTTGCTCAAGAATATCCCTGTATTTAGCACCATCCATCTTTCCCTCAACTCTGACCAGTTTCCCAGTCTTGGCTGCAGGAAAACATCCCCACAGCATGATGCTGCACCACCGTGTTTCACTGTGGGGATGGTGTTCTTTGGGTGATGTAATATGTTGGGTTTACGCCAGAGAGAGCGTTTTCTTTGATGTCCGAAAATTTCAATTTTAGTCTCATCAGACCAGAGCACTTTCCTCCATACATTTTGGGAGTCTCCCACATGCCTTTTTGCAACCTCAAAACGTGCCATTTTGTTTTGTGGTGAAAGTAATGACTTTGTTCTGGCCACTCTGCCATAAAGCCCAACTCTATGGAGCGTACTGCTTATTGTCGTCCTATGTACAGATATTCCAGTCTCTGCTGTGGAACTCTGCAGCTCCTCCAGGGTTACCTTAGGTCTCTGTGCTGCCTCTCTGATTAATGCCCTCCTTGCCCGGTCTGTGAGTTTTGGTCAGCGGCCGTCTCTTGGCAGGTTTGCTGTTGTGCCATTTTCTTTCCATTTGGTTATAATAGATTTGATGGTGCTCCTGGGGATCATCAACGATTTGTATATTTTTTATATAACCTAACCCTGACTTGTACTTCTCAACAACATTGTCCCTTACTTGTTTGCAGAGTTCCTTGGTCTTCATTGCAGTGTTTGGTTAGTGGTAGTGCTTGCTTAGGTGTTGCAGCCTCTGGGGCCTTTAAAAAAGATGTGTATATGCAATGACAGATCATGTGATACTTAAATTGCACACAGGTGGACATCATTTCACTAATTATGTGACTTTTCAAGGTAATTGGTTGCACCAGAGCTTTTTATGGGCTTCATAACAAAGGGGGTGAATACATAAGCACATGCCAATTTTCTGTTTTCTATTTCTAAAAATAGTTTTATGTATATATTTTTCTCATTTCACTTCACCAACTTAGACTATTGTGTTCTGATCCATTACATAAAATTCAGATTAACAAAACATTGAACTTAAGGCTGTAATGTAACAAAATAGGTAAAAAGTCAATGGGGGTGAATGATTTTGCAAGACACTGTATACTGCTAAATACTTCTTATTGTCTATATCTCTGTTACCAATTATTCCCTTTAACAATATTACCACTTTGCTTTGGGTAAAAAAAAAACAGTGATGCCCTTTTACGGACTCAGAGGCCATACGTGAGCCCTTCAAGTGAAATCGGTTGGCATCCTTTATAATTGCTTTTAATCATAGGTATGTCTTGTGCCCTTCAGTAGCATACCACTTTTGTTGCAGATTGCTCTATCCAATTTCTAGTCTGATAATTGTTTCTTGTAAGTCAAAGCAGATAAGAAAAGGTCATAAAGTACTGATGTGAGACCACCTCTACCCATTTATTTAGAGCAAGTAGCAGAGGGAAATAACACAGAGGTAGGGTGGTATTCTATAAAAAAAAGGTTTGTAGTCTGTAAAAAGATGTGCAACTTCAAAAAACCTACCATGCATGTTAGTTACTTGCAACTAAATTATTTTAATAACTAACAAGCACTGGCAAAAAATGGTTATTTTGAACTAACTTTTAAATGTATAGCACAGTTTGCATTTTCCCCATGTTATAGTATCTCACATTTCTTTATTTTAAAATGCATAACATTATGTAACCTATTTCAGATTACAATATGCCAGCTCACTGGTGGGCCTAAGTGTTACGGAGAGTTATTGTGTCACAATGTGGTTTAATGATGTACACAGACAGAAAACTTTTGACATAGTTGATTGCGGAAAATTTGTAGCATTTATTAATATTGAGTTACTTTTCCACATATATTCTCCACATATATCCTGCTGTTCTACTTACTTGTTCTTAGAGATGGAGCACTGCTGTCAGGATGGGCAACTGGTTGGGTTGTCCACTGTGTCATCCAAGGAGGAACAATCTGGCTCGGCCTGTGGATCCTGGTCCTGACATGACACACATACCGAGGAGCCTAGGAAGTAGGCCTAGGAAGTGTGTTTCTGCATCTGAACATAGTGAGCCTCTTTCTGGCCCTTTCACATCCTTTGGACATGGGTGTTCAGACAGGTCTGCTTCCCTGGAAGACCCCCATGACCCTTTAAGTACCTTCTTGGCACAGGGCATAATGTTAGGTGCCTGAAAGGGTCTCTGTAGCATAGTGGTTAATGTTAGATGACATGGAGATCCTTTCAGAACCTCCATGGCATAGAGGTTAATGTTAGATACCACGAAAGCTTTTTCACAACCTCAGTGACAATGGGGTTAATTTTAGATTCCATGTAGGTCCTTTAAGGACCTCAATGAGAGGGGTTCATTATAGATGCCACAGAGGTCCTTTAAGGACCACCATGGCAGCAGTGTTAATTTTAACTGATAATGGGGTCCATTATGGACCTCAAAGGTCACAGTTAACGTTTAGATGTCAAAGTGTGCTATGCGGACCCCATTGGTAAGAGGATTAACTTTAAGTGCCATCGGAATCCATGGGTTATACTTCAAATTGGAGATCCCTTGGGCCATAAGGAAAGTGCATAGAAAGCGGGAATCCCTGAGGATCTCCGATTCATAGCACACAGGAATGGGGAGTCTCCAGGATTTCCTGGCTCATAGCGAGTAGGAAGGGGGAATCCCCCAGTCCATAGGGGTATTGGGAGGAATCCTGAAGACCCTGGGCTAGTAAGGGATTACAGATCATGAATAGAGGGGGTCAAAAAACCCTTGCATTCTTTTTTATTATTATTTACCCCATCCCTGCCATGGGAAGGGGTTTATATGGATATGGCAAAATGTGAATGTTAGGGCTATTGTATTGTGTTGACATATTGAGCACTATTGTGTAGCATTGCTATGGAGACTACTGAGCTTCAGACTCTGAATCCTGTGAGCATGCTGCGTGTCACCTGCATTGAGGGGATAAATTGAGAGGGGCAATAAAATAGCTCCCAAGCTAACTGTAACGGATCTACTGGCACCCCGACCGGGTACCTCCGTTGATGGACGCGTCCTAGTTTGCGTCGAGGCCTACAAGCACCGCACTGGACACCACCACCACCACAGACTCCACAACCGCCGTAGCTTAAAGCTCCCAGGGAGTATGCAAAAGCATAGCAATCCCCAGTATGATATAGCGATCCCCTCCAATAACGAGACGAGGCTACGTTTTGAAGGGTCAAGTAGTACTCTCCTTTATTGAAAAACAACACACATTTTTAAACACTTCACATACACAGTAGGGGCAGTGACTACCTTTGGTCAACCCCTAATTACCTCTGGCCAATCAGACAGGGTCCCTACGTGGGAACCATGAGACTCCTCCCATGGGCCAACCCCAGGCGTGGCTACTATGCTCATTCTCACCCAGACTGTCCCAGTGAACACTTTCTGTTTTTCCTCCTGTACTATGCCCCTGGGGAAACCCCATACTGGCTCTTTGTTCAAGTCCTGGCGACACCCTGTTAGGTTTATCTTGTTCAGCTCCTGCTATCTCTTGTGTGTTTTAGCAGATAGTATTAAGCGGCAGATGGGAAACTCCTGACCAAGTGTATGAGACCAAAGATATTTGACTGCATACCACACAATACAATACTTTTACAGATATAACCACAACATATTATACCCCAGAACACATCTGCAGATAGCTTAGGTCTGAGCACACATTATTACTGATTGGCGCTCAGACCACATACATATAGTTCAATGGCCATGGAACCAAAGTCTTTCTGCATAGGAAAATAAAGTATTTAAATGCTGGTCCATAGTCAAAAGGCAGGAGGCCGGCAAACAGTCCTCTCCAAGACAAAGTGGCGAAGGGCACTTCGTCACACATCTCCCCTTTGGAGGGAAGTCTAACCAGGCACCTGACCTTCTGCCGGTCAGTGCCTCCGTTAGACGATCCACCAACCCACAATAAACCAATGCAAGAGCAGCCCACCCACAACAAACAGTCACTGCACCTGAATATTTCGCTGTGGTGATGGGGCAACACGCTGAGGGGACTTGAGGGGCAGAGGCCAGCGGCACTCTGCCCTGAGGCCAGCTCTTCTGCTGGTATAACCTGCAGGACATCCTGCTCTGTACAAGGGACAAAGGGAGGGCAGAGGCCGACTGCACTCTGCCCCGCTGTCAGCTCTTCTGCTGGGGTACTTGGGACATATTCCGGCTCAGTAGCCAGGGAAACGTGGGGGTCAGTGGGGGGTAACATTTCCTCTGTTAACCCTGGGGCCACATTAGAATTTAGCTTGGGAGGGGAATTTGTACTTACCCCCTCCTCCGGTTGTCCCAGTGAGTGTAGTTGGAGATCTGGACAGGCTGTGGGCGCAGAGACCACGGTCCCATCTGCGCCGTCTGGGAGATTGGTGTCTCCCCTTGTCAGGGTAAACTGTCGCTGGGGAGGGAGGACGACACCTTCTGCCCCCTGGGGTTCACACTGCCGCTGGGGGGGAAGGACGACACATTCTGCCCCCTGGGGTTCACACTGCTGCTGGGGGGAAAGGACGACACCTTCTGCCCCCTGGGGTTCACACTGCCGCTGGGGGGGGAAGGACGACACCTTCTGCCCCCTGGGGTTCACACTGCCGCTGGGGGGGAAGGACGACACCTTCTGCCCCCTGGGGTTCACACTGCCGCTGGGGGGGAAGGACGACACCTTCTGCCCCCTGGGGTTCATACTGCCGCTGGGGGGGAAGGACAACACCTTCTGCCCCCTGGGGTTCACACTGCCGCTGGGGGGAAGGACGACACCTTCTGCCCCCTGGGGTTCACACTGCCGCTGGGGGGGAAGGATGACACCTTCTGCCCCCTGGTGTTCACACTGCCGCTGGGGGGGAAGGATGACACCTTCTGCCCCCTGGGGTTCACCGCTGGGGGAGAAGGACGACACCTTCTGCCCCCTGTAGGGCTGGTAGAGAGACCTCGTCCCATCTCTACCTGCCATCTGGAGGTCATCCCAGGACCAGTCAAGGAAGTCTGGTTCTGCTTGTCGAGTAGGTTGGGGCTGCACGAAGCTGAGCAGGTGTTGGTAGTCCTGCTTCAGCTCCCACTCTCTCGTTACCAGGTGGGTCATGTCTTTGCTCACCTCGCCTTCGTCATCCCAGACATACATGCCCATCCGGTAGTCGTAGATGTCCCAAAACCTAGACCCCTCCTTGCTGCCAAGATCAATGTCGTCCTCCAAGGCATCCCATAATAATCCCGGGCCATCATAATCATCCCCCTCCGGTAAGTCGTGTTCAGCCGTCCAGGGGGTAAGTCGAACGGTATGCCACCAGAGGGCCTGGTATGAGTTGTCTAGCCAGAGCTCTCGCCATACCAGGGTCTCTAGTCTTGTCACCCACTCATCCAGGGGCTGCTCTCCCAATAGATACATCCGCATCGCCACACGCTTCTGTAGCCGCTGCTCATCACTGGGGAGACTCTCACCTCGCCGCCATTGGGCATCTCCCAGGGCATCATACGAGAGTTCCTTTCTGTCTGCATCCCTGTAGTCTGCGGCCGCCTCCTCCTCCTCATCATGGAACGCTGTCCGAAAACTAGCCGGTTCCATCCTGCTGTAGCCAGGGGCGCTGTACGGATACTAGTGTTGCCCTCAATTTGTAACTCCAAACGTTACCGGTGTCTCCGTGCTGCTTTTCCTCTTACTAGGACGCCATCCCACCACTGCCAGCCAATGTAACGGATCTCCTGGCACCCCGACCGGGTACCTCCGTTGATGGATGCGTCCTAGTTTGCGTCGAGGCCTACAAGCACCGCACCAGACACCACAACCACTACAGACTCCACAACCGCCGTAGCTTAAAGCTCCCAGGGAGTATGCAAAAGCATAACAATCCCCAGTATGATATAGCGATCCCCTCCAATAACGAGACGAGGCTACGTTTTGAAGGGTCAAGTAGTACTCTCCTTTATTGAAAAACAACACACATTTTAAACACTTCACATACACAGTAGGGGCAGTGACTACCTTTGGTCAACCCCTAATTACCTCTGGCCAATCAGACAGGGTCCCTACGTGGGAACCATGAGACTCCTCCCATGGGCCAACCCCAGGCGTGGCTACTATGCTCATTCTCACCCAGACTGTCCCAGTGAACACTTCCTGTTTTTCCTCCTGGACTATGCCCCTGGGGAAACCCCATACTGGCTCTTTGTTCAAGTCCTGGCGGCACCCTGTGAGGTTTATCTTGTTCAGCTCCTGCTATCTCTTGTGTGTTTTAGCAGATAGTATTAAGCGGCAGATGGGAAACTCCTGACCAAGTGTATGAGACCAAAGATATTTGACTGCATACCACACAATACAATATTTTTACAGATATAACCACAACATATTATAACCCAGAACATATCTGCAGATAGCTTAGGTCTGAGCACACATTATTACTGAATGGCGCTCAGACCACATACATATAGTTCAATGGCCATGGAACCAAAGTCTTTCTCCATAGGAAAATAAAGTATTTAAATGCCGGTCCATAGTCAAAAGGCAGGAGGCCGGCAAACAGTCCTCTCCAAGACAAAGTGGCGAAGGGCACTTCGTCACACTAACCAAAAAAAACTTTCACAGTTACAATGGAGCCTTTCCTCGCAGCTATGGGGCTGAATAGAATTACTCTCTCTATTAGCAACCACCTTGAAAATTCACCCCAAGTTACTCCTCAGATTCATATAAATCAATTGGAAATTACAAAATATCCCATTACAGTTTTATCTATATTCCAACAATGCTATTGTAATTTAAATGAACAAACTATTTCTATTATTAAGAATTTTTTATTTTATTTTAAAAAAGACAACTCTATCAAAATTAACAGAAGATCATAATAACATTTTAAATACACCTATTGAATTTGAATAAATAAAAAAAAGAATAAAAACAATAGAAAATGGAAAAGCTCCACGTCCAAATGTTTTTTTACTTTTATTCTATAGAACATTGTTTTCTAATTGCACCTCTCTGATTCTGCAAACATATAGCCACATTAAATTCCAGTGCCTTAAGTCCAATGTGTAGCTCATAAGGGCTGCGGGCTTGAAATTTGGACGTTTTATGTCGCTATTAAATTAGAAAGGCTGCGAGCTATGAGCTGGAAAAGGTAAAATGCAAACCAATCTGTTGCATGCTGGATGTGCGGCTGTGAACAGGATAAATTAGTCAAACCCATAGTAACAGGTTGGATGTAGCCAATGGCAATGGAGATTGCCAGCAGACTCTCGACAATAGCCCTTGCTGCGGAGGTCCCGATTAGGACCCCTGCGACAGTTAAACAGTGAACCCCTGCAGCGGAGAGTACTCCAAGTACACCCCCGGCACCTAAATGTAACCCCCCCATTGGGACCCCCGCAGTGTCCCCATCTTACCCCTTGAAGTGGGGGTCCCAATCGGGACCTCCACTGCATTTAAAAATTTCAATTTCCGCCTTGCGGTTCCTGAATGGACCTTAAAGGTCTTTGAAGGAGCCGCGCTAACAAAAAAATTAACCACCTCAAATTAACCCCTCACTCATGGGGTCTATATAGACCATCATGAGCCTCTAATAAACCCCCTCAGTCCAAAAGGGGTCTATATAGATTCCTATAGGACACTATTAACCCTTATATTAACACTTTAAGTGCCACGAGGGTCCTCCAGGATCCTCATGACATAAAGTCTGAGCACTACACTATAAACCCTTTCCTATTCCATTAATCCCTTCAACTAATTAACCCCCCTCTACCCTATCCTATTAACTCCTCTATTCTACTCGACCCTATTAACCCCTACACTACCCACCTAACCTCCTACTAAAATCCCCAGCACTCCAGTAATTACACAAAATAAAAAAATTACATTACAGAAAATAATAAACTACACTGCAGAAAATAAAAAAACGACATTACAGGAAATAACCCCCCCCAACAGCACAGAAAATAAAAATCATCTACTTATATAAAATAAAAAAAAACTACATTACATAAAATAACCCCCCCCCACAGTACAGAAAATAAAAAACCTTACAGTACATAAAATAAAGACACCTACTTTACATAAAATAAAAACAGCCTCACTAAAAATAGGAAAGGGTAAATTAGACCACCTACCTGGCCAAAATGCCCCTCCAGCGATGCCCTGGTCTTCAGTTCTTCGTCCCAGACAGGGCCTTCCAAAACTGTCCACAAGTCTGGTCACACCTAAAAAAAACAATAAAAACATAGTTAATACACAAATACATACAACATGTAATAAAATAAAGTCTGAATAGTCCACTTACCTGTTCAAAATGCCCCTCAGTGATGCCCCGGTCTTCATTCAGTCGTCGCAGTCAGGGCCCCTCCGAAAAATAAAGTTTATAACGTTCTAAAAAAATAAAAAAACTAACGGAGCTCCTCCCTTGAGGAGCTCCCCGTTGCAAATGAAGGTTCCAGCGCTTGCTCAAAAAATGATAACGGCGCCTTCTGATTGGCTGAAATAGCTGTCAATCATATTTCAGCCAATCAGAAGGTGCAAATGTATGAACCAATTAAAATGGGATACACCCCTATATCCCATTCTGATTGGCTGATGTAACTGCCAATCATATTTAATCCAATCAGAAGGCGCTATTGCTTTCAGTCAATCATAATGGGATAC
Source organism: Discoglossus pictus (assembly GCA_027410445.1). Lineage (NCBI taxonomy): Eukaryota > Metazoa > Chordata > Amphibia > Anura > Alytidae > Discoglossus > Discoglossus pictus. The sequence goes on along the minus strand of CM050167.1, from coordinate 282,209,221 downwards.
AACCCTGTTTTTATTTTGGTTAATGTAGGGTTTTTTATTTTGTGTAATTAGTGGGATGCTAGGGATTTTAGTAGGGGTTAGGTAGGTAGTGTAGGGGTAAATAGGGTAGGGGGAGTTAATAGGATAGCGTAGAGAGGAGGTTAATTAGTTGGAGGGGGGTTATTAGAATGGTATTGGGCAGGAAAGGGTAAAAGTTTAGTGCTTAGACTTTGTGTCATGAGGGTCCTGGAGGACCCTCATGAAACTTACAGTGTTAATATAGGGGTTAATAGTGTCTTATAGGGGTCTGTGTAGACCCCTATTGGACTGAGGGGGTTAATTAGAGGCTCATGAGGGCCTTTATAGAACCCCATGTATGATGGGGTTAAATTTACGTGCAGACGAGGTACTTTTAGTACCCCCACGGGAGGGGTTAATTACTTAGTTAGCGCAGGTCCTTTTAGGACCTTTAGGGTAGGGGGAGTTAATAGGACCCGTGAGGCAGGAAATTAGAATGTTTTAATGCAGCGGGGGTCCCAATCAGAACCCCCGCTGCAAGGGCTAATATGGGAACACTGCCGGGGTCCCGATGGGCACCCTCAGCATAGTGGGGTTAATTTTAGGTACTGGGCAGAAGTTAACAGTTTAACTGCCGCATGGGTCCGGAACGGGGCCCCTACAGCAAGGGTTAATATTAGGAGCCTGTGGGGGTCCCAATCGGGACCCCTGCAGCATGGGGATTTATTTGGTAAGCAGGGGGGAGCTTTAGGGGCTGGCCGGAGGTTTGGGGGCCGGAGTGGGGGTCTCTTTTGCTGCTCTGGCAGCAAACGTAAGGGCTGTAGAAGCCTTTGCGAGTCCTCTCCAGCAGTCATTGGGCCTCTATTTGCGTGTTATGGGCAAGCTCGCGGGGGACTTTGTTGCAATTTAATAGCATGATAGGAACGTAGCGGGTACGGGCTTGACAGATCAAAGGGTTGCGGGCTGCGAAGTTCAATGTTGCTCAACGCATAGCCTATTCTCGGCCCTCCTGCTTTTTAACATGCAAGCCTGCTGTGGGCTACGTTACGGGTCTAATTTAATAGCTGTAACCCAGAAAATAGGAGCTATGGGCAACATTTTAAAACGTAGCCCCAATTTAATGTGGCTGATAGAATAGTAACTGGGAATCTAAAAAAAAAATACTGACTTTTACCTACATATGTATATGCAAACACCTGTATATATAACTCATTGATTGACTGACATGGTCCATACAACAAAGTCAGTGATCATTGTGAAACTAGAAAAAAACTTTACCTCTGTGCACTCAAGAGAACGATTGAATGAAATGGTGATGATATATAATGTCATCAAGTTTTACAGATGGTAATATAGTCAGTATAAAGAAGTCATTACCTTAGAATCATGCAATATGTTCCCCTCATGCTAGGATGGTTACTTTGTGTCAGTTGTGTCTGACATATTAAATCCATATGTTTTGAGTAGATGGCTATGACCAAGTAAACAAGAACATATACCCTAGTAATCAATAGTAATATTACTGATCTGTTCCTGCCTATATATTTATCCTTTATTGTACTCATCACAAACACAATCACAAGGGAGAATATTCTACAACTAAGCTAATCAAATAATCATCAGGGCAAACCCTTGAGTTATTGTTTCTCCAATGCAAATTACATTTTACAGATTACAAGATGTAAAATATTGATTTAAGGCCTTTTCTGTGTCACAGCTTCATATAGGAGAAAAAATAAACAGATTTAAATGTATAACGTGTTCCCAAAGTGAGTTGCAACAGTGTATCTGTGTATTGTAATAGTTTGTCAATATCGAGTTGAAAAAAAAAGTATATTATTTTGTTTATTATATGTCCCACTAATGCAGACACAATACATATGAACTAATTCTGATTAAGGACACAAATAACAGTTTACACTGCATATTTATACATATTTCTTATTTAGCATTATTTTGTGTTTATTATTTATACTTTATTGTCTGCACAGTGGCTAGGTCCTATTCATTTTTTATATATATATACTGAACATTTTACATATATAACAATAGTTTATAAAGTATATAATATATCCACCCTTTCTTTTTTTTATTTGTATATCTTTTATTTTTTCCTTTAACAAATTTCCAAGAATAATAAATCACAAATCACATTCCAGCATACAAAAAAAATACAATTGTAAAGTACAAAGAATTGATCTCTAGCAATTCCTTTCTTCTTCTCCAAACTTCATAAATACAATTTATAACCATAAGAAATGATATCTTAAATATAAAAATTTTAAATATATTTTAAATACAATCCTTAACCATAAAAGATTATGTCTCAAATATTTAAATTTAGAATATATTTATAACAATGATAATCTACCATTCAATGTATCAAAGAAAAAATAGTGTGAGAGAGAGAGGAGAGAGGGAGGGAGGGGGAAAAGAAAAAAAACAAAACAAAAGGGGAAGAAGAGGGGGGATGGGGACAAAAGAACATTATTTTGACCACAATATAAATATTTATATTTATTTTAATTAGTCCCTGAGATATCCTGAGTACTCAACATATCAAGCTTGTATTTAGGCATAGATTGTCATTATTTTCTATTTTAATTATTTTCTTGTAATAATTGTGCCATTTTGATTTAAATTCTTTCTTTCTCTAAATTTGCAATTCTATCATATTGGTCAAGAACCCTCTGATTCATGATCATTTGTTATAATTCTATAATTAGTGGGGCTCTCATATTTATCTAGTTTTTCGTTATAGTTTCCACAAATCTCCATTCTTTAGATATTTTGCCATTAATACCTCCAAAAAAGACTATTTGATCATTTAATAGGATGTCTATGCTAAATTATTTTTCAACCAATCTTGAACTTTTTTCCAAAATAAGTGCATATATTTTGGATCTCGCGTTTTACATTTTATTCGTTCATTTTCCTTAATTTTACATATTTGCCACAAAATATTTGGAAGATAGTAGTATAATCTTAAATTGTTGTTCGTGAAAATCATCAGATTGAATATATTTTCTTATTCTACTTATACTTTTAAATATTTTGTATCCTCTTCAATATCTGGAAATAGTTTATTCCATTTGTAAACTATTTATTCTCTGTTTTGTTTGGCCGGAATTGAGCTTGGATAATTTAATATACATAATTCAAAGCCTGTTTACCTTTACAATATTCCTGAATCAACTTTGAAGCTTTATCACCCTCCCAGAAATTCAGATTTCCTTCTTAAGTTTGTATATAAATATAACTCTTGAGCATAAAAATACCAGTGTTCTTTTTGTATGTTGAATTCAATACAATTTTTTTCTAAGCTCTTAATAATTTTGGAGTCTTTTTCAAGAAAATGCTCTATATTATCTGTTTACCTACCATACTTTTTAAGAGAAACTATATTCGATCCTTTCAAAAATTCAGGATTATTTTTACGTGGCATTTGATATGTAATTTTATCAATCCCAATATTCATAGAATGAAACATTTTATCGTGGTAAAAATAAAAATGTCATCCCTAATCTCCTGGGGAATTTCTATTTTCATATTATGCAAAAAATATGAAACTTTTTTGTGATTTTTCAATAAGTATTCCCATTCATAATCTCTAAACTTCTTCCCTTTAATTCTGTGGCTATTTTAGATAAAATTGACCAGTTAGCCCATTCTATGGCACCTATTAAATTCCAAGCCTGCAGTGGCGTTGTACAGCCCATATGTCTGTGGGCATTTTCTGGAATTACAGAGTGAAAACCCTGCAAGGAAATAGGCGGAATCCAAATCCGTAAACCATGCTTCTGCACGTAGCACATTTTTGAAACACATAGTTACAGGTTTAGAGCAGGATTTCTTCAATTGCTAGGAAGCATTAATCCACCTTCCACAGGCACCTCTCTCCTCCTGGTCAAAAATCTGGGAGACAGAATGACACACACAAGGTAGTGATATCAAAGTGTCTCTCTTTAATAGGCAATATGGCAGAACATTTTATAGGGCTTTGCCCTCCCATTCTTTGCATTATTATTAGAGGTACAATGCTGACTTTACATGGTCAGTTATGCAGGGTCAACAATCTCAAGTAATGGTTGATTTTGGCTAGTAACATGTATTTGCTATCTGTACATACATTTAGTGGTATACAAGGAGAGCTTACATAGGCAGAAAACAGAACTATAAATCCCATGTGGATACACTAGATAAGGAACTTACAAGGGCCTGCTGACACAAAAAAAAACTGGCTATATGCAGCCTTGTGGTCACAAAAAGGTCAAGTAAAATGTTAACCCTTTTTATTGTACCTCAACAACCCCTTATTTTGTTCTGAAAGAACAACTATATAAGAATGGTACTCAGGAGAGGAATATGTCTAGGGGAGAAACATATGTGGAACCATTATCATTCACTCTCTCATTCATTGTTGTCACAAAAAGGTCAAGCAAAATGTTAACCCTTTTATCGTACCTCAACAGAGCCAATAGTAAAAGACATTGTCATCATTATGTCACTAAAACATGGAGGTTAAATTTCAATCACTTACAGTTTTGAAGTCCGAGTTGCGATCGGACCCACATTCCAGAAATAATGCAATAGGAAAAAAATCAATAAATATGATATTCTAGTCCATGGGAGTTCCATTATATGTATTAACACATTGATTGCCAGGATCGATAAATACAGTAGTAGTGTGTAACAGTGCTACAGACAGGAGTTTAACCCCCTTGCGCATCCTCTCTAGTACCCGTAGGATTTTTGGCTACATTTTCCATTTACGGGTGTGAAAACAGTTGCGGACTTGAGGACTTGTAGCAATTTAATAGCGATTTGTGATTGTAACATTTACTCGATTGAAAGGTCAAAGGCTTAGCTGCGTCGGAGTTCAGATTTTGATAGCCCATAGGGTTTACCCGCCTATAACCCGCAGAACATTTGCGGGTAGCTAAAAGAGGCTAATTTAATAGCCGTAACTTTTGCGGGCTCTATGTTTGGTAAATTACTGCCTCCTCTGTTTGTCTGCCATAGTTTTCAAGGCTTATTCATGCTCTTTTTTGATTCTAAATATTTTTTTTATATAATCCATGTATTTTTTGTATGTCTTCTTTTTTAATAAAAAAATGGAGATTTTGAGGAAGAAACAGAATTCTTGGATAGATTACCATTTTGATGACACTAATTCTTCCTAAAAGCGATAAAGGGAGATTCTTCCATCGTAGTTGAAGCACATTGTATACCAAGATATCTCATAGAATGCTTTAGAATTTTGGATGAACATTTAAAAACATCTTGTTTCTGATGGAGCCATAATATCTCAGATTTTGCTGTATTAAAGTTATGTACTGAAAATGAGGAGTATTCTTTGAATGCGTTCATAATTTTGGGTCTTTTATCCTGGGGTTTTTCTACAAACAATAAGTGATCATCTGCATATAATGCGATCTTCAATTGATTATTTTCAACTGGAATACCTTATAGGATTTTTCTTTTCAAAAATTTACTTTAAATCCCATTTTAGTTAATGATGTCAATAAATGATCCCATTCTACACGATCAAATGCTTTTTGAGCATCTAAACTCATTATTAGAGCTAATTATTTTTTTTATGTTTGAGCTTAATTGATATGCCTGAATTATTCCCATTACCTTCCTGATATTTGTAGTAACTGATCTAACTAGTATGAATCCAGTCTGATACTCTCCTATCATATCTACTGTTGTAAGCAGCTTGCCAATATGTTGGTGAAAATCATAATCTGAGTTTAATGATGAAATTGGCCTGTAGCTATCCATTTCATTCTTATTCTTACTTTAAAAAAAAAAGATAGACATATTTGCTTCAACAAATCTCTTTGAGATTTCAATATTTTCTAAAAATATTGTCATTTATTAATCTTAACAAGATAGGAGATCTTTGTTCTAACATGACTATTTAGAATTCACCGGAATAACCATCCAGTCCCAGTGTTGTCCTTTTTGTGGGTGATTTGATAACTGTTTGTATCTCAATTGTAATTGGCTTATTTAAATTTTCCAATTGTTCTTCAGTCATCATTGGCATTTCTATTTCATTCCAGAATTTCTCCTTTTTCATAATCTATTTCTCCTTTAGTGGAAATCACATATATACCGTATATACTCGAGTATAAGCCGACCGAGTATAAGCCGAGGCACCTATTTTACCACAAAATACTGGGATTAAATGAGTGACTCGAGTATAAGCCGAGGGTGGGAAATGTGCTGCCCCCTATGTCCCTCCCTTTTGTGCCTTCTGTGTCCCCCTCTATCCTGTGTCTCTTCTCCCCTCCCCCTTCCCTGTGTCTCTTCCCCCCTCTCCCTTCCCTGTGTCTCTTCCCCTCTCCCTTCCTTGTGTCTCTCCCCCCTCTCCCTTCCCTGTGTCTCTTCCCCCCATCCTCATTCTCAACCTCCCTCCTCAACCCCACTCCTCATCCTCAACCTCCCTCCTCATCAACCCTCCATCCTCAACCTTAACCCCCTCCTCAACCTCAACCACCCTCCTCATCCTCAACCCCATCCTCAACCTCCCTCCTCATCCTCAACCTCCCTCCTCATCCTCAACCCCCTCCTCAACCTCAACCCCCCATCCTCAACCCCCCTCCTCAACCTCCCTCATCAACCCCCTCATCCTCAACCCCCTCCTCCTCAACCCCCAATCCTCAACCCCCTCCTCAACCTCAACCCCCCATCCTCAACCCCCTCCTCAACCTCCCTCCTCAACCCCCTCATCCTCAACCCCCCATCCTCAAACCCCCTCCTCATCCTCAACCCCCTCAACCTCAACCCCCTCCTCAACCTCCCTCCTCAACCTGCCTCCTCATCCTCAACCCCCCCATCCTCAACCTCAACCCCCATCCTCAACCCCCTCCTCAACCTCAACCCCCTCAACCTCAACCCCCCTCCTCAACCTCCCTCCTCATCCTCAACCTCCCTCCTCATCCTCAACCCCCCCATCCTCAACCTCAACCCCCCATCCTCAACCCCCCTCCTCAACCTCCCTCCTCAACCCCCTCATCCTCAACCACCTCCTTCTTAACCCCCCTACTCCTCAACCCCCCATCGTCAACCCCCTCCTCAACCTCAATCCCCCTCCTCATCCTCAACCCCCTCCTCATCCTCAACCCCCTCCTCAACCTCAACCCCCTCCTCAACCTCAACCCCCTCAACCTCAACCCCCCTCCGCATCCTCAACCCCCTCCTCAACCTCCCTCCTCATCCTCAACCTCCCTCCTCATCCTCAACCCCCTCCTCAACCTCCCTCCTCAACCCCCCCATCCTCAATCTCCCTCCTCAATCTCAACCCCCCCATCCTCAACTTCCTCCACAACCTCAACCCCCTCAACCTCAACCCCCCTCCGCATCCTCAACCACCTCCTCAACCTCCCTCCTCATCCTCAACCTCCCTCCTCATCCTCAACCCCCTCCTCAACCTCCCTCCTCAACCTCAACCCCCCCATCCTCAACCTCCCTCCTCAATCTCAACCCCCCCATCCTCAACTTCCTCCACAACCTCATCCCCCTCCTCAACCTCAACCAACCCCCCCCATCCTACCCCTCTAAATATCCCCCCTCACTTACCTGCTCCAGCCTCCGCTCCTTCCGGGTCTTGATGTGGCGCACATGTGACGTCACATGCGCTCCACGTCATTAGCATATACCAGGTGCGGCACCCGGTATATGATAATGACGTGGCGCGCGTGTGACGTCATGGCATTAGCATATACCGGGTTCAGGTACCCGGTATATGCTAATGACGTGGCGCGCGTGTGACGTCACGGCATTAGCATATACCGGGTGCCGGTACCGGGGGGGTTAGAGAGACACGGGGGGGAGAGTGACTCGAGTATAAGCAGAGGAGGCCCTTTTTAGACTTAAAAAAAGGGCTGAAAAACTCGGCTTATACTCGAGTATATACGGTAGTTGTCAGCATGTGGGTTGTTGCTAACCGGCCACAACTCGCGAGGGCCGCAGTTGCGCTGGTGGAGATAAGCACCATAGGCGCTTATCCCTACGACCTAGAAAGAACATAGAAAAAAAAAAAAAAAATTGCAAAGACGAACTACGGGCTTTTTATTCCTACGACCCACTATGACTTTCGTACCAAAAATGCATTTGCGGAGGTGGAGGCTCTACGGCACCTCACAACCGTTTACAAAATGCAATGACGAACTACGGACTTACACCTCGATTTCACTAACATTTACACACTTTACACACTCGAAAATCCCTGAAGCAACAGAAAAAATGGCGACGAAAAAGACCAAATTAAAATGACTAAACGTACTCGCAAAACGGAACCAACACTCAAGAACATTTCATGCAGCACGTAACACACATTATGCGGCACGTACCACAGTGAAATTCGCCACCATTACTTATGCAACACATAACTATTAGCCGCAAAATGGCGGCTGGAACACATGCGTATTGCGTTCTAATGGTTTCTACTTCAATTCAAAGTCTATAAATACTGCACACTTTCCAGAAATGTCTACATTTCTCCTCAGGTGAACAGTGTGACTGGACATTTCACTGATGGCGTTACTTCAGAAGCTAATTTCTTACCAATTTACAAGTTTACAATCTGCAACTTACAACAAAGAGGTAAGCTATAATACATTTAATTAATTAAGAAATCAAGAAGCCCAAAAAAATAAAAATGTTATTGCAAATATTGCCAACAACAACTGTATTTATGTATACTAAGGTTTCAAACACACAGATATGTCTATGTGCCCTACAATAAGCTCAATTTAAAAAAAAAAAAAGAGATAACATAGATTTTACTCATATCTATTCAAAAAAAAAAATTGAGACACATATATATTTATCCTGCATTTCAATATTTCCCTTTTCTCCACATTTCCGACAGACTCTGCATCTACAGCGTCACTGAAGAATTTGCAGCATGGACTGTGAAATCTCAACAATTTTACACAACACAAAGAAAGAAGAACAGGTAATATACACAAATACATTAGATTTAGAAAAAGACGATGCTGTTGTTACAAAAAACAAACAAAAAAATTAAAAATTAAATAAACAATTTCTCTTTCTCTTTTTCAACAGACACTGCCTGAAGAGTGTTGCAGGAACATTGGCAGCAGGGGGACCCTCTGTCATTGATACACAACTAATACTTCAACCAAGGTATAGTATAACAAGTAAAAAACTAAAAAAAAAAGCTATCATATTTGCTGTGCGCCAATGGCAAAATGAAAAACAAAACCAAATCATAAGCTCTTACTATCAAATATGGTGCACACAAAACACGATACTTCAACAAATATTGTTGACACATATAAAATGTAACAATGAATCCTGTTTTGTCTGCACCAACCTCTAAGCCTAACCCATAAGATAAATCTATCATCCCAAACGTGGAGTACAGAAAAAAGGATAGTATAACAAATATTGGTAACACAACAAATTTAAGAATAAATCCTGTTTTCTGTGCCCTAACCTATAAGCTTAAACCCACGACCTAAACCTGTAGAGAAAACAGGATACTACAGCAAATATTGCTAACACATACAAAATGTAAGAATAAAGCCTGTTTTCTGTGCCCGACCCTATAAGTCTAAACCCAGAACCTAATCCTCTAATTACAACAATCGTGTACAGAGAACAGGATAATACAACAAATATTGTTAATACTTACAACATTTACTCAAATATTCGGTTTTGTGCCATACCGATAAGCCTAAACCATAAACTAAATCTATAATCTCAAAAGTAGCCTCCAGAAAAAAGAATACTACAACAAATATTAGTAAGACATACAAAATGTAACTATAAATCCTCTTTTCTCTACAATAACCTATAAGCCTAAACCCAGAACCTAAATCTCTAATGACAACAGTGCTGCACACAAAACAGGAAAGTACAAAAAAAGACAACTATGCACTTACAAAAGACATTAAAATAAGGAATACAAATAATAATAGATTCTTTTTATTTACAGATTAATGTGGCAGATACTGACAAGAAACAGGAAAAGATAAGACGGCAAACTAGAGAACGTCAAAAAACATGGGCAAAGCATCAGACGCCGGAGCAGAAGGAAATTCGACGACAAAAAGAACGAGAAAGACTTGCAAGCAAAAGACTATCAGATGACAAAAAGACAAAATCTACCCCTAAGAAGGCAACTAAAAAACAAAAGCATTTAGAACCTGTTGCTGAACAATCAGATAACATTTCTAATGATGATTTACAGAGTCATATTGATATATGTTATCACAATTGTCCTTTACTTAAGTCTTTAGCAGTAGAGGTTCATAATTGTGGTGAGATGAATATATAGTTTTGTGGGGCTTATCATTTCAAACAGGAAAGACCCAGAGATGGCAAGTTTGTTAGTTGCTGTCAAAAAGGCAAGGTAAAACTTCCAGAAACACAACAATTCCCAACATATTTACAAAGCGTTATGATTGAGCCTGCTTTCCCCAACTACCAAAATTTCAAAACAAACATAAGATCCTACAATAGTGCCATATCATTTGCATCTATGGGTGCAGCATTAGCTGCTAATGTGCCAGTATATGGCCCTTACTGCTTTAAAGTACAAGGACAAATTTACCATAGTACTTTGCATTTACATCCAGAGCAAGGAGAGCAAAGAAAATTTGCTCAACTATTTGTCCTAGATACAATGGAAGCTGTTGAGCAACGTATGCAGCTTCAAGGAAATAAAAAATGCTTACCCATTGTTTTTATAGAGCTTGATAAAATTATGGCCAATAACCCCCACACTTAAGCTTATAAAAAATTGGCAGAAGTAGAAAAGGAACAACAAATTCATGCAGAAATACATCAATTGCCAATCCCAAAGGTGAATATTGTCCTTAAAAGAGATCGACATAGTGATAAACGCCGTTATAACTTGCCAACATCAAATGAGGTTGCAATAGTCTTTCAAAATGACGAAGGAGCACCACCATTTCAGAAAGACATTAGAATATATCCCAGAAATGAGGAGCAACCTTTCATTAATATAAGTATCTTAAGTACCAATTTGGATCCAATGACATATCCAATATTTTTTCCACATGGGGAAGCAGATTGGCAACCCAAATTAACCCTTCAGAGTTACCCAAATTCAAAAGTACGGGTGCGAAATAATGTTTCAATGCTTGAATTTAAAGTGGCTCAAATTGCCGTTCGACATGGATTCAATCCCATTTTATGTGGCGGAAAACTGACACAACAATGGATCATTGATTCGTATTTGCAAGTTGAGGCAAATAATTTAAACTTCATCAAATATCAACAAGATAAACTACGTGTAGAACAGTATTGTGGATTGATGGATTATGTCGCTGAGGTTGCTACAACCAGAGAGCAGACAGCTGGCAAAGCAATCATTTCACCATCTTCTTTCCAGGGATCTCCTTGCAATATGTGAGAAAGATACAATGATGCCATGGCGATTGTAACGAAATTTGGAAAAACTGATTTATTTATTACATTTACACGTAATCCACAATGGCCAGAGATTACACACAATTTGCTAATTGGACAAACTGATTCCGATAGACCAGATTTAGTGGCAAGAGTCTTTAAAATCAAATTAAATTAATTAATACGTGACATAACCATAACTCAGTTATTTGGCAAATGTCTGGCTTATGTTTATACCATCAAATTTCAAAAAAGAGGACTTCCACATGCACATATTCTTATGATCCTTCAAGAAAAAGATAAGTTAGATACTGGTGACAAAGTGGATTCAGTAATTATTGCTGAACTACCAGATCCAGAAATACATGGTAGACTATATGAGATTGTAACTCATCGTATGATTCATTGTTCGTGTGGAGATATTAATCCACAGTCACCATGTATGGAAAATAAGAAATGTACAAAATAATTTCCAAAAGATTATATAGACAAAACTTATGCTAATTGTGATGGCTATCCATTATATAGAAGAACAGAAAGGACAAACTGCCATTATTCGGGGCAAAAAGGTAGACACATGATATGTGGTACAATACAATCCACATTTACTCATGAAGTAAAATGCACGCATTAATGTTGAAACCTGCACTTCTATAGAACCCATTAAATATGTCTACAAATATATTTACAAAGGCTATGATGAAGCTACTGTAGTGGTCAAAAGTGCTGAAAATAAGGAACCCACTGAGTTAGTACATGATGAACTTGCATCTCATGTAGATGCTCGCTATGTAAGTGCGCCAGAAGCAATGTGGCGTCTTCTAAAATTGAAATGCACGATCGCTCACATGCAGTATATCGATTAGCTGTACATTTGCCACAAAGACATTTAGTGTATTTCCATGCTGGAAATAAATCAAATGCTTTAGCACAAAGTGAGCATCACCAAACTACACTAACTGCATGGTTTCAATTACATTCTACTGACTTAAAGGCAAGGGAATTGTTATATATTGACGTTCCATACCATTATGTTTTCGTTAATGGATTATAGCGAAAACAAAAAAGTTGTGGAAATAAAATAATAGCAAGAATTTACACTGTAAGTCCAAGAGACCTTGAACGTTTCTACTTACGATTACTACTTCTAAATGTTCCTGCTGCACAAAGTTTTGAACAGTTAAGAACTGTTAATGACATAGTTTATGAATCATTTCATTTAGCTGCGCAACATAGAAACTTCCTAGCTGATGATACAGAATGGGAAAGATGTCTAGAAGAAGCAGCACTATGTCAAATGCCACGGCAGATGACGGAACAATTTGCATTAATTTGTATGTTCTCAAATGCTCTAAATGCATTAGCTTTGTGGGACAAATTTAAAACAAATATGGCTGTAGACTTTTTGCAACGATACAATGAGCCTATTGCATACTTAAAAGCATTAATTGAAATCCAAGAGGTCTTTTTAACTCATGGATTAAGTTGTGCAAGTTTTAATCTGCCAGATCCAGGTCTCATAGACGACATAAACTTTGAAGACTATGACACTCAACTACAAAGAGAAAGGACAGAAGAAAGACTTGCAACTTTAAATACATTACAATTGCAAGCATTTAATGCAATCAAAAATGCCCTAGATGATGACATGGCCAAAGAGCGTTATTTCTATCTGGATGGACCTGGTGGATCCAGAAAAACGTATCTATATAATTTATTGATGACTTTTGTACGAGCACAAGGCCAAATAGCGCTGGCATTGGCAACCACTGGAATTGCCGCACTTTTGTTAGAAGGTGGAAGGACTGTGCATAGTGGATTTAAACTGCCAGTTCCTATTTTGGAAACATCAGTGTCGGATATTCGAATGACATCATTGCAAGCAAAAAAAAAATAAAAAAATTCAATTAATTATAATAGATGAGGCTACAATGATGTCATGCCATGTCCTATAATGTATTGACCCTTTATCATGGACCGTTTATCATGGATAATACTTTGCCATTTAGTGGAAAGGTAATGTTGTTAGGTGGCGATTTTAGACAAACATTACCTGTTGTTGTACATGGAAATCGAACCGACATTGTCGAAACATGTATAAAGTCAAGTACTCTATGGAAACTATTTACCCATCTTCAATTACAACAAAATATGAGATCAGAAGGAGAAAATGATTTCAATGATTGGCTCATTAAAATTGGAGAAGGAAAAACAGAGCGAATACAAAATTTACCTGATGAAACTGTTCACATACCAGCTCATATGATTTGCAAACAGGATCTTATATCGGCTATATTCGAAAGTAGAATTAACAACGAGGACTATGCAGAGCTTGCCAACAAAGTAATACTAACATGCAAAAACAAGGATGCATTACTCCTCAATAATAAAATATTTAAAAAAAATGAATGCACCACAAAAAAATTATCTCAATGCTGATTCTGTACTTGGTGATGACAAAGAAAGTCAGACACACTTTTCAACTGAATTCATAAACTCATTAACTCCTTTTGGAATGCCACCACATATTTTGCAGCTAAAAGCAATTGCCATGTTACTGCGAAATATGATCCTAAAAAATGGGACCAGATTAATTGTTCAAGATTTAAAGGACCATTTCATACATGCTGAAATTCTAACTGGTACTCATAAAGGAGAGAGAGTTTTTTATACCAATAATAGATTTGGCACCAAGTGAAAGTAGCCTCCCTTTTGTACTTCAAAGGAGACAATTTCCCATCATCATGGTATTTGCCATGACCATTAATAAATCACAAGGACAAACTTTCAAATCTGGGGGTATCTTTTTAGAAGAACCAGTATTTGCACATGGACAACTGTATGTTGCCTTCTCAAGATGCAAGAATCCACAGGCTATTAAAGTTTACATTGCAAACAATGAAAGTCAAGGTGATTTATTAGATGATGGACGCATTTTCTACCAAAAACATTGTCTACTATGAAGTACTGTAACTTTAATTCCACCAAATACAAGACATGGCACAGAAACAACAAGAATTTCACACAAAAAACAACAACAACAAAAATATAGAGAACAGTGGTTTCATTTCAAGAATTACATTTTATGTCACTTAGAGCACCACTATTTCCATAAGAAACTCTGTACAATGGCAAAACACATAGAGAACAGTGGTTACACCCCGCGGACGAACTTTAATGTCTGACGTTCTCTTTTTAGAGAACCACCATTTGACATAGGAAACTCTATGTGCCATTTCCACCAATTACAACAATATCAACAAAATGTCAACCATGAAAAATCAACAACGACAAAATAACAGATTACAATTTTATGGAAGTAGCCTTTTTGCATGATTAGCCCCACAAAACACTTTGCTTGCATTTGAAAACAATTACAGTTTGAATGTTACTTTATTATGCTACTGTTTATAATGTTACAAGTTTCAAAACATTTTTTTGCAAAGTTTTTATTTGCATATATCCGTAGTTATATTAAACAGTAATGAACAAAATTATCTAAGTAAACTGACAAGAAAATGATTCAGTAAAAGCTCATAATTTATTAAAAAAATCAATCTACAATACATATTCTAAAAACATTTAAAAATTAAGAAAGGAGAGTCACCGGTTATATGTATTATCTCAATATCTTGCTGTCTGTACAATACTTTAAACACAATTAGACAGTTTTCACTACCTATTAGGATAAATCACCTGATCTGAATTTGGTGGTAGCGGAGCGCACCATGTAATCCTTTTATACTAATCTAAATACACAGTCTAGGAAATAAAATTAAAAGTGAAAAGAAAGAAAAATTGCTAAATAAACTATTACTGATGGTGGAACTGGGGATCCACCAATTACCCCCCTAACCTGTTTGTGATAGAGAGCTTACCTACTCTAAGCTAAATATGTTATCACTTTTGTGATTGCATAAGTGCAAATAAAGTGCTCATAGTATAAATTACATCACATTTATTGAATTCCCAGACAAAGTATAGAGGTATCTTATAAAAGGATAATATCTATATAGATGCACTGCAGACTACTATTATTCCAGCATCTATGGATAATATATATATAGAAGTGCTATTATAAAAATGTACAAAAGCCAAAGGCTAAAGGTATATTACTCTTTATCTGTCTGTGCAAATATTATATTAAAGATGAAACCAATTATAATATTCTATTGTATTAGTACAGATATACATTTCAAGATATTACAAGCAGCATGAATGAATCAGAATTAATGCTTAATTTTTAGATGTTTTTAGAATATGTATTATAGATTGAGTTTTTGAATAAATTATGAGCTTTTACTGAATAATTTTCTTGTCAGTTTACTTAGATAATTTTGTTCATTACTGTTTATTATAACTACGGATGGTATACAGGTGTGGATATATAGGTGTCTTTCTCTTTTTGTTTTTTTTTCAATATATCCTTACACTTTTCCACTCCTGTTGGTACATACAATATTTATATTTAGGCATTTACCTTTGAAACTTAAACATTTTATACTTTATACTGGCCTTCATTTATATATACAGTAAAACTTTGTCTTTTCTGTCTATGACAATAATGAATAATATCACCTCTAAGTACTGCCTTAGCAGTCTCCCAAAATATCTCAATTGTGTTAATATGTGCTTTGTTGTGATTATAATATTCTTTACATTTATCTTTAATATAGATTAGAAATTCTGGATCTTTAAGTAATGCATTGGGAAACCTCCAATTTCTATCTTAATACATTTTTTGGCAATTTAATATTAATCATTAAAGGTGAATGATCTGATAAAATAATATTTCCTATTTGTGGATTTGCTATTTTTTCTACTAATTTAGATGAAATAAAAAAAAAAATCTATACCTGATAAAGTCTGATGTGCTTTTGAGTGACAAGTAAACTATTTAATTGTGGATTAAAGATGTGCCAAATATCAATTACATTTAAATTATTTTGTATTTCTCTATTAATATTTTTTTCTCTTTTATTACGAGTATTTATTTTCCTTTTATCACAAAGGCCTTTAGATATCTTAATTCCATATTTGGTGAATATACCTTCTTGCACCCATTCTCTAACTAGCTTTTTATGTTCTTTGAAATTCAAATGAGTTTCTTGTAGGAGAACAATATCTGATCCTATATTTGTTAGATATTTCAAAATAGCCTTTCTTTTTATTGGTGAGTTTATACCTCCCAACTTCCAAGAAGTTAATGTAATGTTTTGGATTTCCTCACATTTTTTTCCTATTATGAGTTCTGCTTCTTCCATTTACTCTCTCCCTCACCTTCCCCCATTCCAAAGGGAAAAAAAAGATATATGTCTCTTCCTCTCCCCCCCCCCCCCCCTACAACCTCTCTGTTGAAACAGAAAAAATAGCAAAATAAACATTCTATCATGTTACAAGCTTATTTAATTAGCTATCTTTCCTCTTTAAGGAAACTAAATACCTCTTCAGCGTTTCTTTAGTGGTTTCTAGCAGTTTGGCTGGGTAAAGCAAAGCAATCTTTCTACCTTCTTTAAAAAGTTGATTACAACAGGTTGAAAATTATCTGCGTTTGCAAGCCACCTCTGCTGAATAGTCATTATACAGGGTAGAGCCTTCATATAATAAACTTTTTAATTTTCTAAATTCTTGCATTATTTGTTGTTTCTCTTGAGAATGAAGAAATCCTATTGAGAGCTGGGCCCTGAATTTGTTTTCTCTCTAAAACAATTCTATGGGCTCTTTCTATAACAGATGGTTTATTTGGATTCATACTGACCAATTTAGGTAGTTCAACTGATGCAAAGTATATCAAATTATTGCTATCAACAGATTCCGGTAATCCAACTACTATCACGTTCTTCCGTCTACTTCTTTTTTCCATATCTTCTAGTTTGATTTTTAAGTTTTCATTTTGTTCCATTAAGTATTTTATTTGTTTTTCTTGTTCTACTATCCTATCTTCTGCATCAGATATTCTTTGTTCTGTTTAAGCTATTCTTTGATTCATCATTTTATTCATTATATCTTCATTAAAATAGTCAACTCTTCTCTGTAAATAGCATAAACATTGTTGAGATCTGTTGTACAATACTTTTATCAAGTTTTTGATCTCTTATATTTTCAGGAGTCATATCTAGAGATACGTCTAGCTGTTTTGTCTCCTTTTGTTCTTTCAATTCTTTATTATCTTTTTGATGGTTGCTTCTTCTAACACCTCTATCATTTCTAGAACCTGTCATTTCTCTAACACTAGGTGTTTTTTCACATATTTATCCATTAAAAAAATCATAATTTCCCAATATAGACATAGATAATCTAATTCAGTGATATAAGATTTGTCTTCCTTTCCAAGAGAACATGACTTTTTATTTCCTTAGATAGTTCGAAAATCACCAGGCTCTTCCCAACAATTTAGCAATACCCACTTAACTAGATTTTCCACTTCTATCCAGATGATAGTCAAGCTTTTTCCTCCCACTTAATAAGTCTCCATCTATATATTCCAAAATTCATATTCTCAGTTTAGTCACATCAAAAAAATTACGTTCTTGCCCTTCTTAAGAGATCTAAAATAATTGACTCCCCTCCCTCTCATCAACTCAAAAGGGTTAAAGGTCCTGAAAATATTACACAAAAAATACTCAACAATTTAAAGACTATTTTTTCTTCACCAATTCAGATTTAAAACATATTGCGAAAAAATATCCCAGCAGATTTTAAAGGGTATACTTTACACTTCAGTATTTTAACTTTTGCTCCATACAGTAATCCTTTTCTCTTCTATTCTTTTGTAAGCTTCTCTCACCAGCTCACAAAAGGATTTAGGGCATGATACAAAAAGGTTCTAAAACTGATGTAAAGATAATTTTATTCCAGCTTTGTAAAAGTTTACGGTATATTGTGAGTAGTTCTGGAAAAGTTTACAGATGTGATTAGCAGTTCAATACTTTTGCTTATAAACTTTACAAGTGTGCTTTTCAGTTTCTCTCACCAACTCAAAATAGTTTAAAGTAGACCACAAAAAGGTCCCAAAAGTATAACACAAAAAATGCTCAACAATTTAGTGCCAATTTTTTCTTCACCAATTCGGCAGATTAGAAAAAAAGTCCCAGCAGAATTTGCAGTGATTCTTTACACTTCAGTATTTTAACTTCTGTACAATAATCCTTTTCCCTTCTATCCTCTTTGTAAGTTTCTCTCACCAGCTCAAAAAAGGATTTAGGACGTTTTACAAAAAAGTTCTGATGCTCTTGTAATCAAATCAACAAGGGTTAAAGCATCTTGATCAGTTTGCTGTTTATATTTAATCTTATTTGCTTTATGTTAAGAAAGAGGCGGGTCTCACTTAAAAAACATATATCAAGCAGTTCTTATTTGTCTTTTGCACTGCAAAGCTCAGTTCAGGGAATCTATGCCGCTGTATTGTAATAACTTGCCAGAAAAAGGGTACAGTTACATACACAAACAATTCATATTGCACCTCTTTTAAACTTCAGTCCTTTTGCCGTGCAAATCTCAGTTCAAGGAATCTATCCCGCTATGTTGTAGTCGTTTGCCAGGAAAAAGGAACAGTTATATGCATAGACAATTAATATTGCACCTCTTTCAAACTTCAGTTCTTTTACCGTGCAAGGCTCAGTTCATCAGTATCCTGCTGTGTTGTAATATCTTGCCACATAGACAATTCATATTGCACCTCTTTTAAACTTCAGCCTTTTACCATGCAAAGCTCAGTGCAAGAAATCTATCTGGCTAGAGTGTAATAACTTGCAGGAAAAAGGAGCAGTTATATGTACAAACAATTAATAGCTTGTCAGAGAAAGGGAATGGTTACACACACATGCAATTAATATTACACCTTTTTTAAGCTTCTGCCTTTTTACCATACAGAGCTCAGTTCAAGGAATCGATCCTGCTGTGCAGTAATAGCTTGCTAGGAAAAAAGAGCAGTTACATGTATAAACAATTAATATTGCACTTCAGTCTTTGTGCTGTGCAAAGCTCAATTCACAGAATATGTCACACTATGTTGTGATAGCTTGTCAAGAAAAAGGAACAGTTATATGCACAAACAATTAATATTGCACCTTTTTTTTTTAAACTTCAGTTCCTTTGCCGTGTAAAGCTCATTTCAAGAAATCTATCCCAATATATTGTAATAACTTAGTTACAAAGAGTCTTATTTTCTGGAAAAAAAAAAGACATCCATTGCTGTACAAAAATTGTGCTTTAACAATCATAAGAAGCCAGAAAGTCTTTATGTGTCTAGACACCATATTCATCTTTGTTGTCATTAGTTGGAAGCTTGGTTTATCAGCCAGGGACTAATAGGAGGACGGATAAAAACAGAGCCTTCAGTGGTAATGTGCCTGGGTCTTGCGGGGGCTTAGAGCCAAACAATAGAATTAAAAGAGCCATATTTCCAAGATACATATGGAAGATATGTATGAAAGGCAGTGTAAAGTTCAATCACATCCATTTATCAGAGACTCTGGGCTTCTGACTGTTCCCTCACACTCTTCTCCTCCTTCCACTGGTAACTACAACTACTCTCCTCCCCCATAATCCCACTCTTAGGTTGTGATGTAACAAACACTAAACAGATTCATGTACTCATAAACAGAACCTTCAAAATTGTTTTATGTCCATGGCTTATACAGCTGGTAATATTGTTATTTTGGCACATACTTGACAAACAATGTCTATTTTTCTTGAACTGCATCTGTCTTTTTAGTATGATTATCATTAGACAAAAAAATTGGAATATACCGTTACGCCATCACTTACGGTAATCATTTTCACACTGCAAGTCAATCGAGATCATACCCTTGACTATGGGTATGAAGTCTTTCACCGGTCGTGTGCTGAATCTTCATATAGTCTTTCTAATTTAGGTCACATTGAGTGCCAGTCATACATTCTAATGTAATAATTTCTAGTAGTATAATAGTTTTTAATAAGATAAGTAAATACCAATTAAAATGTAGACTTTACAAGTTTAGTAACTTAGTTTTTCCATTTTAGTGTCTGTCTTCCTAGATGCTCTGTCACAATTTAATCACTCATATTATATACCAATTTTATCAAACCATCCTCATTGCATCTCCCCCGGATACAATGTCATTGAGATCATCACATTATCTCCATATCAGGAAAAAATGACCTCAAAATATTCCAGCTGTCGACTTCCCACCCCCTCTAACCAAAACCAGGGGCTCACAGAACCAATCCACAAACAGAAAACTTGTAACTAATATTTCTCCTCTACATCCCCTTTCATACAATCTCTGCCTGTTGACCGCAGCCATCAAAATTCAATAATCATTTACATTTGCATGCAAGGGGCCTGTTTTATTACATTATGTATCTGGGAGTAGGCCCAAGTACATCTCATACAAAAATCAATGCAGTCGGTACTAAAATTCATTGATTTTTTTTTTGAGTTTGTGCTTTGATGTGTAATTGCCTGCATTAGAAATCCAGGTAAAAGTTTATATAACCACTGTTCATTTAAAATATGTTGTTTTGTTGTAGGGTGCATTTCAGAATTATTAGGAAAAGACAATAAAGTAAGCATAGAAAAAAAAACAGTTTCAAATCTTTCCCAGGAGACTGGCCTTCTTTTTGTTTATTTCTAATTAAATCTAAAAATACTGTAAATTCTGATTTTTTGTTCAGTTTCATGTTTTATTGTTTTTTTTTTCTCGAAAAAAAGGTTCTGCTTGAGGAAAAGCAAAAATCCTTGCCTTCTGTGCAGCCATGGGGTTCCATTTTGTATGAACAAGGGTACTTTGAAACATTAAATGTAAAGCTTTGTGATAATGTGAAAGGGTCATGGAAAACAATTGTGATGTCTTGGTAGAAATGTTCAAATAGAAATAGCACACATAAGCTACAGATATTTTGAGGGTCCATCCTGCCTGCTTATGTTGAGATGTGCCCATCTTAAATTTTCTTTGCCGGAGTAAAAACATGAACTTATGCCAATTATCCACTAGAGGGCCATATATTCTAAATTAACACATTCTACCCAGTTGGAACATCCAGTCAAGTAATGTATGATTATGTTTTCTTTGCAGATACTTATTTTCTGCCTACCAACAATGTATCTATTACAGTGGGAGGCTATCTGTTTCACTTAAAGGACCATATAAGCTGTCCCTGAGATCTGAAACAGGGACACATACTGCATTAAACCTTTTTATTTTGCACATAGCAAATTGGTAGAAGAAAGTATTTTGCTAGTTGTGGAGATAAAAAGACGAGTGGCGTCGTTGAAGAGGGTCATACTCACTGGCTGCAAAGAACAGGCTTGGGTCCTTATCAAAAGTGTCTGAGGGCTTCATGCAGACCCCGGGTGTCCTGTTGCCCATGACTAATATAATTGTCACAGTTGTATGGTATTATTTTTTATATTAAACGGCAACTGTAATGCTTGCTTTAAGCAACCAGAAAATGGTATTGAATTATCATATTTAAGGTATTCATACAGTTTGATGTTAATTAGGTATTTTGTATTATACCATGTATTTAGGACCTTTATGACGAACATATGCTTCTATGGTCTCCTTCTTTATCCCATCAAATCAACAAAATCCATTTTAATCAAATTATACCTCTCACCACCATGTACACAGTTCAATTATTTGCCTTAACCTGAATTCTCTTGATTTAATACTAGATTAAATAGTCCCTATTTAATTGTCTAAAATTCCTCCCCATTCTGGCTCCTCACAGTAATGCCAACCCTTAAGGGAGCACTGTAATGCTCTAGCAAGGGCAGATAGTTATTTTAATTATGCCTTGATAATTAAATAATTGCAATAATCAATATTAAATTAATTTTCAAACATTAGATTGTCAACCTCCAACTGAGTATTTGTCTCCACTCTAATAAATTAATTAAGGGGAGTCTTGGGGGAATTAACTGATACACAGGAGAACAATTATATGTGATAAGAGAATAAAAAGTGAAGGCTTGCCCCAACAGCAAAAGCTTGCTTTCAAAGAAAACCTCTTTAATACAACATGTCTCTAACCAATGGACACATTGTTTTGGTAAACTTTGTGTCTGAACTTTAAAGTTTAAAAGTACATTTAGTGTTGAATGTTGCTTTTTTTAAATAATTGAATATGAATGTTATTAATGATCAATTCCTAGTTAAAACATCTAGCTCATGTTGTTAGGGCATTACTATGGTCTTTTAAGTTTCTTTTGGGGCAGCACATACTGTACTTGTGCCACTGGTTGCTGACCTTTATTCTGCAGTATGCTGCAGTCTACAGTAGGGCAAGGAATTTTGAAGCTTTCAGCTTTGGGTCCCAGAAAAGATCCTAAAAAAGGAAAAGGGTGAGCCATCTACCCACATTGCAACAAAAATATGGGGAAAGACAAGAAAGAGGCTAAAATACTAAGGGCCTCATTCTATTATCGGCCGTAAATCGGCCGTAAGGCTGCGATTCCTTGCGAGGGTTCAGTTAACTCGCGATTCTATTATACGGCCCCGCAAGGATCTCATCTTACGGCCGGCCGCATATCTTGGAACCGGCCGTAAGCTGTGAAATATAAAAACTGAAAAATAAATTCAAGCCTGCACTGTACAGCTCTGTAAATGCTAGGGATCATATTGGGGGACATGAGGATTAAAAGGAACCCACTCTCAAGCTTGCACATCAGCCCAAACCCGAGTTCAAATTAACTGTTTATTTTCCGGCTGCGGCGTGGGTGTGTCTGAGGTGCTCCAAGCACTCTGGACTTTTTACATGGATATTTTACGGATATTAAAAATAAAATATTTTACGGATTTAAGTACAGGATAATTATGTGCTATTTTTTCTAACACCTAAAATCCCTTTATAGTCTTCTCAAAGTGCAGGATGGCTTTATTTGAGCTATTTTATGTGCTTAATTGGCGCTAGCGAGACCTCTTTCCTGCAAGTAAGCTGCGGCTCGTTTTTAGCCTTGCAGAGAGGTTTCCCGGAGCAATTGAATTGCAAATCTCTTGCGGCCGTTTTAGATCAAAGGCTTTCCTCCGGCGCGAGCGGCCGCAAGAGATAGCAAGGCACCGGCCGCAAGCCTGCCGGAGCCTACGGCCGTAAGGGAATAGAATAGCCGAATAGCTTGCGGCCGGTCCTTGCGGCCCCGCAACGGCTGCGGCCGATAATAGAATGAGGCCCAATGACAGGGAGATCAAGTTTGTTATTAAAAGTCCCCAAATTAAAAGGAAATAGCTTGCTTCACTAATATAAATTATAAAGCAAAATACAGTTCTCTTTGTATTGACCACTTTAGTTGGTACAGTTTACTTTCCAAAATAGAAAATGTTCTCCTCACACAATGTATATTTTCTCAAAAGTAGGTGGGTGGGGCACTGGCCCACCCTACTCTCCAAATGCTCTTTACATACCTTTAGGGAGTGCTGTATATTTCTCTGATATACAACTGACCTCTCCCTGAGGCTAAGTTACACAGTCTCCAGGTAGTTTTTTGAGTTCTACCTTAAATGCAAATTGCAGCGAACAGATTTGTCTGGGATCAGTCTCTTGCAAAGCAGACTTCAGTATCAAACCACTTTCTCTGTGACCAGTCCTTGACAAAGCAGACTTCTCTTACAGCTCACAGCTTCTGGTGCCACAATCCAAATCACAAACCACCTCATCTGGCTGCAGGGTTTAAAAACATTATTGATTCAGCTCAGATGTACTGGTTTGAATGAGCTGCAGCTAAATTAATCGTATCTGCGCTAAGCTGGATATACAGCTCTGTTTAGTCTCAGGCTTACATACACTCCTTGCTTGACTTTGTACTGTATGCTTTTTATTATTATCCTTTATTTGTAACAAAACAACATATTCAATAGCTCGATACAGGGGTTAAGTATAAAAACCAATATTAACATATTGTCAAAGAATGGAGGACCCTGTTTTTTAGCTTAAAATCAAAAGTGCCTTGTGGTTTCCCCAAAGCACCTTACAAGCTTGAAAACTTGCAAACTTACAATCTAAAGGGTTTGGATGTGATACGAGAAGATGATAGATGCAGGATGGCAGTGTGTTAGACAATATGATCAAGCGAGTGGAGGTGCCTTTGTGTTGCACCGTAGATTGTGGTTGTGAGTGATATAATGCTGTATGTGTGCATTTGTGCATATTACGGCTGAAGGTGAAAAGCATCATTAAAAAGATGCTATTTAGTGAATTTTTTTAAGTTTTGAGGGAGTAAGATAGTGTAGTAGAGAGAAGCAAAGAGTTCCATAGAGTAGGGGCAGCACAAAAAAAGTCCTGAAAGCAGGCGTGAGAGGAGGTGATAAGAGAGGAGGAAAGAAGATGGACAAGAGCCGAGTGAAAAGGGTGGTTGAGGGAGTATTTTGAGATAAAATCAGAGATATAAGGTGATGCACTGTTTTTGAGGGCTTTACATGTTAAGGTCATGATTTTTAATGTTATTCTGGACGCTATATGAAGCCAGTAGAGTGACTGACAGAGAGATGCTGCATACACTGAGCCTTGAGTATGGTAGATGAGTCTAGCGAGGGGTGTTCATTATGGATTGGAGTGGAGACGGACGGATGATATGGAGGCCAGCAAGAAGTGAGTTGCAGTAGTTGAGGCGAGATATGATGAGAAAATTGATTATAATTTTAGTTGCGTCTTGTGTAAGATAGTGACAAATTTTGGAGATGTATTTTAGGTGAAAATGAAAAGATTGTTTTATTATTTGTATGTGAGAAATGAAAGAGAGGGCAGGATCCAGTAGAACCCCAAGACAACAGGCCTGGGAGGTGGGAGTGATAATGCATAGTCCACAGTGAGAGATATTTGAGGAGTGTAAGCTGTAGTAGGGGATGGAAAGATTAGTACCTCACTCATGGTGAGTTTAAGTTGATGAGCGGTCATCAAGGAGAATATGCTTGAGAGGCAGCTAGCAACTTGTGCTATAAGAGAGGGGGGTCGATCCGGTGCTGAGAGGAAGATTTGAGTGTCATCTGCATATTGATAATACTGAAATCCAAAAGATTTAATTAGGGTACCAAGGGAGGTTGTATAGATCGAGAAGTGAAGGGAGCCTAGGACTGAACCTTAGGGTATGCCAACAGTCAGAGGGCAAGGTGAAGAAAAGGTGCCGGAGCATGAGACACTAAATGTACCTTCTGAGCAGAATGTGAACCAAGAGAGAACTTTGACACAGATGCCAAGAGAGTAGAAAATATGAATAAGAAGAAGGTAGTCAACTGTATCAAAGGTAGCAGAGTGATCCAGTAGAATTGCAATAGAGAAGTGACTCATTGTCTTTTAAGTGAGCTAGTCATTAGTGACCTTTGTAAGAGCTGTCTCTGTGGAGTGTTACAGCTGGAAGCCAGATTGGAAGGGGTCAAAGAGGGAGTTGGAGCAAATACATTGGGTAGGTGATTGGAGATGAGCCGTTTGAGCAGTTTTGAAGCCAGGGAAAGAATAGAGATAGAGGACAGTGAGATTCAGAAGTTAGATGAGGGTTTCTTAAGAATGGGTGTAATTATGGAATGTTTTAAAGATGATGGAAACTTGCCAGTGTTTAGGGAAAGGTTGAATAGATATGTGAGAGTGTGTGAATAGAAGAGAGGGGGGGTTTACTTGTGATGAAATAGGATCATATGATTAAGGATCAAGTTGTAAGGCAAAAAGTTGATAGTAGACTAGAGACTTCATCCTCAGTCCATCATAGATGTTTGATTGGGGAAGGGTAAAAGCTAGGTGTTGTCTGCTTGTTGAGAGGAGGGCGTGTTTGAGCCACATTGAGAAGAGAGATGTGTTCATCAGCTGTGAGACATGAAGGGGCAGGGGAGAGTGTTGAATGTTTGGGGTTGGAGGACAGATCTGATATTAACGATGAGAAGTGGTGCTGTTTGGCAAGATTGAGGGCAAAGAAGTAGGATACACTTGTATTGCAGGTGGGAGATTTCCTAAATAGTTATTCAGCAGCCTTTTAGTTTTAATATAGAAATTGCTAAATTCATACAGGCAAATCACTTTGCAGCACAGTTAACTCCTGTATGTGTAGCCATAGATCCATTATAAATACATTTATACATATTAATAAAAACAGTTTGCTCTGTGAGTACCTGGAACTCATTTCTTTAATATTGTTACAATATTATTATAGAACATTTTTTCCCTCAAGTCAATTGCCTTCCCAGATAATATCATCTCCAAATGTGAAATTCCTTATTAAATTTTAAATTGAAATGGCCTATGTACAAATGGTCTAATGAGCAGATTCGTATTTGTGTTGATTGCTACATGTTATTAAATATTACTGCTGTTTTTCAGCGATATTCTGTTATCTGTCTAACCTTGTAATTTGGTTTCTAATTATGGAAACAGTTTTTCCCAGCAGTAGAAAATCAATGTGGCGGTGACTTGTAGGAGCTGAAATAGTATACACCATACCAGTCTATCTAGTTTGTGTAGGAAAACAGGAAATATTCAGGAAATAGTTATATATTGATAAAACATACATGCCACTGTGATCGAGGTGACAATGAGAAATCATTTTTCCTTCTGTTCTTACATTTCCAGACCTAAGGTTTGAAAAATATTATTTTAAAATGTTTATTTTATATTATATATTAAAAAAAATGTTCTTCATGTTTCAAAGTATGACTGTCTCGTAAAAACACAGTATTTTTTATTTAGTTTCATTTTGAGATCTCTAAGGATTGCTGGCATTTTTACTGTATAGTACAGCTGGGGCTACCAGGACCACTTAAAAACTGCTGCAGATGCTGAGGGTCTCCAAAGCCCACTTAAAGGGCCACAGCAGTTTATGAGCATATTCACGTTT
The DNA here is from genome assembly GCA_027410445.1 of Discoglossus pictus. NCBI lineage: Eukaryota > Metazoa > Chordata > Amphibia > Anura > Alytidae > Discoglossus > Discoglossus pictus. Next base: position 282,182,007 of record CM050167.1, on the reverse strand, counting down.
GTTTGCCTGACTCCCAAGATTAGCATAAATCATTAGAAAGTTGCTTCTTATCTGGCTTCAGTATTTCCTGTTAGCTTGGAGTCTCATGGATTTGTTTAACTATCAGTGGAGGGAGGAGAGGGGGAGAAGAGTAGAGTGAGATTAGATTTGTTATGTCATTTGAACTTTTAGTATTTGGCATGTAGTCCTTTCACCCACTCAGAAGAGGACATTCACAAAGGTAACTGCAAGACTTGTACACGGCCCTCTCTCTCACACACACTACTCCTAATTTATCATGGGTGCCTTCAGGGTCAAGCAGTAGCATCAATATTTATTGTTGTCTTACTAAAAACTAGCATTAGGGGACCTTGCCTGTTTCATCAGCGCCACCACCTGCGCCATCTAGTGGCTGAAAATATTTATTGCAACTGGTTTTCTTATACCTATGCTGAAAATGGTCAGATAAAACATAACAGCCTCAATATAGTTTGAAGCTGCTATTAGTATATAAAAACATACATTATCAATTTAACCCTAACCCTAAACCCCTAACCCTAAACCCCTAACCCCCTACCCTAACCGTACCTTATGTTTTATCTGACCATTTTCAGCATGGGTATAAGAAAACCAGTTGCAATAAATATTTTCAGCCACTAGATGAAGACACACACTGAAGACACGCACGCGTGCATAATGCCATCTGGCCCGCGATCGCTGCGTGCACATAGGTGCCGCTGATGAAACATGCAAGGTCCGCTTTAGGACATTTTCCCTGCTTAATTATGCTCCTATTTACACTTCTTAGTCAGACATCCCCTTTTCTCTTTTCATTTTTTGTCACCTGTTATTATTTAGATCTTTACTGCCTCTCTGCTACTTTCTTTTTGTTTTCCCCACCATTCGATTTCAGTTATTTTCCCATCAGTTTCTCATTTCCCTCATGTCCTTATGCTCTCCCTTTATAGCCTTAAGCTTTTGACTCTCCTCCATGTTTATTTCTCACTCTGCAAGCTCCTTCCTCATTTAGTACTTTTTCATTTTTGCCATCTTCGAATGTATTCACTCTAATTTTTAAATGATTATGTATTGGGATTAGATACATTTGCATTCATACCATATAACATTATCAAAGATAAATCCAAATACAGGCTGCATCAGCTGAGTTGTTGGTTTCTATGTGCAATACCAGATGCATTGAAACATTTGGATGTGCAGTCTACGCCAAACATATTTTTTGTAAACCTTTTACAAGATTAAAAAATGTAAACAGCATTGGTAAGTCAAACCGGCTCATCTGTGACTTCATGGACAACACACCATGCTGATCCACTTGGTTTTCATGGCAGAGATACTGGAGTGGGTTGCCAGTTCCTTCTCTGGTGGGCCACAGCAGGCAGCTCCTGGTATTCCCAGGTGAACTTCCATCCAAGTACTGACCAGTGTGACCTCTTGGTTCCCTGGCTGTATTTGAACCTGGGATGCTGTGGTGAAAGTGAACTGTGGATCAGTCATTACTCATATAAAAAGTTGTATTTGTTTAAAACATGGCCTTGGCTAGAAACTTGGGAGCCTTGTGTTTGTGTTAACTCTCCAAATAATATCTGTTTTTCTTCTGTATTAGCAATCTATTAGTTAGGTGCCCTGCACCTTCTAGAGTTGATGTGAAGGACATGGAAGCTCAGACTTTCAAGCCTGAAAGCCTCATCTCAATCTCTTTACTGCTACCTCCCGGGAGGGTGAACTCTGCAAGTCTCATTCTCTACTACTACTAGGACCATATGACCTGATCTACCTTTAGATATGCTCGTACATATGTAAATAACACTGAACTACATGGCACAACGAGAACTGACCTGAGGACTGAGGACTACTGTATGAAGTGTTCATTCAGTTCTCCAACCTCAGTGTATTAATTCAACATGAACATCCTGGGTTGGAGCTGCAAACAGGTCCATTGAATAGAGTGGCACCCAATAATGGAGTGAAAAAAAATCCCTGCATTGTCCTTATTTCCTGTTTCTTTTTCTTCCTTCACCCTCTCTTTTTACCGATTCTTATTTCATTACTGTTCTCATATAAGGTTATGTATTATTATAAATATTGTTTTTAATTACTCTCTGCCCGCTTATTACTGGGAGAGGTAGACCTGAAGCAAGCTGCGTCCCTTCATATTCTGTTTTCTTCTGCAAGTGCAATAACAGATCTGGATTTCAGACTTTCCATTGTGTGCACAGGTCTATGTCTGAAACAGTGATTTAATCACTTTGTACTGCAGAGGAGTACTGAAATCCAGACTGCGATTACCTATCTCTGTTCTAGTATGATCATTTGGTGAAGCTTTCATGATTGGAACTGCAGTGCAAAAGTATTCACCCCCCTTGGCATTTTTCATGTTTAGTAGCCTCACAACCTGGAATTAACATGGATTGTTTGAGGATTTGCATAATTTAATTTACAGAACATGCCCACAATTTTGAAGATTTTTTTTTTCTTTGTTTTGAAGCAAACAACAAATAGGACAAAATAACAGCAAAAGTCAATGTGCATAACTATTCACCCCCCTAAAGTCAATACTTTGTAGAGCCATCTTTTGCGGCAATCACAGCTCCAAGTCGCTTTGGATAAGTCTCTATGAGCTTGCCACATCTTACCACTGAGATGTTTGCCCATTCCTCCTTGCAAAACTGCTCCAGCTCCTTGACTAGGCCATTCCAACACATTTACATGTTTCCCCTTAAACCACTCAAGTGTTGCTTTAGCAGTGTGTTTGGGGTCATTGTCCTGCTGGAAAGTGAACCTCCATCCTAGCCTCAAATCATGCACAGAGTGGTACAGGTTTTGCTCAAGAATATCCCTGTATTTAGCACCATCAATTTTCCCCTCAACTCTGACCAGTTTCCCAGTTCCGGCTGCTGAAAAATATCCCATCAGCATGATGCTGCCACCACCATGTTTCACTGTGGGGATGGTGTTCTTTGCGTGATGTGATGTGTTGTGTTTGCGCCAGACATAGCTTTTTCTTTGATGGCCGAAAAGTTCAAATTTAGTCTTATCAGACCAGAGCACCTCCCTCCATACATTTTGGGAGTCTCCCACATGCCTTTTTGCAGACTTAAAATGTGCCATTTAGTTTTTTGCTGAAAGTAATGGCTTTTTTCTGGCCACTCTGCCATAAAGCCCAACTCTATGTAGCGTATGGCTTATTGTTGTCCTATGTACAGATACTCAAGTCTCTGCTGTGGAACTCTGCAGCTCCTCCAGGGTTACCTTAGGTATCTGTGCTGACTCTCTGATTCATGCCCTCCTTGCCCGGTCCGTGAGTTTTGGTTGGCGGCCGTTTCTTGGCAGGTTTGCTGTTGTGCCATGCTTTTTCTATTTGGTTATGATAGATTTGATGGTGCTCCTGGGTATCATCAAAGATTTGGATATTTTTTTATAACCTAACCCTGACTTGTACTTCTCAACAAGATTGTCCCTTACTTGTTTGGAGAGTTCCTTGGTCTTCATGGCAGTGTTTGGTTAGTGGTGCCTCTTGCTTAGGTGTTGCAGCCTCTGGGGCTTTTCAAAAAAGGTGTGTATATGTAATGACAGATCATGTGACACTTAGATTTCACACAGGTGGACATCATTTCACTAATTATGGGACTTCTGAAGGTAATTGGTTGCACCAGAGCTTTTTATGCGCTTCACAACAAAGGGGGTGAATACATACGCACATGCCAATTTTCTGTTTTCTATTTCTAAAAAATAGTTTTATGTATATATCTTTCTCATTTCACTTCACCAACTTAGACTATTGTGTTCTGATCCATCACAAAAAAATCAGATTAACAAAACATTGAATTTAAGGCTGTAATGTAACAAAATAGGTAAAAAGTCAAGGGGGAAGGGGGAGGTGAATACTTTTGCAAGGCACTGTAGTACCACATGGCCATGTGAAGCAACCCACTGTTTGTGCAGTGTTTGCATTAGAGAATCACAGGAGATTCAAAACTTGCTGCCCAACCATCTCTTGAAATTTTAATAAGTAACACTTAAAAGGTTTATGTAATTGGGTGCTTTGATTATGCTAGATACATATAATATGACATAGACTTTAAATTGAATTGTTATTAATTACACTTTTTAATAATATCATTACATGGTTGATTGACTGATACAAGTTATTAATATGTGGTGCTGATAACAATGTACTAGTTTGTTATCATGACCCTGGCAAGATCCAATGGGCTTTAGAATAAATAAACACACTGAAACAGCATTTCTTGGGAAAATTACAGGCCACAGCTTTATTAAAGCAACCATAAACCAATAACCAATTAACATAATTAACATTGTTAAATCACAGCTCAAATAACATCCCGGAGAAGGAGCCCGTCCTGGTCAGTAATCTCACGCCCCGGGCCCGCGCCCAGAGCCTCCCAGTGCTTTCCTAAGCACGCCCATGAGGCAGGGCAATGCCCACTTAAGTCCGTGGGCCGGGTGCCTCACCTCCCGCCAACCAAAGACATTCCTATTTGCATCCTAACTTAGAATTCACAGAATCCTAACCCTTCAAATCTTTTCCACCCCTTTTTTTTTTTTTTTAAACATAGCATAAACTTCGTGAACTTTACTCAACCAACCTCGCCCACTAGACGAAGCCTACTTCCTTATCTGCTACCTTCCTATCTGACCACCATTTTAGGGGAGGGAGGGAATCAGATCAATGGCCGGCGCGGAGTGAGGAGGAAGCCCGCAAAACAGGCTTAAGTCCCTCCTGCTCCTCCCAGCCAATCAGCATCGCCCAGGCTCCGCCAGGTCACGCAGCGCTGCGTCAGACCCGGCGTGCTTGGGCTGCCTCCGCGCCAGCCATTTTGAAGTTTTTTTAGTTAATAGACGTCAATAATGATTTCAAGGAGCTTGGCCAACCCCTATAGCGCCTTTGATGGCACGGAAACACATCTGAATTTTGCATTGCATTTTTTATATGCAATTGTGCCTGCATCAATTGAAAAAGCTGTACATGCTTAAGCACTATGATATGCATAATAACATAGTGGGGATAGGGGGCGGATACATAATGCTTCATTGGGCATTACGTACCTCATCATGGATCTAATTATAATACCTGAGTTTAAATAAATCACATGTAGACCTGACTAAAGCTAATGCGCAATGTGCTGAGGTAGATCACAGCTTATCACATTAGAAAATTCCCTCTTTAAATTTTATCTGCAATTATTCTCTGCTCTGATCCATTTCCTTTACCGGGTTGATACTTGTTTCAATCTCAGTCTGTGTTCTTGTAAACTAATGGATATTCTATTAATATTGAAACCATAGACAGTTTTAGTCTGCCAAATTTTCACTATTCAGATAAAAACTTAATCTCTGTTTAAATTAAGACAAATGTATACATTTAAAGGCCATGACTTGTTTTATTACTGCAGTGTCCTTTTAAACACTGTCTCCAGTTTCTAATGGTAGATGAGACTCTGAAACATCTCATTCTGACCTCCAGTGCAGTTGTGGGTCCAGGTATCTTACACAGACAATAGTTCTCATTTATTGACACTGTCATGGTGCTGCGTCAGAGATTATTTATTATGGTCAGATAGTGCTGACCGGTGCAGTATTGCTCAGGAACTACAGCTGACGAAAGAAATATGGAGCATGCACATGTTTTGTCCAGCAGTGCTTGTATAAACTGCAATTAAATAATGCATACAAAGTAAAGTGGTTTGTTGGAGCTGAACCTTAACCCCCAATATATTTATAGAGTTCTGTGCTGGTTTTGCATACAGATCACAGCTATTACAGCTATAATGATTATCATTCATACAGAGATCCTTGAATGCATCTTCCAGAAAAATATTTTTTTTGCTAAACACAGAATAATATATAAAAAAAAGCATTGCTGACATATCTTTTCTTTTATTTGATTCTATAAACTGTGAGTCTGGACTTTATTAATTGAACGCTGGTGGAATTTATTAATTGTACACTGGTGGAATATGCTGGTGGAATTTGATTGACCAAATTTGTTAAGGTTTATGCTTCTATGTCAAATTATATCTATTTTTCTAGTCATTTATACTGATTCCCTCTACTAAGGAGAAGGTAATTAAATTTGGAGCAGAAAATAGACATAACAATTGCTACCCCACAGTACACTGTCTCTTTTTGACCAATAGCTGCAAGAATTCTTCGGTGCTGAATCTGTCACTAACAACACGGGTAATGCAACCACCATGGGAAGACAGGATTACCATCAGTTCCATTCTTCACCCAACCTATAGTGATTAATATGAGAATGGGCAGTTTTTTAGGTTTACATGACATAACTGAAATCTTTGTAAGACATGACCCATGCATGATCCATTTAGGCTAAGGTGATGAATAAAGGACACGAAGACTGAAATGGGAGAACAACGGGCCACAGCTTTATTATAAACAATTGTATATAACAACACATAACTTTATTTACACAAACTACGGTAATACTTTTTCCGGGGGAGGAGCCTGGCCATGGACAGTGACCTCACGCTTTAGGCCCTGCCCAAAGCCCCAATGCTTATATTAAGCACGCCCTGTGAGGTAGGGCCAACGCCCACTTAGGCCAGTGGGCCGGGCAACTCACCTCCCGCCAAGCCATAAATCATAACAAATCACACAAAAATTGCCACTTCTCCAAAATTCCTTTAATGCAAAACCTCTTTTTTTTTTTTTAGTAAAACTATTTAATTTTTTTACAAACAACCAAATTAACAGGGTGGGTGGGATTTCAGTCGAGAGACCGCCCTGCTGTGAGAAACGGCGCGAAACGCGGGCGCACGACAGGCCCCCGATGCAGCAAATTGGCTGAAAGGCCTCACAGGCTCCGCTGGGTCACGCGACGCTACGTGCTGACCCAGGAAGCCTGTGCAGCCTCCGCGTCAGACAATTAACTCTGAATCATACCATAACTTGGGGTAATATTTTTTTTTAAGACATAGGGTTTTATGCTTTTTTCCTAGTTAGGACATCTAATTTTATCCATTTTTTTTTCTTTGCTAATTCCAAAAGCCAAATTAGTGTAGTTAATTACATTTCCTGCTTAAATTCCTCAACATTGTAGAATTAAATGCAATAGAAATGTATGCAGTAATATTGTATGCAGAAATTTAAACAATAGCACATTTGGGGAACAAAGAAAATAACTACTAGTATCCAAATAACCATAGTGCCAACAGTAATGGAGGGGTTAATTTAAAAAAAAACATTGACCAGTTACCATAATATGAAAATTGCTTTCCATGGCAAATTGTTTAGAGGTTGATAATCGGGTGCATTAGTATTTATAGTTGGACTTACGAAAGCTGAGGTGTGGAACTAGGTAAGAAGTAGCTGTCTGCCTGGTTTACATGGACATGTAGCAGGTTTTTGTCCAACACATTAAAACATGTCTTCCTCTCCTATTCCAAGAGGCAGCACTGCTTTACACCAGCACACACAGACAAAGGAAATGCTCACCCAGTGAAAAAGATTCACCAACGCTATCCTGAGTGAAAATAAAAGCAATGTATTAAAATAAATTCAAACATTGCTTTGAATATTCTGGGAGCTTCATCTTCTATATTGTCCTTCAGGTTCTTATATGCTTTGCTTAATATTCATTTTATATGGAATGCCACTGGCCCTTATAATTGATGTGGTCTCTTAAAAGACAGCTGTAATGTATGTACAAGTGTCACAAGTCTGTTTGGCAAAGGCTAATAAAAACAGTATGCAGTTTAAAATAAATAGAAATTAATATTATTTCTCCTAAAGCAGAACATCTTCTTTTCACCTCTTTGTGTGTATCAGGGTGCCAGGTCTGGCTGGGTCCTAGACTGAAAAAAGTCATGCCAGTCTAGATTCTGTTTCAGACTAAGAATACGTAGTAAAGGGGGTTGGGGTATTATAACATGGGCAGTCACTGATCCTGCCCCCTGTGATGTCACTAGGTAGGGACAATGACACAGCTGCAAGGTGGTTTTATTTCAATACCTTTTTGTGGGCAGGGGTGGTGGAGTCAATGACATCATGGGCAGGTGCCAATTACAACATAGCCGTTCCTGCTATTTAGCTCCATGATGGTCAAGCCCACAGGCAGAGCTGGACATGCCCCTAAACAAGGCACTGGGAGGTGGAGAAAATAAGCTCTGCTTGTGGAGAAAGCAGACAATTTAAAAACGCAAAAATATTAACTTTTTTTATTTTAAAATACATACTGTTTTTAATAGTCTTTACTCAACAAGCTAAACATATGAGATTTGCTTCTAAATACATTACAGTGGTCCTTTAAGTTTAGGACATTCTCCCCACCCTTTGATATAGCGTTACCTGCATTTCCCCCTCTATTCTCCCTTCCACACATGAATCGACAATTGTTGTTGTTGTTCAGTCATGTCAACTCTCGATGATTATGTGGACCCCAGCACACTACGCACATCTGTCTGCGTTTCTAATTGTGCTTATCCATATGGTTTTCTTGGCAGAGATACTATAGTGGGTTACCTTCTCCAGTGGACCGCAATCTGACCTGTCTTCTGTGACCTGTCTATCTTGGGTAGAGCTCACAGCTTCATTGATGTACACTACAACTTAATGATCCAGAAGGGGTGAATAGACAATACAGAAGATCAAAATACACTCCTCGGGTTCAACCATATCAGTTATCACTCATTCCCAAACAGTGACTGCTAAAATGATTTTGTGTTCATGAATTATATAGCTGTTAATGTTAGTTTATTACATACTTCATAAACATACAAAGTTTCTATGAAACTACACTGGTATTTTAAGAGTTCTTTTTAAAAACAAAATCAAACAGTGGAACAAAGGGTCTTTTTATGTAATTATAATAATGCCATATTGGCATGAATGATCAAATAACCTATAGTGTAATAATAATAATGCCATATTGGCTTGAACTATTAAATAACCTTTTTTTGCTCATTGCTCAAATGCTTTTTCTCAATGAAGAAAATGAGTCTTCATTTGCCCACTTGACTAAAAAATGCTTAGAGAAAGATACTGATGAGAGTGAATCACAGCACTGAGCAAAAGGTGTGTCTGCCTTTGGTTTGTTTGTGACCAGACACAGCCGCCTCTGCCTTTCTTTAGGATATAGACACTCGGATGCTGCAGTAAACTTAATGTGAGGATAACTTTGCCACTTCTCTTATATTTATTCAATTAATACATTGTGAATTCTAGTTTCCACATTAATCCCAACAGCCTTTTGATGGCTGTGCAGTGCTAGATGTTCATGACATTGATATATCACCAAGAGGCTATTGAGACGAATGAAGGAGCCAGTAAAGAAATGCGATTTCACTTGTCTAAGCAGTGGATGCTGTGCATGCTTTGATGCTCTGCAGTCACTCTTTTTGTCCAGCGTCATGCTGACACTGCTCACTTTCCCCTGATTGGACGCTTCCAGTGACTGGCTAAGAATACTGATGGTATCTAACAGAGTAGCTATGCCACATGGAAGAGGCTCCTTCACTGGTCCTTCTCCCTTGTAACACAAAAACCCTACAAATACCATCACACATTAAGTTTCTATTTAATTATAGAGAATAGCTTTTGTTTGTGTGTGATGACCTGGTTTTAGCAGAATAACTATCATAAGTGTTTCTGTGAAGATCTGCTGTGGGTGCATCCTGCATCCTCCTGCCCAGCTTGTGGATGCTGTTTGTACTGAAGAAATAGAAGAGGAATCTCCTGTGTTATATTGTGAGGATTTCCTGTTCATATGGTGAGTGCTGGAATGTGCTAAATGTACACAGCTCCTTGCTGCAGTGCATTACCCCCTCTCCTTGTGTGTTTGACCTTCACTCATTAGCTCTGTGTGGCATGTACCACAGTATTACACCGCATGCTTACAATTAAGAAAACAAAGCCAGTATCTTGATGTGCGTTTAAATTGTAAGTCTGGGTAGCAAAGGATGGTTTTAATGTTTTGTGCTAGTCTGCATAGCAAAGCAAGGCAGTGCTTATAGCACAGAACTGTAATTATCACTGTACTATTAATCAGAATTCTGTATAGTTACGAAGTATATTTCATTTGCATGGGGTGTATGTCTGGAGCACACCATAATATCAAGGTGTTCCCCTTCACGCTGCAGTAAATGTCAGTGCTAACTGCATAAACATCTGATGTTAGATACAGGATCTGATCATATATATTTGTGATAATTAGACATTAAGGTCCCTATTCTATTGCCCAACTCGTACATTTATACACTCTTAATATTGCTACATATTCTGCAAATATTACTTATTGGCATGGATGAATTCTTAAGTCAATAGAATGCATTTATAAAAAAAACACCAGAAGCCAAATTTACGAGTTCAAGGCATTTGCAAGTAGTTGATTGAATAAGGCTATATATATATCTATAATATAGTTTTAATTTTATTCAGATAAAAAATGTCATTCAGGACGCAGTACAAGGTTCCTTTAACTACTTGAAAACTATGATTAGTGTTCGCAGACACCTATGGTTGCATTGCTAATTTAGTTTGATTAATATTTTTTTGCAAAATCTAAGATCACTTATTTATGTGTGACAATGTGAAAGTGATTTATGGAAATGTATGTCTATGACCTTATATGCGGGACACAAGATGGATAATTTAGATCCACTGTGTATATAATCAATAAATCCATTGCAACATTTTTTAATTATCCTCAACAGTAATGACAGGCAATTTCATACAATATACTGGTTATGAGAATACGTAAGAAGCTGGGAATAAGTGAATAGTGTCAGGGTGAGGATTTGCTGAGTGTTTGCAGAGGTACACACATGGAAGTGTTTTCATCTGACGCACATACAAGATTACATCATTGCAGTTTACTGGAGATGTGAGGTATAGCTGGTATCTTGATGAACATACCCTTACACAAAATGATCTTATTCTAAATTATGAATGGTTCAAGGGATAGAGGACTTTGGGTAATCCAAAATATCTGTTAAAATAGATGAGACTATTATTTATTACTATTGATAATTAAAACATAGTTATAATACAAGGGAATTTTTATTTCAGTTATGTATTAGTTAATAATGCAGCCAGCAAAATATATTAGATTTATTAAATATTTTTGCACACTTATGGTGTTATCTACATCCACAATATTAGATAAAAGTACAGTGTGGCTATGAATACAAATACAGAATTTTCAGATGTATTTATAGAAATTAAATGTATGTTATGAATGTCTTGGATAATATCTTAGTTTAGAAGTTTGTAATCAAAGCTAAAAATAATTTCAAAACGTAGTAGAAAATATATAGATTATAATAATTTATGTTTCATTTAATATTTTACATAATTTGTTACAATACACAATAATTACATTCTTGCTATATTATACTCGTTTAGAAGGGAAATAATCTTGGGTATCTGAGTATAGAGTGTGTTCTTCTGAACTAAATTGAGGTTTTTAAGATGCTGCATTAATTTGCAATTCATATTAAATTGTATGGTACTGATTACTTATCATCATTAAGAAGGAAATATTGTCTCTGTTTTGCTGCCAATTTATGCTCAAAGTTCAATTCTTTTTTCTCAGTAAGTTAAAGGCTTTAATGTTCATCAGTTTCTAATGCAAGACATAAATAAACCAGTTATCTTATTATATCTTGGTTAGAAGACTCACTTTTCACAAAAAAAAAGTTAAAATATAAATGGGATGGGAAGCTTTTTATTTATATATGTATTCATGATTCTCATTGAGTCTTGTTAAACCAGGTTAAAGGGGTTTTGTCCAAATTCACAAAAAGGTGAACTATCAGAGGCCAGATACCAGCAAGCATTTTAGTAATGTAGTTAGTAAACTTTGTTCTCAGTTGTCTCACTGACATCTTGCTAGTCACTCTAGACCCTCTTGACATATTCTGTAAACTGTGAAATAAGAGCAAGGTTTACCAAGCAACCTAGTAAGTTATTCTGGTGAGGATGATTCCCAGTATCTTACATATAATTTATAATGTAAATCAGAGGAGTAATGCATATTACCTAAGTTTTTATTCAATATGAGAGGTGAATATAACAACATATTCTATTCTAAATTGTGGATCATAGGGCCTTATTCACTTGCGATTTGGCCAATTGAATAGGGCTCAATATAAGCAAAGACCATATTTTTTTTACAGAAGTTTTTAGAAGTTCACTAACTAAAAACTTCTGTAAAAAAAATATGCTCTGTGCTTATATAGAGCCCTGTTCAATTGGCCAAATCACAATTGAATGAGGCCCCTAGTATAATATAAACCATGGATTTTACTGAGTATAAACATCAGAACTATGCATTAGGCATATGTGTTTCATTAGGGGGTGCTAGAGCAATGGTGGGCAACACGTGCACCAGGCCCACATGTGGCCTTCAGACACTCCAAGCCTGTTCTCTCTGAAGTGGGAGAGCATGTCTCTCTTCAACAAAACACAGTCCTTTATATCTCTCTAAAACTAGCAAATAATACCTAATTGTTACAATAAAATATTAGAGAGCGCTCTATGAATTACCCAAAAGTGATATAATGACAATACACTTGATATAGACATGCAGATTATACAACAATTAAATAGTAATCAATGATAATGATGGATAAAGTCCATAATATAGTAGACAATAAGGAAATCAAGCGCTCCAATCCAATATATCATATTAAAAAAATATATTTATTGTCCCAAAAAGTTAACAATACACAAAAAAACATAATATCCAACATAATTCTTCATAATTCTTCAGGAATAAAAATATTTTACCTTGTACCTAATATTAAAATAGAAATGGAGGATATACTGCAGCAAAGTGTTTTTATATATTCTGATCACAATTGTTTGTGAGTATATATATATATATATATATATATATATATATATATATATATACGGTTTATACAAAATTAGTTATAATGTTGGAATATCCATTTCTCAATATTGTTAATGGTGACGTGGGACAGCTGCTTCTATGGTGAGTTAGGAAAAATGGAGAATACTATGATGGTTATCACAGCTGGTGTTGAACATACAGCACACCTGTGACATACCCATTGCTTCCCCTAACTATCATGCCCATAGAACACCCATGACAAGCCCTCATTGTGAAAGCGTATGATGAGATAAGACATTGGTAGGAATTATAACTTTAGTGCAGAGGTCCCCAAAATGTGGTCTAGAAGCCTTACTCAGGTCGTCCGCAGGACTACTGATACTAGAAGAAATTATGAGAAATAATTAATAACATTTAATAAAGATGCATAAAAGTACAATGCATTTCAACTGAGAAATTATATATTGGTCCCCAAAGGCCACCATATCATTTAGGTGTACATGGAACCCTCAGAAATTTTCAAGTGGTCCCTGATATAAAAAAGTTTTAAACCACTGGCTTTATAAATACTGTTAAGGTTGTGAAGAAGCACTGATGCTTGTTTTTGCTGCATCACAGTCTTAACGGTTCCTGACAAAGCTTAATAAATGTGAGTGGTATAATTTTTGCATCTTTTCATGATGATCAGGAACTGCATTGCTTGTAACTAAAACATTGACATTGTACAAGGCCTGGATATGTTTTGCATTGCTTATGTTTCATTTTATGGGATTATGAGTAAATCTGTCTACAGATTTATATCACACTATCTTTTTGCCTGGCAACAATGACAGGAATACAATTTTAAGCCTGGCAATGCTGTTTGCCTCTGGCGCTCATTGCGAGTCTCTCCCCCTGTCTACTTCCACCCTTGTGTCTCCTTTCCCCCCTCATCTCCCTCCCTTGTGTCTCCTTTTCCCCTCCTGTCCCTCCCTTGTGTCTCCTTTCCCCCCACCTCTCCCTGCATTGTGTCTCATTTCCCCCTCCTCTCCATCGCTTGTGTCTCCTTTCCCCCTCCTCTCCCTGTCTTGTGTCTCGTTCCCCCTCTCCCTCCCTTGTGTCTCATTCCCCCGTCTCCCTCCCTTGTGTCTCATCCCCCCTGTCTCCCTCCCTTGTGTCTCATCCCCCCTGTCTCCCTCCCTTGTGTCTCATTTCCCCCTCTTCATCCCTTGTGTCTCATTTCCCCCTCTTCATCCCTTGTGTCTCATTTCCCCCTGTCTCTCTTGTGTCTCATTTCTCCCCTTCTCTCTCTCCCTTGTTTCTCATTTCTCCCCTCCTCTTCCTCCCTTCTGTCTCCTTTCCCCTCTCGCCTATGTCGATTCCCCTTCCTCCCCATGTCTCTCCCCCCTCTTCCCCCATGTCTCAACCCCCTCCCTCCCCTGTGTCTCTTATCCCCCCTCTCCCTCTACTCCCTCCCTGTGTTTCTTTGCACTTCTCCCCCTCCCCTGTGTCTCTTTGCCATGCTCTCCCTCCTCTATGTCTCTTTGCCCTGCTCTCCCTCCCCTGTGTCTCTTCCCCCTTCCCTCCCCTGTGTCTCTTTTCCCCCTCTCCATCTCCCCTGTGTCTCTTTCCCCCCTCTTCCCCCCTTATCCTTCTTTTCCCTCTTTATCCTCCTCCTCTATTTCCCCTTATCCTCCTCCATCCTTTGTCTCATCCTCCTCCCTCCTTATCCTCCTCCTCTCTTTCCCCCTCTCCGGTTACCCCCTCCTCTCCCTCCAATTACCTCCCTTTATCTCCCTTGCGTGTCACGTCATTAGCATATGCTGGTTACAGACACAGCCACAAGACGCGCTGCAGGGAGGAGAGAGCAGCCGGAGCTCATCTGATTAAAGTAAGAGAGGAGGATGAGGGAAAGGAGACACAGTGGGCCTGCAGCTGGGGGTGATGCGAGCCCTTGCTCATTGCAGCCCCTGTCGGGGTGAGGAGCCTTGGGGAGGAGGATGAGCCATTGTGAGGAAGAAGGGGGCATGCGCAAAGCGCAATGAGCGCCTTCGGCATTCATTGCGCATGCGCCACAGCGTGACCAACATTTCAGCGTTACGAACATTAGTGAGATCCACAACTATATATGTGATTACCATTGTAGATAGATGGCTTAAAGACTTCCATTTGCAGGATCCCTGCAGGGCCCCCAGTTCTAGCGATATTGTATACCACTTCTTGTTCAAATGTTCTAGAACTTATAAAGAAATCCTTAATTACTATATATATATATATATATATATATATATATATATATATATATATATATATATATATATATCTTGGAATTCATAATTGAGAAGGATAATATCAGATAAAACTTTATATATGTTAATAATTTATTAATGTTCATGAGGGAAATAATCTGTAGAAAAATAGGAATTTAAGAACAAGAGGTCACGATGGGGTATCTATCTATCTATCCATATCTATCTATCTATCTATCTATCTATCTATCTATCTATCTATCTATCTATCTATCTATCTATCTAACCTGCTTGAAGACCAAAATTTGCTGGTGCCTCCCCAGTGTAGGATTCCTGAGTAGGTCCATGCAAATAAGATCAGTGTCTTAATTTTTTATTCAAAACATTGTTTAGATCTCATATTTACCAAGTAGCCATGTAAGCAGATTAGCTGCATGGGTTTGTGATCAACCTGAAACTGATGAGTCCCACAAGGATAAAACAGTACTGTCTGCATTTAACTAACCCGTGCTCATCCACCCCGTGCTGTGCTTAATAGCTGTGTGATAACAAGACAAGCGTTGGGATCTGTGAGACATTGTGTGGTCTATTTGGATGTAATTGTCAGGAACAACTAGATTATACTGAAAACAATATTTCCTTAAATTGTGAGGTGCAATTACATTTTCTGTCCTGTTTTAGAAATGAACACAATGGAGAAATGTAATGTGAATCAACAACAATGCATCACAGTGGGACAATAACTAAAAAGCCTACAATTTATCTGAATGTTCTTAAAGATTGTTGCTTACCTTAGCCCATGAATCATTAAAGTGACATGGAAATAATCAATGCTGTTCTACATCCGCAAACGGAGCACTGCAGTTAAAGAAAAAAAACTTAATTTTATAAAATTGATTTATATTTCACTGTTTTTTAGGAGCGTTATTCCTTGAACTGCCTGCCTCTCTACAGTGTGGGCAAATTCAGGTTCTAGAAGACCCAACAATCATAAGTACCCTGCAAATGGAAAACCCGGAACTAAACTAAAAAAAGCAACAATTCTGTTCCATTTAGGACCTGATGGAATGCGCTGATAAGAATAAAAAAGTCCCATATATTCTGCCCATTCTTTTTTTGTAAATGTATTTTTGAATGTTCTGTAGATCACTGTAGAGCACGGGCGAGCAATTCCTTTCCCAAAGGGGCCACATGAAAAACAATGTTCTGGAGGGCCGAACCATAGGCTGAACTTAATACTACTCAGTTAGTCACAACACTGCTGCTCAAAAAGCGCCCCCTTTTACAATTGGCGTGTTTTTTTGTCCAGGACACAAATTAGTATCCTACTGTAGGTCAATGTATCAGGTCAGACAGGGACTGCCAATGGGCCGGATGTGGCCCGCCGGCCGCACAATGCCCAGGTCTGCTGTAGAGGAACAATACAGTGGAATTAAGTTTAATACATCTTATGTGAGCAATCAGTTGAAAGGAGACTTGAAATCCATGTACGGTTGTTCTTCTAAGGGCTTAAGAAATACATATATTATATTAGTATAATTACATGTAATACTTTTGTGGTTATAGATTCCCTTTAGACTGACTTTATGACCTGTACAATAACACTGCAGAGTGATTAGTTAAAAAGACAGATTATAAATGTGTGTAGGAGAACTTTTATACCTCACAATTTGTATTACCATTTAAATGATTTAACTAAAAATAGTAAATATTAAATGTGATCAATTTAGTATAGAAATCTCTTACAAATCATTACATTGATTGCGACTAAACTAAGGCCCAAATTCTCCAGCTGTTGGCCATTTCAGTGGGCTGTTTGGCGGTGGGTTGACACTAAGGGTTCAGTTATTTAGAGTTGATAGTAGAATGTTCAATGTGTGTTTTTGTATGTAGTGAATGCAGTATATTATACATAGAGGTGGAAAGTTCCTGAGCCATGGCTCCTAAACTGTGTTTTCTTGCTCCTAAATATTTTCCACAGTATAATATATCTGTATGTAGGACTTCCTGTCTGGCTCTTATAAAAGCTTTCTGACCCCTTAAGTGTAATATTTTTTTGTCCATCCCCAGTATAGTATACTGTGTCCTACTGAAGGAAGAAGGGGAGTTTATTAGTAATAGTTAATCAGTTATATTTACATGTTTTCCATATGTCAGGGACAACAAGGGGAATGGTTATCTTATTGGAATGGTTATTAGAATGGTATCTCACTTTTTCTCTGTATTTGAAAAACTATTCTGTTTAGTAACATGTAATATATTAATATATTAACACTGTTCTTCACATATAAAGACGTGTTTCGGCAATAATGGTTGTGTTCAAGACACTAGTTTTATGTATTATTCAGACTATAAGATAAAGGTGTGTGACTTGTTACTGGAGCTCACTAACCCCTTGTTCTTGGCATACTGGTTCTTGAACCTGCTGGATTTGTAGGATTATTAATAGGCAGTTGTTCTCTCTGGCTTAGTTTATTGAGCACTAGAGAAATCTGGGCCATGGGAGTTTTGGGTCCTTTAGTTCCTAAGGTAACTGTGTGGTCTTCACATTCATATTCTTCATTTTGAAAGAGTGGTGCTTTTGGAAATATACCTTTTCAGGCTTAGCTAGTAAAATATATCTAATCAAACTTAAAGAACCACTTCAGTATAATATTTATAGTTTGCTCTTTTGAAGAACATCTCCTAATAATGGACTAAATGTTTTTACACAGTTTAAAAAAAATAATGACAGTCTTTAACCTGAGCTTTAATGATGACAGACATTTTGTCATTAGAAATAGGAGTAACAATGGAGGCAGATCTGCATCCATTTATGTTACATGTCCTCTTCAAATAGCCCTTTACAAGAGTAGTCAGTAGCAGAATAAGGCCTCATAGAATAGTTAGAGTCAGGCTAGCAGTGTGAGATGCTTTCACCTATGACAAAACTAAATATAAGATTTTCACTGAAATAAGTTTATGTTCCTATATCGCATACCCGCTATTGTCGTTATTTTGTTGCATACTTAACAAGCATGTGAAGTTTTTAATAAAATATGGTTGTCCTTTAACTATACTCACAATAAAAACATAGATCATGTTTTGAGTAGCTTGTATGTTCAATTTGGCTTTTAAAGAAAGATCAAAACAAACTAAGGCCAGGGGATACATTTGTGACCAAAAATAACCTTCAAGAATAAAACATATGGCCAGGTAAGGACAGTAGGTGTGATTTGTATGGTTACTAAAATGACTGTAATTTTAAAGAAAAAAGGATATTTTGAACATGTAATCGCGCTCTTTCAGCACAGTTGTAAAGAGATCCCACACTGAGTTATTGACATCTATGTTTCAAAATGAGGTTGTAGTCACCGTTCATCAAAAGGCAAACACCATGTACCAGTGTCAGCAGGATTATGGGAAAAATGATCTACTAGGCAGATGTTAAGAAATCCTTAGAGGGGAAGGAGAAATGTATTATTTCTCTATTCACTCCCTACACCATACCTATTAATACTAGAAGTACAGCTAAGATCTGACAAAATTAATGCATTCAAGCGATATGGCAAGGGTTCCAGACATGCAGCCCCATTAAATTCCAAGCCCGTAGCGGCAACGGCACACCCGCAAATCCTGCAGGCTTGAAATTCTTCTGCATTACAGAGGTATTACATTCAACCTCCAGAGGTTGAATCATCTGTTTCATTGAGCAGATCTAGACAAGTTGTAAGTGCTATGCACATTAATGGTTTCTTCAATCAAATGGAGTGATTTGTGATGATCTTTTTTTAATCAGATTCCGGTTGCAGTGGTGTAGTGACCACATGTGACCCTGGCAGGTGCTATGCATCATGCTTATTCTAGGCTATAGCATTACCCCCTGTAGATATCCCCTTTTCCCCACAAGTCTCTTGCTCTCCCGGGAACCGCCCACACCGCACCCATGATATTAATGCACAGTCTTGACCATTTCTGATTGTGCTCTGTCTATAAAATAAAGCTTTGTTATACCGTTCTAACCGTGTCAGTTTGTTTTCAATGGTTGGGGTTATGGGACATCCACATGCATGACATTTGTTTCACACTGCGAGCCTTGCGAAGCGAGGCAAGCCGCTGTCGAGGCACTTAGGCTGCAATGGGCACCAAAGGCCAGTAGGACTTAGCGCAGTGCACAAAATTACCGCCCATAGGACTAAGGAACTGAAGCACGCACATGGACTGTGGGCCCCGGAAAATTACCACTTTAATGGCTGAACCACGGAACTCGAAAGACCTCAAAAAAACAACATATATGCCTCAAATTAACACACTCACACATAGCAAAGGGAGAGAGCCAGGGAGACTGTTAGTAAGGTTGAAAGTTAATATGAGGCATATTTAGTGTTTTTCCACAAACGAAAATCGCCTAAGCAAGAAAAAAAATGGCGGCCGAAAAAACATAAACACAACGAAAACGAGGACGAAGGACGTAAGCCACACTTAATCCAAGGCAGTAACATTTAACTCCAGGCAGTAACACTTAACCCGAGGCCCTAAACTACCCGTAGGGGGGGGGGGGGGAGAGGTTTGCAATGAGCGATGCGGGGCTCACGATGAGCGTGTAAAGTACACGGGGTAAAGGCTCGCAATATGCACCAAAGGCGCTCAGCGGGACCATATCCTTGCATTGTGTAGCAAACCGCATTGCCAGGCTTACGATTTTACTCCTGTCATTTTTGAAATTTGCAATTTACTAGTTATATATAATCAACATAAAGGGTTAATACACATGCAAAGACCAATTAGTGGTACTGTGGATTATCAACATTCATCTGAGGGCCTGATAACAATATGACAGGTGATACTGGAGTGGGTTGCCAGTTCCTTATTTAGTGGACTGTGATTTGTCTGATCTCTCTGCTATCACCTGCCCACCTGCAGTGGCCCTACATGGTATAGCTCACAGCTTCATTGCAGTACACAAGCCCATTCACCACCACCACTTAGCAATGCTGAAGGGGAGAGGGGAACATAAACCACACTAATCCACCGTAACCCATAAGGAAGGGCTGGAGAAAGCACATAGAGGCTGGGCAGAGGCATGTGGATCAACAGTCAACTCACCTCTGCTACGCCCATCCTGGAAATTCCCACGCCATTGCTGGTGTCCATGTGCAAAGATGTACAGCCATTCCCATTTGATGACCTTCCATTATGTTTTGCTATTCATCAATTTACATTAGTGTGGTGTATGTTCATGTTCCCCTGGTCCCCTTGTGGATTGCTAAGTGTTGGTGGTGAAGGGGCTTGTGTACCTGAATGAAGCTGTGAGCTATACCATGTAGGGTCACTGTAGGTGAGCAGGTGAGAGCAGAGAGGTCAGACTAATCACAGTCCACTAGAGAAGGAGATGGCAACCCACTGCAATATCTTTGGCATGCAAACCTTGTGAAACAGCACAGGAAGAGACCTAGCTAAATGTGCTGCAGTCCAAAGGGTCACAGAGAGTTGGACACGACTGAAGGACTGCACAACAAAAAATACAATGTTCCCCTGGTACTTGATATATGTGATGTATGTGTAATTTGGCAACTATCTGTTTTCCCAATGTAGATGTGAGATGGATATGCAATCATATATATATTCCAGGGTCCACATTAGAGCCTCTGTGAGTGAGGAAGGGTTAATATGTCATCAGTTTCATGTTTTTCTGTTGCTTTTTAATCAGGTAGTGTGTCTTTAATTGCTTTATGCATGTTGCAGCATGGCTTTTCATATTGGCATATGCATGACCATTCCAACATATGATGAAATAAAATAATTTTGAAATGCCTATTTTTTATTAGGGGGTCATTGTGCAAGTAATTGTAATGCCTTTCCATGCTTTCCCCATATTTTAAAGTCCAGTGGTGTGTTTCTATTGTCTTTTACAGTGTTGATAACTGTACAGTGTTGAGTCTGTAAACCATTTGCGGGTCCTATTTGGAGACAGTAATATGTTTGCCTCCATTTGCGGGCTACGGGCTTGAACGCCAGTGCGTCTTTGGTAAATTGTAGCAATTTACTAGTGATTTTCGAATGTAACAGTTACGGGCTTGACAGACCAAAGGTTTTGCGACAATGGAGTTCAGATTTCAACTCCTTTTAGGGTTTTTCCGCCTTTAACCTGCAGATCGTTTGTGGGTTACTTTAAGAGGCCAATTTAGTAGCTGTAAGTCTTGCAGGCTCCGTTATGGGTTACGGTTTTACACGTTGGAGGAATTTAATGGGGCTGATGGTGTAATAGAACCGTAGGTAGTAACAGGTACTTTTATCAACTGAATGTTATATTTTTTTTAAAGATTAATTTTCTTCAAAGAAAGTTTTAAGTTTGTCATTTGTGTCTGTCTGTCTCTTTAATTGTGCTTCTTTGAGACTTATTATAACTAATCATTACTAATTACTCCATGCTCATATTTGTTGAAGTACATGGCAAATTAAATGCTGAACATAACCTTAAACCACCTGCTACAATCAGTCTGAGCATGTAAAAATATGCAGGGAGTAAATAGCAATGCTTAGTCTCACTCAGAGATTAGAACAGGATAGGGAGCTTTATTTCTTCTCTGTTCACTCTCCATGTTGTAAAGAAGTAGACTGCCTCAGTACCAGAATACCTCATCATTCCTAGCAGGAATACAGTTCATATGCCAGATAAGAGCAAAGGCTCCAGATATGGTGTAATTTAAAATATTATATATCTGTTATAGCTACTATCTCCTAATACTTGGATTACTCTAAAGTGGTGTAATAATCTCCTGTATAAACAATTTAGAGCTCAGTATCTGTCATTAAAAAACACAAACATTAGTAGCATTTTTTAACATCTTTCTGATTGTTTATTCATATTCCTCAACAGCCCTTTATTCCTATTTGAAATTTACATAATTCATAAAAATGGATCTCAGTTGCTCAGGCTATTTATAGAAATGGATTCTGCTTTGTGTTTATTGCCTTAAAATGGGCAATTATCAAGGCAACATCTTAATGATTGCATATTATCATTGTCTTATTGTGCTGTATAGACACACAGTTGATAGAAACCATTGATACATACAGTTGCATTTCACAAAACATTGACTTTTAAACTGGATTACATTTTGTGCATCAGTCTCACATTCAAAGTAATTTTTTGAAGAACTTTGAAAGTAAAAAAAAAAAAAAATCAGCAAATTATGAACCAGTATAGAAAATCAACTGTAAAATTTGTAATAACTTAAAAACATTAGCAGCTGTGTAAGCCATGGGCAAAATAGTAATATTTAATAATTATTTATGAGACATGGCTTGTGCATGTAGGCCCCTTCTGGATTGCTGCCTTGCCGTGGTGAAGGGGCTTGTGTACTTGGATGAAGCTGTGAGCTATACCATGTAGGGTCACCAACGATGGGCAGGACATAGAAGAGAAGAGAGGTCAGTCAAATCACCATCCTCTGGAGAAGGAACTGGCAACCCGCTCTATTGTCTTTGCCATGAAAACCTTATAGATTAGCACAACCAACCATATGTGTCTGGAGTTCTGTGGTCCATAGGGTCCCAGAGAATCAAACACGCCTGAATGACAAAACAAAAATGCCTTTAGGATGATGTATCTTCTACACTTCCTGCTGGCTTGGACACTAGGTGGGTGTGTTCTGCTTTATATTTAAGAGTGGAAGGCGGAGGGAGAGGGATTTGTTTACGTATTGGTGTATTCAGATTGGGTTTCACCTTCCTGCTCACTTTCATAGGATCATAGTGTTCTTGCAAGCCTTGCTTGCCATGCTCTGTAACTGCCTTGAAAAGGACGTGCAAATGTCATGGCAGCTTCAATGCACTAGCAGAATCTACTAAAATTAATCTTTTATTTAAAAATACTTTTATGTCCGTGGTACACACAGCTCCTGATGTTGTTACTTTTTTGCATACTTCAGAAATGTGAAACTTTTGCTATTTATTATACGCAACCATTACTTATTTGTTGTGATCTGGGGTTGTATCCTAAGTTGCATTATTTTATCGATCCATTTGATAATATTCTAAGTTACATATCATTGCCAAACTCTTTCAGTAGAACTGAATTGATATCTTACCTGCATCCAAAGTCCCCCCTCAAATACATCAGGAAAAAGAAAAATAAGCAATATATGCTCACAGTAAAGTAGAATGACATTAAAAGATACATTAAATACTTTCTACATCATTATCAAGTCAAATTCTTCAAAAGAGCATACTATATAATGGGACTCCAGTGGCCCTTTAAAGGGCCAGTCTACCTACTTTTCATTTTAAACCTATTTTTTTGTTCACCATTAATAAACATTAAAACAGCAGCAAAGCAAATCTTTAGGCAAAAAATATAATTTAAAACCACAGTTTACCTCATTAATGCATTCATAGTCGTTGCTAAGTTAACATTGATTATTCAGTCTTGTTAAGGCTTAAATAATGTTACCGTATTAATGAGGTAAACTGTGCTTTTAAATTGTATATATATATATATATATATATTTTTTTTTTTTGTTGTTAATGTTATTTAATAGTGAATTAAAATAGGTTTAACATGAAAAGTTCTAACAATGTCCCTTTAAGACCATATAAAACATGTGTTATATTGCTGATATCCAGGCAAGGAAGATCCTTGTGTGGTTGACATATTCTTGCCTGGTCATTTCTGCCCTATTGATTGACTTTCGCTGTATTTTGCAAATAGACAATGCTGCAATATTGATGAGCCCATAAACCATCACTGCCGGTCCATTTACACCTCCCCCACTGAATGAGAAAATAAACTAAACAGTCGCTGTTTAATTTCATAGCTCCCTATAGTAGATTAAAAGAGCATTCCCTAATAGATTATTTATGTTTTTCACACAGTAGATTACTACACAAAACCTTCATAGGAAATACTTGCAATGGTTCGGGACCCGTAACATTATACAGAGACACTGATCTCGCAAACAAAGCACTGGCAACTGATAACACTTATTGTCTGCTAAAAAATAGGAGTACCATTCTGTCAATAAATGCTAGTTACTGATACCTGTGCTACTACAGTGCCTACAAAACAATAGTGTATAATTAATATTTGAGCTTGTTTTGCCCTCCTGCATGTGGCTGCTTCATGATTTATCTCCTGATTCATTAGTTCCACAGCATTTTGTAAGATCAGCAAATGTAAGCATTGCGTTAATTCTTCTGTTAGGATCAATAGGACATTGTGTATATTGAACATAGAGGATCTCAGCAGCAGAACTGCAAAATCACCATCTATTCAATATTGTTTGGTCTTTAGTGTAACCTTCTATTCATACAGTACACTTTAGATCTCCTGTGGTGGCCGTCAATGCAGTAAGTTTCTTTTTTCTTTTATATCTACTTGTTTTGCTTTTGCAAAGGACTTAGGGCCTCATTCAATTGCGATTTGGCCAATTGAATAGGGCTCTATAAAAGCACAGAGCATATTTTTTTACAGAAGTTTTTAGTTAGTGAAGACCTTGCTTTTGGATAGAAGTTCACAAACTATGGGCCTCATTCAATTGCGATTTGGCCAATTGAATAGGGCTCTAAATAAGCACACAGCATATTTTTTTAAAGAAGTTTTTAGTTAGTAAGCATCTATCCAAAAGCAAGGTTTTCACTAACTAAAAACTTCTTTAAAAAAATATGCTATGTGCTTATTTAGAGCCCTATTCAATTGGCCAAATTCCAATTGAATGAGGCCCTATACATTTCTGTAAAAAAATATACATTTATAGAGCCCTATTCAATTGGCCAAATAGAAATTGAATGAGGCCCTTAGCAATATAAAAAAAATCTACTGATTAATAAGATTGTAGTTATCTTTTGCAACAAGGCCATCATTGCTGTGTAGAATCACTCACAGAATTACAAACATCCATTCAGGAACCCTCCTCCCACCTTGATCTTGACCTTATCAGGGTGGAGACAAACAATCAACTGGAATCTAATACCCTAATCATTAACAGTGAATTTAATATTTCATATTGCTTTAAGCAATATTTAGTTATTAATTCCATTATAAGCACCTAATTGAAACAACTAGCTCCTCTTGTTAGTGCATTTTAGTAGTCCTTTAAAAGACCCCCCTCCCTGCAACAATAATACAGTAACACATTTTCCAGGGATTGAGGGATGGGTTACAATTAATTGTACACCGGACAGTTTTTAGCTAAATTTTTCAATTCCTGTTTTTGAAGACATCCGTGGTAGGGGTCATCCAACCCCCCTTGAGTTTCTTGCAGTGGTTCTATTACTATCCAATGCTTTGTAGATGCCTTGTGTATAATCACATGATTGTATATGAACTATGCTTGCAATGAAACTTATTCTGATATGATGTTATATATGTTTATATGTGATACATAATGAAGAATTAAAAATAAGAAGTTAGAAGTCAGAAGTATCATATGAAGGAAGGACAGAGAACATCAGATACAGTGCAAGAGGGGAAAAAAATATTGAACATGGAAGAGGCCGAGGAGACGAGGAAGGAAAGAGAAAATGAATAGGGATGGTTGGGAAAAATAATGGAAAGAAAGTAAAAGGAAATGGCGAATTAATATTGAAAATATAAGTAAGGGTATGGGTATGACAAGAAGAGTAAAGAAATGACCATTGGCTAATGCATTCCTTTAGTTTGTATGCTTGTGAGTAGGGTGAGTAGCCTTGCATAAAAGCACAGTATATACTCTAGACTGTTTGGTCATGGACAGGACCCTCCACTCCTCTTGTTTCTTTGTGTCATTAACTCTTCAATCAATGCTGTCATAAACCTTCAAAACTAAGTTGTCATAAAACCTCTTACAGTTGAAAGCAGATGGCATAAATACCCTATAAATGTGTCAATAAAGAAAGAAAGAAAAAAAAGAAAATCAATGGGTAAAATACAGAATTAACCTTTGGGTTTATCACTGAGCATCTTAGTATTATGAAATGTATAACAAAAAATAAGAAAATTGCATATATTTCGTTTTGTTTACACAAATATAATTCTGTAGGCGTAGAATATTATATGTATGTTCTTATGAAAGTCATACAATATGACAGAACTTAAAAAAAATCTAACTGATATGGGTTGATGATATTTTTTTCTTATTCGCCCTATTCTTCATCTTTTTAACTTTCCCAATGCTTGTGCTATTCTTTTAAAATAAAGAAGAGGAAGGTAATATTACTGATAGGAGAACATTTTTCACATGAGTTCAGAAAAAGACACTTCAGGGCAAAAAAACAGATGATTCTGAGAATTTTACAGAAAGCAATCATTTCCTTAGTTATTGTGTCTACTGTGATTCTGGAGATGAGAGAACTAACTTCCTTGTTTAATTTCCCTTGTGAATTGGGTTTACTTTTAATGCTTAAAGTTTAGAACTACACTGGAGTTCAGGGATTTATTACAATGATGAATTTACAGGGCAGTTGTCCCCTAAATTTAAGTGTTTTTTTATTAAATAAAACACATAAAAAAGATGAATAACCTATGTAAAAGATATGGGACTTGCTTAGTTAATGTTCATGTTTGAGATTGAACCAACTTCAAATTGCAACAAATTGGAAAAAGTCAACTCTTTTTGGCAAAGACTTCAATTGAGCTTTTCCAAGTTACTGTAGCCCGTAAGTGAGGTTGCAAGTTAATTTGCTATTTAATTTGCATATTTTTGCTGGCTCCAAACGGGTTACGAGTTACAGCCTTGAAAAAATTGCGATGGTTAAACCTTACAACCTCCAGAAGCCTTTGATCTTTCACTTTCGCAAGAGTTACGAGCGCTAAAATCGCAAATTGCATTTCAATTGCTCAATTCCCCCAAGCCCGCAAATGTTTTCACACCCGTAAATGGCAAAAGAAGGAGAAAATCCTACTAGAGAGGACCCACAAGGAGGTTAAACACCTATTCATAGCACTGTAAATGCAAATAAAAAATCAAAACTGCACTGTAAATAACCTGTAAAGCAATGATACATATTATAATTAATTGCACAACAGTCTGAAGCTCGCAAATCGGCAGGAAATTACATTTATTTTTATGTTTCATTTCAGAGTTAAATCGATCTCGGGCATCAATATGTTAATACAGATCAGGCCACCCAAATGGACTAGAACAGTATTGGCATTCATTTTCATAATTCTTTATTTTGTGGGTTGATCGCATATCGGACCCTCGAATCTAACTGATTGACAGGTAACCTCCATGTTTTACTGCCGTAATAAGGACAGTCTCATTTCCTAATGGCTAATTCGAAATGGGAGGTTACGGGCTTGCTTAATTGGACACATTCCTGCCCTGAACAGCTACGAACCAGTGCGCGGTTTACGGTTCCGGCTTTGGGACAGTAACTTGCGGGCTTGAGCAATTGAATAGCATAATCGGGCACCAACGGAGACCGCAAAACACACCCGCAGACATACGGCCTACAACAATCGAGTTGCGAACTTGCAATTGGATCGGCCCTTACGCTTTAGAAAACTGTTAGCCATTATATAATAAAAAATGATCACCATGGATAAACAGAAAAAGGTAACAATGAACAAAAAATAAAGAAACAAAGGGTCATAATTGCACATGACACCCTTCTTTACATAAGATATGCATCAGAAATATATGTTGTCCTTTTTTATCAATTTGTTAAAATAGTTTTCTTCCTTTACCTTTTCTTATATATTTTTTACAATGTTTAGACCATCACACAGATTCATTGTTGAAATTAGAAATGTAATATATGCATACGGTTTATTAGGTACGGTGTGTGTTTAATAACATTAGACATGTATATTGTATCTGTCTTTATATGCTATGTCTTTTTTTGATAAAAATTGTTTACAAAAATAAAAAAATATGTTCCATTCCTCTCACCGACACTTAGAATTATGAGCTGTGCAATCTGATTGGCTCAAATTATCAGAAACCTATTATGATACAGCAGCAGGCAGTTAATACAATATCTGTGTCAGCAGCTGGCACCACTTAACATATAGAGGCCATATAGCAACAAAAGGTCATCTCTAAATCTTTTACACATATATAATATATAGTATAGTATATACTATAGTATAGTATTTGTCTTTCATATAAGTACAAGTAAAGTTAAACTGCAGCTTCCCCTTCAGCATTGTAAAAATGTGATGCACTTCATTAAAAGGAATACTTGCAAACATGAATGTGATTTATGCATTGATTATAGAGGGCATGCTTTGAGACATTAATAAGAAGGTGCAGAGAATTCTCTTGCTGCTGTATTTATTTCTAAAGACAAAGCCTCACTTGTCTCCCAGTGGCTGACCATGACTTTTATATCCTTGATAAAGATAAAATCAATACTCTTGTCCTTGATAAGCCACACTATGCAGCAGGTGCTGCAGGTTTATGCCAAACTTAGGTTTATATGAAATAGTTTTGAGAAATAGAAAAATTAAATAAAACGTTAAAAACATGAAGTACATGTATCTTACTCCAGGGACAGTCAATTATCCTTCACAGGATTCCTGAAGGATAATATGTAGGATAATTAACAAGAAGGAAGTTTATATGTTGTATACAAACTAAGAGGCACCATTTAACTGATATTTAAAGCAGACTCTCAGTTAACCAGAACTCAAGCAACCAGAACTCTCAAGCAACCAGCAAAAAATGGAATACTGTACTTTAAATAAAAATTGTATTTTACAGGGCTCAACAAATGTCAGGAGCCAGATTGTCATGCCACAAAATGCTTACCGGCACCTAGATTTCATCCACTGTACATCTCTACAATTCAGTTTTACCTTGAAGCAGAGCCAGTGCAGTGTTTGGGGTTACAATTCCCGGGTTCAGCACTGCACCCTCCAGCCCAATGTACCTGTGTGTAAGTGAGGAGTGAAAGCTGCTGCTGCTAGAACAGCCCTCCTGTGTGCAGCTAATCTAGGCCTCTTTTATTTATGACTCTCAAGCAGCCAGAAACTACATTTATCCAGCATCCACCAATCACCATGGGTGACAGATAATTGAGAGTCTACTGTATATGTTGGATGGATTAACAATAACAATAAGTTGAATAAAGCAGTAGAGGTCCAAAAGAAAGGGTCCGAAGGATCTGACTTCGATTCCAATCTACCTACTGGCTATGTTACTGCATAAGTAATAAAGCATATGTGTCTCTAAAATGAAAATATTATTTTTTTTGTATTTAATTTTTTTATTTCTGAAACAAGCTCTCATTTATCTCATCATCCTAACTTGGAAAAATACTCTAAAAAATGTGTAGATTACTAAATAAATACATATCATAACCGTTCTCCATATTGTTGGTTTAAAGGGACATTGGTGGCGATTTACGAAGCCATTGCATTGGACACAAAAGCAATTTTACCCACAAGAAATATAATTTACCACCCATGAGATGCTTAGTGAATGCGTATTAAAATCAAATGACGTGTAAGATTTATAGCATGATCTTTTGAAGAGCTACAATGATTAATGATCAAGTGTTTTTGAAAAAAAATATCGTACTGTCTTATAAATTCTATAAAATTAGCATATGGTTGTCATTCATAAACAAAGATTAGTCATTCTTTATAACAAAACGTGACTAGTACAATGTAAACCAGTATATTGCAATATAGTAACCCAGATTGTTTGGTGTGACAACAGTGATATATATCGATCCTGGCTAAAAATATATTAAAAAAACAGGACAAAAGAGCTATTTCAATATATCAACTTGGCTAGTGTTACTGTTATTCACAATGATGAGATAAAAGTAATTAATATGTGCACACTACTTTATACACTCTTATCACTGATTTATACTTATTTTTGCATGCTGCCATGTTAGCTTTTATAGCACTTATACAAATGTCCTCCAACTAATCAGTGCTTATATATTGTTTTACCTGCAATGTGCATTTTACTCTTTTCTCTTTTGGGTTAGAATGTCTAACGAGCTCAAACAAATAAGCTGAAAGTTTTGGATTACAACAATTTTTTTTTCAGTCTTTCAGAAACCGACAATTTTACAAAGAAATCCTTAGCTAGAAATGTTATAAGGATTATCTGTATTATAGAAAAACTCTTATAAACAAATATGCATAATAAAAAGTTGTTTTCACGGCTCTGTTTGATGTTGTAGAGCAATATTGGTGAATTCCATGTCCATATAAGGGGGCTGGATGTCACAGATAAATGTTATCCCTTAAAACCCTCCAAAATTGGGACAACTAGGATGTATGTAACAAATCCTAGGACAACACAGTTTAAAGGGGTAACAGCTTGCACCAAGTTACCAGTACAGTAGAATTGCGCAGGAATTTTTGTACGTAGATGTTTTAACCCTGGAATGAAGGGGAAAGAGGAGTAGTAATTTGTTTATGTGTGTGAATGGGCAAGGGTATCAAAAATACTCAATCCCTGGGCTGCATTTTTACTTTAAGCCTTGCAAATATCTATGCAAACTTGGATTTTTTTCTGTCTGTTCTCAATTTACTTGATGTTTTTATTTTTCAGAATCGAAAAACAATATTTGCAGGTGTAAATAACTGTTTCATATATTATTTCAGCATATTATATCCACTTAGTGGGATATCTCTTTGATTTACTGTCGCCCAGTTATGGAAAATAAATGTGATCCAGTAAAGTCTCTTCTTTCATGCTGACCAGGCTAATACCATGCTTCAGTCACTAAGCCCTCATTCAATTGCGATTTGGCCAAATGAATAGGGCTCTAAATAAGCACATAGCATATATTTTTTAAAGAAGTTTTTAGTTAGTAAAAACCTTGCTTTTGGATAGATGTTTACTAAAAACTTCTTTAAAACAATATGTTATGTGCTTATTTAGACCACAATTCAATTGGCCAAGTTGCAATTAAATGAGGGCCTTAGTAAGTGTTATAAAATAAATATATTCATCTATACCGCCATCCCGTCATTTTGATGTGCATATCTCTTCTCTTACATGTCTAATTGAATGTCTTCTACATTCCATTAAACACTATGCTAATATTTTTATTTCTGCCATTTGGTTTCAATCATTTATCATGTATTCATGCTCCAGGGCTTCACTTCTAAAAGCATCTCAACATGCAGACTGATTGAAAATTGAAATTGCATCATGCTTTTGTCTCTCTCTAGCTGAAATAAAAGTTCATTAGAAAAACCATTTCAAGCTAATTTGCAGTTCTAGCCAAAGGATAGAAATTTAGGAAATGTCAAATTAAGGTCATTGTTTCCCGGTTTAGTGACGTTTACAGATTGATTAAGAGTTTCTTTGTTTTTATTTCCATCTGAATTCGCAAAGTAATATAATTTGTGAAATAATGGACTCTGTATATAGAATGAACTTATCCAGTGAAATATAGCTGGCTAGTTTCTCTTGGCAATAATTCCAGTCTGCACTGTTTCTTACTTTGTTTTGTCAAGTGAGGCTATGTCAGTATTGAATCTTCAAGTGTCTAATTCTGAAAAAGCTGACACAGGTATAAATCAAAGAGCCTGAAGTTAGATTTAGAAATTAAGGCTTGAAATAAATGGTGTGATAGGAGTGAGTCAGGCTAGGCAATGCTTTAATAGTTATGCACTTAATTAAGGTTCACTGGTATGGGTAATAGTTTTGTAATATAACAAGGGATGTGAGATAGACATTGCTGGTGCATGAAATAAAATAAAATCACTAATATAAAGACATACCAGTTTAATAACATACCTACTTAGCAATGTGATACTGATTCATCAAGATGTAGCACATTTGGAGAAGCTGCTATGTGTTACCTTACTGCCAAAGGGCTGATTCAATTGCCCAATTCGTAAATTTATACACACTTAAAATCACTCTTAATATTGCTACATATTCGGCAAATATTACATATTAGCACTAATGAATTCTTAAGTCAATAGAATGCATATAAACATTTATAAAAAATTAAAAAAAAACACCCAAAGCCAACTTTTTGAGTTCAAGGCATTTGCAAGTAGCTAATAGAATATGTCCCAAAGTGAATAAAGAACTCCTTCGCTGTTTATTCTGAACCAATGTTGAATCAGAATGCCTGGGAATTTAATAAAAGGATCCCCTGAGCCTGTCCTTAAAAAATAAAGGGCCAGTATTGGACAGTGGCCATGTCAGTCTATTTAATTCAGGGTTCTTGTCTAAGTTTGTAAGAAAATGTAGTTAGAAAGGTTTCTTTACAAGTGTTCCTCAACTGAGAGCTGAACAACGTTCTAGTGCCTCCTGCCAAGAAATATAATTATACACATCAACCTGGATCATGAATATTCAGCAGCATTAAAACATTAAGGACGTGTTAGGTATCTTCATTGTGGCTGTTGATGTAGGCGCTCCAGAGTCAAGTGAAAAAAAGATTATTGACATGTGCTATAAAGTGTTTTATTTCATGAAACAAAACACATCTATTTTTCAAATAATCTTAAACAGCACAAAAGAGCTTAAACATATTCTTTTTCCCCATGTAGTTATGTACAAATGGGTTGTGAAAGAAGTGCTATATTTAACAAATTACATGTTATAGATAATAATTTTCGTAATTTTATTCTTCTGAATTTTTTTATATCTGCTCACTTTCTGCCCTGCCTACATTTGCTACTTTTCTAGCCAAGCATTTAGTTAAACACATACATTTGCACCACCTACACATGCCCACCAGCATGCAGCTTAATTTGTAATTTCTCTAATTTAAGAATTTAATTTATTTCTCTCTGTTTTTTTGTTTCTTGTACTTCTGGCATAATATTTTGTTATATTTTTTATTGCAAATAATACACCTGTGTGTACATTTACATGTCTAAAACATGTCAGAAAATATATCCAATTTAAAATCTGAAGATATCAGATGTTCTCACTGCAATCTAAGAGCCTCATTCCAAGTGGATAGATGCGCAAAAAGGCTCTCTCAAAACTGTGGGAGTTTTTTTGCGCAAGTAATCTATTCGAATCGCAGCCCATACAAAGCTTTAAGTAAAGTAGGGCTCCACCACAGTCCCTAAGCCCCATGGTCCCCACACAGCCTGCTGCAAGAGATACTAAGCTGTCAGAAGGGGTTAAAAAATAATAAGAGATCAGCAGTGGGATAGACCCCACTGAAAATCATCCCTATGAGCCATGGGAACCCTGGAGATTCCCTCCTCCTACGGGCTGATAGCTACATTGAACTATAACCATGGGGATCTATTTAGACCCTCATGGCACATAATGATTACAATTGCGCAACGGTAGTCCTTAAGGGACCTCTGTACCACATAAATATTAAACTGTTTAATATAAATATTAATTCTGACACATATTTCAGCCAATCAGGAGGTGTAAAAATTGTATTTAAGCTCAAATTTAAGCCATATGTAGCGGGGAAGCTCCTCATAGGAGGAGCTCCGTTAGTTGAAATTTTTTTTTTTTTGTTATAGAATGTTGGGTTTTTTAGCTGGAGGACCATTTCAAAGGCCCAGAAAATGAGGAACGCTGGCTTCAATCAACAATGAAGGGGACGTGATTCTTCAATCAAGTCGGATATCCCATTTGATCTAGGTCATATATGATCATCTCTGGATGGTCATTAAGGGTAGGTAAGTATGGAATTTTCCATCCATACAGAGTTGATTTTTATTTTGTGTATTTTATTTATTTTATCATGATGATTTTTTTTCTCTCTTTTTTTTTGTGTAATTTTTTATTGTAATATATTTTTGTATTTTATCGTAATGTAGGTTATTTTATTTTTAGTAATTTAGTTAATTTTAATGTTCATTTTCATAGTGTAGTGTTTTTATAACTTAGATTTTATTATTTTTGTAGTGTAGTTATTTTTATTGGAGTGCCATGGAGTGCCTCAGGACCCCCTGTCAGATATGGGGTTAGCTTTAAGATATCATGGGAGTCTACAGTAGATATAAAAAGTCTACACACCCCTGTTAAAATGTCAGGTTTCTGTGCTGTAAAAAAATGAGACAAAGATAAATAATTTCAGAACTTTTTCCACCTTTAATGTGACCTATAAACTGTACAACTCAATTGAAAAACAAACTGAAATCTTTTAGGTGGAGGAAAGAAAAATACAAAAGAAAAATAATGTGGTTGCATAAGTCTGCACACCCTCTTATAACTGGGGATGTAGCTATGTTCAGAATTAAGCAATCACATTCCAAATCATGTTAAATAGGAGTCAGCATACATCTTCCATCATTTAAAGTGCCTCTGATTAACCCCAAATAAAGTTCAGCTCCTCTAGTTGGTCTTTCCTGAAATTTTCTTAGTTGCATCCCACAGCAAAAGCCATGGTCCACAGAGAGCTTCCAAAGCATCAGAGGGATCTCATTGTTAAAAGGTATCAGTCAGTGGAAGGGTACAAAATAATTTCCAACGCATTAGATATACCATGGAACACAGTGACAACATTAACCAATGGAGAAAATATGGCACAACAGTGACATTACCAAGAACTGGAGCTCCCACCAAAATTGATGAAAAGACGAGAAGAAAACTGGTCTTCGAAGCTACCAAGAGGCCTACAGCAACATTAAAGGAGCTGCTGGAATATCTGTCAAGTACTGGCTGTGTGGTACATGTGACAACAATGTCCCGTATTCTTCATATGTCTGGGCTACAGGGTAGAGTGGCAAGACTAAAGACTTTTCTTACGAAGAAAAACATCCAAGCCAGGCTACCTTTTGCAAAAACACATCTGAAGTCTCCCGAAAGCATGTGGGAAAAGGTGTTATGGTCTGATGAAACCAAGGTTGAACTTTTTGGGCATAATTCCAAAAGATATGTTTGGCGAAAAAACAACACTGCACATCACCAAAAGAACACCTTACCCACAGTGAAGCATGGCGGTGGCAGCATCATGCTTTGGGGCTGTTTTTCTTTAGCTGGAACTGGGGCCTAAGTTAAGATAGAGGGAATTATGAACAGTTCTAAATACCAGTCAATATTGGCACAAAACCTTCATGCTTCTGCTAGAAAGCTGAACATGAAGAGGAACTTCATCTTTCAGCATGACAACGATCCAAAGCATACATCCAAATCAAAAAAGGAATGGCTTCACCAGAAGAAGATTAAAGTTTTGGAATGGCCCAGCCAGAGCCCAGACCTGAATCTGATTGTGATCTGAAGAGGGCTGTGCCCAGGAGATGCCCTCGCAATCTGACAGATTTGGAGTGTTTTTGCAAAGAAGAGTTGGCAAATCTTGCCAAGTCTAAATGTGTCATGCTGATAGACTCATACCCAAAAAGACTGAGTGCTGTACTAAAATCAAAAGGTGCTTCAACAAAGTATTAGTTTAAGGGTGTGCATACTTATGCAACCATATTATTTTATTTTTATATTTTTTCTTCCCTCTACCTAAAAGATTTCAGGTTGTTTTTCATTTGTGTTGTACAGTTTATAGGTCACATTAAAGGTGGAAAAAGTTCTGAAATGATTTATCTTTGTCTCATTTTTTTACAGCACAGAAACCCGACATTTTAACAGGGGTGTGTAGACTTTTTATATCCACTGTATATAGACCCCAATGATATTAGGGCTTAATTTAGAATACTATGGGGGTCCTTTAATGAATTATATGGTTATAGGGGTTAATTTAAAGTACCATGGGGGTCTACGGTATATAGACCCTTAAAGTGTTAAGGGTTAAGTTTTGGGTACCAGGAAGGTCCTTTATGGACTTCAATGGTATTAAGATTTATTTAAGATGCCATTGTGGTCCTTTGCTGACCCCCCTGGTATTAAAGGTTAATTTTAGAATACCATGGTGTTCCTTATAGGCCTTATAGAAGCCACAAAGATTCTTTAAGTATGGGGTTAATTTTAGATGCCATGGAGGTCTGGTGTAGGATACATATTAGGAGCCACCTGGTCTTTTAAGTATGGGGGTTCCTTTTTCGATGCCATGGAGGTCTGTGACATAGTGTACATATTAAGAGCCACAGGGGTCCTTTAATAATGTGGTTAATTTTAGATTCCGCAGAGATCCTTAAAGGACATATGTGGCATGGGGGTTAATAGTATGTGCAATGGAGGTCCTGTAGAGACCTCCATGGCATACATACTTATGATAGGTTCCACAGGGTCCTTGTAGGACCTTCATGGCATAACTTTTAGATTCCATGCCATTTTCAGATTTAGTGCCATGGATGTTTTTGCAGGACCTCTAAAACCAGGTTATTACTTAGAGGCCATGGGGTTCTTTATAAAACCCCCATGTTATGGTGTTAATGTTTGAATGCTATGGGAGTCTCAATAGACTCCCATTGTTATAGGTTTAATTGGGAATTTGGGCCGGAAATCCTCGGGGTTCCCTTCTGGAGGGGGGAGGAAGGAATTCCTGGGGATCCTTTCAGAGTGTGGGTTCCCCATTTAGTGTACTTTAAATGGGGGAATCCTGGGGATCCCTGGGCTCCTAAGGGGTAGGGGTACTAAGAGGGGTCCATGAGATCCCCCAAATATTTGAGATGTATAGTGTGTTACAGTGCACATTGTTAACCCCTTAATTGTGTTGTATATAGGAGATCTGAAATAATAAGATCTGATGCTTGAATCATATTCAAAGCAACTAAGTCAGAGGTGCTCATCAGAGAACAAACTAACCTTAATAGGTTAGCTCTATGTCCATGATAATCCACTCTGAGAGCAACCTCTTTTAGCTCACTTGTGCCCTTCACATGGAGAAATATCCTGTAGTATATCAGTCTTGTCTCACTCAGAAGAGTGACCCAGCCCCGAAATACCAGGCAATTCTACCCTGAACAGGAAAAACAGCAAACCCCAGACGCGTTCGGTCTTTATGGGCCTCGTCAGTGAGGTGCAGCTGAACTCCCTAAGGCACAGTGAGCAAGGGGTCCACGTCTGGAGTCCACTATCACCCTTAGGGAGACTAAACCGTAAGAGTAATTTGCATAAACAGAACAACTAAGTCAGAATCATATTCATATTGAATCATATTCAGAGGCATTTTTCTGCCTCTATATCGTCATCAGTATGCATATGATTGGGAGGAGAAAGGATATGTAACTTGCGTGAAGCACTGTTAGAACTAATTGGAATGGCTTAGAGGAAAATTTGAATGTGACAGATCACCATAACTTGCTAACATAGCTCATTTAAGACTATTCAGCACTGAATTCACACAGTGCTATAATGTAATAGGTTGGAATAGATAGGTTTGTAAATTACTTGTCAGCTTGCACCATAACTGCCTGCGTGAAAGATTGGAATGGGGCCCTTGGACTTCAAACAGAACACACAAATGCAATCATAAAATGCGCAATCAAGGCGTTTTAACACAGACCCTTTATTGCTTATGCCCAACAGTTTAAAAGCACACCACAGATTGGTTATGCATGATTTAGCCAACCAAATCTCAGATAGATCAATTTTGCACTTTGGGATTTTGTCATTGTACAACAGGTTTATAACTAGTGCCATTTATCTAGTAAACGAATACTTGCAACAAAACTAAGCTTATTTTGGACAAAAAAATTATAGAAGAGCTCTATGCATGATTGAAATAGTATAGATAATATGAAAATAAAATTATTTAAATTGAATTGAAAAAATCTGAGTAAACTAATATTTGTAGACAATCTACCTAGAAATTGAATCAACTAATCTTTCAATGTTTAGAAATTACTGTTTTACTCATACTCTGTGATTGTTCTTTCTTTATATGAAAAACAGCATTGTGATAAACCATATCAATAATACTAACAGCTCTCAGATGTAACACTTATTGTTTATCTACATTGAAATTCATGGCATTAATGGTGTGTCTTTTCTGACAGGAATAAGCATATCCATTCATGGGTCTAAAAACCAGCTGCAAATTCATCAAAGAAAAAGTGTGGCAAACAATTCCTTTCCAAAGGATCATATTGTGGTCAGACATTCCTCGCTACCTCCACTCAGAAGGGCAATAAGGATGGAGGCATCTTCATCTGGCAAATGTGCGCTTTCCAATGGAAACACAGAGATTCATTACCCAGGTAATAAATATTGTCCACAACACGTATATCTGAGTATGTTGGTGAACCTTATTATTACATGTGCCAAGTTTTTTTTGCTGCATTTGACTTTTTTATATCACCTAGAAGATTTGGATAGTTTGTCTCAACTTGTATGGTTTATTAGTACCTGCCCCGAGTGGATATGCAAGTAAGATTCATGTCCCATTCACATAAAATACTGTATCAGCTTACTTACTTACTTGGCACATAAATGGGGTCCAGCAAGAACAGAATCTTTGGGGCACTCTTGTTTGGTACTGAGCTGTGTAGTGCTGTAGAACTGTGGTGGTATGGCTGTTGATGTGAAGGAATGAGTTCTCCAATGTTTAGCTGTTAATTCTTTTTCACCACTTTCCATACATGTAAAGAAATGGCCTAGTAGTTAAAGCTATATAGAAGTTTCCTGCATTTCAAATGTTTCCTAAAAAACTGCCACTGATTAGTAGAATAATATGTATTACGTATATTGAAAAGTTGAATGTACTTCCATATTTATATGCTGGATAGTGCTATCTGGATTTGCACACCCCTAGGAAGCTTACATAAAGTGTACTCTGCTGCAGAGCAGCCAGGTACAGGTTGTGACCTCCAAAGGAAGTGCTGCCAGTCACATGGTTGGTGGGGTCACAGCTGAAATTGTCCACAAGGAGACAGGGACAGATAGAAATAAACACCAGCAGCAGTTGATGCAGGGAACAGACAACCTGTTTTGTTGTAATCTAGTGTGAATGTGCTGCACAGATAGACTCTTATATGAAAATACATATCACTTTCTAAAATGTGCCAGACTTCATATCCCAGGCTGCTTTGCAGCACAGACAGCAACCCCCAGATTGTGATACAAATGTTTCAGCCTCTACTTGGCCAAAACAATATTTGTATGTTATTCTAATTCAGCCTTTGTTTGAAGAGGGTGTTAACTCTAATTTTCAACTGTCAGAAATTACAAGACATTTTGCTAACTTCAAGCTAAGTGTTTAAATGTTTATTTTGGTATTTTTGCAAACAATTTTTTTCATACACTACTGATTCTACTCTATCAGATGCACTCATAATCCAGGAAACTTAAATATGCCTTTAAGAGGCTGTGCTGTGATGATGTACACCTGGGTTCTATCCCCCTTAAGGTGTTTTTTGATATATAATAGTCACATTTACTTTGCAAAAAATAAGACTGCATATATATTCATTCTCTTACAATTAATATATATATATATATATATATATATATATATATACAATTGTAAGGGGGTAATTTATGATAAATATTGGTGTAGTAGTGCTACTTAACATGTTTATATATATATATATATATATATATATATATATATATATATATATATATATATATATATATACACACATATATACACACATGGGTTAAGCAGCATTAAATAAGAAGGTAGAAAATGGATTTTTAAGGACCTCTACAGTCATTTTTTCTATATGCCTTTTGAAAAACTAAACTTGATATTTGGCAATATATTTTGGAAAGTAAACCTCAAAACACAGCATTGAAATATTTAACATTCATATGCAATTATTCTTTACATTGATGACCAATTTAATTAGGGTAACCTTGTAAGGTTACAACTTCTGTGAAATATTGCAACGCTGCAAAAAAATCCACAGCGCCATCTAGCGGCTACTTGCTGGGACTGCAGCTGTCAGTGCTGGCGAATTTACAATGGGATAGATCCTAGGCTTATAGAAATCATAGCAAGTGGAGTTATTTATAACATCCCCATTGTATATCCTGTGTGATGAGTATACCCTGCTGTCACTTTTACATTTACAACTTGAAACCATAATTCTGCTCAGTAAAGTAAGCCACAAACCCAATTAATTTGATGGTATGCATCTTTCTTTTAGGAGTTAAAGATATAAATATATTCTTTGATGACTTGGAAGCTGCAAACAGTCCTTCCAAAGATGATGACTCTCTGCTGCATGGTGGTAATCTGACAAGTATGTCAGATGAGGTCAGCAGATTGGACGCAGAAGGAGAGGTAATGTGCTTTATTAAATATAAGAATTATCTATCATTGTTTCTGGCCAAATTCAACACGATTAGAGGTGATCCCTAGTGTCCACTTTTCAGGATGCTTATATATGTTGAATGAGATGATGCAGCAGATTTTTATTATTTAAAAGTATTTAGTATTATTACTTGCTTTTTCCATTGACCCATCGATCACCATGATTTGCCTGTCAGCCGTGTTCTTTGCTTATTATATTATGGGCTGGATACACAAACATTTCATTGGCTTTTGTGGGATGTGATGCGGCAAAAACAGGCCTTCTTGGTATTCAGTGAGTTAACATTCCTAGTAAACTCTTATCACGTAGCCACTGGGAGTTTTCAAAGGTTTGTTGTATGTACCGTATTTTTCGCCCTATAAGACGCACCGGCAGATAAGACGCACCTAGTTTTTAGAGGAGGAAAACAAGAAAAAAAAATCTGAATCAAACACAAATACACTTTACACACCTACATTACACACAAATATACCGTATATATATATATATATATATATATATATATATATATATATATAGATACACATACATACATATACATACACATACATACATATATACACACACATACACACACACATACATACACACACACACATACACATCCATATACTGCAGCATTTGGGAGCCCTTGACCCTCCCTGACCCTCCTGATCCTCCCTGACCGTCCTGATCCTCCCTGACCGTCCTGATCCTCCCTGACCCCCCTGATCCTCACCTTTATAGATACACATACATACACACATAAATATACATACACATACATACATATATACACACACATATACACACACATACACACACACATACATACACACACACACATACACATACATATCCATATACTGCAGCATTTGGGAGCCCTTGACCCTCCCTGACCCTCCTGATCCTCCCTGACCGTCCTGATCCTCCCTGACCCCCCTGATCCTCACCTTTCTTCTGATCTCTGCCATCTTGATCTCACCCCAGCGCTTCCTACCAGCACTCCTCGTGTACTGCAGCGTTGCGTGTGTGACGTCACTAGGACGCACCGGCCGACGCGATGCTGGTAGGAAGCGCTGGGGTGAGATCAAGAGGACAGAGGCAGTCTGAAAAGGTATATTCGCCGTATAAGACGCACCAACTTTCCTCCCCCAGTTTTGGGGAAGAAAAAGTGCGTCTTATACGGCGAAAAATACGGTAAATGCTGTCCACAATCACCATCACAGTATTCACTACGATTTTTTTCTTCCAACTTCCACATGAAA
Source organism: Discoglossus pictus (assembly GCA_027410445.1). Lineage (NCBI taxonomy): Eukaryota > Metazoa > Chordata > Amphibia > Anura > Alytidae > Discoglossus > Discoglossus pictus. Next base: position 282,140,676 of record CM050167.1, on the reverse strand, counting down.
CATCTGTCCAACATCACCCTATCTGCTTACTGAGTGATATTTTAATCTAAGATACTTGCAGTATCTATTGACATGGAAAACAGTGAGAAGAAATCAAATAGGACATAGTAATAAGCATGCACATAGCATAGGGCCAGGGTAAGCTCTTTTCATATTAAATATAGTTTAAGATCATTATTAATTAACATTACAAACAGCAGTAACATTTTAGCCAGAAAATTGAATTTAAAACACGTTTTACCTCATTTATGGCTGCTGCTGTACCACTCCCCACCTCTCTCATTGCCCTGAGCACTGTTGAGAAGAAAATACTGTTTACCTAATTTACAGCCTTATTAAAATGCGATTTGGTAAATGTAAAAGCGCTCTATTTAAGCACACACCATATTTCTTTTACAGAAGTTTTTAGTTAGTGAACTTCTTTCCAAAAGCAAGGTCTTCACTAATTAAAAACTTCTGTAAATAAAATATGATATGTGCTTAAATATTGCGCTTTTAAATTTACTGAATCGCAATTTAATAAGGCTGTTATTCTGGCAGGGTGAGTAACCTGGACGGTGCTCTGCATGATGAGGATGTTATAACTGCAATCCCATAACTCCCTGCATTTCTAAAATGAGCATTCTGCAGGTTACCCAACCTGCCTGATTAAATTTATCTCAGCAGCAGCTATTTATGAGGTAAACTTTGTTTTTAAATTATTTTGTTCTGGCTAAAGCTTTACTTTGCTTCTGTTTGCACATGTATTTTTAGTGTTTGTTAGTGATGAACTAAAAAAAAATAGTCCTTTAATTCTGTGCATTTACAACTCGCCATGCCTGATCACTGAGCATGCACATTTACAACAGCAAAGTAAGACGGCGGGTAGTCAGTAAGTATGAGCATCACTGACCTTGACATGAAAGGGCTGATTTGTAGATTTATGAAATATAGCAAACCACAGTTAATCTATCCAATGCATAGTGAAGGAAGATTCAGGATACAGGGACTCTGCACTCACGGTCTAGTTTACCTGAGCATTTTGTTCTAGTAAAACAAACAACCTAAAACAGCTTCTAATAAATAATTACTATTTTCAAAAGTTAATACTACCATTATTTTTTATATGTAATTTACACCTAAAACATCAGCTTAATTTTACAATAATATACAAGCAAAAAAAAACAACAAAAAAACAATACAATTTAAAGACACTTGTCCAAATGTACTAATTTGGAGCCCCTCTCAACTTTTACATTACATAGTTACATACTAATTGAGGTTGACAAAATACATTTAGTTCATCAAGTTCAACATATTTATTTATCCTCTGATACTTGTAATATTTTGATCAAATGGCCTATGGAGCGCATCTGTGTGCTGAGATTTAAATATTTTCAAGAGCTTTCAGCCAGTTTAATCTGGGGACTAACAGTTTACCTTCCAATGCTTGAGATCCAAAACAGTATGATACTACATGTGACACACTAAATTTTGAACTAGGTTTGCACTTGTTTTTAGCATGATACATCTAAAACAATGCTAAATGGTATAAATATGTTTAAAAGAGTTATATTATTCTTATTCCTCATTCCAGAACTGGCCCAAGTCATATGACTATATGTTGAGAACCAGAGCTTTGGTACATGTTGCCCTATGTGTAACAATGTAAATAATGTGATACTAGCTACTTGCTCGTCATAAATGACGGGAATACGTTTTCCCCACCTCTCCCCCCTCCTATGTCTCCTTTCCCCCTTCTCTTTCCTGTGTCTCATTCCCCTGGTCTCCTTTTCCCCTCTCCCTCACCTGTGCCTCCTTTCCCCCTCTCCCTCACCTGGGCTTCTTTTCCCCCTCACCCTTTCCACCTCTCCCTTTCCCCTATGTATCCTTTCCCCCCTCTCCCTCCCCTGTATCTCTTTTTCTCCCTCTCCTGTACCTCCTATCCCCCTCATCCTTTCCCACCTCTCCGTCTCCTTTTCCCCAACCTCCCCTGTGTCTCATTTCCCCCCTCTCTCCCTCTCCTGTTTCTCCTTTCCTTGTGTCTCCTTTCCCCCTCTCCCTTCCCTGTATCACATTTCCCCACCGCTCTCTCCCCTCTGTCTACTTTCCTTCTCTCTCCCTCTCCTGATCCTTCTTTCCCCCTGTCCCTTTCCCCCAGTGTCTCCTTTCCCACTCTCCCTTTCCTCCCTCGCATCTCCCTTCCCACCTCTCCGTCTCCTTTTCCCCAACCTCCCTCCCCTGTGTCTCCTTTCCCCCCTCTCTCCCTCTCCTGTTTCTCCTTTCCCCTGTGTCTCCTTCTCCCCCTCTCCCTGTCTTGTGTCTTCATTTCACCTCCTCTCCTTCTCTCTTGTCTCCTTTCCCACCTCTTTCCCCTCCTGTGTCTCCTTTTCCCCTCCTCTTCCTCCCTTGTCTCCCCTCCTTCTCTCCCATGTCTTTCCCCTCCCCCCCCTGTGTCTCATACCTGGATGGAATCCTGCCAGTAGCGCCACACTCACCTCGCTGCTGGCAGGGTCACATCCAGGTACGTGCTTGCGATAGAGTGATGCGAGCCCCGGGGGCTTCATGATGAGCAATCAAGAGTGTGAGAACTAAGACTTTTCTTTTTTTTTAGCAGTTTTTAGTGTAATAAAAAAAAAACACAATAGATCATTTTAACATACAATTTTGTTCTCTTTCACACCTTTAAGAGCACCTAGAGAGAGGTAAATGGCACTTTAAGAATGTCAGTGTTGACAGAGACCAAAACCCTGCTTGATAAATAAAAAAGTCTATTTTGACAGCAACTCAATTTCACATTTATATAAATATGGCTGATATATTGTTACATATTTTGTGTCTATCAATCATATCAACATCCTAGAAGTACTACAAATTATCTTGGTATTTTATCCAATGATAATTCCACACCTTCCTGTACATAAACATAAGTATGTCTAGAAGTGATTAGAGCAAGTTACTACAGCACTTTGAGTTGGGTATTTGATGTGCATTTGTTGTGCGTGTATAGAGAGAATTTTATAATGTGACCACAATGCAAGATGCTTCTGAAGTGGATGAAGAAAACTGTGTTCTGATCTATTGAGTGGTGCCGTCAGGATGAAATAGTCCATCATATTACCCATCCATTGTGGAGAGTGCAAGTAATTAGATCAATACAATACACAGTATGAGGATATTTATAGTAGAAGGCAGCGACCTCTCATTCTGTTAGACTTCAAGGTTAGACCTTGGCTGGTTGGGGCTGATGCCAATTTTGGGATTAAGCTATTTTAAAGCTGTACTAACAGTATCCTTTTAAAGAGTTGTGGTCTAGTCAAATGAATAATTTATTTGAAAAAGAAAACAGCAAAAATGCTTACAATATAATACATGTATTTATGAAGTGATTAAAGTGCACAAACAAGGCAATAATGTGCATCACTCTGCATGTGTATCACTGTGATTGCCTATACCTGCCTCAACGTTTAAAAAAAAGAAAAAAAAAGTACAATATTTGTATAACAATATGGCACTGGAAGATAAGTCCCTCAGGTCAATAGGTGCCTACCACATTAATGAGGATGAGCAGAGGGTGAGTATGAGTAGCAACAGATCTAATTAAGTGGTTCGGCTAAAGTTGAGGTGATACCCTGCTGTGGAAGTGTCTGAAGTGCAAAGGACATTCTCTGGTCATAATAAACACCCTCTTCCAACAGTTTCAGAGTTGACTCTACACATGGACATCACCAGATGGACAATATTGAAATCAGACAGACTATATACTTTGTGTCCAACGAAGGATGAGCTCCATACAGTCATCAAAAACAAGACCTGGAGCTATCTACGGTTCAGGTCATGAGCTTCTCTTCGCACGGTTCAGGATCAAACTGAAGAGAAGATGGAAAATCATCAGACCAAGCTGATATGAAATAAATAATATCCCCTCTTAATATGCAATGGAGGTACATAATACATTTAAGGAACTAGACTTTGAAGGTAGAATGCCTGAAGAACTTTGGACAGAAGTGTGTGACATTGTACAGAAAACAGCAACAAAGAATATTCCCAAAACAAGTAAGACTAAGGCAAACTGGATGTCTGATGAGGCTTTGAAAGTAGCCCAGGAAAGAAGGAAAGTGAAAAGTAGGATAGATGGGCAAAGTTGGTCCAACTGAATGCAGAGTTCCAGAGGAAAGCAAGAAGAGTCAAGTAGACATTCTATAATGAGCGACCAGACTCTTGGGGTCCAGGGGGTCCCTTTTAGAGTTTCACATAAAATTGCACCACCACCAATTAACGCAAGTTACTTATCTCTGTTTTCACTCTGAGCCACAAATTAGTATATTGAGCCTAAATGTACAGGAGCCGCACTTTCAGGATCATTTACCCTGGAAAAAAATAACTTGTGTAATGCATATACAGTCTTAATACTTTTAAAGATGGAACAAACTTTCTGTTGAGTGCCTGTAAAAATGAAAGTCTGTATTAATGTATTTTATTTTTTTTAAATGTCCACATTAAGTTTTTCATAAAGGCATAATATAACTATGAGACTTCAGTGGTTATTTAAGTTATCTTATTTACCTGATTTGAGGTTCCCTTATGGTCCAGTGGTTAGGATTGGGTGCATTCAACGCTGCAGTCTGGGTTCGATTTCAGTCAGGGAACCAAGAGGTCACATCATCCTGAGACCATGCAGGGTTGGGCCTGGTCTGTACTTGGGTGGAAGGCCACCTAGGAATACCAGGAACTGTATGCTGTGGCCCACTGGAGAAGGAACTGGCAACCCACTCCAGTATCCCTGCCATGGAAACTGGATCAGCATTGTGTGTTGCGGTCCTGAAGGTCATGGAGAGTCGGACACAACTGAGCGACTCAAACACACAAACACATTTACCTGATTCATCTAGCATAGCAAATTGAATAAAATAAAAAGTGGTGGTAAGGGTTTTGAGTATTAAGATCATTCTATCTATGATCCTGTAACCTTCATTCCTGCTTTGGAGCCAGAATCACTGTTATATTCTAACCTTCTCATTTTGTACTGTACATAATGACTTAGTATAGAGGAATAGAGATTTACTTGACATCTCACATTTTGTCCTAAGGCCACAACGCCTGCAATTTGTCAACCGTAAAAGACATTTCAACTGAGATCATAAGCTGCTGTTTTATTTCTGTGTCTGTGTGCTATGTGTCTGGCATGTATCTAAAACAATAACAGGCACATTGTATTACTCACAAAAAAAATCAAGATCAGTCAAATATTTCATCAGAAGATACAGACAAGAGGCTGTGCTCAGAAGCAGGCTGAAAATTTGGCTACTTGTTCTCTGACCTGAAAAAGGGAACATGCTGAGCCCATTAATACCATGACCTTGTTCAGACTTTCCTCATTATTTTCACATCACTTTGAGGTACAGTGAATGCTTCAGTAAAAGTACCATGCAAGGTTATTTTAGGAAATCTTAAAAATCAGATATTGCACAATTCTGTATAATAGTTGTAGGTCCGTCACCTGTTCAGGACATAAAAGCAAGAGAAGAACATAGGCACATCAAACCGTATAGGCCTAAAAGATATTACAGACATAGTTGTGTAAAAAAAATTCTTGTGAGTGTTCTTGCAGAGCACCAAGCATTATATTATGTATTATATTGAGTTACGCACCAACATATTCTGTAGCGATATACAGGGGTAAGTTCATGTAAAAAAAAAAAATATTAACACAATACAAAAGAATGTAGGGGCCTGTCTATGAGCTTGAAGGCTCTGTGGAAGGCTCTTAACAGCATTCACTAATACTGTTTTAATCTGGTGAGGTCCTCTATGCTCACACTTACTCTCCAACCACTTTCTTACTTAACCACCGTAGTGATTGCAGTTGCGGATTACATTTCTCAACATAACAGTACATTTTACTAATACAACAGAACAATATTTTAGGAAATGTTTATTATTGTATTACATTTACCAATAGTGTAAAATTAGTTATGATTGTGCTCTACTGATGATGTTGGATAACAGCTTTGTAAAGGGTTTATCGGGGGAAAATAGAGGATAGTCAGTGATTTTTACATACAACACACTACTCCATTGTGAAAGCTTGTGATGGCGTGAGTGATTACTAGGAATCTAAGCTTAGTGAACATTTTGAAGGTGTGAAAAATAGCTGCAGGTTTTGCTGCATAACACCCTACACAGATCCAGAGAATACTGAATGTTAGCCATTGTCACCAAAAAAATATGTTAATAATTCCAAATGCAAAGAGGGAGATTTATGAAAAAGTATATAAAATAAATTAAAGATATTTGCTAAAACACCATGCACTATATTCATTAAGGTGGGCAATATTGGAAAGATAGTGTTATCCCATGCCTTTGTCTTTATTTTTCTTTTACAGGGCTTAAGTGTTCCAGCTAAAGTCAAATCCAATGGATTGTTTTTTAATGACGGGAAGTGTCGTATTGACTACATACTGGTATACAGTAAATCCAGCCCTCAGTCTGAGAAAAGAGAGATCTTCGAAAGGAATATTAGGGCAGAAGGTTTACAAATGGAGAAAGAGGTACATTTTACATTTCATTATATCATAAAATTTAGGGTTTTTGTAACATATTATTATATTATTTTGATATGTTCCTAAGACCTTTTTATTTTTTCTGTTTAAGTTGTTTAGTTCTGTTTGTATCAGCAGCTACTGTAATTCTGATTATAGATATGTATTTTATATTTATATAGTTCTGGATTCCAATTAGTAATTGTCCTATTCATGTTTCTAACCTAAATATTCTGTTTCAACTTGAAGATGTATCCATGATGTATTCTCAATAAATGATGTACACAATCCATTTGGGTAAGATTAGCATGTTTTTGTTTACAGGGAGGCAAAACTACATGACTGTATATTGAAAGTGACTTGACATTGGATTTGAACATGTATAATGTGTTCTTGACCAAGTTTTCAAGGTCAACTGATCGATCCTTAACATATATAAACATGGTTTGCATGATTATTCCTGCTGTCAAGCTTCAGTTCTGAAAGAAATCAGGGTCCCTTTTTTCATGTTCCTGCCCAATCCAGGGTTTATTTATATTGTCGAGATTATGGATTAAGTCATATGTGGGCAACAATTGTCCATATTGTATAGTAGAGAATATACAATAAGATAGATACTGAAATCCTCTACTGTTGGTCCTCATAGGACAGAGTTGCCTTGTAATTTGCCTTAAACATAAAGTCATTGTGTATTGAGGTTCAAGTACATGTTTCTTTCCAGCATTCAATGTAGGCAAAACCAACTAAATAAATAAGATATAGGATGCTTATGTCCTTTAACATTGTATCTTCATTCAAATCGCACTAAAGATAAAAAATAAGTGTGAAATAAGTCCTGGACGTATTCCCAGATTTTATATATGGTCATTTAGACATTATATTTACACTGTTCTAGTGCATGATTCTCTTGCCTGAAAGCTGTCCAATATCAGTCAGTGCTTTTATATTGTGTTTAATTGTTGTATTGTGTTTTATGAGCAAGCAAAGTTCTTGCCAAAGGGGCATAGAAAGCAAATCCTATGTTTTGTTACTAGTTTCATAAAAATAAAGTGTACAGAGCCTTGAGTGCATAAATTACTTGCGTTACTAAATAATTATTTTAAAATAAGCCAAAATGCATAAAAGATGCACACCTCCATCCAGATGGGGCTCAATAGCATACACTGTAAGAATGCACAAACGGAGGATACAGACTATAGCATGTTTTAGCCCACATATACCACTGCAGAGGTGATATATTCTGTAGCATATTAGGACAAGCTAGCTCTAAAATACCAGTTCTCAGAAACAGCAAACCCCATATTTTAATTTTTGACCTTTATCAATGTCCCATCTCATAAGGCACAGTGTGCAACCTTATGTCCTGATAACTCTGTAAACCCTTAGGGAGACCTTAAACCAAAGAGACACATACTTGACAATTGTCTGTGTATAATAATGTGTCCTGTAGGATAATACTCATTCAGTTTATCAGCTAAAAGAGGTTTTAGGTCACTTGAGCTATTATGGAGGGGGGGGATGTGCTTAAAGTTACTTCCTGATATTTAACAACTAAGGACCATATTCAATTCCCTAATTTGTATAGTTACACCAGTAAAAAGAGGTCAGTAACTAACCTAACTATTCAGTTGATCCATTTCTCATGATTGCTCGTGAGCTACTTGTAATGTTGAAGAACAAGCCAGTAGCTATACAACTGGAACTTTACTGAGCACTTGCAAAATATGTATGAGATTTTAAAAGAAAATATTTATGTGTACTGAAGAGCCCCTGCAAAGGGTTTTAAAAGCCTTTCTGAGACCTGTTAAAGCAGTAAAAGAGTAATTAACGTACTCAAAAAATATAAAAAATAATATAAGTACATTAGAATTTAATGCTTAACAGTCCCATAGGCACAAATGTCTAATTTAAAAATATTTTTTTTATTATTATGTATATGTCATTATACAATATCCAGGGTAATATAGAACCCAGTACTCAAGAGCTTAATATATATCAGGAAACCCACATGACTACAACAGATGCTCTAATGCATTGTTTATTAAAGGGATAGCCCTGTAGACACACTACTTATTTACACACAAAAATGCTTACTCGCAAGTTGTAGGTGCTTATCCTTACTCATTTTACTTATATATACAATATCATGACATTCACATTTTCTATTGGATCTTTGGGCTTTGTCTCATCAGGAATGTAAGTAAAATGCAGGGTTTGGTGTAATATTACGAGTAGACAAGAAATTCTATATGTCACATTTTACTGACAAGACATGTATTTACGTATTTCAAGTGAAATGCGTAATATTAAGAGTGAAGGCAATTGAATGTTACATGTGTAACATTACTGAAAAAAGCTCCTGCCATTGGAAATAACCTAACCTTGCAAGTAATGAGTCTGGTATTAAATGAGGCCCTACATTTCTTAGGCCATTAAAGGGCCACTTACCTCACTCACTGTAAGTGTTCCTCATGGTGTGGAAGGGCACAAGATTGTATGTTAAAAAATAATCTTTTTTTTTTTTTTTTTTAATTACACTAATAACAACAAAACAAAAAAATCAAAGTTTTACGTCTGTTTACAAACACACTGTAGCTTGTCTATGGACTATTGCATGATTAATAACATATGCTAACACTGTGCAGTGAAGGCTCCGTGAACACAAAGATTTATAGTTTTTCCCCTGAACTCTGGAATGCAGCAGAATATGTTAACCCCAACTGACATTTTTAGGTGTTTCCATCATTCTTTTCTCTGCACAGATGTATTATTTAATGGTTAATGTCACGACCGCCAGATTTGGGGGACCACGCTCACCCCAAATGTCTCTCTCTCTATGGTCGCAACTTTTTGTTCAGATCTCGACACCAGCAGACACTTCAGATGACAGCATCATTACTGCAGAGACATGCACCTCAGACCCCTTTTCTTAGGATCTAAGAATCACACACCATGTACCTTTGATTAGAAGTAGACTCTGACACAACCTTTTCTTTAGTGTGTCCAAAGTCAGACTGGCCACTTCTTTATTGTTACAGAGAGATATATAAACACAGAAAAATTACACAAAACAACAAAGACCTTCCCCCAGTTCTAGCCCATCCTCCTAGGCAAATAGCTTGCTACCCCCCTCACCCACATGGCTTTCTTCTCATTACACATTTTCTCTCCTCTTACAGAGCCATAAAACTAGCTCCCCCTTCATGAATAAAGCCAGAGCCTTCACACGTAGCCGATCGCAGGGCCATAAAATTATTTAACTATTTGTATACCCCAGATATGACTGTTAAGCAAGTTGTTAGTACTTTCTAACCACACATATAATAAGTGATGAACCCCAAATAGTCCAGTGGGCCCTTCTGTTCATGACAGTTAACTTTTTGTTTGCTTATGCCCACTGCATGGCGCTGTTGCTATTGGTCTGGAGCTTGCCGGTGACACCTGTAAACAGAGATTTCATTTAGTAATTTCTCTGTCAAAAATGCTTGTATTTCAAAAAATTAATAAAGTATTTCAACATAGTTGTAGGAGATCTTTACAGTGGTGTGCGCCAAGTTATGTTGAATTAAGTGGCCCTTTAAGACAAAATTGAATACAACAGTTATACATTTATTTTAATTTATTTATTTGAAATAGTGTGCAAACATTTTGCACATTATGAAGTCAATTTCTGCAAAAGAGAATAATATAAATATGGCACATCAGTGGTCCTTTAAAATATTCATTTGGTCCTCCCAAGAAAGATAATAAAGTCCTGAAGTGCCTGACAGTTATTATCTGATCTAGAGAAACAGCAAACAGTAGATTTTAGCCTCTTTGCAGTGCAAGTACATATATTTTTATCAAGATATTAACATTTTGATTACTGCATAAATTTTGAGAGACCCAAAAAGAAAAAGAGGGTAGCATATTGATAATGGCCAGTAGACTCAAGTGTGTCATCATGCCCACTCAGGATGCAGTCTCAAACATGTTTTACCTCATTTGCTTACTAGGGGCCTCATTCAAATGCGATTTGGCCAATTTAATAGGGCTCTATATAAGCACATACAGATGTTTTTAGTTGATTAACTTCTATCCAAAAGCAAGGTCTTCACTAACTAAAAACTTCTGTAAAAAAAATGCTATGTGCTTATATAGAGCCCTATTCAATTAGCCAAATCACAATTGTACGTGGCCCATTATTAGCTATTCTTTCCCAAAACAGCAACAAAAAATTTAATTAAAAAATATAATAAATGAAAAAATGGTAGAATTCACACTTCTCTTTGTGGTGTTTGCTTAATATCTATTTTACATATGCTAAAATTCACACTTAATAGCAAAATAAAGCAGGTATTTCAAAAGCCTTGTACTTTAAGGCACAGTTACATTAATGTGCAATCACATATAATCACATGTAGAATCACATGTAATAATTGTGGATCGCTCGTCGCAAGGCCCGTACAGTAGACGGAGGAAGAGGGTCGCAATTAACGTCAAAGGCGCTCAGCACAGGGCTCGCGATTAGCGCCGAAGGTACAGCATTCCCAGTCTTAAAATTGTATGGGCAAGTAGCTGGTAAAATATATATTGTGGATTCTTTATATACATTAAGTCATTTCAAGGACACATAAACTATTCGTAACACAAACTGAAGCAGTGAATCAGCTCTATGCTTTATTAAATTAGGATATCATTTTAGTAGATTTTAGTTTGTATCTTAGAGAAATACGAAATGTAATCTCCTTTTATTTCTTTTTTCTACAAGCCTTGAACACTTTGCATGATTTTAAGTGAAATATTGATACTTACAGACTGCTTTGACATTCAGGCTTTAAATAGATTAGCTTCTGAAAGTCAGATATACCATTACTGTTGTCATGCAAAGGGGAAAATATTCTGGTGAATCACTAATGGGAATTTTAGCTTTCCTTTTCTCTGGTATGTTTAAAGCTTTCACTCTCACTTGTACGGATAGAATTTACAAAACCGATCTCCATAAGGACAGAAATAGCTTAGAGGTATTTCAAAACATCAGACTGAAGCCTCAAGTATCCCAACTTAAATGACCACTATAGTAGGCTCAAAAATGGAAGAATTGTTAGGTAGGGATTGATAGTATTAAAAAACCCTGATAATTTACCTATTTTTTTTATGACTTCCAAATCTGTTGCTGGGTATTTTATTTTCATTAAGTCGTTCATTCTTTTATTCAAAATAATTTAAATCAAGGCACAATTCTATTTCACCAGTGTCCTTCAGGCAAAACATAACATGCAAAAAAAAAACTAATTCAGTTGAACCTGAATAGCAGTGTAATGTAAATCCATTCATCTGAGAATGATTGAAATGCAACATGTCCAAAAAGAAAAGAACCACAGGCCTGACCTATATAAATAAAGTATGAGAAACTTACTTTGGCTATTTATTGATTCCAATAAAATATGAAACACTAAAGCTCCTATTCAATTGCAAGCCCGCAGTTGCCTTCATACCAGCCGTAGGTCTGCAACAGTTACAGAGCGATTCAATTAATCAAGCCCGCAGCTACTTGGCCAAAAGCCTTAACCGTAAACCATGCAACCGTTTGCATTTCAGATCATGATCCTGATCAATTAAGCAAGGCCGTAACTACAGATTTGGAAACAGTTAATAGTAAATGAGACCGTCATCATGACATCAGTAAAACATAGAGGTTAAACTTCAAACAATTAGCGTTTAGAAGTCCGATTTCTGATCGGACTCGCAATCCGGCAATGTACAAAATAATAAAAATGAATGATGATACTGTTCTACTCCATGTGGGTGGCCTGATATGTATTAACTCCTTGATTCCCAAGAAACGTTAAAGAAATCATTTTTAATTGCAGATTCTTTTAAAGTGAAGTATTGATCTGCATTTACAGTGCTACGATCAGGTGGTTAACCCCCTTGTGATTCCTATCTGGTACATGTAGGATTTTCTTCAATATTTGACATTTACGGGTGTGTGAACAATTGCGGGCTTGAGGAATTGTAGGAATTGAATAGCGATTTGCGATTGTAACATTTAAGGGCTTGAAAAATCAAAGGCTTAGCTGGGTCGGAGTTACGATTTTGACAAGAGCAAGGATTTTCAGCCTGTACCCCACTATTCGTTTGTGGGTAGCTAAAAGACGCAAATTGAATAGCAAATTAGTTTATGGGCTACATTACGGGCTCCAGTAACTAACAATTGCTCAATTGAATAGGGGCCTAAGTCTGCTTGAGGGGCAAAAAACACTTCATAAATCAATTTGCAAATTATAGAACCTAACACTTGAAAATATATACTGATACAAAAAGCCTTTAAAAATGTAGATTTTCCTAGAAATGTTTTATGCTTATGGCTTACACAGCTGCTAAAATTGTTTGGTACATACTTGAAAGTAAACATGTCTTTTTCTTGAACTGGTACAGGGCCTGATTCAATTGCCGGCCTGATTCAATTGCCCAATTCGTAAATTTATACACACTTAAAATCACTCTTAATATTGCTACATACAGGGGCTTGCAAAAGTATTCACCCCCTTGACTTTTTACCTATTTTGTTACACTACAGCCTTAAGTTCAATGTTTTGTTAATCTGAATTTAATGTGATGGATCAGAACATAATAGTCTTAAATTGGTGAGGTGAAATGAGAAGATTATATACATAAAACTATTTTTTATATTTATACTATTTTATACACACCTTTTTTGAAAGGCCCCAGGGGCTGCAACACCTAAGCAAGAGGCACCACTAACCAAACACTGCCATGAAGACCAAGGAGCTCTTCAAACAAGTATGGGACAATGTTGTTGAGAAGTACAAGCCAGGGTTAGGTTATAACAAAATATCCAAATCTTTGATGATCCCTAGGAGCACCATCAAATCTATCATAACCAAATGGAAAGAACATGGCACAACAGCAAACCTGCCAAGAGACGAACGCCCACCAAAACTCATGGACCGGGCAAGGGGGACATTAATCAGAGAGGCAGCAGAGAGAGACCTAAGGTAACCCTGGAGGAGCTGCAGAGTTCCACAGCAGAGACTGGAGTATCTGTACATAGGACGACAATAAGCCGTACGCTCCATAGAGTTGGGCTTTATGGCAGAGTGGCCAGAAGAAAGCCATTATTTTCATTATTTGCAGTTTTGCAAGGAGGGATGGGCAAAAATCCCAGTGGTAAGATGTGGCAAGCTCATAGAGACTTATCCAAAGCAACTTGGATCTGTGATTGCCGCAAAAGGTGGCTCTACAAAGTATTGACTGTAGGGGGGTGAATAGTTTTTTACCTATTTGTTGGTTGCTTCACAATAAAAAAAAAACAACATCTTCAAAGTTGTGGGCATGTTCTGTACATTAAATGATGCAAATCCTCAAACAATCCATGTTAATTCCAGGTTGTGAGGCAACAAAACACGAAAAATGCCAAAGGCGGTGAATACTTTTGTAAGGCACAGTATTCGGCAAATATTACTTATTGGCACTAATGAATTCTTAAGTCAAGTTCAAGGCATTTGCAAGTAGCTCATAGAATAAGGCGAACAGTCTCCCCATAAAAAAATATGGCATTGTCTGGCTTTAGTGTGTCTCATTTATAGATGAATTGCACTCTTTTTACCCAAACCAGATCATTCTTTGAAATGCCAAGATGATGGTTGATCCACGTGTAACTATGGCCTCAAATGAAAGTTTTGAGATGTAATCTTCTCTTTGAAAGGATTTACATGCATAAAGTTAATAGCCCAAATGTACACACACTTTTAATTTGTTGTAAAAACATTACATTGTTAAAGGATACTTTAGGATATGTGAAAAGTCAATATAGTGAGAAATACATCTAATTTGCATGAGCAGAAACCAGTGTTAGAGAATTCAGATCTTCCCGTCTTCCATGTGATTCCCTAACACTCAGTTATTAATGTCTTCTGATTACAGTCATCAATCACAAACAGTGACATCATATTTGTGAAGCTCCACGCGCCTTGGGAAGTACTAGGACGATATGCAGAGCTGATGAATGTTAGGATGCCTTTCAGGTAGGTATTTACAGGATATTGTATATCTTATTGAAGAACAAACAGTATATCTCCTCTACTGTAGGTGGAGATAAGAAGACAGTAGAAAAGTCAATTAAATGCAAAGCAGTCAGTTCTGACATTTCCCTCCAGCACTTTATCATTCAGTGCACCATTTTTTTCTTTTTGCTGTGCACTGGAAATTATCCATCAACTACAATCATGTAAATTTTGAATTGAAATGCAGGAAGCTTTCCTTTCAAGAGCAGTATTACAATAATAAGGGTGTTTTAGCCACATGTTTAGATTCACTTGATGATTTTATTGGCAGATACTTTAAAATTATTTGCTTTGCTTCGGGAATCTTCACATGAAAAGTATTTTTTTTTTTTTTCTTATTGGTTTTGCTTTTTTATTTACAAAGGAAATAAAGTTCAGATGTAGATACTTTGTACTTTCGGCTTTTCCAAAAGGGATACTGTTAGCAGGATTGTTAATACATTGAATATATATAGATAATGTAGAGTATTTATAGTTGTATTAAAGGATTATCTTAAATTGCATTTTTCTGGTATTTCTTTGTATTTTTCTATTTGTTCATTGTGAGCAGCAGTGCTTGTTTTTCAGTAGCATAATCCACCCGTTAATCCCATTCTACAGGTTCAGTTTCTTTTCCACCGTAGAATGGTTTTAGCTATAGATAGATTACAATTAGTGACATTACAGCCTACTGTCAAGGGGAGTGAGTTAGAAAGTATTCTTATTGTTCTTATTATTATTGCCAAGTATTTAGAAAGTTCTGACGTTTTACACAGTGTTATATAATTGGAGGTAGTTACAATTACATATAGAGGTCATCCAATCAATATGGACGGATGTGAGGTCCCTGCTCTTGTGAGCTCACAAAAAGAGGAGTTAAGGGGACAAAAGGTTAATGTGGAGCAGAGTGACAGTTAAATAGCTGTGATAAGCTAGTGCCTGGACCAGAAAACATAAGCATAATTGTGATATGGTACCATTTTGTTGTATGATGACAATGTAGGGACAACAAGGTTATTACCAAGCAGGCCAGATGCATTATAGAGAAAGGTTGGTTAGATAGTATGGGTTGTGTTAACTGAAATTATCAGATAGATGCCCCTGTGAGTAAAGTAGCCCTAGGCATCTTCATTGTTTGCCTACTTATAATTCCAGCACGGCATGTTTTGAAAATGTAGACCGTAGTGTTTGGTATTGATACTGGCTACATTTAATGGATTATAAACTGTTGATCCCAGTCCAAATTAACATTTTGTCACAATGGAATGAAATACTATGTTTTTGTTATCCTGGTGACAGGTTCTTTTAAATATATACATTTTTTGATTGATATAGTTAGTGCTTTTTTTTATTGATTGTGTAGACATAAAACAAGAAAACACCTACAAATTGTTGCACTTTCCTATTGAAGTGTTATAAAATGTATTTCTGATTTAACTGTCAGTTATGGAGCAGCCTTTCTCATATTATATGAATGAGCTTTTAGCAGAATTATCCAAGAGGTATTATAGTTTTGCAGTATTTAACAGAACACTAGAAGAAAGCAAAATAGCTGCCAATACATAAATGAAGGAAAACAAAATATTAGCTCCATTTTTCATAGTTATGAAATTTGCTACATCTGAACTTGTGTTTGACCTGACAGTGTAGGTTTCTGTTTTGCCGTATATGCGTATTGATTCCAGTTGTTATATTATAGCTAGATAATGATGTACCATCAAGACTATCAGCAGGCTACACATTTTATACACACATAGATAATCACACAAACAGTGGAATTAATCTTTTAATGACTCACTTGAGGTTACTGGGGACAAGCAGAAATAAATTATGTATAACCAATTTATAATTTATGTGTTATTTTATTACATTGCTATTAAATAAGTCACAGTCTCAAAAACAGAGCATAGTCTTGCTACAGTTTGTGCAGGAAGCCAGATGCGTTAATCAAAAGCATGGCCAGATCTGAATGATGGTACACGTTACATACATTTATACATAAAACAAATTAAAGAAAAGCTTACAGGCTAAAAGTACAAATAGAGAATCTCCACTTTTTAGCAGAGCTCTTGTATGAAGATAGATACTATACAAAATGCACTTGGCAAACCTTCTTGCAAGACTATACGTTTAGCTCCTGGAATCTGTAATACAATTGTGTCAGTTTTCTTAATGCAATCAATATGCTCCTTGCAATTCTCATCTCATGTCTGTAGAACACAGACTCTTTACAGCAAACATTTTACTATCTCTTGTTCTGAAATCTCACAAATCTGACTATATATTTACAAATCATTACATCCCCTATAGAGTTACTTTGATTCAAGTATCATTTTGTGCATACAGTGGATATAAAAAGTTTACACACCCCTGTTAAAATGTCAGGTTTCAGTGCTGTAATAAAATGAGACAAAGATAAATCATTTCAGAACTTTTTCCACCTTTAACGTGACCTATAAACTGTACAACTCAATTGAAAACTTATGCAACTACATTATTTTTCTTTCTTTTTTTTCTTCCCTCCACTTAAAAGATTTCAGTTTCTTTTTTAATTAAGTTGTACAGTTTATAGGTCACATTAAAGGTGGAAAAAGTTCTGAAAAGATTTATCTTTGTCTAATTTTTTTACATAACAGAAACCTGACGTTTTAACAGGGGTGTGTAGACTTTTTTATATCCACTGTATGTACCATTGTGCATTCACACCTCAAGTCTAAGCCTATATCATTTTTGCAATTTTTAGTTCAAGAAATATCTACAAATAATTCCGCAACAGCCTCCTGTGACTGTTGTCTGTGTTAATTTCTCTTTTTAGTCTCTTCCTCCAACTCTTACAGGCTTCTATCTTCAATCTCCTTTGCTTCCTTGCTAGTTCATACTATAATTGACGATGGGTTTTCTTCTCGACTGGCTTCATTTTTGCTGTTCTTCCAGGAGAAAAATCTATTACCTGCACCGTCGGTACAAGTTCATGAGCAGGTCAGTAAAAGATACCTGATACTGATGGTCTGAAAGATGTATGACTGTCAGTATGTGTGAGTGTATCTGCGATTTACAGTATGTTTTAAAGTTCCTTCTATTGCATATCAGTTTAGTGTGGTCTTACTGTTGTGACTAAATTGTTACTGTAACATATTGGAATATATATATATATATATATATATATATATATATATATATATATATATATAAATATACTGTATATAAAACAGTCAATTATCTAGAATCATCTATGTGAGGGTTGGTGTTGGTTAAGTTAGGGTTTCAGTTTGGAATTTTGGTTAAGGTTAGGTGTTAGGAACAAGACTATATTACTAGCTACTTGCGTATCAGAAATGACGGGAATAAAATTGTAAGGCTGGCAATGCTGTTTGCCACACAATGTGAGGCTTTTGCTCCTCTGTTTCAGATTTTTTCAGTTTTTCGTCCTCCATTTATTTCCTCACTTAGCCGATTTTCGATTGACGAAAAATGGCAAATATGGCTCAAATTCGATTGCAACCTCACTCCCTGGCTCACCCGCTGTGCTGTGTGTGAGAGTTTTTTACATTTTTTTTATTATTTTGCTTGTTTTTCGGGTTTTTAGAGTCCCGCATGCTTCAACTGCTCACCTCGCTTTGCAAGGCTCATAGTGCAATAAGCGCCTTTGACGCTCATTGCAACCTAAGTCCCGCATGCCTAACTGCTCGCCTCGTACATGCGTTGACAGCTCTCCTCTCTTTGCGAGGCTCGCTTTGAGGGACGCAAAAGCGTGACCAACATTGCAAACGTTACATACACTGACAACTATATATGCGATGGACTAAGATTGTTAGGATTAGGGATAGGGATTGGTAGTTTAGTATTGGAAAAAAGGACCATGGAAATTGTTTTTTTAATTGAATCAAAACTAATCTCTCTATACTTATATATAGTGAAATATATAAAATATATAAATATTTTATATTTATATAGGGTGATATATATAAAATATATTTTCCTTAATTTGCCATTCATATTAGATTCTATGCTCAAAGACAGGGCCCTCCATTCTTTTGCAATGTGTTAAAATTGTTTTGCATTGTACCTAACCCCTGTATAGCTCTCTGGAGCTATGCAAATAAAGGATAATAATAATAATAATAGTAATAATTAAATGTATCCTTTTTTTCCAAAGTTCTGTGGTCCTTTTCAGTATGGTTAAGATTAGGTGGTAGAGTAAGGGTAGCATGGGGCACTGGCATGGAACAGGACACAAATAAAGGAAACTCATATAAATGATTCCATATAATTGGCTATAATGTAAAACTATTTGTCTCTAAAAAACATAGCTTTAGCATTTCTATCAATGTTGGTGTGTTAGATGAATTGTAGCTCAAACGTCCTCTAATATTTGATGAGATCGTAGTCACATTCTTTGTGGTGCCTGCATTGCAAATTAACTCTACAAAAATCTCCTCTCAAAAGTGATTGTGAGAACTACATTATTGATAACAAATAAAATACATTTCTTTATTAATGTCTGCATAAAAGTTATGCTATTGTTGTTATTTTGCTGCATGCAACTGTAGATACTTTTGTATGTTTATTCAAGTTGCTTAATAGACTAGAGCAGTGAAGGGCAACCTATTTCACCTGAAGGGCCTTTTATGTGGCCCAAGTCCTTAAACGAATCTCCCATGCCTCCCACTTTCAAGGCAAAATGGTAAAATCACTGTGGAAAAGTAATGAATTGTTAATACAGGTATATATAATGAGGGCAAGTATTTAGGTACTCCAGATAACAAACTGGTGGCTGCATAGAAAGTGCCTTTTGCCCACTGCTGGACTAGAGTCAAGAGAAAGTTGATAGGATAGTGATCTTCAGATGTATTTCGGCATTGTATAAAGTCCAGGTGTGACTTAAAGATGCACAGTTGTAGTTTCACAGTCATTTTATTTTAAGATCTCTTTATTACATTTTATTTTCACTAAGTTACTTAATTGTATCCTCTTCTCTTTGCAATTATGATATAAAATGTATACTTTATCTGCTTCTGAAAAGTATACCAGGTTCTGAAAAGGCTCTCTTTCTTCCTGTTCTCCCTCATGAGAGCAGCCATGTTGCACAGCTGTACTCTAAGGTCACTCCCACATGGGAGGGGCTTCACAGTGCCATTGTCTCATGATGCTCAGAAACTCAACCTGTCAACCCATTTGCTTGCTATTTACGCGAGACACTGGTAGTGTGATGCCCCTTGTAGATATGGTTTCAGGGCACATTTGTGCAAGATGTCATCTCTCAGGAGGAAGGTGGGAGACTTCTGAAGGTATGAATCTGGTACTTTGGGGTTTCTTAGAAGTAAGTAAAGTATACATTTGATATCATAATTGAGAGGATAAAATATTTTAAGCTAGTTAAACATTTTGATAACGACATTTAAAAACAAGCACTTTTGCATTTAAAAAAATATTAATAATAATTTGGTAAACTACAATGCAGATGTACCCAGCTTTGGGAATACCCATGCCAGTACATGTCAGTACATGTTATCTATGATAAATGTTGAAAACCATTGTCTGTCTCTGAACTATGCTCTATTCCTGTGTATTACACTAATGTATTTATAATATATATGATAACACTCCTGTTTATAATCTCTACATAATATTGCCATCTGAGTGTTTTCATCCCAATGTTCATTATATAGACCAGTTTAGTAGCACCTCTCTGGGCTGTCTCTAATATCTTTTGATTCTGTTGTTCAGTCTTGTCCAACTCTCTGTGACCCTATGGACGCAAGCACGCCAGGCACATCTGTCAGCCACTGCCCCTCTGAGCTTCATCAAGCTCATGTTCATTGCTTCAATGACCTCATCTATCCAACTCCGTCTCTGCCGTCCCCTTCTTTGTGTGCCTTCAATCTTTCCCAGCATTAGAATCTTCCCTAGAAATCCAATTTTCTCATGATATGAACAAAATATTTGAGCCGGTGAACAGTTTGTCTTGATTTCCTGAAGTATTGATCTATTGAATCTTCTTGCTGTCACAGGAATTCTAACCAGTTTTCTCCAAAACCACAATTCAAAGGCTTCAATTCTACAGCATTCTGCAGTCACCATCTGAAGAGATCCTGGATCCCAGGGAAAAAACAATCTGTCACAGCCTCCACGTTGTCCCTATCTATTTGCCAGTACTAAAATTTTAGGTGTGCCGTTACTAGGGATTTGCAAATTTACATGATGACTCAATTTCTGATGCTAATAAAATCCATATATAGCCTTCGATATTGCTGAATTTCTTATTTGTACACTAGTCTAAGTAAATATAATCAGTATTGCTTGTTGGTATAAATGATGGTGGAAAATATGCTTCTTCCCTGTATCACCTTTTTTCTAAAACCAATAATTAAGCCTCAGAGAATTTAAATGTTAACGTCGCTGTGACCATTATCATTTAATTAAGTGGGCATGTTCTTCTTCCTGTTCACCTCCACTATGAGAGATAATTGTTTGTATTACCATTATGATTTCTCTACTTGCAAATTCTGTTTCTCCTTATGACTCCTCAGAGTTAAAGTTTAAAACTTTCCATGATGCATTTAAAAGAACATTTAATAAATTACCAAAATTTAGTGTTGCATGTGAAATAGATTATTCCACTGCTTTTCACCCATCAGGTTCTCGATGGGTTGCGGTAAAACACTGTGTATGCACTGCCTATCGACCTCTTTACACATTGAGATTGGAGTAGCACTTGTGCAGTGCTATCCGTCTCTAGGTGCCATATTGATTTGGAAACCGGCTATGGCTGGCAATACATCAATGATGACATATAATAACAACACATATGTGCTTTGTTGTGGTGGGCACATTAATCCCATTGGGGTCCCTTTGGGGCCTCAAAGTATAAAGAAGGAGGTCCTTATGGCCCCCAGTGGCACCTAACATTAACCTTTTACCATCTGGGTCTCAACAGACCCCCATGGTATACTATATTAATATTATGAACTCCATATGTACACCCTGGCCCCTAACATTATTCCCTAAAGCATGGTACCCTAAATACTGGACCCCCGTAAACAATGTAATCCCATGTGGGTCCACAAGAAGCCACTTAGTCCCTAACACAACCTCCTCCCAATTAAATAATTACTAAAAAAAAATCTTATTAAAGCTATAAAATGAAAATAAAATCTAAAAAAAAAAGTTAATCCTGTAGGGGGGGGGGGGGGGGGGGAATACTATTTATCCACTCTTTGACAACTCTCCAGTGATCTCCTGCGATGCCCTCATCCTCAATCTTCGATAAATGGGCACATCCAGGTTGATAGAAGATTCGGTGCTCTTCAATCATGCTTGAAGACCCTGGTTTTTCAACTTTGACTTACTGAAACATCCTGCTGCTCCCTAAAAAAAATGAAAAAAATTCAGAGGAGCTCCTCCGCCGACTTTCTGACCATGTCCTTTGGAGAGATACCCTGAACTAATTCAATCATTAAATATAGTTAATTATTTATAAAATTATAGTTAGACAACAATTAAGACACTTTGTTTCAATAGACAAATATTAGGTACCGTCAAGTGTTTTGCAAGTGACATCCATTTGATATTTATCTGGTGGATAAGCGCTAACAAGTCTATACTGGACCCTAGCCATTGTTCATGTCCCACATACAATCTAATAGAGAGCCTGTATTGCTAGACATTTTTTGGAAGTCCTGGATGGCCACCAAAAGTGAATTCACCCTGGAGCCACCCCACTATCCTAATGGACTGCCCGTGGACTGAATAAAGGTTATTTTACCAGAGAGGATGATCCAAGCTCCATGGAAACATATGGTACTATTCCACTCCCTCCCTACTACAAGGCATCACAAGTCTACTAGCAAGCATACCCAGTTACCCTGCACGCCCTTGGTTTGCCCAGACAATGAACAGAGATACATGACATATGGAGATAGCCTCATCGGCACCTAGATGGGGAGATGAGTAGACTGGCACCGTACCTCCTAGTGGAATCCCTAGCCCCTTCCTCGCTCCTATACTAGAAAATACTACCAATCTGTGTATACCACCTTAAGAGCTGATTGGCCCAAACCCAGCTTTTCCAGCCAATCATGGTAGCACAGAGAAATAGAGATCGCTCATTGAATCCTTTAACCAAAAGGGGAGAAATTCAAAGTGACAGAAGATGCTAAATTGTGTTTGCTCATGAAATAACCCATTGTTGTATTGTGTAAAAACTGTATAAGAATGTTAACAGAAAAATAAAGATCATGCTCTTCTTGGAACACATAAAAATGGAGGGAAGATTATTACTTTTTTTATTTTACGGAGAAATTCTGCAACCTGTCCTGAATCCTGATAGCCATCCTGTTTGAGGGGAATACGAACCAAGCCAACCTTTTCAAGCCCATCGAAGAACAAGTTGTGACATTCTGCTTTTTCTCTCCTGACCCCAAAGCTTTTGGGTAAAGGGCAAGGAACAAATGCAGTGCAGTGAATTATTTATTTGCCTGCATTTAGTCAATCTCATTTTCATTTAACTACTAAAGGGAATGTAGTTTTTGTACGTAACACAATCTGACATTTTAGTTTAGTGGTGGGTAAACTATTGTACTATTTCAGTGCTATGTATGAAGCATCAGCTTCCTTAAAGGATCACTGTACTATACAAATGGCTGTTAAAATGAAAGTACATGCATAAGTACACTACACCAATTAGACACCAGAATGCCTGCCTCTAATTATGCAAAAGGGATGGAACTAAGTGCCAGAGCACATATGGCAGAAATGTATAAAACTAAAAGCTCTAAAGTATAACTACTAGAAAATACAAAGTTTTAACATTATAAATCAAGTATACTTATGCACTGTACTTTAATTTTAACAGCCATTATTTTTATAGTACAGTAGTCCTTTCATAATAATTACGCAGTGCTTTTTGAACACCATAAATATGCAAAGCAGATGCCTTGGAACTGAAATTCTATATTATTAGCTCAACTCATTTTTAATTTTAATAAAAGCTGTTGACTAATAATTTCATGAGATGGGTTTTGATTGATTCTTGTAGTGGTCTGTTGCAATGTGGGAACAAATAAAAATGTGATCCATACGGACTATAAGAAGGAACAATTTGCCAGAAATCATAACTGTAAATGAACAAATCATTCCACATTGTATCACAGGTTCATACAACAAACTGTCTTCTTTGTATGTACAAGTGTTTTATAAGTAATAAAGTGTAATTAATAACTATTAAACTAATGATTATTAGGATGGCCCCATAATGTGTTAGATTCTTATTTATGTAATGATTTATTACGTTTTTTATATATTTCATGCTACTAAATTGTATTCTTATATTTATATATTGAAAGTGACGGATAAAGCAATACATACTGAGTTTATTTTGTCAACTTTTTAACATAAGGATGGAGAAGCAATTGAGCAGGTTCCGGGGATGGCTGCCTAAAAAGCCCATGAGACTGGACAAGGAGACAATCCCGGACCTTGAGGAGAACGACTGTTACACGGCACCCTTCAGCCAGCAGAGAATCCACCAGTAAGTACATTTCATGTTACTTCTAATGGGGAAGTTTTCATGTACAGCAGACAAAATCATAAAACATACATGCAATATAGAAATTCTCTTTCAGAGAGATTTTAATGCACTAGGTGCTACAGAAGAAATAAAAACAAAAAACCCATAAAAATATCTCATGGTCTATTCTGATGCTATATAGTATATGACACTGTCAGTACCAAATACTTGTATTCATTGGCAGTGATTATAGTCACAGGCCCCAATTTATGCAACAAAACTGCAGTTTTAAAGTATCAGTTAAAAAACTAAACGGCACTTGAATTATACTGTATTTCACTTTTATACTATTAAAAAAACACTGGTATTGGTTTTATCAAACACCAAAAACATCAATATTGCAATATCAGGCATTATGTTATGTGCACCATACACATTTTTACAGTGTAAATATACATTTTACAGCCTAACTTGCAGACTATGGTAAAAATAAAAAAAAACAGCATGCCCTAGCAGGTCAGTAGACCCATTTTCCCACTGAATGTCTCAGTAAACAGTGCTTCCATTGTCGCTAAGGATTCTGGGTAGAAACATGCAAATGAAGCTCAAAATATATTACCTTTTTGCCCATAGCCTACTCAACAGGGGATCAATTTAGAGGAATGTGTTCTGTTCTCAGCCTTCAGAACATGGCCTTGGGTTAGTGCCAGAATCCCAGATTTGTACTTATATGGGGATCATCAGTGTGAGGTTGGTTCTTGCAAATGTGAAATGAGTCATCATTGGGGGCCTAGACAGAATAACATCTGTATTATTTATCATCTCCTCCTACAGGATCATTCTAGTATTTAGTCTTAAATTTGAGAGGAAAATTAAACTGATTGCCAATAGTCTTCTTAACAATGACATGTTTATAAATTTCAACAGTATAGACAAATTCTAAGGTAAGTAGACATATAAGTACATGTACAATATATTACAAATGGCTCAGTAGACAAATTGGTGACCAGAGTTGAGGTCTCTGAGAGCTTACAATCTAGAAGAGAGTTACTGTATAATTAACCATTCTTTCATTATATCTGCTGGATTGATATACAGCCTTATTAAATTGCAATTCGGTCAATTGAATAGGGCTCTATATAAGCACATAGCATATTTTTTTACAGAAGTTTTTAGTTAGTGAACTTCTATCCAAAAGCAAGGTTTTCACTAACTAAAAACTTCTGAAAAATAATATGCTCTGCGCTTATATTGAGCCCTATTTAATTGTCCGAATCGCAATTTAATAAGGCTAATAATGTTTAATGTACCAATTGAAGGAGGAACAAGAAAGAGAACAGCAATGAAACACTAAATGCCCCTTCCACAAGTTTCTTTTTTTTGTTATAATAAAGGCTTTAAGACCATTGTGTAGCTCTTGCATATGACCTGTTTCAAAGCAGGGCCTTGGTTTTGTTGTTGTCTATTTATGCTTTAATATTAAGTAAATATGTATTCACTCATTATAGTCTATTTAATAATCTGTGTAGCAAAGCATGTTTGGAATACCATAATACAAGAGGTAATAGAAGTAATTTATGTATTTTGAAGGTAAGGCAACAAAGAGCTGCAGCCTAATAATTTCTAATAACTACCATGACTCTCGTACACGTAATAGTGTTTAGTTATTGCTTGTAAATACTGTTTTGAATCTCTAGAAAATTATTATAGGATTTTATTGTGAATATTTTTAATCTGATAGTTCCATGTTCCATACACATTAGAAATTATTATTATTATTTTTATCAAAAAAGTAATACATTTTTCCTATTTTAGCTAGAAAACTAAAAAATAATAACTTTTTCCTTTTGAATGCTTGATTATAGGCAATTCAACAAAGTTCTACCCCTTGCTATAGGCTGCAGTATTATTAGACGTCTTGTATCTCTTCAGTTGCAGCTAGCAGTCAACAATGTAATGAATAAATATGATGTTTAATGTAAATCTATTAAGGTTTCCATGATAACTAATTGTATATATATATATATATATATATATATATATATATATATATATATACATATATACACTTTTTCTAAAATGCTTTTTGTTCTTTCTCTCTTCAGCTAAATAACAAATTCAATATCTGGATCTTTGTTTTAACAGAGTTGTATTGGTGCCTTTTCTTCTTTTTCCACAACGAAAATCTTTGCTTTTAGCAGACTGTGGAGTATATTACCCAGTAATCTGTGAAGTTGCTCAAGTTGTAAACCTTGTTCTTTTATTATATTACAGTTAGTTAGATTTATTTCAATTAGGATTATTACTAGGTCAGCATCACATACAACATACTGGTAGTTAGTTATATTAATGAAATTCTGACTTGCCAGTAATACCTTTTATGTTACGAATAGGTGTTTTTTGGCCAGATTCATTGACTAAAAAACCTGAATAATTAATTTATTTGTGCATTATTGTACATTTAGAAAGGCCAACATCTAGACCCAAGGAACTCTGCCATGTTTATCTGGTTAATGAGCTTGCCTCTTCCAGAATGTTTTAACCAATATACAACCCAACCCAATAAGTTTGCACAAATTAACTTCATATATGGCTTCCATATTTTTAGGCATGTGATGTGCTTTGCATTGACTATGTTTTTGAGATGGCACTAATTTAAAAAAAGGCTCTGTCATGGTTGTTTTTTTAAAGAAGAGTGATGTCCCATGGCATTTAACAGCCTTATTAAATTTCAATTCGGCCAATTGAATAGGGCTCTATTTAAGCACATAGCATATTTTTTTACATAAGTTTTTAATTAGTGAAGACCAGTCTTCACTAACTAAAAACTTCTGTAAAAAAATATGCTGTGTGCTTATATAGAGCCCTTTTCAATTGGCCGAATTGCAATTTAATAAGGCTGTTAATCCGTAAGTCCCAGTCTTATAGGTGGATATTTCTTCATTCTTGGCACTTTCAAACATCTCATTAATTGAGTCCTATTCGGTAGTGGTGGATGGTGACCAGAATTGAAAGTTCAATCTCTGGAATCTACAGAGAAATGTAAAAAAACGAATTCTGCTATGGCTATTTTTATGTAAATTTCATAGAATATGCCTATTATAGTTGCACATTACCATTCTTGCAAGCATATTATTTGTATAATGGGTATCTGACTGATTATTTTCTATTTTGTAGTTTTATCATAAATAATAAAGACACCTTTTTCAACAATGCCACAAGAAGTAGAATTGTACACCATATTTTGCAAAGAGTAAGATATGAAGAGGGAAAAAATAAAATAGGTAAGTTTTGTATACTGTGCTTATCTGTCATTTTCTGACATACCCAACAACAATGGAATTACGCATGATAATAGAACACTTTCAGTGACTATTTTACAGTTTTTAAATGTTTTGGGTTTTCTGACTTTAATCCATTAATCTTCCCTAGAATTTATCCAAAATGTACAATTTAAAAGTTAATATTGACTGTTTTAATCACCAATTCCTAGCTACATATCAAGCAGCTACTACCCGTGCTATTTTTTTTTTATTAACTTAAACACAAATCATAAACAGTCGTTTTAGGGGCACAGGTAAAATCTAAGTTCCACTTAAAGTTTTTTTTTACATTAAAGATGATTTTTAGAGAAGATTAACTATTTATTTAACATGATGGAACTTGCTTGTGGAAAGTGTGATTGGGCAATTCAAGTTAGATTTTTGCCAGTGACAATTAGAATGCTGAGTGCGTCAAGAGAGCCAGTTCAAGAGCCAATCAAACTAGCTGTGGAAGTTCTTCAACTGCTCTCAACTCGTGCTATGTAGATGTTAAATATCAATTACAGACAAGTACTAAAACTTTTATAAATATATTTTATACTTCTATAAGGAAACTCATTTCCAGTTTTGTATATTTAACTTTCACCTCAACACTTCCCCTTTATTGGGTACACATAATTTAAGGATATATTGGAATAAGTGTCAATATTTATTAACTAAGCAGTGAAGTGACACATATTAATAATCTAATAGGGTATAGGTGTAGGAAACCTAATATACAAGTCTAATGTTAGTTATGGGAATAGGCAGCTCAGTAGCAAAGCACTGGGCAACCTCTTTGCCCTTTTTTACCTCATTAGAATGAGGATCCCTTAATAAATATAACGAAGGGCGCTGGCATTCTCCTCAGATAGCAGCTAATTAGTCTGTTCCATAACATGGGAATACTGATATTAACACACTGAATGCCGTTAGCTAGATATTAAAGGACCACAGTATGAAAGTTGTTTTTTAAAGGCATACTACCCTTGTAGGCAGTATGCCAAAGAATCAGAAATGAGCATAATGTTTTAAAAATATATATTTTAAATCATTGTTTAAAACATTTTATTTGTATTCCTTGTTGACTCCATTTTGCTCTGATCAAGCACTACATTCATCCTTTGCTACTGTCACACTAAGGATTCTAGGTAAATTATGGGGGCTGTGCATAGCCTGACGGAACCCTGTTCCCTAACATATCACGACATTTACATAGAATCCTCCTAGAGGGACTCAGCAGCAAAGTAGACCGGTACTGCTTGATCAGAGCAAATGGAGTCAAATAGTATACAAATAAAACATTTTAAAGTTAAGTAAGTTGAAGGCAATATGCCTTTAAGTATTTTTTTCATACAGTGGTCATTAAAAAATATATATATTTTAGCTTTTTTTATCAGCTGATAAAATTTACCTAATTTGATGATTTTGGTCTTTGATACTCATATGGGTTTAATTGATCTTTTTATTATTTCACGTGCATTGGTGTAATGTAGCAGTGCAGTACGCATCATCCACAGTTCCTATGTATGGACACTATAACATTATCTCATATTATACAAACAGTAAGAGTCATTATGATGAGTTACTGAATATGCTCTGTATAGCCATCTGGTACAATACTACATTAAAGTGCCCATAGGTCTCTGCAGGCCATTACTGTACTACTGATATTTCTATTCATTTATAGTGGTCCAGCAAATTAGCACCAGTAAGTAATAAAACTCAATCCATAACAACACCAGTTATTCCTGTTTGGAGAGACAGTTTATATATCCTAGCCTTCCAAGAGGCACTCGTTGTACTCATAAAAGACCAACATTTCTTTGGGAAAATCTGAAGTTTTAAAGACTGTTTATAAATACATTACTCTATTTTGTCTTTGTTAATCACACTTTGAGAAGTGGATAATGTGGTTGTCTGTAGTTATTAGTAGAGGAATGGAAGGGGGAACTGGCAGAAGTCAAGAGCCTTTGTTTGATAACTGGAGAAGATTGACATTGACACCACACCCAGTCCAATTCACTGGCCCAGAAGCAGCATAAAAGGCAGCAAACATAGCTCTCCAGAAATGCCCCTTTCACACACACACACACACACAAAACTGTATGACTTTTTTTTTGGTTAGTTATGCAGTTAGTCAGACACAGAGTTTACAGACATATATATTTTTCATCGTGCTATGGTCCTTTAATTTAAAAAAAAAATCACTGTTGTCCAGCAACATTCACATGCCTTTTCATTCCATTCTGTAGTTCTTCCAGTTTTTTTATTTCAGATTTCAAGAAAAAATTATCAGAAGTGTGTCTAATTTCTGAAAATATGTGCATATAGAGCAGAACGCAGTGTAGGTACCTCTTGAGGAAAGTCTCCTAGATTCAACCTGCTGCAGCCTTAAAGACACTTTTTCAAATATATGTGTCCCTATTTAGCCACTTGAGCTGCTGAAAGGTATGCGTATGTTGCCTCATTTTGCGTATATTGCCTCTCACTTGTGAGATTCCAATTAAAACAGTTGATATGAAATGCTTTATTTTTTTATCTATTTTAGAATTCTGCAATATTCTTATTGTACTTGTGCATTTTTTTAAAATGTTGAGGTGAAAGTTAAATAAAAATATATATAAAAAAATAGTTCATAACTCATTTACATTGAGTGCATACATAACAAATGTTTAATAAACAGGGTTAAGTGAGCTAAAATATCCTAACTTCCTATGTTTTTTATTAAGCCCTTGACACTATAAATAAATAGACCCCACGGCAATCATAAGATGTGGTGATATAACACCTACATATTTAACCCCATTTATACCCAATTTAATTTGTTTGGTATATGGGATACACATTCACCATTGACTTGCCTTTACTTAAGAAGTATAATGTATGTGATAGGGACAAACACAGTAAAGGAATTCATGTGTGCCGGTGATAAGCTGCCATCCTAAGGATTAAGTAAGCCAAACTTTTTTGGTAGATAGAATGGTCTGATAAGATGGGCCACTTGGTTTTTATCTGCCATCAGATATGTCTGTCTGTGTTTCTAAAAGATCTGTTTAGAAAAGTATGAATGTTTTTTTTTTTGTTTTTTTTTACAGGACTAAACCGTCTGCTCACTAACTGCACCTATGAAGCTGCGTTCCCACTTCATGAGGTATGTGTGTATGCAGAGATTAAGAGCAATCTGGTAACAAATAATCTTCACCTGGAATGTCAGCATTTATTTTTATTTTTAAAATACATTTTTAGATTACTTGGTGATTTTCTATGGGTCCCTTGTGTACATTGTAACTAATGTTGCCAATGCTGTCATTATCACAGTTCAGAAAGGGCACAACCAACAGATTGAATTTACCTACTTATATTTAGGGAACAGCTAAGGACTCATGGTGGAAAATTACACCTACCATAAGGTATTAGTTTCTCACCTTAGGGGCACACCTTTACTCAATTTGTTTGATGTATTGATTTAAAGTGATGTTAAGGGAATTTGGAGTTTGAAGAGGTAGATTAGGAAAAAGCAAAGGGAGAATCTAGTTGACTATTTTAAGGATAGAGGGACTGGCTGCTATGGTATTGTTTAAATTTACTTTTGTCATTTTGGCAATTGATGATTAGAATTGATGGAGAACTAGGCTGCAGTTATGACATGTATTATTTTTTATAAGGTATACAGGAGACTGGTAGCATTTTTAAAGATGGTTCATTTTTTTCTTGTCTCCTATTGCCATACTCATGGGACTCTGCCCCTGAAAATCCACCTAGTGACCCCGGTCACCCCTAACACTTTTTTTTAATGAATGTTTTAATTTCCTTTAAAAACAAAAAAAAAGCCAGTCAGATGGTCAGCCTTGGCAGAAAGTTGTGAACTCATATTTGTGGTTTTGTCTTGGAATATGGGCTATATTGTAGTTTTAGGAAGTCCAAGTCAGTAGCTATCATGTGCTCTGTTTGCCCATCTCACCTACCAGCAAGGGGATATGTATACAATGAAGGAGAACATAGCCAAAAGTCACTGCAGGGAAAAATAGAGGGGATAAGGTGGTTGGGGTTGCCAATTACGGGGATGTGGTCTTTCTCCTCAGGTCCATGCACTTGTTAAGTTTATTTTTTTATTGTTTATGTAAATATTAGTACAGAAGAAGTCTTCACTAATGAACTAGAGTGTGTATAACTGAGGTGCAAGCCTCTTTGTGCTCCTACCATGGGAGTTTAATAATTTCATATGCATATCATTTCTAAGACACATGTGCTCTAAGTTGAGGAAATCATCTACTTTGTGCATACATTCTTTGTGAGTTAGGCTTTGAGATGCCTTCCAGCACAGTGCCTTGGAAAAGTATTCACCCCCCTTGGCACTTTTCATGTTTTGTTGCCTCACAACCTGCAATTAACATGGATTGTTTGAGGATCTGCATCATTTAATTTACAGAACATGCCCACAACTTTGAAGATATATATATTTTTATTTATTGTGAAGCAGACAACAAATAGGACAAGATAAAATAAAAAATCAATGTGCATAACTATTCACCCCCCTTAAGTCAATACTTTGTAGAGCCACCTTTTGCGGCAATCACAGCTCCAAGTCGCTTTGGATAAGTCTCTATGAGCTTGCCACATCTTACCAGCGGGATTTTTGCCTATTCATCCTACTAAAACTGCTCCAGCTCCTTCAAGTTGCATGGTTTGCACTTGTGAACAGCAATCTTTAAGTCTGACCACAGATTTTCTATTGTATTGCGGTCTGGGCTTTGACTAGGCCATTCCAACACATTTACATGTTTCCCCTTAAACCACTCAAGTGTTGCTTTAGCAGTGTGTTTGGGATCATTGT
Source organism: Discoglossus pictus (assembly GCA_027410445.1). NCBI lineage: Eukaryota > Metazoa > Chordata > Amphibia > Anura > Alytidae > Discoglossus > Discoglossus pictus. The sequence continues at coordinate 282,108,460 of CM050167.1, read as the reverse complement.
TCTGCTGGAAGGTGAACCTCCGTCCTAGCCTCAAATCACGCACAGAGTGTTACAGGTTTTGCTCAAGAATATCCCTGTATTTAGCACCATCCATCTTTCCCTCTACTCTTACCAGTTTCCCAGTCCCGGCTGCAGGAAAAACATCCCCACAGCATGATGCTGCCACCACCATGTTTCACTGTGGGGATGGTGTTCTTTGGGTGATGAGTTTGCGCTGGACATAGCGTTTTCTTTGATGGGTGAAAAGTTAAATTTTAGTCTCATCAGACCACAGCACCTTCCTTCATACATTTTGGGAGTCACCCTCATGCCTTTTCGCAAACTCAAAACTTGTCATTTTGTTTTTTGCTGAAAGTAATGGCTTTCTTCTGGCCACTCTGCCATAAAGATTTGGATATTTTTTTATAACCTAACCCTGGTTAGTGGTGCCTCTTGCTTATGTGTTGCAGCCTCTGGGGCCTTTCAAAAAGGTGTCTATATGTAATGATAGATCATGTGACACTTAGATTGCACACAGGTGGACATCATTTCACTAAATATGTGACTTCTGAAGGTAATTAATTGCACCAGAGCTTTTTATGGGCTTCATAACAAAGGGGGTGAACACATACGCACATGCCAATTTTCTGTTTTCTATTTCTAAAAAATAGTTTTATGTATATATTTTTCTCATTTCACTTCACCAACTTAGGCTATTGTGTTCTGATCCATCACATAAAATTCAGTTTAACAAAACATTGAACTTAAGGCTGTAATGTAACAAAATAGTAAAAAGTCAAGGGGGGGTGTATACTTTTGCAAGGCATCTCACTCCTGACAGTTTTAATACATTTCAAAGCATAGATATAGCTATTTATGCACAAGTGAATATGCATATCTCTTATAGACATCACACTACACCATCATCAAAGTAATCAAAATCAATTGGAGAAGCTGTAAACGTTTTTATATTTGTTTCACTATTTTATATTCCTTGAGGCATTTTTACCTTTCAAAACCCTCCTATATGACTATTTCCCTTAGTGACTATTATTACTTTAGTTCATTTATAATGCACCGACATATTCCGTACCGCTGTACATAACTTAAGTTCAGACAAAGATAAATACAAATTAACATATAGCAAAGCAAGGAGGGCCCTGTCTTTGAGCTAGGAATCCATATAATAGTGATTCTTCCAGTTTTGCTGCACCAGTCAAGACAATGAGACTATGGAATTGTCCTACAGAGAGAATGCTAAGAAATAACTATAAATTACAAGCTCCATCCAAACCCTTATGTGCTATGCACACTGCATTTTTTACATTTTTCCCCTTTGAGGTTATGTCAGGAGTAAACAAATGAAAATGTGGGTATTTTATTGTTACACCAAATTAATTGTTTAAACATTTTCATACAGACTGTGTGATATACAGATACCTTTAAGAGAGTTAATCATGTTAAATAAAATTTATCATATCTAAAAAATAGTAAAATATGCATACATTTAAAAAAAAAAAAAAAAGAAAGATTTTTACTTTGTTTTGAGTGCTGTTTTACGATGTACATAATGGCAAAAGTGTTGAACACCATGTCCCTTTAAAGTGCATTCAATGAAATCAGTGTTGATTTATTGTGGAAACAATTTGCTTTACATTTGATTTTAAGACATTCTAAAATTTTAATTTAAGGGAAGTTACAGAAGCAAAAATTCCATAAAGACACATGGAGCAGAAAATCACAGACATCTCCTGTTCGAGTGCTGGGCATCCTGGGGAGTGTGGTATAAGTACCAACCACTCGACCTTGTGCGGTAAATATATTCTACTAGATTCTAACATCTACTACACCCATGGCCAGATTACCCATTAGGCCTGTGAGGGGCGCCACTTTTAAAAGAAAGAATGGCTGGCTTGAAAAACAAAATACTGCAGTTCATAGTCTGGCTATTAGGGGATAACCACCTAGAACAAGAGAGTCACAACAGGAAAAGGAACTTACACGCACAGAAAAGGCAGAAATGGGTCTGTGCATACCTTGCATACTCACTTGCAGGGGCTCCTCCACTTCATTGCCTAGGGGCTCCAAAAATGTAGATCTGGCCCTGACTACCGTACTTCAGCATTTTAAGGAGGATCAATCTTAGTTTGGTGTTATTCATTTTTTTTCTTCTTTCCATACATTGCTGTTACTTGAATAGAGGATGGTGAGCAAACATCATCAGACAGAGCAGTGGTGTTACTTTCTTTATCAAGCATTTCATGCTTAAGATGGCATTTCGGCAGCTTCAAAACACTCAATGCTTAAACGACCAGGATTTTGTTAATGTTGATAGTTACTCAAGTATGGGAGCACAGTTCATATCTTAATACTACAGATAATGTTACTCTCTTTGCCAAAATTTCTTGGCCAGGTATTTTCTGGCATTATACTGGAAGTAAGTAAACTTTATGGTGTGAAAAAACTCATCTCTCTTTTAATTAGTCTTTGACATTTTTTAGTGTCATTTCCTATAAATATAGTTATTACTGTGTTAATTGTGAAGTCATTTCCAGTAAGAATGTGTTTATTAAGTAATTGTTATATTTCCCATTCTGTCTGTTAGATTGCACCATATGGTGCCATAAAGAATATAATGAAGGCAATAAGAAATTGAGTAATCTTTTTTTATAACACACTTAAATGGGGCAAAGAATAATGTGAGAACCAAAAGTGCACCTATATACATAAAATAAGAAAGCAGTGCTGGCAGTGGAGCCTGAAGTGAGTGCTCTGTTTAAAGGCCTTATTTAAATGTGTGATAAAATATGTTAAATATGCAAAAAAGCAAATACAAGCAATTTAGTGCTACATTGCTGCTAATTACTGTTTGGTATTTAGTTACACTTGGAGGATTGTCAAGAAGAGCTATATTCTATTGTAAGTGTAGGTAAGGTCAACATGGGCGAGCCAGACGCAGGCGAATATTTGAGGATTTCCATGCTGTGTGACAAATAGCTAGATGACAATTCTATATTATGCACTTGTGGTGTTATTTTCTCTACTGGGTACAAGTGATTGACTCACTATTGACCAGCATGGAAATCCTGTTGGACATCCTGTTGGACATCTATGGTTGATTGCAACCCCCGCGCATCGCATTTCGTCGGGGTAAGGCGTGCATGCGCATTTAGTGGTGTCAGCCGCGCAATGAGGCGGAGGTGCGCGCAGGCTGATAGACACGGGAGGGAGAGAAGGGAGGAAGAGACACGGGAGGAGGAGGAATAGACAGGGGAGGAGGGGGAGACACACAGGGAAGGAGGGGGGAGACACACAGGGGAGGGAGATGAGGGGGGAGAGACACAAAGCAGGGAGAGAGACACAGGGGAGTGAGAGGAGGGGGAAGAGACACAGGGGAGTGAGAGGAGGGGGAAGAGACACAGGGGAGTGAGTGGAGGGGAAGAGACAGAAGAGGGGGGGAGAGACACAGGGGTAAGGGAAAGACACAGGGGTGGGAAATGGGGAAGAGACACGAGAGAGGGGGAAAGAGACACAGGGGGGAGAGACACATGGGAGGGGGGGAGAGACACAGGGGTAGGAGAGGGGGTGAAGAGTTACAGAGGAGGAGTATAGAGAAACAGGGGAGGGAGAGGAGGGGAAGAGATACAGGGGAGGGGGGAAAGAGACACAGGGGAGGGGGGAAATTTACAGGAGTGGGGGGAGAGGGGGGAGGTAAAGGGGGGAAAAGATACAGAGGAGGGAGAAAGACACACTGGGGAGGGAGAGGGGGGGAGAGACACAGAGGAGAGGGAAGAGACACAGGTGAGGGGGAGAGACACAGGGGAGGGGGAAGAGACAGGGGAGGGAAAGGGGGAGACACAGGGGAGGGGGGAACAGAAACGGGAGGGGGAACATACACAGGGGAGGGGGGAATAGACATGGGGGGTTAGAGAAACAGGGGGAGGACAAACAGAAAGAGACACAGCGGGGGGAAGAGACAGAGGGGGTAAAAACACAGAGGGGGAAAGGAGACACAAGGGAGGAAGTAGACAGAGGAAGAGACTCGCAATGAGCAGCAAAGGCGCTCATCGCGAGGCCCGTGATGAGCGTCAAAGGCACTCATCGCATGGCCAGCAGAGTAGAGGGGGGGGGAGAGGCTCGCAATAAGTGCCTCCCGTCAAGTAGAGGGTGGGAGGAGTAAATGGGGGAGAGGCTCGCAATCAGCGCCAAAGGCGCTCATTGCGAGGCCCGTGATGAGTGCCAAAGGCGCTTATCGAGAGGCCAGTAAAGTAGAGGGGGGTGAGGCTCCCATTGTGTGGCAAATAGCATTGCCAGGGTTCAATTTTTATTGCGTCATTTTTGACAGGCAAGTCGCTAGTCATAAAAAAAATGGAACTTCATTGTTTTGTATAAAACATAAACTACACCGCTTGTAAAAATCACTAGTTGACTTGACTGATGGACTGAATAAATGGACCACAGTTTTTGTGGGAGGGTCCTAAACCAGTCTCAAAATAAACAACTGCAAAATAATAGTGCAGATATGAGAATACTGAAAAATTAATATAACCAAAAATGTATTTGAAAAATAAACAAAAACAGGCTGAACATATGTCCCTCCAAGGGATCCCCTTAAATGAAAGGTATATAGCCCAGCAACCTGCTCAGAACACCCCAATACTAATAGGATAGATGAATAATGCTTTTTACAATTAAACTGACAAGTTCAATAATTCCCAAAGCAACAAAGGTAACAAAACAAGTTACTGAAAATAAGGACTATTAAAATAGTATTGCAAACAACAATCAGTAACTTGCTATTGTTATGAACCCATAGATGTTCATCTAATATCCATATATTTAAGTCCATATATATATTTGTAACTAACTAATTAGCTTCTTATGATTTTAATTATAATTATTTGTGAGCTACTATGGTATTATAACCTATTTCTAAGTGCATATATAGGCACGGAATGCATCAGGGACACCATTTTCTTACCACTGTTTTAATATGTATATGCAATAAAGATTGGATGGCATGGGTTTGTGTTTTTAGTTTGTGTTTTAACACCAATATAGTTGTAATTGGTTTTAAATATTAAAGTTGTGTCTACGTGGAAAATGAGTTCTTTAAGGGCTAAAATATTTTTTGAAATCCCTGTAAAACCTGCTTTTAGAAAAAAAGCCAGGACCAACAATTTTGTACCTGTTTCACTTTTAGCCACTAGAGGGCTTCAGCTCTGTGACCCCACAAGTGCCTGCTGTAAATACAATAATCAGAAGGATGCCTTGACTTTGTTCCAAACGTAAGACATTTAGAGAATTAAAACAAAAATAACAATGTTTAAGACCGTTTCTATTAAATGCATGGTATCAAACATATGTCTTCAGTGTCACTTTAACCTATTTCTATTTTTGATATACATATATTTCTTATAAAGATGTACCATCACAAATAAATCTCCTATACTTTTGAATATTTTGATATCTAAAATAAAAACCCATTTATGACCTGAAATAAGGTGTTGGTGTTGGGGGTGTAGCCCACATTATCTGCCAAACCACAGGACCCAATTAACATTAGTAAAGTAAAATGACCTAATACATTGTCTTTTCTCTCAACAGAAGGTACTTTGGAGAGAAGATCGGGCTGTACTTTGCTTGGTTAGGCTGGTACACAGGGATGCTGTTCCCTGCCGCCATTATAGGCTTATTTGTTTTCTTATATGGAATGTTTACATTGGACAGCTGCCAAGTCAGGTAACTCCAGACAATACCTGCCGCCTATTTAGGGCCTCATTCAATTGCGATTTGGCCAATTGAATAGGGCTCTAAATAAGCACATAACATATTTTTTTAAAGAAGTTTTTAGTTAGTTAACATCTATCCAAAAGCAAGGTTTTCACTAACTAAAAACTTCTTTAAAATAATATGCTATGTTCTTATTTGGAGCCCTATTCAATTGGCCAAATCGCAATTGAATGAGGCCCTTAGTCTGCAATTCAGCATTTCAGTTAGTATTGTATCGCAGTGGGAAGCCGGGATCACAATAGCTTATTCAGAATATTAATATTGGTAGAGCATTTATAACATGAACCCTTACTAACTTTGCACTGTTATTAGCTGTTGCTCAGTTCAGTTAAAAAAATGAGTAGTATATTTAAATTTATTAATTGCATATTTTGTATGATAAGTAATTTGGACATTGGAATACAATGTACAGATATAACAGGTTTTATAAAGTATACATTAAAGAGACTCCATAAGCCCCAAGTAATGCTTTTTAAGAGGAAAATATTTTTGTTATGATGAAGATGGCTCTTTACTGTAGATAGGACACTTAAAAAATGTTAAGATTTTTAAGTGTTAAAAGATAGCAGTGATGACAACTGGATAACCTGCACATCTGTTTATCCACAAGCCATAACTGATACTGTCTGCTGCATGACTCAACACTTTGGGGTGTATCAACCTATTACAGTTATATAGGCACACACAATGTCAGTACTTTCCACTGCAAAATCATCAGCCATTATCTTTATCATCTTTGTTTTTCAGTCGAGAAATCTGCCAAGCCACAAATATAATTATGTGTCCGCTGTGTGATAAATACTGTCCCTTTATGAGGTTATCAGACAGCTGTGTCTATGCCAAGGTACGCTAAGACTCTCAAAGACTAAAAGCAGCTTAAACATGGTGTATGTGACAGAAACTGCTTTAAATACATTTGGATGTGACTGCTTATGTATTAATGTGTTTTGTTTGTGCCTTAATGTTATATTTTAAAAATACTTGGTATGTTCCTGTTTTTTATAATAAAATAAACTACCTAAATATTTCTTATCATATTTAAACAATTTTTTTAACAAAGGCTTAAAAATTCTTCCAGTCAGTACTTGCAAACTTCCGGCCCCTGTATCTCATGCATGTACTAGCCAATAAAATAGATGTTGTTTTTGTTTAGTTATTCAGTTGTGCCCGACTCTCCGTGACCCTATGGACCACAGCACCTCAGACATATCTTGTGTGTGGTTGTGCTCATCCATGAGGTTTTCATTGCAAAGATACTGGAGTGGGTTGAGTGGGTTGCCAGCTCCTTCTCCAGCGGACTGTGATTTGTCTTGGCTATGACCTACCCATTTGGGTGAGCCTAACTGGTATAGCTCACAGCTTTATTCACCAAGACAAGGTAGCAATCCAGAAGGGGAAATAGATGTACGTGCCCATGAAAGACTTTCTCAGCAGCTTGTTGCTGTATTGCTGCTGAGACACAGGCTTTCATTTGCAAGTGCATCTAGTAATAAAGACACATTGAGCCTCATTCTATTATCGGCCGTAAATCGGCCGTAAGGCTGCGATTCCTTGCGGGGGTTCAGTTAACTCGCGATTCTATTATACGGCCCCGCAAGGATTTCCTTTAACGGCCGGCCGCATATCTTGGAACCGGCCGTAATCTCAGAAATATAAAAACTCAAAAATAAATTCAAGCCTGCACTGTACAGCTCTGTAAATGCTAGGGATCATATTGGGGGACATGAGGATTAAAAGAAACCCACTCTTAAGCTTGCACATCTGCCCAAACCCGAGTTCAAATTAACTGTTTATTTTCCGGCTGCGGCGTGGGTGTGTCTGAGGTGCTCCAAGCACTCTGGACTTTTTACATGGATATTTTACGGATATTAAAAATAAAATATTTTACGGATTTGAGTACAGGATAATTATGTGCTATTTTTTCTAACACCTAAAATCCCTTTATAGTCTTCGCAAAGTGCAGGATGGCTTTATTTGGGCTATTTTATGTGCTTAATTGGTGCTAGCGAGACCTCTTTCCTGCAAGTAAGCTGCGGCTCGTTTTTAGCCTTGCAGAGAGGTTTCCCGGAGCAATTGAATTGCAAATCTCTTGCGGCCGTTTTAGATCAAAGGCTTTCCTCCGGTGCGAGCGGCCGCAAGAGATAGCAAGGCACCGGCCGCAAGCCTGCCGGAATCCCCGGCCGTAAGGGAATAGAATAGCCGAATAGCTTGCGGCCGGTCCTTGCGGCCCCGCAACGGCTGCGGCCGCTAATAGAATGAGGCCCATTATATGCATGAGCTACAGGGGTCAGTCCTTTGGAAGGTTTCAGTGAAAAGAAACAGAGCTTTTAAGCACTTGTTAATAAAATGATGCTTAAATAAGTAGTTTATTTTAAAATGTACAAGTCCTTTTAAGGTATTTGTCCACAAATAGGTTATAGTCTTATGTATGGCTTAGAGCCAATGGAGGGTTCCTTGATATTTGTCTCAGTAAGGCTTGTGCTTATTGACATTAGCCCCCACATCCATATTGCTGAAGGGCTGGCAAGAGAAAGCTTGCTAGAGTCTACCTGCTCCACATTTTAGGGAGTTTTACCATATACACAATAGTTTCCTTAGTAAAATACTGTAAAAACAGGGAAACAATGCTGATCTAAAATTTTACAATGCTAAGATCCATAAAAGCAATAGGTTTTTTGTTTACCTAGTTTAATATACAGTGGTACAAAAATCTTAATTACTAATACATTGTCCGTGGAGCATTAAAGTTATATATACATATTTATAAATACTACTTCAAATGCTATTATTATTGAAATGTTACTAGTTAAAATATTTAGTTAATATGTTCAATTCTTACTAGGTACAAATATATACAGTTGTGCTCAAAAGTTTGCATACCCTGGCAGAAATTGTGAAAATTTGGCATTTATTTTGAAAATATGACTGATCATGCAAAAAAAAAATATATATATATTATTGAAGGATAGGGATCATTTGAAGCCATTTATAATCACATAGTAGTTTGACTCCTTTTTAAATCATAATGATAACAGAAATCACCCAAATGTCCCTGATCAAAAGTTTACACACCCTTGAATGTTTGACCTTGTTACAGACACACAAGGTGACACACACATAGGGTAAAATGACAATTAAAGGTTAATTTCCCACACCTGTGGCTTTTTAAATTGCAATTAGTGTCTGTGTATAAATAGTCAATGAGTTTGTTAGCTCTCACATGGATGCACTGAGCAGGCTAGATACTAAGCCATGGGGAGCAGAAAAGAACTGTCAAAAGACCTGCGTAACAAGGCAATGAAACTTCAGAAAGATGGAAGGATATAAAAAGATATCCAAAGCCTTAAAAATGCCAGTCAGTACTGTTCAATCACTTATTAAGAAGTGGAAAATTCGGGGATATCTTGATACCAAGCCAAGGTCAGGTAGACCAAGAAAGATTTCAGCCACAACCGCCAGAAGAATTGTTTGGAATAGAAAGAAAAACCTACAGGTAACCTCAGGAGAAATACAGGCTGATCTGGAAAAAGATGGTGTTGTTGTTTCTAGGAGCACAATATGACAATACTTGAACAAAAATGAGCTACATGGTCGAGATGCCAGAAAGAAGCTTTTACTGCGCCAATGCCACAAAAATGCCCGGTTACAATATGCCTGACAACACCTTGACACGCCTCACAGCTTCTGGCATGCTGTAATTTGGAGTGACGAGACCAAAATAGAGCTTTATGGTCACAACCATAAGAGACCATTTGGAGAGGGGTCATCAAGGCCTATAGTGAAAAGAATACAATCCCCACTGTGAAGCATGGTGGAGGCTCACTGATGTTTTGAAGGTGTGCAAGCTCTAAAGGCACTGATACCCAAGGCCAAGTTGACCCTCCAGTGGTTACAGCAGAAAAAGGTGATGTTTGTGGAGTGTCCATCACAGTCTCCCGACCTTAATATCATCGAGCCTCTCTGGGGAGATCTCAAACGTGCGGTTCATGCAAGACGACCAAAGACTTTGCATGACCTGGAGGCATTTTGCCAAGATGAACGGGCATCTATACCTCCTGCAAGAATTAGGGGCTTCATACTGCACGCTGTCATTGATGCTAAAGGGGGCAATAAACAGTATTAAGAATTAAGGGTATGAAAACTTTTGAACAATGTAATTTCATTTTTTTCTTTGTTGCCATGTTTTGTTTTATGATTGTGCCCTTCTGTTATAATCTACAGTTGAATATGAATCCCATAAGAAATAAAAGAAATGTGTTTTGCCTGCTCACTCATGTTTTCTTAAAAAATGGTACATATATTATTTATGCGCCAAGGGTATGCAAACTTTTGAGCGCTGTATATTTAAAGTAACACAAAGAAAAATGAAATATGGTATCATTTAAAACTTAAGGTAACTGCAAGTATTTTGTCATTTGGATGTAAAAATGTATACTTTTATAATAAACTAGCATGGAAGTTTGCCATTTTGAGCCATCAGTTATCCTTTCTGATCCACCTACAAACATAGATTCATATTATTTGCTAATGATAGCTCATTGTCGTTAATAACTCATTAGCCCCTGAGGCATTGTGTCTATTGTCTTGAATGCAGTTATCTGCAATAAAAAGGCTAGTCATTCATAGTCCCAGGTGACTGCAGTCAAGACAATGGACTTGACAATGGCTTCAGTGACTAATCACTAATTTGTGAGTGTATCAGAGTTGGCTGGATACATGTGGACCAGGAATGGGGATGCTGGGATGGAGAGGGGCCTGGTGAGGAAATGGTTTCAAGCACATCAGCTAGGAAGAGGCTTGGTGCAAAGGTGCCTGGAACAGATATGACTGGATGTCCAGAAATGAAAACGGCTTTTGCAGAATGGTCAGTTATTTTGTTGGCTGCATCCAGAACAACCAGGGATGGAAATGGCTGAGTGAAAAGAAACCAGCGATGGGTATGCTTGAGTGAGGAGGTACCGGCATAGGTATAGATGGGTAAACGGCAGCCATTGATGGATATGTCTGGTAGTCGGGTATGGGTAGATTTGGTTAAACGTGGAGCAGGGATCAATACAGTTGATTGAAGAGGAGTCAGTGATGGGTATAACTGGGTGAAGAGGGGTCAGGGATGGATATAACTGATGAAGAGGAGCAAGGGATGGAAATGGCTCGATAAAGAGGAGCCAGGGTTGCATATGGCATAGTTAAGAGGGACCAGAAATTGGTATGGCTGGGATAAGAGGGTCCAGGAATTGGTGTGGCTGGGTTAAGAGGATCCAGGGATGAGATGATAAAGTAAGATCCAGAAGATCCGTGGATAGGGATTGATATGGTGGAATGCAAAAAAGCCAGGGAAAGAGTTTTCTAGATTTAGAAACCTTGTCTGACAGTCTTTCTGATGAAAATGTATTTTCTTTAGAAACAAAAGAGTATAGAACATTTTACTAATATATAAAAATAAAGTGTCATTAGTTGACCTTGTATTTCTCCAGAAATAATTTATTTATGTTACAGGTAACCCATCTGTTTGACAATGGAGCAACTGTCTTTTTTGCAGTGTTCATGGCAGTTTGGGGTAAGTATCAGCATGAACTACTAATATCACTAGCTTTGCTCATTAACTTTATGACAATCATTTTGCTTCAAATAAATGTAGTCAAACTAGCCACATAGGCCCTCATTCAATTGCAATTCGGCCAATTGAATAGGGCTCTAAATAAGCACATAACATATATTTTTTAAAGAAGTTTTTAGTTAGTGAACATCTATCTAAAAGCAAGGTTTTTACTAACTACAAACTTATTTAAAAGAAATGTGTTATGTGCTTATTTAGAGCCCTATTCAATTGGCCGAATTGCAATTGAATGAGGGCCATAGAATGTATGAGTATTCAGATAAACTTGTGGTAATTGGCAGTTTTGAAACAACAAGACCCTCATTCAATTGCAATTTGGCCAATTGAACAGGGGTCTAAATAACCACATAACATTTTTTGTAGGAAGTTTTTACTTAGTAAACATCTATCCAAAAGCAAGGTTTTCACTAACTAAAAACTTATTTAAATAAAATATGCTATATGCTTATTTAGAGCACTATTCAATTGGCCAAATCGCAATTGAATGAGGGTCTATGGGCCTCATTCTATTAGCGGCCGTAAATCGGCCGTAAGGCTGCGATTCCTTGCGGGGGTTCAGTTAACTCGCGATTCTATTATACGGCCCCGCAAGGATCTCCTTTTACGGCCGGCCGCATATCTTGGAACCGGCCGTAAGCTCTGAAATATAAAAACGCAAAAATAAATTCAAGCCTGCACTGTACAGCTCTGTAAATGCTAGGGATCATATTGGGGGACATGAGGATTAAAAGGAACCCACTCTCAAGCTTGCACATCAGCCCAAACCCGAGTTCAAATTAACTGTTTATTTTCCGGCTGCGGCGTGGGTGTGTCTGAGGTGCTCCAAGCACTCTGGACTTTTTACATGGATATTTTACGGATATTAAAAATAAAATATTTTACGGATTTGAGTATAGGATAATTATGTGCTATTTTTTCTAACACCTAAAATCCCTTTATAGTCTTCTCAAAGTGCAGGATGGCTTTATTTGAGCTATTTTATGTGCTTAATTGGTGCTAGCGGGACCTTTTTCCTGCAAGTAAGCAGCGGCTCGTTTTTAGCCTTGCAGAGAGGTTTCCCGGAGCAATTGAATTGCAAATAGGAATTTCTTACGGCCGAAACTCTTGCGGCCGTTTTAGATCAAAGGCTTTCCTCTGGCGCGAGCGGCCGCAAGAGATAGCAAGGCACCGGCCGCAAGCCTGCCGGAGCCTCCGGCCGTAAGGGAATAGAATAGCAGAATAGCTTTCGGCCGGTCCTTGCGGCCCCGCAACGGCTGCGGCCGCTAATAGAATGAGGCCCTATGTGTCTATTAAGTTGCAGTTTTATTGGGTTTGAAAAGGTTTGTCTGCATGAGTGTGATTAGACAGGACTTTATGTCAATTATGATCATCAATACTTGGCTTTGGACTCAAGTGCCATAATACCTATAATCAAACTAACAAATGAGATATTTAATTTGCAATTAAACTCCTAAACTACACGTTATTTTAAAAATGCTTCAGAATACAATGTTTATTTCTCATATACATTTTTTCACAAATTGTGCATCATTCTCTGGGAAAACTCACAACTGAAATGCAAAAACTATCAGCCTTATTAAATTGGGATTCAACCAATTCTAAAGGGCTCTATATAAGCACATATTTTTTTTTACAGAAGTTTTTAGTTAGTGAAGACCTTGCTTTTGGATAGAAGTTCACTGACTAAAAACTTCTGTAAAAAAATATGCTATGTGCTTATATAGAGCCCTTTTCAATTTGCCGAATCGCAATTTAATAAGGCTGATAATATGGAATTAGGCAAAGAAAGTCTAAGTCCATTTGTATTCTCATGTAGAAGGTCTATGGTTCAAAGTTCAAGTGTAGCATATATGTGACTTTTGCTCTAAAATTGCTGAAATGTGTCACTAATATACAAGGGGATTAAAATTAAATATTAAATAAGTGTTGCACATAATGGGCCTCATTCTATTAGCGGCCGCAGCCGTTGCGGGGCCGCAAGGACCGGCCGCAAGCTATTCGGCTATTCTATTCCCTTACGGCCGGATGCTCCGGCAGGCTTGCGGCCGGTGCCTTGCTATCTCTTGCGGCCGCTCGCGCCGGAGGAAAGCCTTTGATCTAAAACGGCCGCAAGAGATTTGCAATTCAATTGCTCCGGGAAACCTCTCTGCAAGGCTAAAAACGAGCCGCAGCTTACTTGCAGGAAAGAGGTCTCGCTAGCACCAATTAAGCACATAAAATAGCTCAAATAAAGCCATCCTGCACTTTGCGAAGACTATAAAGGGATTTTAGGTGTTAGAAAAAATAGCACATAATTATCCTATACTCAAATCCGTAAAATATTTTATTTTTAATATCCGTAAAATATCCATGTAAAAAGTCCAGAGTGCTTGGAGCACCTCAGACACACCCACGCCGCAGCCGGAAAATAAACAGTTAATTTGAACTCGGGTTTGGGCAGATGTGCAAGCTTGAGAGTGGGTTTCTTTTAATCCTCATGACCCCCAATATGATCCCTAGCATTTACAGAGCTGTACAGTGCAGGCTTGAATTTATTTTTGAGTTTTTATATTTCTGAGATTACGGCCGGTTCCAAGATATGCGGCCGGCCGTAAAAGGAGATCCTTGCGGGGCCGTATAATAGAATCGCGAGTTAACTGAACCCCCGCAAGGAATCGCAGCCTTACGGCCGATTTACGGCCGATAATAGAATGAGGCCCAATAAGACTGAAGATAAAGACAGAAAATCAAGCTAGTATTTTATTTTTACATAACCTCTGTACGATGTTCTTGTTTTAGAAGCATTAATAAGTAATTGCTTCTGGTATATTTAGTAAGGAACTCTTTAATTTTAATTGGTAAACCCATGCAGTATATATCAATTTGCAAAAAAAGCCTGATGTTTTAGCTTTTATCTGTATCTTAGTTCATCATTAACTAACATTAAAATTAATGTGCAAACAGCCATGCAAAGCTTTATCAGATAATTTAAAAATACATTTACCTCATTAATTGCTGCTACTGTACTGCCCCCCACCGTCTCTCATTGTCATCTGCATTACTGAAAAGAAAACAAACATTATATCAAATCCGATGGGATAACGGTAATTAGGCAGGGTGGGTAACTTGGAGCATGTTCTGTAGTATAAGGGGTCTATAAATACAATCCCATGACCCCCAGTATCTCCAAAGTTAATAATGTTTAGCTATTTTCCCAGTTTTAAAGCATGTATAGCAGTACATAGATATATTATATAAAATACAAATAATATAATTTAAAGGGATATATGTAAATTTCCTGGATTATGAATGCATCTGATAGAGGAGAATTAATAGTATATAAAAAAATGTTTGCATGAAAAAATACCAAAATAAACATTTAAACACCTACCTTGAAGTAAGGAAAATTGATTGTAATTTCTGACAGTTTAAAATTAAGGTTAACACCCCCTCCATAACAGCACACAGCATAGACAGGAAGCAGGGATGAGTAATATTCCAGCAGTGACTGGTAGGCTGACAACACAGCTCTACTATTGGCTGAGCAAGCAAGAGCAGGTAAATAGTGGGTTAATGTTGCTCCCCGGATGCTGCATGCTGATTGGGTGGGGATCAGGAACTTGTGTGGATACCCTCTGGGGGTGTCAACACAATCATTATAGGGAGTTTTAGATAATAATAAAATTAAAATGTTTTATGAGATGTGCTGTATACATATAGGCTTCTTTTTGCCTATAGAGTGCAGAAATGTAGGAAAACAGCATCACTTAGATATACCTTTAATCAAAAAAAAAAAAAAAAAAAGCAGATAACTGAACAAGCATTACATTCACCAGGGGTATTGACCAGCAAAGATTTTTTTTAAATAGCAAGTTTTTATTTTTGTTTTTAAAAAAAGCAAAGAAAGATCCCATCACCTAGAATATTCTAACTTCCAAGGGAATCCCAAGTTTCATTTAGAAGCACTGAGGGAGCATACTCATACTCAATGTGCAAATTATACATGGGCTTTCTGAGCTACTATTAAACATTCAGTAATGTGCGTCAGTGAATCTTTCATGGGATTCGGCAAAGAATTGACATAGGAGACCACTTTTTCCAAACCACTCTACATTGTAGGCAATTTTTTTCAATCCACCTTAGCACTTTGCTCCAGAATTTGGTTATCTTTCCACACAGCCATGTAAAATAAGAAAAATGCACAAAAGGCATTTGACATTTAGTGTATGTAGCAAATGTATTTTCCACAAATTTATAGAGCATTAGAAGGGAAATGTATGCCCTGTATATAGGAAAGACATATGTTTTTTTTGACAGGCAACAGAAGCAGCTGCCCTAAGCATGTTTCTCTGGCAATTAAGGAATATCTTTCCATGTTTTCTCTCATGTTTGTGTAGCATATGTCTTTCCCATCAAATTGTATAAACCCTTGAGCTTAATGTTTCTCAAAGAACAAATCTAATTCAGTTTCTTATGGAACATCTAATTCCATTTTACTTTTGTTTTTCAAGCTGAACGTCAGCAGTTGCATATATAAGTATTGAGTAGTAGGAAGGTGATATTATTGTTGAAGGACTGAGAAAGTAAACAGTTTTTGTTTTCTCTTTTCGATAAGTTACTCTATCATACCTCAATGATATTTCCCCCATCCTTTGTCTCTTTTTACAATCTATATATGGCAGAGCTAGTGAATATATATATATAAATATATATATATATATACTGGCCCACTTGCACCCCTCTGGTACCCTTCTGCTCCCACTTGCCTCCTTCAGAGCCCTTCTGGACAGCTTCTGTCTCCCTTGCTCCCCCTTTTCCTCCCTCTGGCCCCTTCTGTCTCCCTCTGGCCCCTTCTGTCTCCCTTGCTCCCCCCTTGCACCCTCTGGCCTCTTCTGTCTCCCTTGCTCCCCCCTTGCCCCCTACTGTACCCTCTGAACCCCTTCTGTCTCCCTGGCCCCTTGCCCCCCCTCACCTTCCTCTGGCCCCTTCTTCCTCCCCCTCACCCCTTCTGTCTCCCTTTCTCCTCCACCGGTCCCTTCTGCCCCCCCTCACCTCCCTCTGGCCCCCTTGCTCTGTTCTGTCCCCCCCTCACCTCCCTATGGCCTCTTCTGTCTTCCTTGTTCCCCCCTTGCCCTCCTCTGGTCCCTTCTGTCTCCCTTCCTCCCCACTTGCACCCTTCTGCCCCCCTCACCTCTCTCTGGCCCCCTTTCTCTGCTTTGCCCCCCTTCGCCTCCCTATGGCCCCTTTTGTCTTCCTTGCTCCCCCCTTGCCACTTCTGCCCCCCTCTGGCCCCTTCTGTCTCCCTGGCCACCTTGCCCCCCTCGCTTCCCTCTGGCCACCCTCACCTCCCTCTGCCCCCTCTGACTCTCTTGCTCCCAACTTGCCCCCCACTTGTCCTTTCTGCCCCTCTTCCCCTCGCTCTGGCCCATGCCCCCCTCTGGCCCCTTCTATCTCCCTTGCTCCCCCCCTTTTGCCTCCTCTGGCCCCTTCTGTCTCCCTTTGGCCTCATTGCCTCCTCTGGCCGCTTCTGTCTCCCTTGCCCCCTCTGGCCTCTTCTGTCTCACTTGCTGCGTCCTTGCCCCCTTCTGTACCCTCTGAACCCCTTCTGTCTCCCTGGCCCCTTGCCCACCACTCGCCTTCCTCTGGCCCCTTCTTCCTCCCCCTCACCCATTCTGTCTCCCTTGCTCCCCCTCTGGCCTCTTCTGGCCCCCCTCAACTCCCTCTGGCCCCTTCTGTCTCCCTTGAAGGGGGCCCAGGATAAGAAAAATGTTTTAAATATAAATAAATAAATAATAGACAGCACCAGGGCCCATATTGAGGTGGGCCCTGGTGCATTGCACCGGCGGTAGCTCCGCTCATGATTCCCGGTATAAATTTTGGATTCCCAAATATTAGTGCGATGCTGGATATTTGATTTTATTTGTACCGGGACCCAAGCTCTTATAGTATCTTTAAACAGTATTGAGGGTGGAATTGCAACTTTGGGGGCATATTTCTGAAGACTATATAATAGTCCTTTTAATAATATTTTCAGTAAAATTCTTGTTTGGTCCATACTCTAATGATACAAAAAAGCGGGCTAAATTATACCAATGAGGGCTTGGTAGAGCAATACATCCCATGGCCTTCGGAAGACGCAGCTTAATGACACTAATTTGCCCCCTGACATATAACATTTGTAAAATTATTATTGAGGTTATTGGAATCCTGCTTTGTGAATAATAATGGTATCATCATTTGTTTATACAGTACTTTTGGAAAAGCATGTGATTTAACTATTATGCATCTGCCCAAGTATGAAAAATTTATTTTTTTCCATCTTTCTTTCTTGCTTAATTTTGAGTATTGTCGGAGCGGTATTTAGTTGAGTATTTAGCAAGGATATAGATACCTAGATACATAGGGTCATATTCTATTAGCTACTTGCAAATGCCTTGAACTCAGAAATTTGGCTTTGGGTGTTTTTTTTAATAAATGTCTATATGAATTCTATTGACTTAAGAATTCATCAGTGCGAATAAGTAATATTTGCCGAATATGTAGCAATATTAAGAGTGATTTTAAGTGTGTATAAATGTACTAATAGGACAATAGGATAGGGCCCTTAATCTGCGTATAGGTTACCTTAAATTTCCACTGATACAATGCCCAATTTAGAAAAGGGTGTTTGACTATAAATGCAAAGTCTCTGATTTGTTAAAGTTTACCATGTATCCTGAGAAACTTTGAAAGTGGGTCATTATTTCTATGATAGTAGGGATGCTTACATTTGTTAAACAACATATCTTCTGGAAACAATGCAATTTTCAGTTCTTTCTTCCCTACCTCAATACCGGAGAATTGTGTTCATTTCCTAAGCTTAATTGCTAAAGTTTCTAGGGCCAGATAAAACAGTAGCAGCAATAGAGGACAACCTATTTGTATCTATACTGATGAATATTTATCGTGATTAGCTGTACCTGAGTGAAAGGATTTAGATAACTGTTCCTGATAGCTTTTCAGAATTTAACTTTCATGCCAAATTCCTGCAAGGTTGTGAAAAGATGATTGCGAGAAATGTATTCAAAAGCCTTTTCGTCATCTAGGACAAGTATTAGTAGAAGACTACTGTTAGCAATAGCAGCTGCAAATGGGGCTGTCATTAATATATGAACCTCTAATATTTGCTAATGCAAAACACATCTGATCATTATATTTGATTGGAGGGCGTAGAGATTGAAGTCTCATTTCCAATATATTTTGGTATAATGTATACTCTACATTTAGTAGAAAGGTAGGGTGATAAGAACCAGGTCTCACCTATGTTTATCTTGCTTTTATAAAACATTTATCAAAGTCGCTCCAACTTCTCCAGATGTAAACTTGACTTGACTTTGGTACAAGTTTGCAATTGTGTAATGCAGGACACAAACAAGTGCATGTCATGTCATTTTTTGATTTAGTTTGTATTACTTCCAATGATGAAAAACTGCTATTCTCACCTTAGCTCAGCCCTTCCCACCTCATCTCAGGTGAGAAAGTACTTAATAAATCCCCCTTTGTTTGAGTTAGCTGAGTGAAATGATTCATATCACCTGAAATTTCAGAACATTGATAGAATACAGTTGGCTACAATGGTATGTTTATTCTAATTCTAGATTGCACCACATATCACACTGTTGCCTTAAACATTGGACCAGTTTAAACCAATAGTGTAACACAGTAATTTCAAGAGAGGCAATGAATGTCAATATTCATTTTCACTACAATTACCCATCATGAGTGGTCCTATAGATAATCTAGAGCAATGGTGGATAGCCTATTTTACTTAAAGGATCACATACTAATCCCCTTTACTTTTAATGCTGCTACATGATTTGAAATCAAGGAATAGATACTGAGGGATTTTTCTTTGTTGGAAAGAGATAAATATATGTCATTTGGAGGAGAGAAAGGATTCTGTGAAGGAAAATTGGGACAATGTGGTAAAGACCAACAGTGATTTAGAGATCAGACTTATTTATCTAGTATATATTACCATTTCAAAATGAAACAGCTACAAACACACATAGGGAAAATATATATGACTGCTGTTAATTGAATAGATAAGATATTCATAAATAGCTTACATTTTGTTTTTTAAATATCATGACTTCCTTTGAATATTGGTCATTTATCTCATCATCCCTCTTGTAGTCCTTTATTAGTCCAATTATATCTTAGAAATAGTTACGCTATGTTATATCATTATTACTTTGTAACTAAATTAATTTGGTAAAGTATTGCCAATATTTTATTTAACCTACATTGAGACCTACAGTACTTCATAACTCATATAATTGACACTAATGTCCATCAGATTCTGATTTTCTGCTAAATGCCCTGAGAGTTAAAGCAGCCTCAGAAGTAGATATACTTATCTATCCTACAACAAACATTGTTCTCATTTCCATACAAAGGGCAAAAATGTATTTTTCTTTTAGAAATTGTAATTTCGTATATTTAAAAAAGGTAAACATGTCTTGTTTATTTAGCAACAGTTTTTCTGGAATTTTGGAAACGAAGACGAGCTGTTATCGCATATGACTGGGATTTAATAGACTGGGAAGAAGAAGAAGTAAGAATATTTGTTATTTAAAATAAATAACTTAATTTTTTTATGTATGTGTAATTTTATGTTATAAAATACAGAAATGCATTTAACAGTATCAGGAAAAGTACTTAATAGATCTGCATGCTTACGTTTATGTTTTGGCTTAAAGTGGATCTGTCACTTCTGGGATTTTCCTTCTTTTTAAAGAGCCACTATAATGGGCTAGCTTTTGTGACCTAAAGGATCACTGTATGAAAGTTTCTTTTTTTTAAGGCATAGCACACATGTAGACTGAATGCCAATGAAAGAGAAATTAGCAAATTAGTAAAAAAAAATTAAACTTATTTTTAAAACATTTAATTTTACTTCATGTGTCTCCATTTGCAGCTCTGACTAAGCAATACATGCCCTCCTATGCTGCTTGATCAGTGTAAGAGTCCTTATTGTAGATTATGGCAGTGTGTTCATGACTGTACACAAAGCTGTTAATACCGATATTCCCGAAATCCCCCTTCAATATCCGCTACCCACTATGAGCCGGGAATGCCCTTTTCTAGCACCTATCACCTTGGAGATCCCCTATCTAAAGTATAACCACTATAGTAGGTCCCAATGGACTCCCATGGCACCTAAAACTCAATGGGTTCCCATGATACCTAAAATGAACCACTGTGCAACTGGATCCTCAATGAACCCTTGTGGAACCTATCATTAACCCATACTATGGGGTTCCTCAATGGAACCCCCATGGTATAATTAACTTTACAGTGGATATAAAAAGTCTACACACCCCTGTTAAAATGTCAGGTTTCTGTGCTGTAAAAAAATTAGACAAAGATAAATCATTTCAGATTTTCCACCTTTAATGTGACCTATAAACTGTACAACTCAATTGAAAAACAAACTGAAATCTTTTAGGTAGAGGGAAGAAAAAATATAAAAATATAATAATATGGTTGCATAAGTATGCACACCCTTAAACTAATACTTTGTTGAAACACATTTTGATTTTATTACAGCACTCAGTCTTTTGGGGTATGAGTCTATCAGCATGGCACATTTTGACTTGGCATGATTTGCCCACTCTTCTTTGCAAAAACACCCCAAATCTGTCAGATTGCGAGGGCATCTCCTGTGCACAGCCCTCTTCAGAACACCCCACAGATTTTCAATCGGATTCAGGTCTGGGCCCTGGCTGGGCCATTCCAAAACTTTAATCTTTTTCTGGTTGAGCCATTCCTTTGTTGATTTGGATGTATGCTTTGGGTCATTGTCATGCTGAAAGATAAAGTTCCTCTTCATGTTCAGCTTTCTAGCAGAAGCCTGAAGGTTCTGTGCCAATATTGACTGGTATTTGGAACTGTTCATAATTCCCTCTATTTTAACTAAGGCCCCAGTTCCAGCTGAAAAAAAACAGCCCAAATCATGATACTGCCACCACCATGCTTCACTGTGGGTATGGTGTTCTTTTGGTGATGTGCAGTGTTGCTTTTGCACCAAACATATCTTTTGGAATTATGGCCAAAAAGTTCAACCTTGGTTTCATCAGACCATAACACCTTTTCCCACATGCTTTTGGGAGACTTCCGATGTGTTTTTGCAAAATGTAGCCTGGCTTGGATGTTTTTCTTTGTAAGAAAAGGCTTTCGTCTTGCCACTCTACCCCATAGCCCAGACATATGAAGAATACAGGAGATTGTTGTCACATGTACCACACAGCCAGTACTTACCAGATATTCCTGCAGCTCCTTTAATGTTGCTGTAGGCCTCTTGGTAGCCTCTAAGACCAGTTTTCTTCTAGTCTTTTCATCAATTTTGGAGGGAGCTCCAGTTCTTGGTAATGTCACTGTTGTGCCATATTTTCTCCACTTGATGATGACTGTCTTCACTGTGTTCCATGGTATATCAATTGCCGTGGAAATTATTTTGTACCCTTCTCCTGACTGATACATTTTAACAATGAGATCCCTCTGATGGTTTGGAAGCTCTCTGTGAACCATGGCTTTTGCTGTGGGATGCAACTAAGAAAATTTCAGGAAAGACCATCTAGAGTAGCTGAACTTTATTTGGGGTTAATCAGAGGCACTTTAAATGATGGCAGGTGTGTGCTGACTCCTATTTAACACAATTTGGAATGTGATTGCTTAATTATGAACACAGCTACATCCCCAGTTATAAGAGGGTGTGCAGACTTATGCAACCACATTATTTTTCTTTTTTCTTTTTCTTCCCTCCACCTAAAAGATTTCAGTTTGTTTTTCAATTGGATGAAAAAGTTCTTAAAGGATTTATCTTTGTCTCATTTTTTTACAGCACAGAAACCTGACATTTTAACAGGGGTGTGTAGACTTTTTATATCCACTATAACTATGAAGGTCGTCATAGACTCCCATGGCATTTAACATTAACCACTGTGCCATGGGGGCCCATGAGGACACCCATGGTACCCTTCCTACCACCACATGGGTTTCCATGTAATTTAACTACCCATGAGTGCTAAGGCAAAAAAATATGCAGAGGCTCCTTAGAGGAGGAGCTCCATTAGAAGTATTTTTTTAGAGCAGCCGTTTTTTTTAGTGAGAGGCCCATTTCAATGGACCTAAGATGTAGGTTGATCAATTCAATCAAAACTGAATTCCGTTGATTCTTCAATCAACATAGATGTCCCCACTTATCCAGGGCTGAAGAGTGAGGATGGGGGCTTTGATGATCTTCCCTCCAGGGCATCAAGGATAGGTAATATATAGTTTTTCATCTCTACAGGTCTTGTTTTTTTTTTTTTTCATTGTATGTTTTGTGTACTATGTAGTGTTAGGGTCTATGGGGTCCTTATGGACCCCTAGGGGGGTTTAAGTTAAAAGGGGGTCCAATATGGTCACTTGTGGTGATAGGAATGATGCCATGGGGGACCGTTGAGAACCGCCAAGGCACAGGGGTAAATGTCCCTTTTATACAGTTGACCACCCTCTTCTAATCCAAACTCTCCGCTCTCTTGGCATGCGTGACACAGCTCTATCATATTTCACATCCTACCTAGAAGATTGTACATTTAGTGTCTCCTTCTCTGGCACCTCTTCTTCACCTTGCCCTCTGACTGTTGGCGTACCCGAGTATCAATCGTAGGCCCCCTCCTATTATCCATCTATACAAACTCCCTTGGTATCCTAATAAAATATTTTGGATTTCAGTATCATCAATATGCAGATGACACTACAATTCTACCTTTCAGCACCTCCTCTATCCTCCTCTCTTCTAGCATGAATTGAATTGCCAATTGCCTATCTAGCATATCTTCCCGGATGTCCACCCTAGAACTCAAACTCAACCTGTCAAAGACTGAGCTCCTACTCTTCTTGCCCTATACTACAGCTTTCACTCCTCAAATATTTCTTATCACTCCCACCTCCCAGGCCCATTGTCTTGGGGTTCTACTGGATGCCTCTCTTTCATTCAATCCTATGACCTGCCTATCCACAACTGAATACTCTACAACATTATATTACTCACACCCACAATCCACAGTGCAACACACAATCAGCTCCACTTGCTTGAGCCTATTGCCTTACACACTGTCATTTTGCATCTAATTTTGTGAGTTTTCAATCTTGTAAGGTGCTTTGATAGCAAGCACTATGTACTGCTTTCAAGTTGTCCTTTAAGTAGTAAAGATCAGTATAAACATATATTCTGTTTACTTTTATTTAAACTAAATAGCTATTTTTCCACAACTTTTCAACTGGAGCTCCTCCCACCCTTTACAAACTGTGTGCCACAAGCTTCTCTGCAGCTGTCATTAGTAGCAGGGCGATGAAATGATCTACAGAGTAGACGAGAGTAAAGGAGCTGAAGCCTAAAGATCAATGTAAAGCCAGCTATTTTTTGTGCCATTTTCTAATAGTTAAATTTTTTAGAATTCCAATAAACTGTTTAAGTTGTTTATATTGAACCTTACTATTTAAAATTCATGAAAGTTGGTCAGATAAAGATACTTAATAGTGGCAGTAGTTTTTTCAGCAAATTATATAAAATTAAATAATTATCAAGACATATCAGTGTGGCACAATAATCTAATCTGAGACTCAGAGTTCTAGATTAGTGTTTACAATACATTAATTTAATTATAATATAGTAGTAGATTTGTTGCTGACATAGGCACTAATTAGCATACTGCACCATTAATTAAAAATGAAACTAATTAGCACACTGATGTCCTCATCACAAAGTGTCTTTGGTGTCTCTGGATACATCTAAAGCATGTGACTATTATCTGTTGATACATTTGCAAACATTTTTTGCCCATCTCTTCTAAGAAATACAAGAACCTTATTGCAATATATTTTATGCTCTCTGATGCTACTCAGCTCACCAGAGCTTATAATGTAGAGGAACGGATGGAGTAAAAGTAGGACAAGGTGAAGAACAAAACACATGTTTAAGGTAGTATGGGAAACATTTTTGTTTTCTGAAGGGAATAGCTGACACTGTAGTTAAGGGATTCTGGAGAAACTAAAGGTATATGAAAGTGAGGTGGGTTATGAATGCATCCTGTAGAATGTATCATAACCCACCAGGCAAAAAATGTTTGCATGAAAAAATGCAAACATTTTTCGCAGGAAAGAAAAAAATGTGCTGGGGTGATGTAGACACCCCCAGCAACTGAGCAACTGAGATTTGCATATTGGATATCTCATTAATAACCCAGCTCACTTTCATATACCTTTAAAAGGATGTGTAGCAAAGAGTATAAAAGGTAAAGCAGAATTGCAATGACCAAAACTGAGATATAGGAATGTGCTAAAAATGCTTTCGGACCATCATTTTAAATAATTTTTTTGAGAATTTGATAATAAATTGCACTGGGGAAACAGATTATACTTATTGGTGGTTATGAGCTAGCTTGAGGATTATGGCGGTTTTACTGTTGAGTTACAGTGTATGTTTTACCGTATTGGTCCGAATATAAGCCGTACCTGTAAAATTCAAGGGGAAAAAATAGAAAAAAGATAGTACTCAAATATAAGCCATCCCTTAATATTGGAGAAAAAAAGACTCACTCCAAGTGATCACCCATTGCAAGAAATAGGCTTTCTAATTAGTACTGTAACTTCTTTTGCAGGTTACAGGGCTTACAGGATGTAAGAATCACTAAAACCATAAATCACTATTTAATTGCTACGATACCGTAGCCTCAAGCACGCAAATCGGCACCCTTAACTCGCAATCGTCGCAAATCGGCAGTAATTTTTACTTTCGCGAATAGAAGACGCACACGTAACTCGCAAGCTCGCAAATCGGCAGGGATTTTTTTACGGTCGCGAATATAAGCCGCACCCGTAACTCACAAACTCAAAAATCGGAAAAAAGGTGCGGCTTATATTTGGACCAATACGATATTTGTTGTTCTTTTCATATCTGAAAGCTAAATTTAGGAATATTAGAATCAAATTATTTTGTTTTCTAGTGTCACTGAATTTATTTATTTTTGTTATCAGTTTCTTTTCACTGTTTGCAGCCTTAAATGACCCACGGGATAGATTCACTAAGCTTCTCATGGTGTACAAAGTTTGTTAAGTCTGAGATAGGAAATATCTGTCGCCATATCTTTGATGATCTTCTTTACAGCCGCTGCAAAACCTTAAGTGAACTTGAAAGGAAGTGTCTAAGACACATGCAAGTCTTCTTTGTTATATACCATTGAAATAGAGGGTCATGCATAAAAATGGCTTATTTTGTTGAAATAAAAATGTAAATGCATCTGCATATTCAATTTTACTAGCAGCTGTGGAAGTGGATCCTCCTCTTGAACAGCTGCTGTGATTTTACGAGTAGCCCTGTTGGTTATGGTACACTTATTACAGGATTGTTTAGTCTGCAGCAGTAAATGAAGATAAAAATAGAGCGCTTATATTGCATATGGTTTTTATGCATATTTGAAGTCACCTTAGATACATTTCTTTTTGGTTTAGATTCACCATGCAATGTTTATGTTTATTTAAAACCATTTAAATTTACCTTAAAATTGAAATTTGTATTGATTACATTTTTTTGTTTTTAGGAAGAAATCCGTCCTCAGTTTGAAGCCAAATACTCAAAGAAAGAACGGATGAATCCAATATCAGGAAAGCCAGAGCCTTACCAAGCCTTTGCAGATAAATGCAGCCGACTTGTAGTTTCTGCTTCTGGAATATTTTTTATGGTTTGTCAAATTTTTGTTACTTTGAGAGAAAAACAATCCCAAAAAAAAAAATGGTCTACTTTCACAAAATGAATATGATCTATTGACCAGTGTAGCTAATCCTGGAGAACATACTGACACGCACCCAGGGGAAATTGCTCAGAGCACACTAGCCCTAAAGTGTGCTTGCAGCATGCCCGCAAGAGACTCAGAGTGTGAATGTCAGTAGGCTCCATAACAACCCTACAGAATTGTACCCATTACCTTAAACACATTAAAATAGCCCTAACATCCTCTCTTATCCCTATCTATCTATAGAAACCCCTTCCCATTGCAGGGAAATGGTTAAGTAATAATAGAAACTAATGCAGCGGGTATATGACCCCTTCACCTATGACCTGCTACGCTCTATGAGCCTGGGGATCCCGCAGGATTCCCCCTTCATACCTGCTACCTCCTATGAGCCAGTAAATTCCTTTTTACGCCTTCTATGGACAATCATCAAAGCCCTTGTACTCACTCTTCAGCTCTGAATAAGCGGGCACTTCCATGTTAATTTAAGAATCTGTGCTTTTTTACCTTGCTTTCTTGGGGCCCCATCACAATCCATAACGCATCTGTGCAATCTCTACTAGCCATATTTTGTGGTGCTTCCTCTCTATGCGTAAACGTATTTACCGTCTGTTAGAAAAAAAACTTGCGCATTATGAGTAGGGGCCGGATTGCAAATTAGCCAAGCTGTGTTGTGTCATTATTCAGCCAATCATAATCAAGTTAATTAGTCCCTTACAATATCTGATTGGTTAAAAGTTGAATCAATTATAATTCACATATTGAATTCCATGGTTATACTTTGGATACCATGGGGGTCCATATGGGCCCCTATAGTAAAGGGTTACTCAGCTCAATTCTTATGGGAGCTATGGAATGGAAGCCTTACTTGCTGCAATAAAATGCAGTCAATGAACAGTATTTCATTTATATTATGTAACTATTTTTTTTGAAGTAGAACTGACACATGGTACTGATACCTGAAGATGGGCTAAGACAATGGCTTATATTATAATGTGACCCCTTGACTTATTTTGAAATTGAACTGGCTTGAACCTTGTTCCTGCACTGCCCTTCACCTTGAACCAACCTCACTTTCTCATAGAGAAACAAAAGGATAATATATATAGACCAATCTGTTTCTTTTAGAGTGAGATGATAAGATGTGAGATTAAATTTCCTTTGGCTTGTAAGGATGTGCATAGTGGGGCAGTAAGTAATTTATAAAACTCTCTAAAATTTGCTATTTTCACTACAATCATTATGGTAGTATGCTGATGTGAAGGGGGAAAATCCACAATGAAATCTGTTGTGGTTAATGATGACCATCCAGATGATTATGTGAGTATTTATCTTGCATGCATATATTACGCAAGTCAGATTCAGAATTCTTTAAGGCTGGCCACCAGAATTGCCGACCAACCAGTTCCAAGGTCTTCTATACACCTGGATGTCCTGATTGCTATCCTTGAATCTGTCAGGCAGAGGGTTCATAAATTTGAGACAAAGCATAGGCCTTCTTAATTTTGCTTTCAGGTTAATATGTAATAATATGTAATACAAGCGACTTGCCCATCAAAAAATGACGACAATAAGATTGTAAGGCAGGTAATGTTGTTTGCGTGCAAAATTAATTTTGTTGGTGATTTAAGATCCTTCGGTGCTCATTGCGAGCCTCGCGCTGAGCGCCTTTGGCGCTCATTGCGTGGTTTGCAATGAGCGCCTTCTGCGCTCATTGCGATGCTCTTAGTTGTTTGTGTGCTATGAGCAGCGTTGGTGTTTTTTTTTGGTATGGCAATGAATAGTTAATAAAATAAGAAATTAATATACTTAATAAGAAAGTAATATATGCAGGAAGCATTGTGTTGAAGAGCTGGCAATCTGTTTTTATGTTGCTGCAGCATCAGTGCTGTGGAGCTGCTGTGTAAGCATCATGAATGTGTGCAGTGTAATAGTTTGTGTGCGCGAGGCAAATCCGTTAGGGTAGCTGTGTACTTCTGGATTGTATAAGTTATTGTTCTAAAATGGCGCCTAATGTGTGGTATGCGGCTGTGGGTGATCTAGCGCCCTTGTTTTCGAATGTCGACTTATTCAGAAAATCCGTAGGTGTTTGGTGGTGTTTTGCGTGTTCAGGGTCCTTTAGCCTCGTTTTCGTTTTGTTCGGCTGCCATTTTTTCTCCCGCTTAGGTGATTTTCGGGTGTCTAAACTCCGAAATTTGGACTTAAATCGAGGTGTAACTTCACTTGCAGAGGTCCTGGGTGCCCCCTCCCCTTGCTGTGGGTAAGCTTTTTATGTGTTTGTTGTGTGTATTTATTGGGTTTTTGTGGTCGCGTGGGTTGCGTCCTTGTTTTTGGAACTCGTACGTCTTTTTCTGGAAATCCGTAGGTGTTTGGTGGTGTTTTGTGTCTTTAGAGTGCTGTAGCCTTGTTTTCGTTTTTTTCGGCGGACATTTTTTCTCTCGCTTAGGGGATTTTCGGGTGTCTAAACTCTTTTATTTGGAGTTAAATTGAGGTGTAACTTCAGTTTTCGAGGTCCTGGGTGCCCCCCTTGCTGTAGGTAAGCGTTTTATGTATTTGTTGTGTGTATTTGTTGTGTTTTTCATGTGCTCGGGTTTCGGACGGTTTTTGCGAGGTCATAATGGGTCGTAACGTGTCTTGTATTTTGGTTTCGTAACTCCGTAAATTTTGCGAGGTCCACAGTTGCTGGCAAGGAGCCCCTTCTGCGCTATGCGAGCCCACAACGTTAGCAACAACCCGCATGCTCACAACTATATATGTGATGGAGAGAGAATTATTTAAAAAATAGCTCCCATCTAGTGTTTCAAGGATTCAAATGTTTCACAGAATGTAAATCCTCCAAATTTCGTTGGTCTGTGTAGACTGCAGGTGTATGAACTGTTTCTTCCAGTAGATGTCTTCATTCTTCCAAGGCAAAGTTAATGGTTAATAGTTCCATGTTACCAACATCATAATTACTGTATATTATGGTGGAGAAAATACTTATGTCAAATTTGCTGATACAGTATGGCTCAAACCATGGAATCATCTATTAAATAAAAAGATTGAGATAGGTTAGATTGTATGAAACAGATTGGAGCTATGGTAAAACAATGTTTCAGTTCTTCAAATGCTGCTTGTGCTGCTGGAGTCCACTAAAATATGGTGATAGTAGATATGATAGCATTAATAGAATGGGCAATCTAGGATAAATCTTGTATGAAACGCTGTTAATAATTGGCGAATCCTAGGAATGATTGGACTTCTTTTTGGAACTGAGAAATCATTCCAGTACTAATTAATTAATTAAGTTAATGCTTTTCGTGGATCTATCTGTAACCCCTGTGGAGAAATAATAAAACCCAGGAACTCTACTGCATTAGTTTCAAAGACAAGTTTTTCCAATTTAACATATAAATAGACATGAGAAAGCCTACTCATATGAACTCAATGCAGTTCCAGAGAGCTCAAAACATAAGAATATCCCCCAGACAGATTACTAGAGAGACCACCAGCAAGTTTCTGAATATATCATTAATACAATGTTGAAATGTGCCAGAATCCAAAGGGCATGTCCAAATATTCAAAGTGCCCATATAGAGTTTTAAAGGCAGTCTTCCACTTGTCCCCCTTTTATATTTGAATTAAATTATAGGCTCTTCTTAGGTCCAACTTGGAGAACATAGTGGCTCCACTGAGTCAAATAATATCTCAGGAATCAAAGGGAGCGGTGCTAATAGCATTCAGTTCCTGGTAGTCAATGTAGGGTCTCAATGGACCATCCATCTTCTTCAAAAAGAGGTTTGGGGCTTCTGCGGGAGAAGTGGAAAAGCTCATAAATCCTTTCTTGCTGTCAATATACAACTTAAGAGCCTGCAATTCTGATTCAGCAAGTAGTTATATTGTGCCAAATGTAATATTAGCACTTGGAACTAAATCAATCAGGCATCTGTTTCTTTTTTGTTGAAAATATCTGCACATTTGGTAAATGGAGGGCAATTGCAAAAGTTCTGCAGTGAAGCAAGTAGCATCATAGGCAGAAATAGGAAGTAATGCAAGAATAATGCACTGTAACTGACATCTTTCAGTTGATATAGGGATTATGGAGTCATAGCCAAGGCAGGCAAAGAACTAGGGAAAAAAGATGAGGATGCAACAACAAATTAAATTAGTTTCTGATGGTTGTGGTGAGAGGTCATTAGTAATGGAATAATCTTGAGTAACAGGCCGGAGCTATGTGAGTCAATCATCAATCATTTGTATGGGTACAGGCACAGTCTTGGAACAGCAAGGTATGGACAGGGTCTGAATTAAGTGAAGAAGTAACAACATCTTGAATCAGTGTTCTAAGTGTTTGCAAAA
Source organism: Discoglossus pictus (assembly GCA_027410445.1). Classification (NCBI taxonomy): domain Eukaryota; kingdom Metazoa; phylum Chordata; class Amphibia; order Anura; family Alytidae; genus Discoglossus; species Discoglossus pictus. The sequence goes on along the minus strand of CM050167.1, from coordinate 282,077,935 downwards.
TGTTTATCTCCCACTGCAATGATACATCAACATGGAAATTATTTAATGCATGTTTAGGCAGATGCAGGCTCAGAGGAGTCTCAGAGACAGAAGTCTTACCTCTTTGGGACTTGTTATGGCTAGGACAGCCCTGCATATAATGGCCCGTGTTCCATAACAGAGGCATAAACAATTTGTCCTTTATTCTTCTTATGGCTCCCGATATAAGTAAATTTGTGAATACACAGTGCTGATCCCGTCCAACAGAAGATATATTTATTATGTCATATGTATGAGTGCTCTCATCAATGGTGCAGTGAGGAGAACATACATACAGCAGTTTGTATAATCAATGAGTTTATATAGTACATAACATAATTATTCTTATTAGTTATTAGTATTATTGTATCTAAATGTAAGCAACTAATGTATAATTACTACAAAAACTATATTCTTTTGTAAAGGTGAATAATAAAAAAATGAGGTAAAATTAAAACCATATATTGTGTACATAAAACAAAAGACTGTTACAAGATGTGTATTAGATGAACAGATAGCAAACAAGAAGTATAAAAACAATAGTTACACATAGAAAACTGATGTTGATTCTACATTATGTCATACAAAATACATTACTTCTCCTACAGTCAGCATCTTCTTTAAGATCCATATCCGTTAGGTTCTTTTCTTACTGGCCAGATCTCTGGTCTTCTTAGGAACCCTCCAACTTTTCTTTCGCTAGGCCCTTTCATTGTGTATCTGCTGACTATCTGTGTAACGACATCAAGTATTCTTCTGCGGCTTCCGTCAGTGGTGTAAACTACATAACACTATTTCGTCTGAGGCAATCTTATGAGGTCATTGTAGATAGCCCCCATAGAGTCCCAGACAGTCTGGAGAATATCCACAATGGTACACTGTGTTTCCAGGAGGTTGGGTTCATCTTTAAGGATTGTGTTCACAGTTCCATCTCATACAAATTCTGAAACATATGTGCAAGGTTTAATGAATAACAGCAGTTGACTGGATTCAGAGTTTTATCTATATTACATTTCTATCTTAAAATTCCATATTTCTAATCTTTTAGTGAGCATACCTTAGCTGGGGTATCATTTTAAATTGGTGCCTGCCCAATTAAGTACTCTCATTCTGTTTTCTCTACAGATTTGTGTCGTCATTGCTGCTGTTTTTGGCATTGTTATTTACCGTGTTGTGACTGTCAGTACGTTTGCTGCTTTTAAATGGGCACTAATCAGGAATAACTCTCAGGTTGCTACTACAGGAACTGCTGTGTGCATCAACTTTTGCATCATAATGCTCCTCAATGTGGTAAGTGGGCATTTTTAAGTACATAACATTTTTCATAGCTTTTCCTAATAGTAACTATAGAGGAACAAGCAGGTAGGAAAGCGCATGTACAAAACATGGACAGGAAATGCAAATCCATTTTCAATGTGAAGTACTTTGTGAGCTTAACTTGCAAAGCTATTAACTCCACTCAGAAAAATGATTCACTCTAAGTTATCTCAGAAAACAGTTATTAGACTAGCTTATTTGATTACTTCACTCACTCCTGTATTTGTCTGTCAACTTTGGAGACCCTCCAAAGTTGACAGACAAATACAGCATGAGCAGGTGTACACTCCAAAACAATATGATTAGAAATTAGAAAAGATCAGTAATCAGGAGGTTAAATGACCTCTGTAGTGCATTTATAAGTAAAGGTCACATGTTTGTTTGCTGGGCACGCACAATAAAAAAGCACGCAGTTTAAATGAAATACATGTTTTCTTAGTTTTTAAACTGTCTTGAGTCTCCTCCTACCTGTGTCTATTAGGGGCATGGCCAACTCTGCCTGTGGGCTGGGCTTCCATGGAGCTTGGAAACCGGCAGTGCCTATATCACTGGCCCTGCCCCATGACATCATTAGCTCTGCCTACACAGAAGTAATAGTTATATTATAACATGCTCGCAGGTGCCCTATAAGACATCATAGCCTCGCAAATCCTTACTGAGCGTGATCAATCTGAAGCAGTGCCTACCAAGGTCAAACTGTATTTTTAGTCTAGAACACAAGAAGTGCTGGCCACATTCCCCAATGACAGATACAATTAAATAAGCAGCTCTGTTTAAGGGGGAAATAAATATTAACTTTATTTTTTTTAAGCTGCGTTCTGTTGTAATAGCCTGTGCACAGCAAACAAACATATAGGCTTTCCTTGAAAATAAGGAAATTATCATAAGCATATCAGTTTGTTTTTCTCTCTATTTTATAATACATGTTTGGGAGGATTTAGAATTAGGAAAAATTATGATGTAAATTCACTTTGAGGCATTTAATGTTACTTTTTGCGAATTCTCCAAATCCAACAGTGTGAGCCTGAGAATTGGTGAGATTTCCACCTCAGTAACACAGTCTCTTATATGCCTTGCTTTTAAAACACAGTTCGGATTTCTTTATGTTAACACACTAAAATATAAAACTGAGATCTAAATTATTTTGTTGGAACATTAATTAAATTAAATTTTATACTAATGATATTTTTTCAATTTTTTAGCTGTATGAAAAAGTTGCACTCTTTCTAACAAATCTTGGTAAGTAATGCCAAGTGCTTTGAAAAATTGTTCTGAAAGTGTTGTGAAATATATTATTATCACAACAGGTTTATGTTTTTATAAGTCAGCCTTAGCTCAGTGAAAAATTTACTATTGGCTATTTAGACTTTATTGTGTTGTATGATTCAGTGATTGTATCAATTCAAATGCATGAACAAGTGCTTTATACATGGAAAGAAAATAAAGTACTGACATAGCTTGACATAGATTTACTAAGGTCAGAATCTTATGTTTGTGAGCTAAGTTCACAAAGTTCTAGACTACCTATCAGAAGGCTTTAGCCTATTAAAGATATATTCAATTTTACTGGATTATGAATGCATCTGATAGAGGAGAACCAGTAGTGTATGATAAAACTCCCCCCAAAAAAACATTAACAAACTCACCCTTATGTTTGCTAAATCTCTTTAGTTTGCAAGCAGTTGCCTCTCAGAGTTAACATCCTTGCATATCCCTGCTTAAATTGGCATAACATTCATAATTTGTTTTAGCCAATCACAGGCAGCTATACATTTTAATACATTGTAGCAATCTGTAATGGCAGCTTGTGAAGGAAGCAGGGGGAGCCAGACACTGCAGTGTAAGATCTCTGCATTGAGCTGCTGCTGGCTTGAAAGTTATTGAATATATGTGTGTGTGTACATGTGTGTGCGCACATGTGTCTGTTATATATATAATATATGTGTGTATACAATGAGGGAAAAAAGTTCTTTGATTAAGTATTTGATCCCCTATCAATCAGCAAGATTTCTGGCTCCCAGGTGTCTTTTATACAGGTAACGAGCTGAGATTAGGAGCACTCCCTTTAAGAGACTGCTCCTAATCTCAGCTCGTTACCTGTATGCGATTATTCACAAATAACTTTTTTGCCATGCGTTTTTCTTGTTTTTTTGGTATTCTGTCTCTCACTGTTAAGATCTTGTGAGACTATCTTGGGGAATTCAGCAGCTAAAGGGACAAGAGGTGAGGGGACACTACTGGGGAGTTAGATGTTGAATAAAATGAACACATACTTTTAAATAGTTTTATAAAAAGTGTACTTTAAACTGTTAGCGTGTAGACAAAGAGGAGTTTCACAGACTGATCACTAGTACAATGATTATAGGAGACTAGATTTAAGTGATTTGAATTCTAATAAATGCACATATGTTCTTATGGTATTTCAATAGGGAGTACTCCTCCCTTCTACATGGACTGCCTGTGCTGGAGGATGAAAAATAAGTGTTCAAGGCACTCTCTTTACATGTTAAAAATCTTTTGTTATGTTTAATTCTTCCTCTTTAAACATCTGAGACTTCCATGTGTTATTAGTTTACAATCATATAATTAACAAATATATGCTCTGCAAAATTGTTTAATGTGTACCAAAGCCATTAATCATGTTGTTTGATATGACATTTACAGCAATATTATTTAAAATTATTAAATTTGTTCTATATTAAATAAAAAAACATTGGCGTCTTTAGTTAAATAAAATATATTGGTCCACTTTGTTGTGTTGTGTAAGTTTAGCAAACACATTGATACATGCTGTGATTTTGTAATTCATCTTCACATAATACTTGCAACTCCTTATTGGCTTACAATGGATGCTCTTCTGTTAAATGGTATAATATATTAAAGTCTACAGTTTTTTTCACGTTTTTTACCAACAGAACAGCCACGTACTGAATCAGAATGGGAGAACAGCTTTACTTTGAAAATGTTTCTTTTTCAGTTTGTCAATCTGAACAGCTCCACCTTTTACATAGCGTTCTTTCTTGGAAGGTAAGACCCCTGCGAGGGGTAACTGAATGCGGTGTTACTGCAGACCAATGCATGTAGAGATATAGGGCAAAGTGTGGTAATTATTAACCTGCAGCAGCTTCCATTAATCATAAATGACATCCCATTATGGGACATATGTATGGAGAAGTCACACTCCATATGGTATTCCTTCAGGCACTGCTTACAAAGAGTGACCTTTTGCAGCTCATTTATCCTGTCTGGATTTTAAGATGTCTTCTGACACAGAAAATGTTTTATAATTTAAAGCTGGCTAGAGTGGCTAACAGGTACTTTTGAATGTGAACCTGAGATGAAATTACTCCTTTTTATTAGGGTTAACAGGGATTTTCACAGGTCTAGCATGATTGAGCCCTTCATTGAATAGTACAGAGCACGTCTTATGAAGTAATATTCTTGGTGAATATGGACTTCCGTAAGACTAATAGCGTTGTTATCGTTGGATGATTTTGGAGCTTTACTAGGCTATCACTGTAAACACGTCTTTATCCAAATTCTCCTATTTGCCAGTAGTAACATGTTGGTGTAGGTATGGTTACAGTGCTAGGCTAATGTACATATGGTTATACCAGATGGAACTGATTTAACGTTTGGTTGCCTCATAAATTGCAGCCTTAGAGAGTCATACAATATTGCTACTAATCATTAGTGTGTACATTATTAGAATCATTAGATACATATGATGTTGTGTATCTGTATTTAATCACTTGAACAAACTATATAATGAAATTTGTTGCTGGTCACACTATAACATCAGCAGAGCTCACGCAAAACAAATTTAAATTAATACTAAACCAATATTATTTTATCATAAAAACTGTTTTGTTTTGCAACTTGTCATATAAAATCTGAAGCTTGTGTGTTATACATACAAACATTATTTTTTTTATTTTTTATTGAAGATTTACTGGAAGGCCAGGAGCTTATTTAAGGCTTATAAACAGATGGCGACTTGAGGAGGTAAGTACTACCAAGAAACCTTGTTTTCCAGGTTGTCATGCTTAGTGACAGCCAGCCTTGAATCACGTTGTTCATTTTAATTTAAAAGAGCATTACAACTGTGTATGTTTTATACTTGATATATTTTTTTAATGATATTATTCTTGAGATATGGATCACAATACAGTGGTCGTTAATTGGTTCCAGAAGGTAGGACGAGTGGCGAAAATGATGAATGCTGAGGCATTTTTTTTCTCATAAAGACGCGCTTAATACCGAATACAACAAGTTTTGAGATTCACGAGTACCGAGGTAGCACTGTGCTCGTGACTAGTGCCAATGTCCCAACAATACTAGTGACAAGTGTCAATTTTATCTACTCCCTTACACCAGTCAAGCGTGAGTCTAGTATACTGTGTTTCAGCTTAGCATCTTGAGCTGAACATAAGAATATTAAGACATTTAGAGATAAAGATGTATATCTGAAGAAATATTGGCTTTAGCATAATACAGTATTATTAATTTGTAATGCTCTATATCAGTCCCTGGGCGTTCTGGGGATTGCATGTGACTCTTAGAGACTTTCCAAGCAGTCCTGGTCCAGTCTTCTGTGATAGAAGAGCATGTCCTTTTCATCAACGCATTGTCCATTTTATCTCCCCACAAATAGCAGATAATTCTCTCTTGTACTCCTGAACACTTCATATTATCTGTACCTGTCTTACCCACCTTTTTCCACAGTTAAATTACCATTTGCTATGTGTTAAATATAAAGAGCCTCATTCAATTGAGGCATCGGAAGATCCGGGCTTTGGAAATGGAGGCCTTAACTTATTTTGCTATTCAATTGCCGTCTATTTGTGGGCTCCAGGCTCTGGCCTCCGATTCCTTGCAATGGTTAGCATCACAAGTTAAGGCCCCTCCAAGCGTAAGAGTTACGATCGCTAAAATTGCAAATCGCTATTCAGTTGCTCCGAGTTCCATTGCTAAGCAAGCCGCCAAGACCACAAATGGCAAAAGTCGAACCACAAGTTATGGGTACCAAGGAGGACTTGCAAAGGGCTTAATGACATGTCCGGAGCACTTTAAATGCAAATAAATATTCAATACTGCACTGTAAATGTTGGGGAATACAACGTAAGACATTATAATTATTTGCACAACAGTCTCAAGCTCGCAAATTAGCAATCAAAATTCACTTATTTTTATGTTTCAATTCAGGGTTAGATCGATCTTGGGAGTCAATGAGTTAATACATATCAGGCCACCCACATGGACTATAATATTGGCCTCATTCATTTCTATTATTTTTGAGACTGCGGGTTTGTGGGGCCAATCATATATCGGACCCCGAATACCTATTTATTGTCATGTTAACTCCATGTTGTACGGCCTTCATGATGACTGGATCCTTTTATGTTTCAGCATCAGGAGTTACGGTCTTGCTTACTTGATTATGTTCAAGCTCGCAAATGCTACATACAATGGCATGGTTTACGAATTTCGCTATCGGCCCCAAACTTGTGGGCTTGCTGAATTGAAAAGAACCGTAACTCGGGCGTGCTGCGGGCCCACAGTAGGCCCGCAGACATACGGCCTATATCCTGGGAACTTGGGGACTCCTAATTGAATGAGGCTCAAAGTTTTTAATGCATTGTGCTGTCTTATTATGTACCTTTGGACCACAAACGCAGCTTTTCAAGTGAAATAGGTTTCCTGTCACTGCTTTATATTGGAAGAGGTGGCATTTCAATATGTGAAAGAATAATACCTATTTGTAATACCACTTGCAAATAGGAGAAACTTAGCATTATTTGCCCATCATTGGATATTTCTTTCCAATAATGACAAACTTACTGCTACATTATGTACTTTAATACTGCACATTTATTACCTTCTGGTTTTCATCTATTTTCCTCTCTCCAATGTACTTTATTTTTCAATCCTCCAATGATGGGGAATACAACGTAAGACATTATAATTATTTGCACAACAGTCTCAAGCTCGCAATATGGCAATGAAAATTCACTTATTTTTATGTTACAATTCGGGGTTAGATCGATCTCGGGAATCAATAAGTTAATACATATCAGGCCACCCACATGGACTATAACATTGGCCTCATTAATTTTTATTATTTTTGAGATTGCTGGTTTGAGGGGCCGATTGTATATCGGACCCCGAATATCTAGTTTATTGACATGTTAACTCCATGTTGTATGGCCTTCATGATGACGGGATCCTTTTCTCTTGACAGTTTCAACATCAGGAGTTATGGTCTTGCTTATATGATTATTTTCAAGCTCGCAAATGCTACATACAATGGCATGGTTTACGAATTTCGCTATCGGCCCCTAAGTTGTGCGCTTGCTGAATTGAAAAAAAACGTAACTCGAGCGCGCTGCGGGCTCATAGGAGGCCTGCAGACATACGGCCTATATCCTGCTAATTGAATGAGGCTCAAAGTTTTTAATGCATTGTGCTGTCTTATTATGTACCTTTGGACCACAAACGCAGCTTTTCAAGTGAAATAGGTTTCCTGTCACTGCTTTATATTGGAAGAGGTGGCATTTCAATATGTGAAAGAATAATACCTATTTGTAATACCACTTGCAAATAGGAGAAACTTAGCATTATTTGCCCATCATTGGATATTTATTTCCAATAATGACAAACTTACTGCTACATTATGTACTTTAATACCGCACATTTATTCCCTTCTGGTTTTCATCTATTTCCTCTACTTTATTTTTCAATCCTCCAATTTTATCTTCTCTCTTCGCTTTTGTTTTCTCTTTCTTCTTCATCTAATTTTCTTTTCATACCTTCAAAGTTTTCTCATAAGATAACATATTTGATTTTTCAATCGTTGATGATGTAAAAAAAAGTGAATCTAGATCAGTGCTTAACAGAACCCAAATGCCAGATAAGAATGGAGGCTAGAGAACAACAGGGTGGTATTAAGGCCACAGATATCCTGGTAATTTAAATATCCCTGCAAGCAGGAATTTATCAATATCTATTTATGGAATGGGAGACAAATGACGTAGCACATGGTAGTCATGCAAGAGAGGAAAGTTAGTTCCAGCCAAGAAACCAGCTGAAGAATCAGCTAATTCTACACCAGTCCTGTTTATGAAGCGATTGCATCAGTGACTGGGCTAATCTGAATCCTCAGGGTGCTGAGCCTGTCTGATAGATACATGTTGAAAGCAGCTTCACAGAGTAGTGTACAGTGAGCCTGAGAGTCTCTGTGTATCGTGTTGTGAGAGGCTGTGTGTATGAGGCCGTGTGCTTGTTATTTGGTAGTGTACAGTGTTTACACACTATCCATAAGAACTCTATCCATGTCTGGCATTCCAGGACCTCTGCTTGCACACACTATATGTGTATTATTATATATGCAGTTATTCCATGGGTAATATTCCTATATGATCTTTCTTTATAGAATATATATATATATATATATATATATATATATAGATGGATGGATAAATAATCAGTATTGCAGTATATAGCGATATAGTATATAGTGATATAGAACCACGCATAACAGCAAGACCTATAACATTGGAGGGTCATATTCATATACATCCTCCAATGTGGTTTACATAATATAATGTACTGTATGTGACTGGCACTTTCAATTTCTTTTCTGTCTGCTCAACTAAAAATCAGTATTGCTTTGGACTCGATAAAGAAAGGTTGCTCTCGAAAGCTTGTCACTATTGTTATGAAAATGTTTGTCCAAAAAAAAAAGTAGCACTATATACTGCAATACTCTGATTATTCATCATATATATTCCTACATAGTTATTCCACGTGAGCTATTCCAGTACCAGTGCCTGTACACAAACATATATAAATATAAATATTTAAATAAATATACAGGCAGAGTTACTAGAATATCACACACTGATCTACAGAGTAGATAGATAGATAGATAGATAGATAGATGTACATGCTGAGACTTTACTAGCTGGCTTCTATATATCTTCTAAATTTGTCAAGGCCTGATCTAGATATTTTTATGTTTTACAATATCCCTGTATGGCTATTAAAATAATGATAAAGTAACCCCTGTATAAGTGATAAATATGAGATCACTGAGAAAAGTGTGTTTTAGGAGATGTTGTGACATCAGCCAGTTGATAATCTTTATTCCCAACACTGTTTACACTGCTACCTGTGACACAACACATAACTAATAATTTAAAAAAATAAAATTTTCAACAATGTGGTTACATAAAAGTAAAATATTGATAAGTGTCTGCATTGAATAAAAATACCAATTAGTGCCTTCAGTTAAACACAATCTACATGGCTCCTGGACGCTACAGAACAATATGTGTTGGAACCCCTCTTATACTCTGCATTTTGTCTAAGGCTCACAGGACCTGCAAAGTGCAGTGACGTCACCTCATCCACCAAAATACAGAGTTCTACAGCAGTGGAGTAGCTAGCTGGGGCTTTTGCCACCTGGGACTGTCCCCGAGTTTGCCGACCCCCAGCCCCCAGTGTAACATATATATATATATATATATATATATATATATATATATATATATATATATATATAAAATACAGTTGTGCTCAAAAGTTTGCATACCCTGAAAGAAATTGTGAAATTCTGGCATTTATATTGAAAATATGGCTGGTCATGCAAAAAATATAAATAATGTCTTTTATTGAAGGATAGTGATATGAAGCCATTTATTATCACGTAGTTGTTTGGCTCCTTTTAAAATCATAATGATAACAGAAATCACCCAAATGGCCCAGATCAAAAGTTTACACACCCTAAGGCTTTCATTCAATTGCAATTTGGCCAATTGAATATGGCTCTAAATAAGCACATAACATATTTTTTTAATGAAGTTTTTAGTTTGTAAGCATCTATCCAAAAGCAAGGTTTTCACTAACTAAAAACTTCTGTAAAAAAAAATATGCTATGTGCTTATTTAGAGCCCTATTCAATTGGCCAAATCGCAATTGAATGAGGGCCTAAGTTCTTAATACTGTGTATTGCCCCCTTTAGCATCAATGACAGTGTGCAGTCTTTTGTAATAGTTGTCTATGAGGCCCTTAATTCTTGCAGGTGGTATAGCTACCCATTCATCTTGGCAAAATGCCTCCAGGTCATGCAAAGTCTTTGGTCGTCTTGCATGAACCGCATGTTTGAGATCTCCCCAGAGTGGCTTGATGATAAGGTCAGGAGTCTGTGATGGCCACTCCACAACCTTCACCTTTTTCTGTTGTAACTACTGCAGGGTCAACTTGGCTGTGTGCTCAAGGTCATTGTCATGCTGGAAAGTCCAAGAGCGTCCAATGCGCAGCCTTCATGCAGAAGAATGCAAATTGTCTGCCTCTACTTTCTGATAACATGCTGCATTCATCTTGCCATCAGTTGTCAGAAGTTGTCTGAGAAGTTGTCCCCGCGCCTTTAGAGCTCACCCCGGCCCCAAAAACATCAGTGAGCCGCCACAATGCTTCACAGTGAGAATGGTATTCTTTTCTCAATAGGCTGTGTTGACCCCTCTCCAAACATAGCGCTTATAAAGCTCTATTTTGGTCTCGACACTCCAAATTACAGTGTGCCAGAAGCTGTGAGGCATGTCAAGGTGTTGTTGGGCATATTGTAACCTGGCTTTTTTGTGGCATTGGTGCAGTAAAGGCTTCTTTCGGGCAACTCGACCATGCAGCTCATTTTTGTTCAAGTATTGTTGTAATGTGCTACTTGAAACAACCACACTGTCTTTATTTCTCCTGAGGTTATCTGTGGGTTTTTCTTTGTATTCTGAACAATTCTTCTGGCAGTTGTGACTGAAATCTTTCTTGGTCTACCCGACCTTGGCTTGGTATCAAGAAATCCATAAATTTTCCACTTCTTAATAAGTGATTGAACAGTACTGACTGGCATTTTCAAGGTTTTGGATATCTTTTTAGTTTTTTTTTTCATCTTTATGAAGTTCCATTACCTTGTTACACAGTTCTTTTGACAGTTATTTTCTGCTCCCCATGGCTCAGTATCTAGCCTGCTCAGTACATCCACTGAGAGCTAACAAACTCATTGACTATTTATACACAGAGACTAATTGCAATTTAAAGAGCCACAGGTGTGAGAAATTAATCTTTAATTGCCATTTTAACCTGTGGGTGTCACTGTGTGTGTCTGTAACAAGGCCAAACATTCAAGGGTATGTAAACTTTTGATCAGGGCCATTTGGGTGATTTCTGTTATTATGATTTAAAAAAGGAGCCAAACAACTATGTGATAATAAAGGGCTTCATATGATCACTATCCTTAGTATATATTATATAGTATATATATATATTTTTTTTTTTTCATGATCAGTCATATTTTAAAAATAAATCCAATATATATATATATATATATTTATATATATACATATATATATATATATATATATATATATATATATATATATATATATATATATATCCTTCTCCCTTCTCTCCATTTACCTCTTCTCCTCTCTCTCCCCCTATCTCCCCCCCACTCCCTCTCTCTCCATGTATCTCTCCCTCTTCTCCTCCCTTCTCTCTCTCCCTCATTCTCTCCCCCTACTCTCTCTTTCTTCTCTCTCTCTTCTCCCTCTCTCTCCCCTTTTCTCTCTCCCTCTCAATCTCCCCTCTCTCCCTCCTCTGTTTCTTTCCATCTCTCCTCTTCTCTCCATGAGTCTTTCTCTTCCCCTCCCTTTTCCCTCTCACTCTTCCTTTCTTCCCCTCTTCATCTCTTTCTCTCCCTCTCTTTCTCCCCCTCTTTCTCTCCATCTCACTCTCCCCATTGCCTCTCTCACTTTCCCTATGTCTTCCCATCTCCCTACCATGTCTCCCCCTTGCCTCACTCTCCCTCTCCCCCTCTCTCTCAATGTCTCTCCCTCTCCCCCATTGCCTCTCTCTCCCCCACTTCCCTCACCCCTGTGCCTCTCTTTCCCATCTTACCTCTCCCTCTCCCCCATGTCTCCACTTCTCCCTCCATGTCTCCCCCTCTCCCTCCATGTCTCACTCTTTCCCCATCCCTCTCCACCCATGTCCACCCAGACACAAGAGCAGAAAACAGAGAACATGGAGCAGGGGAACGGGGGAAGGGAGCATCCGAGCCACATGAGGTGGGAGGCAGGTGGGGGCATTTTTGCCTCCCCCAAAGAGATGATGCCCGGGGAGCTCCACCCCCCTTGCAACCCCCCACCAGCTACACCACTGTTCTACAGAAAACTCTCCTATACATTCTTACCACTCATCTGGTTTAATTTCTATATTCTCTCCATTAGTGTCACCCTAGTGGATGCCTTATTGATCTATGCATGCAGATGGGCATAATAATGGTCCTAAAGCAAACCTGGAATAACTTCATGGAGCTGGGCTACCCGTAAGTACTTTGAGAATAAATTCAAGTAATAATACATTTACGGGAGGAAATTCTATTGCTATTGGAATTGAAAGTATAAGAAAAGCACAATGAATTTTGTACTTGCTTTATATTTTGAAATTCTAGTTCGTATTTTTACATACAGTATTAAATAGACATAGATCATCAGTTCTATAGATAAAAGTATTTATATAAGATTAAATTCCTTATTTACATTTAATCATTTAGTAGTGGATTCTGGGATACTAATATATTAATGATATATAGTATCTCACAAAAGTGAGTACACACATCACATTTTTGTAAATATTTTATGATATCTTTTCATGTGACAACACTGAAGAAATGACACTCTGCTACAATGTAAAGTAGTAAGTGTGCAGCCTGTATAACAGTGTAAATTTGCTGACCCCTCAAAATAACTCAACACGCAAGTACACCCTAAGTGGAATTGTCAAAATTGGTCCCAAAGTGTCAATATTTTGTGTGGCCACCATTATTTTCCAGCACTGCTTTAACCCTCATGGGCATGGAGTTCACCAGAGCTTCACAGGTTGCCACTGGAGTCCTCTTCCACCCCTCCATGATGACATCACGGAGCTGGTGGATGTTAGAGACCTTGCACTACCCCACCTTCCATTTAAGTATGCACCACAGATGCTCAATAGGGTTTAGGTCTGATGACATGCTTGGTCAGTTCATCACCTTTACCTTCAGCTTCTTTAGCAAGGCAGTGGTTGTCTTGGAGGGGTGTTTGTGGTCGTTATCATGTTTGAATACTGCCAACATGTGCTGTGACATACTGAAGCAGAGCATGATCCCCTCCTTTCGGAGACTGGGCCGCAGGGCAGTATTCCAACATGATAATGACCCCAAACACACCTCCGAGACGACCACTGTGTTGCTAAAGAAGCTGAAGGTAAAGGTGATGGACTGGCCAAGCATGTCACCAGACCTAAACCCTATTGAGCATCTGTGGGGCATCCTCAAATGGAAGGTGGGGGAATGTAAGGTCTCTAACATCCACCAGCTCTGTAATGTCATCATGGAGGGGTGAAAGAGGACTCCAGTGGCAACCTGTGAGGCTCTGGTGTACTCAGTGCCCATGAGGGTTAAGGCAGTGCTGGAAAATAATGGTGGTCACACAAAATTATGACACTTTGGGCCCAATTTGGACATTTCCACTTAGGGGTGTACTCACTTTTGTTACCAACGGTTTAGACATTAATGGCTGTGTGTTGCGTTATTTTGAGGGGACAGCAAATTTACACTGTTATACAGACTGTACACTTACTACTTTACATTGTAGCAGAGTGTCATTTCTTCAGTGTTGTCACATAAAAAGATATAATAAAATATTTACAAAACGTGAAAGGGTGTACTCATTTTTGTGAGATACTGTATATTGCAGGATGCAAGTAGCATATTTGATATTAAATATTGAACAGATTTTAAAATGATAAGACATAAAAAGACAAGAATTTCTCAAAAGCAGGATTCTTAGAAATTCAATTATGTCAGAAAAGCTGAGATGTCTTTCAGATCATTTTATGTTTCTCATATTGTTTCATCTGTTATTGTGTGAATTATATCTTTCTTAACCTTACAGCTTAATTCAGAATTGGTGGACACGTAGAAGATTAAGACAAGAACATGGGCCTCAAGGAAAAGCAAGCTTTCCACAATGGGAAAAGGATTATAATTTGCAACCTATTAATGCTTATGGACTCTTTGAAGAATATCTTGAAATGAGTGAGTCCTATTTCTGATCTTCTTGATATCTGTTACATTGATATTGCACAGGTAATATTGTGATTTTAGCCAATTACCTTTATCGTTAGCAAAATCCTTGACCTATAGTTTAAACAATTTGGTTTACATAGCAGCAGCAATCAGTAGTGTGTTAATGGAAATTCTCCAGTACATGTTAATCATATTGTAACATGCATTGTTATAGGTTAATTATAGTCATAGCATCCTTGGGCTGACTTCAGATATTATTATCCATGAGAACATCCCTGGATTTAATGTTTTCTTCTATGTTTTGTCATAAGAATTATTTAAATATTTTTACAATATTAACGCACAATCATATTGGACAGAGCTTAACATTAAAGTGTGATAGATAAATATGTTTTAGAATACTAAGGGCATTCATTTCTGAAAATATAGAACTTGCTCTACAGTCCTTCAATGATCCTGCTGATCCAAGGGCTTCAGGATATATAGATACAAATAGCAGGAAAAAATAACACTTTACTGTCAAATGAAATCACTAGTGGAGAAAAAGGGATACTGAAAAATAATATTAAAATACAGTATTGAGTAAAAACACAGAATAAAAATACACTGACTTTTTTCTCGTGTAGGGATTGCTGATGCCTTATCTTGGGAGGAGTTTGCTCCTCTTGCGTTCTCTTCTCCTATTTGTTTCTCAACGTTATTGAGCCTCAATCAATTGCAAACCCGTAATTACCTCCAAACTGAACCACATCATTTAGATGTATTCAATTGTCTCTAACCCATAATTACAGGCGCACATCCTACACACGCAAACCATGAACTCGCAAGTAGCATTTCAGAGGGCATGATCATGTGATCTGACAATATTTAAGCAAGCCTGAAAGTCACTTTTTAGACACAGCCAATAGTAAATGAGATATGGAGGTTACAATTAACCTGCAATTGTAGGCTACGCATTAATACACACAAATAAGTAATGTTTGCCAACCAGGTTGCACTCAAGAAATCTTGAAATACATTGAAGCATCTGTTTAAGTCCATGGGGGTGACCTGATATGTTTTAACCCCTTGATTTCTGGGATCAATAAAGCATGGAAATAAAAATTGCAAATAATAATTTTTTATTGCAGATTTGCTAGCTTGAGACTTTTGTGCAATTAATTCTAATGTCTTTCATTGCTTTCTCAGTATTTTAAAGTACAGTAGTGTGTGTTTATTTGCTGTTGCAGTTATCCAAACAGGTGTTTAACCCACTTGCGATTCCGATTTTTTACTCATATCATTTTGTGATATATTTGCCATTTACGGGTTTAAAGGCAATTGCGGACTTGTTTAAATTTTGTAATTGAATATCGATTTTGCGTCTTTAGCACCGGTAATATATGCGGGCTTGTAAAATGAAGGATTTAGAACAGAGTTACAATTTTGACAACCCCTGTAGTGCTTTTGAGCCTGTAACTCGCAATTGTAATGTGAGTTGCTAAATGTAGCCAATTGAATATCAGTTACATTTACGGGCTACATTACGGGTTCATGTAATTGCGATTTGGACAATTGAATAGGGGTCCATAGTGTTTAGGATTTGCTGCAAACTTGTAAATATACATTAGTATTATTTTTTGCATATGTAACAACTATAGTTTACATTTTCTGTCACAATCCCTAGTATATATTATTTAAATTTGTGCAGTATGTTTTGCCAAAATGAATTATAGTTCTTACCTTAAAAAATGATTGTTTTAAAAGTAAAAAGAATAACAACATCTTTTAATGTATTACCCGTGTGCATTACTGCCTGTACCTCCTTCGCAAGTAGTTTTGTTATCTGTCTTACTTAATGATAGAAATTCTTGGGAAGTGAAAAATTAAATTGAGGTGTTTAATTACTAAGAATATTAGTTATAAAAAAGTCAAAAACATCTGCTCAAATCACTTCCCAAGTCTCTCCAAACTTGTTATAGGTTTTAATAAAATAAATGTATTATCTAAAATATATTTGTAACATCATTGTTTAACCTGCCTGGCGGTATGATTATGTCAGTATTTAGAATGTTAAAGCGGTACATTCAAAAATACTCACGTCATCATACCGCCTTTACCGCCTTGTTCCGCCCCCCCAGAGCATCATTACCCCTTCCCCCTCTCCTCCTCACTTCCCCCCTCTCCCCTCTCCTACTCTCTTTCCTCCCTTCTTCCCCCCTTATCCTCCTTCTTTCCCCCCTCATATTCCTCCCCCTCCCTTTCCCCCTCTCCAATTACCTCCCTATCCCATTTCCCCTCTCTGCTTACTAAGATCCGATGAGCTCCTGCTGCTGATCCCTCCCATGCAGCTCGTCTTCTGCCTGTGACCGGAACGGCATATGCTAATGACGTGACGCTCATGTGATGTGATGCCGGTCCCAGTCACAGCCAGAAGACACTCTGTAACTGAAGGATGAGCATCGGATCATTAGATCTTAGTAAGCAGAGAGGAAAGGGAGGAGGATAAGGAGGAAGCAGGAAGATAAGGGGGGAAGGAGGGAGGAGGATGATAAGGATGGAGGAGGATAAGGAGGAGGAATGGTGTGCTGAGGAGCCCCAGGCAAATTAGGCAGCACTGGGCCCCCTCCAGATCCGTCCTGCACTCCCAGATGTAATCCTGAGCGTGGCTCGATGTTATCGATTTAGGACCAAAAAATTTGCGCAGAGCCACGCTCGGGATTACCGCTAGGAAGGTTAATAAAAAAAAAAATAAGAACCAGTAACTTCACTGAATAGTTCTGTGTAATTTGAAAAAAAATCTTTTGTTCTATGCTAAGTATATTTGTCAGTGAGGGATGTTCTAGCAGCAGCAGCTTTTACTCCTCACTTACACACGGTACGTTCGGCTGGAGGGTGCGGTGCTGAACCTGGGGAATGCAACGCCAACACTGCCCTGGCTCAGTTACTCATCCCTGTCTGCTTCCAGATAAAATTGAATTGCAGAAATGTACAGTGGATGAAATCTAGGTGTCTATAAGCATTCTGTGGCATGACAACCTGGCTCCTGGCATTTGTTGAGCCCAGTAGTCCAGTATTCAAATTTTTTTGGTTGTTTGAGAGTTCTGGTTGCTTGAGTTTTGACTGTGAGTCTACTGTATTTTCCTTTTTTTTGTTTGTTGCAGATTAGAGTCCTACAAAATACCATTTCTTGCTAAATTAGTCATATTTTAACATCAGCAATTTGATTTGTTACTTGATTTCTATATAAACCTATTCACCAGTGAGTAATAATGTATCTCTGCACTGGGATTTACTTTTTGCTCTTCTGCATTTTGCTATTTATTTATGAGACAGCGATTCTCTTCCCTGTTGTCATTGCACTTGTAAAGAAGAGGACATTACTTTAAAAAAGTGCTTACAAACACCCAAGTGTCTCTCTTAATGTTACATCTGGCATCCAGCCAAAATACTGCAGCATAGCTACTAATTGCTTTGCAAGCATCTTTCATGAATAACAGACAAAATGAACACCTCCTGGAGGTCCATTAAATCCCATAAGAATTTCTGGGATCTCGTCATCCCAGCACCACTTAATACAGAATATATTGAAAGATACACTATTGAGATCTCTTTTGCAATTTGATTTTGGTTAATCATGAATTCAGATACATTTAGTTAGGGATCTGTGCCGATCTCATTACTGATAGCATACATAAGTATACACAGGCAAATCATCCTGTCAAATATAGGTCTTTTAATTTAAATAAATACTGTTTTCTTAATTTGATGTGGCTTAAGTGCAGGTGATTATAACACGTGTGAATCAGTGCTTTATATATATATATACTAGCGACTTGCCCGTCAAAAATGACAGGGCAATAACATTTTAACCATGGGAATGCTGTTTGACACACAGTGTAAACCGTTTTGTACTCTGAGGACCTTCATCGCTGATTGCGAGGCTATCGCTGAGCGCCTTTGATGCTCATTGCGTGCCACGCAATGAGCGCCTTCGGCACTCATTGCGAGCCTCCGCTGTCGTGTACTTTTGGTCCTCTGAGCACCTTCATGAGTCATGATAAAGAGAGATATATATTTTTATGTATATGTAGTTAAGTAATAATTAATTATTTATTGAATAAATTAATATACTTTAAGTATTTATAATTAATATATATGCAGTTAGCAATAGGCTAACAATCTGTTTGTATTTTCCGACAGCATAGAATATACAGTTTGAGTGTTGGTGCCCTGCTGATAAAGTGTAATGAATGTTCCAAGTGTGCATTATAAATAGGCTGCGTGCGCGAGGTAAAGCCATTGGTTTATTGTGTAAAGTGGCATTGTATATTCGTAATGTTATTAATGTGTTACGCGGCTCTTGAGCCTTTTACTGCTTTTGTAATAGTGTATTTTCTAGTTCGTAGTTTGATGTGTAAAGTGCTATGCGTTTGGCAGTGTTTTGCGCGGCCCTGGGTCGTGTAGCCTCATTTTCATTTTTTTCGGTGGCCATTTTTTTCCTCGCTTAGCCGATTTTCGAGTGGCGTAAATCATCTAAATCGGGTTAAAATCGCCTTCCACCTCACTCCCAGACGTCCTGGCTGTTGCCCCGTGCTGCCTGTGATCTTTTTTGTAAAAAAATGTGATGTATTTAGTGTTTAGATTGTTTTTTTGTTTTTGCAGTTCGTCTGTTAATCTCGTAATTTTTTATCATATTTTTTTTTCTAAGTCCCGCGTCTTATTTTTTTTTCTAAGTCCCGCGTTTGTCAACCGCTTGCAAGCCAAGGCGATCCCGTGTTTAGGAAGTGTTTTGTGGCTAAGTCCCTCGTGTTTCATTGCCTCCTCGTGTTTGTGCTGATAGTTGGAGTGCGTTGTAGTGCCTTAACAGCTCGCCTTGATATGCGAGGCTCGGAGCGATGAGCTCCTTTGACGCTCATCGGCTAAGTGCTATGTGTTAACAACTCGCCTCACTTCGATGTGCGCCTTTGGCGCCTTTGGCGCTCATCTCCTAAGTGCTACGTTTTAATGGCTCGCCTCGCTTTGCTTGTACACACCATGCAAAGTGTGACGATGTCTCGCAGTTTGACAACTATTATATGTGATATATATATATATATATATAAACTAGCGACTTTGAATTCTGTTTTGCACGTAATATGCGTAGTTCACACTTTTAACCTTTTTCTTATCTATAAAGAAGTACAATTATTGCGAGCCTCCGCTGTCGTGTACTTTTGGTCCTCTGAGCACCTTCATGAGTCATGATAAAGAGAGATATATATTTTTATGTATATGTAGTTAAGTAATAATTAATTATTTATTGAATAAATTAATATACTTTAAGTATTTATAATTAATATATATGCAGTTAGCAATAGGCTAACAATCTGTTTGTATTTTCCGACAGCATAGAATATACAGTTTGAGTGTTGGTGCCCTGCTGATAAAGTGTAATGAATGTTCCAAGTGTGCATTATAAATAGGCTGCGTGCGCGAGGTAAAGCCATTGGTTTATTGTGTAAAGTGGCATTGTATATTCGTAATGTTATTAATGTGTTACGCGGCTCTTGAGCCTTTTACTGCTTTTGTAATAGTGTATTTTCTAGTTCGTAGTTTGATGTCTAAAGTGCTATGCGTTAGGCAGTGTTTTGCGCGGTCCTGGGTCGTGTAGCCTCATTTTCATTTTTTTCGGTGGCCATTTTTTTCCTCGCTTAGCCGATTTTCGAGTGGCGTAAATCATCTAAATCGGGTTAAAATCGCCTTCCACCTCACTCCCAGACGTCCTGGCTGTTGCCCCGTGCTGCCTGTGATCTTTTTTGTAAAAAAATGTGATGTATTTAGTTTTTAGATTGTTTTTTTGTTTTTGCAGTTCGTCTGTTAATCTCGTAATTTTTTATCATATTTTTTTTTCTAAGTCCCGCGTCTTATTTTTTTTTCTAAGTCCCGCGTTTGTCAACCGCTTGCAAGCCAAGGCGATCCCGTGTTTAGGAAGTGTTTTGTGGCTAAGTCCCTCGTGTTTCATTGCCTCCTCGTGTTTGTGCTGATAGTTGGAGTGCGTTGTAGTGCCTTAACAGCTCGCCTTGATATGCGAGGCTCGGAGCGATGAGCTCCTTTGACGCTCATCGGCTAAGTGCTATGTGTTAACAACTCGCCTCACTTCGATGTGCGCCTTTGGCGCTCATCTCCTAAGTGCTACGTTTTAATGGCTCGCCTCGCTTTGCTTGTACACACCATGCAAAGTGTGACGATGTCTCGCAGTTTGACAACTATTATATGTGATATATATATATATATATATATATATATATAAACTAGCGACTTTGAATTCTGTTTTGCACGTAATATGCGTAGTTCACACTTTTAACCTTTTTCTTATCTATAAAGAAGTACAATTATTGCGAGCCTCCGCTGTCGTGTACTTTTGGTCCTCTGAGCACCTTCATGAGTCATGATAAAGAGAGATATATATTTTTATGTATATGTAGTTAAGTAATAATTAATTATTTATTGAATAAATGAATATACTTTAAGTATTTATAATTAATATATATGCAGTTAGCAATAGGCTAACAATCTGTTTGTATTTTCCGACAGCATAGAATATACAGTTTGAGTGTTGGTGCCCTGCTGATAAAGTGTAATGAATGTTCCAAGTGTGCATTATAAATAGGCTGCGTGCGCGAGGTAAAGCCATTGGTTTATTGTGTAAAGTGGCATTGTATATTCGTAATGTTATTAATGTGTTACGCGGCTCTTGAGCCTTTTACTGCTTTTGTAATAGTGTATTTTCTAGTTCGTAGTTTGATGTCTAAAGTGCTATGCGTTAGGCAGTGTTTTGCGCGGTCCTGGATCGTGTAGCCTCATTTTCATTTTTTTCGGTGGCCATTTTTTTCCTCGCTTAGCCGATTTTCGAGTGGCGTAAATCATCTAAATCGGGTTAAAATCGCCTTCCACCTCACTCCCAGACGTCCTGGCTGTTGCCCCGTGCTGCCTGTGATCTTTTTTGTAAAAAAATGTGATGTATTTAGTGTTTAGATTGTTTTTTTGTTTTTGCAGTTCGTCTGTTAGTCTCGTAATTTTTAATCATATTTTTTTTTCTAAGTCCCGCGTCTTATTTTTTTTTCTAAGTCCCGCGTTTGTCAACCGCTTGCAAGCCAAGGCGATCCCGTGTTTAGGAAGTGTTTTGTGGCTAAGTCCCTCGTGTTTCATTGCCTCCTCGTGTTTGTGCTGATAGTTGTAGTGCGTTGTAGTGCCTTAACAGCTCGCCTTGATATGCGAGGCTCGGAGCGATGAGCTCCTTTAACGCTCATCGGCTAAGTGCTATGTGTTAACAACTCGCCTCACTTCGATGTGCGCCTTTGGCGCCTTTGGCTCTCATCTCCTAAGTGCTACGTTTTAATGGCTCGCCTCGCTTTGCTTGTACACACCATGCAAAGTGTGACGATGTCTCGCAGTTTGACAACTATTATATGTGATATATATATATATATATATATATATATATATATATATATATATAAACTAGCGACTTTGAATTCTGTTTTGCACGTAATATGCGTAGTTCACACTTTTAACTTTTTTCTTATCTATAAAGAAGTACAATTATTATATGAAACATGTTTATTTTTTTTAACATGCAACTTGTAAGTGACCAACTGGTAAATCATCAAGAGTAGTAAAATTTTAATTTTAGAACAGGTCAACATTGTATTAATGAGTATTGTAAACAGAGGAAGGCAAACAGTAAAAAAAACCATTGAAACTTAGCCAATTGTGTCAAAGGGGGAAAAAAATGTATTCCTTCCTGACCCCATTAACTGGCAATCAGATTACTCCCTGGATTAATATTCTCCATTGAGTTATATATTTAAATTGTACAACAAAAGCTCCTCCTCCTCTTAACATGAACTTTTAAATATATGCAATGGAACAACTCAGCACACTTTTTTCCAAAAATAGTAACATTATAAACAGTAACTTAATGAATTAACATTTAAAATTTAATTGTTATAAAAAGCAAGCAAAGTGTTTTGTGGGGCTAATCATGCTAAAAGGCCACTCCCATAAAATTTCAATATCTTATTTTGTCGTTGTTGATTTTTGATGGTTGACATTTTGTTGTTATTGTTGTAATTTGTGAAAATAACACATAGAGTTTCCTATGTGAAATAGTGGTCCTCTAAAAAGAGACCGCCAGACATAAAAGTTTGTCCGCGGGGTATAACCACTGTTCTCTATGGTTTCTGCCATTTTATAGAGTTTCTTATGGAAATAGTGGTCCTCTAAAAAGAGTTCGACTGACATAAAAAAATTGTACTCGAAATCAAACCACTGTTCTCTATATTTTTTTTTTTTGTTGTTGTTGTAAATTTGTTCTTGAGATGAAAGTCTTGTTGGAAAACGGCACATAGAGTTTCCTATGTGAAATAGTGGTCCTCGTAAAAGAGTCCCAGAGATATCTAATTTTTTCCTGGAAGTAAAACCACTGTTCTCTATGTTTTTTGCATTTTGTAGAGTTTCTTATTGAAATAGTGGTCCTCTAAAATGAACCCAAGTGACATAAAAGTTCATCTTTAAAATCAAACCACTGTGTTCTCTTTTTTTTTTTTTTTTCTTGTGAAATTGTCGTTGAGGTGAAATAGGTTTTGTTTTTTTGTTCTTTGCCATGTCTTGTATTGTTATATTTTGTTGAATTTAAGTTATAGTACCTCATAGTAGACAATGTTTTTTGTAAAAATGCGGCCATCATCTAATAAATCACCTAGACTTTGGTTGTTTTCAATGCCATAATGATGGGAAATTGTCTCCTTTGAAGAACAAAGGGAAGGCTACTTTCACTTGGTGCCAAATCTATTCTTGGTATGAAAACTCTCTCCTTTATGGGTACCAGTTAGAATTTCCGCATGTATGAAATGGTCCTTTCATTCTTGAACAATTAATCTGGTCCCATTACATAGGAGTTTTTTGGGTTCATAATTCGCAGTAACATGACAATTGCACCTTTCTTTAGCTGCAAAATATGTGATGGCATTCCAGAGGGAGTTAATTATGTTAATGAATTCAGTTGAAAAGTTCGTCTGACTTTCTTTGTCATCACCAAGTACAGAATCAGCACTGTGATAATTTTTATGTGGTGCATTTATTTCTTTTTTTAATATTTCATTATTGAGGAGTAATGCATCCTTATTTTTGCATGTTAGTATTACTTTATTGGCAAGCTCTGCATAGTCATCGTTATTTATTGTATTTTGGAATATAGCTCATATGAGATCCTGCTTGCAAATCATATGAGCTGAAATGTGCACGGTATCATCGGGTAAATGTTGTATTCACTCTATTTTTCCTCCTCCAATGGTAATGAGCCAAACATTGAACTCATTTTCTGATCTCATATTTTGTTGCAATTGAAGATGGGTAAATAGTTTCCATAGTGTAGTTGACTTTATACATGTTTCGACAATGTTGTTTCGATTTCCATGTACAACGACAGGTAATGTTTGTCTAAAATCTCCACCTAACAACATTACCTTTGCACCAAATGGAAAATCATTATACATGACTTCACGTAGCAAACGGTCAATACATTGTAGGGCATGGCATGACATCATTGTAGCCTCATCTATTATAATTAATTTACTTTTTTTTATTTTTTTTGCTTGCAATGATGTCATTCGAATTTCTGACACTGATGTTTCCAGAAAGGGAACTGGCAGTTTAAATCCACTATGCACAGTTCTTCCACCTTCTAACAAAAGTGCGGCAATTCCAGTGGTTGCAAATGGCAGTGCTATTTGACCTTGTTCTCGAACAAAACTCATCAATAAATTATAGAGATACGTTTTTCCTGATCCGCCAGGTCCATCTAGATAGAAATAACGCTCTTTGAGCATGTCATCATCTAGGGCATTTTTGATTGCATTAAATGCTTGCAATTGTAATGTATTTAAAGTTGCAAGTCTTTCTTCTGTTCTTTCTCTTTGAAGCTGAGTATCATAGTCTTCAAAGTTTATGTCATATGCATTTGGAGCATTTGAGAAGATACAAATGAATGCAAATTGTTCCCTCATCTGCCGCAGCATTTGACATAGTGCTGCTTCTTCTAGACATCTTTCCCATTCTGTGTCATCAGCTAGGAAGTTTCTGTGTCGCGCAGCTAAATGAAATGATTCATAAACTGTCATTAACAGGTCTTAACTGTTCAAAACTTTGTGCACCAGGAACATTTAGAAGTAGTAATCATAAGCAGAAACGTTTAAGGTCTCTTGGACTTACAGTGTAAATTCTTGGTATTATTTTATTTCCACGACTTTTTCGTTTTTGCCATAATCAATTAATGAAAACAAAATTCTATGGAATGTCAATATATAACAATTCCCTTGCCTCCAAGTCAGTAGAATTTAATTGTAACCGCGCAGTTAGTGTAGTTTGGCGATGGTCACTTTGTGCCAAAGCATTTGTTTAATTTCCAACATGGAAATACACTAAATGTCTTTGTGGCAAATGTAAAGCTAATCGATATACTGCACGTGAGTGGTCATGCATTTCAAACTTGAGAAGACACCACATTGCTTCTTGCGCACTTACATAGCGAGCATCTACATGAGATGCAAGTTCATCATGTACTAACTCACTTTGTTTCTGATTTTCTGCACTTTTGACCACTACAACTTGCATCATAGCCTTTGTAAATATATTTGTAGACATGTTTAATGGATTTTATAGAAGTGCAAGCTTCCACAATAATGTGTGCATTATACTTCATGAGTAAATGTGGATTGTATGGTCCCACATATCTGTTATCTACCTTTTTTCCACGAATAATGTCAGTTTGTCCTTCTCTTCTTCTATATAATGGATAGCCATCACAATTAGCATAAGTTTTGTCTCTATAATATTTTGGAAATTCTTTAGTACATTTCTTATTTTCCATACATGGTGACTTTGGATTAATATCTCCACACTGTCCATGAATCATACAATGAGTTACAATCTCATATAGTCTTCCATGAATTTCTGGTTATGGTAGTTCAGCAATAATCACTGAATCCACTGTGTCACCAGTATTCAATTTCTCTTTCTCTTGAAGGATTATAAGAATATGTGCATGTGGAAGGCCTCTTTTTTTAAATTATATGGTATAAACATAAGCCAGACATTTGCCAAATAACTGAGTTATGGTTATGTCACATATTAATTAATTTAATTTGATTTTAAAGACTCTTGCCACTAGATCTAGTCTGTCAGAAGCAGTTGGTCCAATTAGCAGATTCTGTACAATCTCTGGCCATGGTGGATTACATGTAAATGTAATAAATAAATCTGGTTTGCCTTATTTAGCTACAATAGCCATAGCATCATTGTATCTTTCTAGCATATTGCGAGGAGATCCTTGGAAAGAAGAAGGTAAAATGATGGCTTTGCCAACTGGCAGCTCTCTGGTTGTAGCCTCCTCAGTGACATAATCCATCAGTCCAGAATACTGTTCTACACGTAGTGTATCTTGTTGATATTTGATGAAGTTTAAATTATTTGCCTCAACTTGCAAATATGAATCAATGATCCATTGTTGTGTCAGTTTTCCGCCACATAAAATGGGATTGAATCCATCTTGAATGGCAGTTTGAGACACTTTAAATTCAAGGAGGGAAATTTTATTTCTCACACGCACTTTTGCATTTGAGTAACTCTCAAGGGTGAATTCGGGTTGCCAACCCCTTTCTCTTGAAGGATTATAAGAATATGTGCATGTGGAAGGCCTCTTTTTTTTAATTCTATGGTATTAACATAAGCCAGACATTTGCCAAATAACTGAGTTATGGTTATGTCACATATTAATTAATTTAATTTGATTTTAAAGACTCTTGCCACTAAATCTGGTCTGTCAGAAGCAGTTGGTCCAATTAGCAGATTCTGTACAATCTCTGGCCATGGTGGATTACATGTAAATGTAATAAATAAATCTGGTTTGCCTTATTTAGCTACAATAGCCATAGCATCATTGTATCTTTCTAGCATATTGCGAGGAGATCCTTGGAAAGAAGAAGGTAAAATGATGGCTTTGCCAACTGGCAGCTCTCTGGTTGTAGCCTCCTCAGTGACATAATCCATCAGTCCAGAATACTGTTCTACACGTCGTGTATCTTGTTGATATTTGATGAAGTTTAAATTATTTGCCTCAACTTGCAAATATGAATCAATGATCCATTGTTGTGTCAGTTTTCCGCCACATAAAATGGGATTGAATCCATCTCGAATGGCAGTTTGAGACACTTTAAATTCAAGCAGGCAAATATTATTTCTCACACGCACTTTTGCATTTGGGTAACTCTCAAGGGTGAATTTGGGTTGCCAACCTGCTTCCCCATGTGGAAAAAATATGGGATATGTCATTGGATCCAAATTAGTACTTAAGACACTTATATTAATGAAAGGTTGCTCCTCATTTTTGGGATATATTCTAATATCCCTCTGAAATGGTGGTTCTCCCTCGTCATTTTAAAAGACCATTGCCACCTCATTTGATGTTGGCAAGTTATAACGGCATTTATCAGTATGGTGATCTCTTTTAAGAACCATATTGACTTATGGGATTGGTAATTGATGAATTTGTGCATGAATTTGTTGTTCCTTTTCTACTTCTGACAATTTTTTATAAGCTTAAGTGTATGGGTTTTGGGCCATAATTTTATCAAGCTCTATAAACACAATGGGTAAGCATGTTTTATTTTCTGGAAGCTGCATATGTTGTTCAACAGCTTCCATAGTATCTAGGACATATAGTTGAGCACATTTTCTTTGCTCCCTTTCCTCTGGATGTAAATGAGATGTACGATGGTAAATTTGTCCTTGTACTTTGAAGCAGTAAGGACCAGTTTCTGGTACATTAGCAGCTAATGTTGCACCCATAGATGCAAAGTATATGGCACTATTATAGGATCTTATGTTTAATTGTTGTGTCAGTTTTCCGCCACATAAAATGGGATTGAATCCATCTCGAATGGCAGTTTGAGACACTTTAAATTCAAGCAGGCAAATATTATTTCTCACACGCACTTTTGCATTTGGGTAACTCTCAAGGGTGAATTTGGGTTGCCAACCTGCTTCCCCATGTGGAAAAAATATGGGATATGTCATTGGATCCAAATTAGTACTTAAGACACTTATATTAATGAAAGGTTGCTCCTCATTTTTGGGATATATTCTAATATCCCTCTGAAATGGTGGTTCTCCCTCGTCATTTTAAAAGACCATTGCCACCTCATTTGATGTTGGCAAGTTATAACGGCATTTATCAGTATGGTGATCTCTTTTAAGAACCATATTGACTTATGGGATTGGTAATTGATGAATTTGTGCATGAATTTGTTGTTCCTTTTCTACTTCTGACAATTTTTTATAAGCTTAAGTGTATGGGTTTTGGGCCATAATTTTATCAAGCTCTATAAACACAATGGGTAAGCATGTTTTATTTTCTGGAAGCTGCATATGTTGTTCAACAGCTTCCATAGTATCTAGGACATATAGTTGAGCACATTTTCTTTGCTCCCTTTCCTCTGGATGTAAATGAGATGTACGATGGTAAATTTGTCCTTGTACTTTGAAGCAGTAAGGACCAGTTTCTGGTACATTAGCAGCTAATGTTGCACCCATAGATGCAAAGTATATGGCACTATTATAGGATCTTATGTTTAATTTGAATTGTTGTAGTTAGGGAAAGAATGCTCTGTCATAATGCTTTGTAAATATGTTGGGAATTGTTGTTTTGGTGGAAGTCTTACCTTGCCCTTTTGACAGCAACTAATAAACTTGCCATCTCTGGGTTGTTCCTGTTTGAAATGATAAGCCCCACAAAACTGACAGACAATATTCATATTACCACAATTATGAAACTCTACTGTTAAAGATTTAACTAAGGGACAATTGTGATGAGATATATCAATCTAAAGCATTGTTTGTGGTATCTTGTTTGGTGTGTGACACTGTTTGCATTTTGCTGTTATTTTAAAGATTTAGTTATATTGCAGTAGTATTCCACATTGGCACACACCAAACAGCAATAATCCTTCCATTTTGTTTATTTGTAAAAAAATTGCTGTGCTATCCTGTTTTGTGTGCACCACTGTTGGCATTAGGGGTTTAGGTTATGGGGATAGGCTTAGACGGTTAGTTAGGCTGGAGTAGATTGTATGCTTAGAGGATTAGTTAGGCTACAGTTAATTTTGACATTGGCACACACCAAAAAGGATTGATGCTTGTATTTTGTATGTGTTAACATCGTTGCTTGTGGTATCTTGTTTGGTGTGTGGCACTGTTTGCATTATGGTGGTATTCTTGAGGTTTAGTTATATTGCAGTGCTTTTCCACATTGGCACAGAGCAAACAGGATAAATAATTTAATTTGGTTTATTTGACTAAAATTTGTTGTGCTATCCTGTTTCATGTGCAGCACTGTTGGCATTAGGGGTTTAGTTTATGGAGATAGGCTTAGAGGGTTAGTTAGATTGCATTAGGTTTTGACATTGGCGCACACCAAACAGGATATCTTATTTTTCTTTGTTTGTACATGTTATACTTAACCTGTTGTGTTGAATTTCTTGTGTCTAAATGACAGAGTGTTCCCTGCTGCCAAACTTCCTGCGACAGTCTTCAGGCAGTGTCTGTTGAATCTGAGAAACAGAAATGGAAATGTTCAAGTATCTTTTTTATTTTTTTACTAACACCAAATGTGTTAACAGCATTGGTTGTCATATCATGTTTTGTGTGTGGCACAGTTTGCATTATGGTGTTTTTCTTGAGGTTTAGTTATATTGCAGTGCTTTTCCACATTGGCGCACACCAAACAGGATAAATCCTTCCATTTTGTTTATTTGAGTAAAATTTGCTGTGCTATCCTGTTTCGTGTGCAGCACTGTTGGCATTAGGGGTTTAGGTTATGGGGATAGGCTTAGTTAGATTGCAGTAAGTTTTGACATTGGCGCATACCAAAAGGATAGATTATTTTTCCTGTTTTGTACTTGTTATACTTTACCTGTTGTGTTGAATTTCTTCTGTATAAATGACAGAGGGTCCCCTACTGCCAATGTTCCTGCGACAGTCTTCAGGCAGTGTCTGTTGAAAATGAGAAACAGAAATATTAAAGTACATATTTTTTTGTTTTGACTAACAACATATGTGTTAACAGCATTGGTTGTCGTATCTTGTTTGGTGTGTGTCACTGTTTGCATTATGGTGTTATTACTGATGTTTAGTTATATTGCAGTGCTTTTCCCCATTGGCGGCCCCAAACAGGATAAATGCTTCCATTTTGTTTTTTTGACAAAAATTTGCAGTGCTATCCTGTTTTGTGTGCAACACTGTTGGCATTAGGGGTTTAGTTTATATGGATAGGCTTAGAGGGTTACTTAGATTGATGTTTAGTTATATTGCAGTGCTTTTGTACATTGGTGCACAGCAAAGAGGATAAATCCTTATTTTATTTTTTTTTTTTAGTAAAATTTGCTTTGCTACTCTGTTTTGTGTGCAGCACTGTTGGCATTAGGGGTTTAGGTTATGGTGATAGGCTTAGAGGGTTACTTAGATTGATGTTTAGTTATATTGCAGTGCTTTTGTACATTGGTGCACGCAAAGAGGATAAATCCTTTGTTTGTTTGTTTTTTGTAAAACTAGCTGTGCTACTCTGTTGTGTGTGCAGCACTGTTGGCATTAGGGGTTTAGGTTATGGGGATAGGCTTAGAGGGTTAGTTAGATTGCAGTACGTTTTGAGAGTGGCGCACACCAAACAGGATAGATTATTTTTCTTTGTTTGTACTTGTTATACTTTACTTGTTGTGTTGAATGACAGAGGGTCCCCTGTTGCCAATCTTCCTGCGACCGTCTTCAGGCAGTGTCTGGTGAAAATGAGAAACATAAATGGAAAGGTTCAAGTCATGTGTTTTTTTTTTGTTTTTTTCCACTAACAGCATAGAATTTTTGTTAAGCAAATGTATTGCTATACAATACCTGTTTTTTCTATAAATTTCAGGAGAGTTTACAGGATGTGTTACCCTGTGCAGTGATGCAAATTATTCAGTGACACTCTGGATGGAGAGTCTGTTGGAAATTATAGAAATATGGAAATGTTGAAATGCGGTGCATAGATTATTTTTGTAAATGTTCAACATTTTAGGGCACATAAAAATTGATCTGTGTTTGAAATGTTCTCTTGTATGTATTTTTTTGTTATTATTATTTTATTAATTTTAATCATTTATATATGTTTTCCATGTTAGAATAGATATTTTTTTTTGTCTGTCCATGAATAATGTTATTTTTTGCAGTTTTTAAGCTTCTAAAGGGATAGGCAAGTTGCTTCAGAAGTAACGCCACTAGTGAAATGTCCAGTCACACTGTCCATCACCTGAGGAGAAATGCAGAGATTTCTAGAAAGTCTCCAGTATTTATAGACTGTCAGCCCAAGTAGAAACCGTTAGGACGTAGTGCTCATGCGCATTTTGTGTTCTATCCGCATTTCGTGGAAGTTATGTGCTTGGTGTCGGCAAGATGCCGTAAACGTTGTATATGTGACGTACCTCGCAATGGGTTAGCGGGTTCGTGTAAGTGTTGCGAGTTCGTTGTTAATTTTTACACGCTTGGGCCTCATTTTCAATTTTTTTTTCTGCTTAGGCGATTTTCATTAGTTGAAAAAGGCTACCTCAGTCATAGACATCCTGAATGTGCCCCTGTGCTGTGTGTGAGTTTGTAAGTGAATTTGTGTAATATTTGTGTATTTTTTTGTGTTTTTGTTGTGCGGCGGTTGGTCCGGTAAATGTGTATTTTTGCGTGTTATGGGTTGTATTTTTTTAATGCAATTTTTTTCAAACACCTACGGGTCTGATAGTGTGAATTGTAAAATGGAGGTTCGTGTTCATCTGTAGTGTGGCGGGTCGTAGGGATTATGCATATGTGGTGCAGGTTTGTAGGGGTGTATGTTTGAATGCAATTTGTTGTAACTCCTATGGGGCTGGCATTGTAAAGTGTGTAATTGAGGTTTGTGTTTAAGTTTAGTCTTGCAGGTCATACGGATGATGCCTGTTGTACGGGGTCGTAGTGATGAGCGCCTACGGCCGAAGGCGCTCCCTGCCTAAGTCGTACGGCTCATCACCACCAGCGCAAGGAGCGCCTTTGGCGTTCCTTGCCTGGCCGCAACTGCAGCCCTCGTGTATATATATATATATATCGTCACTGACCCCTTTCCAGGGCCTGGGTCCTGGTCTATTGAGCCACCATAGAGGACAGACCCCATTGGAAACTATATTGCCACATGGGCAATATGGGAAGGTGGGTGGTGGGGTGAATAGCCCTAAAACATAGGGCCATTCTTCATGTGTTCTTATGGCATATGCCCCTGCCTTATCCTGTGTACTGTGTGTAATCCCTATGAAATATTACTGTGTTCTGTGTTATGTTTAAACTGTGACTGAGTGATCATGATGAGGTTAAAACAGGGTTTGCTGAGTCTGCATTGAGCAGCAACCTCTATTGTACTGTTATCATTGTTAGAAAATTAAGTCTGTCATGTACTCTATCTAAGTACATCTCTGATGTGCTAGTCATGATGTGACAGGATGTGTATTAGAAGGTAGCTATCAATTTACAGATGCAGATAGAGTGGAACCTCATCTGAAATCATCAGGTAAATACATATATGGGGAATAAACACAACATAGCAAAGGAAACCTATATATATATACAGTATATATGGATAATATAAGAATTGCAGTATATAGTGATACCTTTTTTATTGGACAAACATTAACAATAACTGTTTTCATTGTGCTTTCAGATGGAAAGTCTGTGCAGAATTATCCTTAGACTTATTTTTTTGGCTGGCTTCCTCAGTGTAACAGCCCTTTTCACATATAGTACATTGTATTATGTAAACCACATTGAAGGATGTACATGATTATAACCACCTGATATTATCGGTCTTGTTGTTATGCATGGCTGTGTCATCTTTCCAGATGTGTTGACAAGTTTTACAAGGTTTGGTACCATGTTCTCTGTTAGACTGTTTATTGGCCAATCTTCTCCTGACCAATGGAGGCTTTGGTGACTGTCTAAATGCAAGAATGGGGGTCTTGGGGAATATATTTTTTTCATTCAACTACTGGTGTCTGTAGATCCTTAAATATTTTGCATGACAAATTATTAGACAGCCACCAAAGCCTGCATTGGTCAGGAAATTATTGGCCAATGAACAGCCTAACAAAAAAATGGTATTAAACCTTGCAGTAAAACTTGCCAGCACATCTGTAAACATAACACAGCCACACATACCAACAAGACCTATAACATCATGGGGTCATATTCATGCACATCCTCAAATGTGGTTTATATAATACAATACACTGTATGTGAAAGGGGCTGTTACATTGAGAAACCAGCCAAAAATTACATCTAAGGGTGAATCTTCAGAGTTCCTATCAAACAGCAAAATGAAAGCAGTTATTGTAGCTGAATTGGACACCATTTTTTAAGAATGACCATGCCATCCAAAACCTGAAAAGCAAAATACTTGTATACTTGTACAGACATGCACACTTGCCTCATTACTTAATTTATGATTCCTATCACATTGCATCTCTGCTCTCTCACTGCTTGCCTTAATCAGTTTTGCTTCTGACTTCATAAAGAGAGGTACAACTTTCAAAAGTTCGTAATTTTAACTAAAATGATTTTCCAATAAAAAAATATCACTATATATATATATATATATATATATATATATATATATATATATATTTATATATATATATCCCCTTGTAGCTGGTGGTGTGGCTACACCCAATTCAGTTTGCTTAGAGGGTAAAAAAAACTGTTTGAAATATGACTACTGACCTCCTGAAGGCTTCTCTGATTTTTTAGATCAGGGAAGTATCTGCTATAGCAGTTAGTCTTCCATCATCCCATAGCTTTGATTATGTTGACTGGGGTTTGGTTCTTAGATGCTGTGGAGGCAGCTCTGATTGTATATGAATAACCAGAGTATGAGAAGGGATTGTAGCCTAGTCTGGTGAGGATAAGTCAAATGTAATGAATAAATATTGTTGTGGACAACTTCTGACTGCAGATACTGCTTAAGGGATAAAACAGTTTTATTTTTAAGTGTCTCATGGAGGGTTCTTATAGCTGCGGGCTTGAAATTACCTTGTGTTACTGTGCTATTAAATTAAAACGGGATGCGAGTTACAAGTTTGCCGGCGGTCGGACTTACATTTTTGCTGGTGTTCAATTAAGCAAACCCGTAGTTATGGGTTTAGATGGAGCCAATGGAAACAAAGATCATCATCATTGTGTCACAGAAAAATGGAGGTTGGATTTCAAAGTCTTACGGGCTTCAATTAAAAGTTACGATCAGACCCACATTCCATTCATAATGCAATATTACGGTAATAAAGCCGCAAATATGATATTCTATTACATGCAGGTTACATTATTTGTATTAACACATTGATTGCCGCGATCAATATAACACATAAAATATACATGAAATTAAGTATTTTATTGGAACTATTTGCGGGCTTGAGAATGTTGTGCTACTAATTCTAAGACCTAACATCACTTTCACTTTTAATAATTGTACAGTAGTCTGTTTTTATACACAGTACAAGTGCTTTGCTGCAATTTAATAGCATGATTGGAATTGTAACAGTTACGGGCTTGATGGATCAAAGGATTTGCGGCTGCGAAGTTCAACGTTGCTCAGCCTGTAGGTTCTTTTCACAGCTAACCAGCAGATCGGCAATGGCCTACATTACGGGGCTAATTAAATAGCCGTAGGCCTTACTTTCTACAATGTAAGCTACGTCTTTAAACGTAGCTCGAATTGAATAGGGCTACTAGAGTGGTAACGGAGCAAGCTGAGTCTATTGTGGGGTAGTAGATTGAGTAGACAGGTGTGCCACTAGTTTTTGTTGCATGAAGGTGGAGTGTACATTGATTATCTGAGTATGTTATATCCTATTTAGTGAGGTAGAGTTTTAGTGATAAAGAGATGGTAAATTTGCTACGTTTTGGGAAGCTGGAAAAAAGCCAGTTTGGTGGCAAGCTGGTGAGAGGAGTTTTTACACCAAAAGGGTTGTTAGATATAAATTAAATGCTTTGTTTCATAATAGCACTGCTAATAGGTAGCCTGGACATTTTAGTTGGTCAAGCATTTCATACAAGTCCTTTCAAAAGTAGTTTTTGTAGGAGGAGTCAATAGAAATGATAGGTTGAGGAATTGTGATTGTGAGAAATGAAACTGGACCGTTGTCAGGTAAGTTTTTTATTTCGTTTTTTTATCATAAGGGTTTTTTATTAGGCATTGGCAAATCACATTACAACGTATATGAAAATAAGTCACACTTATGCCAATAATATTTCACATAAAATACACAATATAGCATGACACGCTTTAAACACAGATATCAATATATTTTATATTTACCTGTACCTAAAACTGGTGCCAGGTTAATGTTACCTAGTGGAGTACCACCGCCAAAACCTAATTTTTCATTTTTAATATCAGTTAAACAATATAATAGTATAACATAAAAGGTGTATCAGGGGGGAAATACAAATAAAACAAGAAAGGAAAAATATAAACTCTTCATTTTCAGGTAATTTCCAAGCTTCCGAAGAGAGGTCCGCTCGCCTCCATCCACCATCTCCAGAAGTCTGCCACAGGCCAGAGTCATGTAATCATGGAGGTCAGCTACTTGTTTGTTAGGTTTGGGATTCAGGGTTCCTAAACCTGCCACACTACAAAATCCACTTTACTCCATAGTTATGCTGTCTGTCCTGGCAATGCATGGTGACCATATCTTTATACATTTTGGAATAGAGTCCTCTATCAAATTAGTTAATCTTTTGTTGATGAGGATGAAATTTGTTTTATTGATAATCACCTTTATGCTAAGTATTGATGATCTCCACTGCCGAGCAATATGGCTTTGTGTGGCTAACATGAGGAACTGTAGGAGCTGATTGTGATGAAAAGAGATATTTGGAGCTGGGAGACCCAGAAGGCACACCCCAATATTTGCGTCAATTCGGTAGCTTAAAACTGTAGAGGCTAATGTGAGAACTTTTTCCCATAAATCCTTAACTTTTGGGCATGTCCACCAAATATGTATAAATGAGCCTGTATTTCCACAGTCTCTGAAGCAACTATCAGTTTGGACAATGCCCCATTTGTATCACTTAAATGAGTAAGGTATGTTCTAAGTAGGACTTTTGTTGAAGTTTCAAGATGGTATAAGTCAAGGACCCCTTTCTGATAGTTAGCCAGGATTTCTCCCAGGCTTCTTCACTTAGAGGTTCTCCCAGGTCTTCCTCCCACAATCGCATATATTTTAACGCCGGGGTTATCTCATAAAGGAATTATACAACATGCTAATGATTTTGCTCGACAGTAGATGATCTTTACAAAGCCTAGTAAATCAATTATCGGTCGGATTTCCAAATGTTCATAATAAACTTGTGATAAAATGTCTAATTCTGCAAAAATTTAAATTTTCCGCTAAGAGCAAGTTAAAGCTATCCCTCAAATACTCAAATGTTATATTCTTATTATTTTTAAACCAACCCCCCCAATCTTAGTAAATTATGGGATTTCCACCAATGCAGTGAATTAGCTGTAAGTTGTATCGGAAATAGTGGATTGAGTATGATGGGAGTAAGAGTAGATCATTTTGGAACTAAGCGATTATGCTGAGCCGCCCAGGACCAATGTCATTTAAGTTTTGATGACACTTGGTTGAACTTGGAGGTTTAAATGCCAATGTAGTACAAAAGCTAGAAATGTAAGAGGCGTGGTACATTGTACGATGTGATGATTGGCTAAGAAATTCTGGAATAATGGTCAGGTTCGTAAGTTTGTCCAGAGTCGGTGGCTGCTATTGTATGTGATAAGTAATAGATAGACTGTTCATTTAAAGTATAGTGGACTGCTGGTGTGCTGGTTTTGTAATATAGGCCAACAAATTACTGATGACAGGCCTTCCTTGCAGAAGAATTCTCAAGGTGTAATTGAGATGGCTTAAGAGTATTTGAATGTCTTTGAGAGTACTTGTATTAGAGATGGTGGAGGCATCCCGGGTTGTTGGAAAGCCTTTGTATCCAATATTTTTCCCAGGGACTATAGAGTATGAGTTGGACCTTTTTTCTTATCTTAAGCATAAGGGATTTAATTGATCACAGAAATCTGTTTTTTTCCTTGAGCTCGTAAACAAATGTTTTGTAGCTTCTATAAACAAATAAACAAAAACATTATCCAGATAGTGGAATTACTTTTTAACATTTTGCTATGTTGAGTAAAATCCATCATAGTGCCTCAACAA
The DNA here is from genome assembly GCA_027410445.1 of Discoglossus pictus. Lineage (NCBI taxonomy): Eukaryota > Metazoa > Chordata > Amphibia > Anura > Alytidae > Discoglossus > Discoglossus pictus. The sequence goes on along the minus strand of CM050167.1, from coordinate 282,041,158 downwards.
ATAAATCAAACAACTTTGGACTGCTTTTTTGATCTGAAGTTAAGTCTGTTTGTAAAATAAAGATTTCAGAATGGTTGATAAGGAATAATATAGAAGAATATGTCTATTTGAACAGAATTATAAGTAGGAGTCAATATGGATTTTTGAGGGATAGGTCATGTCAAACAAATCTAATAGTTTCTGTGAGGAGGTTAGTAGGATCAAGGCAACTCAGTGGATGTAGTACTTTTGGATTTTGCAAAGGCTTTTGATACAGTTCTACATGGAAGACTATTGTGCAAACTATGGGATACAGCAATTGCGTAAGTACAAGGAAACTAACAAGGCTTGCAAAAGAGCTATCAGACTGGCTAAAATAGAAAATGAAAAGTTAGTTGCAAAAGAGAGCAAGACTAACCCTGAAATATATTTTAAGTATATTAAATGGGAAGAAAGCCAGGAAGGAAGCTATAGGAGCGCTACAATGTGAAACAGGCCATCTGACAATTAGTGACCAGGAAAAGGCAGATTAGCTAAATAGGTTATTTTCTTCTGTATACACAAGAGAGGTACCAGTGGTTGGGACATAATAGGGCTAATTGGTTAATGCAGGAAGAAATCCAAAAGAGGTTGGAAAAAATAAATGTTAATAAAACCCCAGGTTCTGATGGAATACATTCAAAGGTACTGAGAGAACTGGGTTCTGTAATAGCCAAACCATTATATCTAATTTTTCAAGATTCACTCAACACTGGGTCGCTACCAGATGACCGGAGAAAAGAAGAGGTGATACCTAGATTTAAGAAGGGAGCAAGAGCAAATCCGGGGAATTATAGACCTGTAAGCCTCACTTCTGTAGTGGGAAAGATTTTCTAAGGGTTAATAATGGATAATATACAAGAATATGTCTATTCAAAAAGGATTATAAGTTGGAACCAGCATGGATTTATGAGGGATAGGTCATGTCAAACAAAACTAATAGTTTCTGTGGGGAGGTTAGTAGGAACTTTAAACAAGGTCACTCAGTGGATGTAGTCTTATTATATTTTGCAAAGGCTTTTGATACAGTGCCACATGGGAGACTATTGTGCAAACCAAGTGATACAGGATTTACAGTAAATATATGCACATGGATTGAGAGCTGGCTAAAAGACAGGAAGCAAACGGTTGTTGTAAATTGAACATACTCACATAGGACTAATGTGGCAAGTGAAGTTCCTCAGGGTTCAGTATTAGGTCCTTTCCATTTTAACATATTTATAAATTACTTAGAAGTAGGACAGGAAAGTATTGTCTCCCTTTTTGCTGATGACACTTATTTGTGCTAGGTAATTAAATCAGAAAATGATGACCTTTCCCTCCAAAGGGATTTGCATAAATTCGAGAAATGGGCAACTAAATGGCAGATGAGATTTAATATGAATAAATGTAAAGTTATGCATTTGGGAAGAAAAAATAGCCATGCAATTTAATAACCCTAATGGAGCAAATCTAGGGCTATCAGTTATTGAAATGGATTTGGAAGTGTTTGTGGACAACCACCTAGGTAACAGTGCTCCATGCCAAGCAACAGCTATAAAGGTAAATAAAATATTAGCATTTATTAAGACGTCATAGAAGCAAGGGAAGCAAATATAATTCTGCCACTATACAAATTCCTAGTACGCCTGTGTTTGGAATATTGAGTACCATTTTGGGCACCACTTCATAAAAGGGACATTTTAGAGCTTGAACAAGTACAGAGAAGGGTAACACCAGGTTCCCAACCTGAGTATGGTAGTAATGGCATCATTGATTCTCATGTATTGTAGCAAGTACTCTTCGGATGGAATCAGAGAGTTGAAACGGGGTATAATGTGATTGAAGGGGGCTGATAGGTCTTTAATGAAACACTTTTTGAGTGAATATTTTCCAATCTGTTTATCCTGCAAATGGGAAAGGGTAGTGTTTGAAATGGTCCTAATGGTTGAGAGGAGTTTTTCCACCACCTCAGACTCCTTTGTACCATTGAGTAGATTGTTGCTACTGAGGCAATGTTGCCACCCTGGTGTGGAACACTTCTTTGAACCCTGTGATGAGAAACATGACCAGGTGCTGGAATGGATAGTTGACTAAATCCTTTCATAGCCTTAGCAGGTTGATGGGTAATTGCAATTTCGGGGGCATTACCGTGGGGCATTTTGTCTTGACATGAGCCTTGTTGCATACTGTGCAAACAAGGAAAAGGCTGCATCCACCAAAATGACACCATTTTGTTTTGAAATTATTGCAGATGGCAGATTACACAAGGTAATGCATCTGCCTGCCAAGGTAATCCTAGCCAGGAAGATCTAAAGGCGAAGTGTCTAGTAGAGGCTCACCTCATCAGTGGAGTAGGTAGAGAAATATTAGCTGATGATGATGCTGGATTTTCCAGATTGAACATCCTATTTCCATTGAGTTAGTTAACATAGTGATATCTACTATAATTCACTGGAGTTGCGTGAATTGGCCGTTGGCTTTGTTTCTGTGCAGGCTCTTGTTTGGGCCTCACCTTATGTAAAAGCCTGTAAAGCTCCATTTTTTTCATTGAAGCTGGGTAAGGGATCTTGCGATCTTTGAGCTCCTGGATTAATCTTGGAACAGTCCAGAGCCTTTATGTCAACTGCCATCCAGCAAGTGAAGAAGCTCTTCCAGAAGAGTATACAGCGTGTGATGGTATACTCTCTGCATCTGACAGGTAAGGATAGGACATGTGATGGCAAAACCCTCCTTGTAAGTGACATGGGGTAGGTGGCAAAAGTGAATACTGAAAATAGTGATGGAGCAATGGAAAGTGGGGTATTTGGCAGTGTATAACTGTGAAATGTGAAGTTACAACATTGGTGGCTTGTGGCTGAGAATGCCTGATTGTCGTTGGATCTCGCAATGAACAAGATTACAAATGACTCAAGAGGCATTGGAGGCGGCGCAGGAGCTCTACGCAGAAGCAGATGCAGGTACAGAGGATGGGAAGAAGAGAAGAGAATTGGCAGGCAAACCAAATGGGAGATGTGGGGGAATGCCCTTTGCCCAGTCTCCTTTGAAAAAAACTAATAGACAGAAGCATTAATGAAACATACAGTTTAAGACACAGCATAAAATCAGGAGTGTATACATTTTAAAAAATAGCACAGCACCAGCACTATAAATGAATAAGGTAAAGTGACTGTGACAAACTAACAGTCACGAGGTAAAAGGTTAATTCAACAATATAAGAATAAATTAGCACTACGTCACAATAGTACAAGCACTTTAAGACAACAGTTTTGAATAGCACAATTTGAATTCAGATGCATTTTAAGTAATAGAATCACTAATTAACATAAATAAACAGGGTAAAAGATTAACACAAACGAAACATGAAGGCACCTAAAGCATATACTCAAGTGAAGTGCTGTATGAATAAACAAAACTATAAACAGATAAAAGGATTATAAAATATTATCTTAATTTTATGTAAAAATATTAATCTTATGTAAATTAAAATCCAGGGTACCTGATAAGGATTTGACCAAGGAAAAATAACCAAAAATACACAAATACAGTTGAATTGAAAAGCAAAATATTTTATTGACTTGAGCATAATAAAGTAATTAAATAAAAAAGCTGTTATCAAAGCAAAGAATAAAATAACAACAAAAATAAAACCTAAATAAACCTTTAATAATTTGCTGGACGTCAAAAAACCCAATGGATTAAAAACCTTGGGTTTAACATGAATTTTTTAATCCTTGCATTTTTAACAATATTTTAAATGTACAAATAAAGATAGATTTTTTTTAAATTAGTATTTGGCAATAATAATTAAAATAAAGGCTGCATAAAAGGGGTTTCTGTACAACCTTGGTTGGTTGTTCAAGGATTCCTAAATAGGATCCATAGGACAATTTTTTGGTACGCATCAAAAAAGTTATACATTGATTTGCAGGTCAGTGAGGGAAATACGTTTTTGATCCCTTATCAATCAGCAAAATTTCTGGTAACGAACTGAGATTAGGAGCACTCTATTAAAGGGAGTGCTCCTAATCTCGGCTCGTAATCTGTATAAAATACACCTGTCCACAAAAGCAATCAATCAATCAGATTCCAAACTCTACACCATGGCCAAGACCAAAGAGCGGTCCAAGGATGTCAGGAACAAGATTGTATACCTACACAAGGCTGGAATGGGCTACAAAACCATCACCAAGCAGCTTGGTTAGAAGGTGACAACAGTTGGTGACATTATTCGCAAATGGAAGAAGCTTAACAATCTCATGGCAACTGGAACAAAAATTTGGTAACACACTACGCCATAAAGGACTGAAATCCTGCAGTGCCCGCAAGGTCCCTCTGCTCAAGTAAGTGCATGTACAGGCCTATCTTAAGGGTGCCAATGAACATCTGAATGATTCAGAGGAGAACTGGGTGAAAGTGTTGTGGTCAGATGAGACCAAAATCAAGCTCTTTGGCATCAACTCAATTTGCCATGTTTGGAGGAGGAGGTGGAAACATTATGCTTTGGGGGTGTTTTTCTGCTAAGGGGACAGGACAACTGCACCGCATCAAAGGGACGATGGACGGGACCATGTACCATCAACTCTTGGGTGAGAATCTCCTTCCCTCAACCAGGGCATTGAACATGGGTCGTGGCTTGGGTATTCCAGCATGACAACACACAGCCAAGGCAACAAAGGAATGGCTCAAGAAGAAGCACATTAAGGTCCTGGATTGGCCTTGCCAGTCTCCAGACCCTAATTCCATAGAAAATCTGTGCAGGGAGCTGAAGGTTTAGTTGCCAAACAACAGCCTCCAAACCTTAATGACTTGGATGGCAAACCTGGTGGACAACTACAAGAAATGTCTGACCTCTGTGATTGCCAACAGGGGTTTTGCCACCAAGTACTAAGATGAAGGGAAATTTCCCTCATTGACCTGCAAATCAATTTAAAACTTTTTTGACATGCATTTTTCTTGGGTTTTTTGTCTCTCACTGTCAAAATTCACCTACCATTAAAATTATAAACTGATCATTTCTTTGTCAGTGGACAAACATTCAAAATCAGTATGGGATGAAATATTTTTTCCCCCACTGTAAATGCAAAAAAAAAATTGGGGTGCCCCCCTTCTGGTACCAATTAATTATATATCTATATGCCAACTCATATGTAAATAAACATATATTGAAAAAAATAATATCTGTCTATATATAGATAACAGTTTTTTTTACTTGTTTTAGACATTCAAGTGTTAACACAGGTGTACTATTTATTTACTGTACTACTGTATGATGGAGGGCTTCTGTCACTCTTTTGCCCACCATATATTAAATGATTGTTGTGGTGAACTACCAACTCATAAGGTCCACAACACAAGCTGAGATCCTCTCCCACACTGATGATAGGCAGTAACCTTGAAACGGCTGTACGTGGGTAGGATTCCCAGATTGTGTATAATCCAACCTTGGCTTTGCATAAAAGCTGTGTAATGCAGTGGGTAAAAGCTTAAAGGAAACCAGATTAAAATGGTTTATGGATTGAAGAGTGAGGCATTTGTGGACACATTTGCATGTCCCCGCTCAGCCTCCCAGAATGCAGTGTAATAACTATATTTCTTGGAATTCTGAGCGGGAAACAGTTTTTTTTTAAAATATTTTAGACATTCAAATGTAAACACAAATATACTATTTATTTACTATATATATATATATATATATATATATATATATATATATATATATATATATATAGTATCTCACAAAAGTGAGTACACCCCTCACATTTTTTGAAAATATTTTATTTTATTATATATTTTCATGTGACAACACTGAAGGAATCACACTCTGCTACAATTTAAAGTAGTAAGTGTACAGCCTGTATAACAGTGTAAATTTGCTGTCCCCTCAACATAACACAGCCATTAATGTCTAAATTGTTGGCACCCCTACGTGGAAATGTCCAAATTGGGCCCAAAGTGTAAATTTTTTGTGTGGCCACCATTATTTCCACATCTTATCACTGGGATTTTTGCCCATTCCTCCTTGCAAAGCTGCTCCAGCTCCTTCAAGTTTGATGGTTTGCGCTTGTGAACAGCAATCTTTAAGTCTGACCACAGATTTTCTATTGGATTGAGGCCTGGGCTTTGACTAGGCCATTCCAACACATTTACATGTTGCCCCTTAAACCACTCAAGTGTTGCTTTAACAGTGTGTTTGGGGTCATTGTCCTGCTGGAAGGTGAACCTCCGTCCTAGCCTCAAATCACGCACAGAGTGGTACAGGTTTTGCTCAAGAATATCCCTGTATTTAGCACCATCCATCTTTCTCTCAACTCTGACCAGTTTCCCAGTCCCGGCTGCTGAAAAACATCCCCGCAGCATGATGCTGCCACCACCATGTTTCACTGTGGGGATGGTGTTCTTTGGGTGATGTGATGTGTTGCGTTTGCGCCAGACATAGCGTTTTCTTTATTGGCTGAAAAGTTAAATTTTAGTCTCATCAGAACAGATCACCTTCTTCCATACATGTTGGGAGTCTCCCACATGCCTTTTCGCAAACTCAAAACGTGCCATTTTGTATTTTGCTGAAAGTAATGGCTTTCTTCTGGCCACTCTGCCATAAAGCCCAACTCTATGGAGTGTACGGCTTATTGTCGTCCTATGTACAGATACTCCAGTCCCTGCTGTAGAACTCTGCAGCTCCTCCAGGGTTACCTTAGTCCTCTTTGCTGCCTATCTGATTAATGCCCTCCTTGCCCAGTCCATGAGTTTTGGTGGGCGGTCGTCTCTTGGCAGGTTTGCTGTTGTGCCATGTTCTTTCTATTTGGTTAGGATAGATTTGATGGTGCTCCTGGGGATCATCAAAGATTTGGATATTTTTTTATAACCTAACCCTGACTTGTACTTCTCAACAGCATTGTCCCTTACTTGTTTGGAGAGTTCCTTGGTCTTCATGGCAGTGTTTGGTTAGTGGTGCCTGTTGCTTAGGTGTTGCAGCCTCTGGGGCCTTTCAAAAAAAGATGTGTATATGTTGTGACAGATCATGTGACACTTAGATTGCACACAGGTGGACATCATTTCACTAATTATGTGACTTCTGAAGGTAATTGGTTGCACCAGAGCTTTTTATGGGCAATTGCCAATTTTCTGTTTTCTATTTCTAAAAAATAGTTTTATGTATATATTTTTTCTCATTTCACTTCACCAACTTAGACTATTGTGTTCTGATCCATCACAT